>CM044440.1:22515298-22527113 GCA_024363595.1 Xenopus borealis | reverse complement strand
TTGTCTGAAAACATAGATAGAAGATCCAACAGTCGCTAGGGGGACAGGAATGTAGATAGCTCAGTGGGGCATCATAGACTGAGTTTCACAATATATTTATATGGACAGCATTGAATATATTCTCCAATTTTTGGAGTAGCTAGTAAATTCTAGTTCCACTACTGCTCTGTTAGGCTTCTGTTTTCGTTTACTGGATCTCCTTAATCTCAAGGATGAACTAGCTATCATGTTTTTGGAAGTGAAATACTCTGAAGATATTGGGGTAGTGCAAAATTGCCTAGATTAAAAGCTATGCTTCTAAAACTGGAACAAAAAGATTAGTTGTGGCAAAGTAGAATAGAAAACCTTCTTTTTCCTAGATCTGACATTAAATTCATAAATAATATCAGCAATATGAACATGTATTCTCATTAAATTATCTCTCTATACCAGATATTGGTTTATTTCTCAAGCATGGAGAAATGCATGTCATGTGCAG
This sequence comes from Xenopus borealis, assembly GCA_024363595.1. Lineage (NCBI taxonomy): Eukaryota > Metazoa > Chordata > Amphibia > Anura > Pipidae > Xenopus > Xenopus borealis. The sequence goes on along the minus strand of CM044440.1, from coordinate 22,526,635 downwards.
GCCAACAAAGAAACAATGTTATTTTTTGGTTGATTAAGTCAGTTGGCCCATGTGTTCTTACACTTATAGTCCAGAACTCTCAACTGTCCTCCAGCTTTAATAGTTTGGAATACACGTAAACCAACTCTCCTTTTTTAACGTTAATAAGCACTGTACTTCAGTGAGCAGTAGAACAAGAAATGGATGACCCAGTGCAGGTGGGTAACCCCTTACGTGTCATCCATACCATAGATTTAAAATCAACTTGGTAGGGTGGGGTTTTGGGTTGACCACCAAAGGTATATGCCCGGAGCTAAAAACAGGTTCTTGGTGGGAGAACTTAGATAACTCCACAATAACCTGTGTATCAATTGTACATTTTATTTTTGTTGTGATTAGGCCAATAGGGACTCCTTCATCTGAACCACCGCCTTTTGTACTGTGCTGAAATGGTATTTATCCTAAGAATGTGGTGGTTATTGTGGTGAGTTTTTAAACTCTAAAATCCAAATTTTTAGTGGGAAAAAAACAACTCGAATTTTTCAAGATTAAGTAAACCCTGAGGATGGAAAAGTCAGAATCAGAAAATCCGGCTTTTCAGACCAACCAAAGTTAAATGTAAGTCAATGGGAGAGGTCCCAATCCTATTTCGAAGTTTCTGGGGTCTGTGCTGGAATTAGCCTGAAAAATCTGACTATTTCAGTCTTTTCAATCAAAAATCCCAAAAATTTGGAGCTTTTCATGAAAAAGTCAGAAACCTGATCCAATAAATAATAAATAAGGTCCAATTGTGGATTCTAGTTTGGTCTGACATTTTTTATTAAAACAGTCAGATCAATTTGAACTTTGATCAATAAGGCACTGTTTAGTAGAATTGGGACATAGCAAAAATATTTAGGGATGCAGGATCTATGATGCGTTCATTCATACAGGTCATGATATACAGTATCAAGTAGAGAGAAGTCTAAAGCAACTGTACTTTCTGAGTATTCTTGTAAATGTGGCTAACACAGTACCACAGTTTTTGTTTTGTGAGTATTCTTGAAAATGTTTCACAACTCATCCAAGTTGCTCCTTTAGTTTCAAAATGCTTGGATTAGTGTAACATTTTCAAGAGTACTCCAGCTGCTTTAGACTTAGACTATATTAATTAGATATTTTGGAATGCACTGAATCAATTATTCAGTTGTAAATGCAGCTGATTCCTAGCACTTTTGCAGGATTCAGCTACACAGCATCCGTTAAATAAGTACCGGTAGGTGTGAAATGCGTAAAGCATTTCCAATATGAAATGTTCGATTTGCAGGATATTTATCATCATTTGAAACTGAACCCTTTATGTCATGTGAATACCTTAATGCAGCAATTTGATGTTCCATTTTTGGATTTTTCTTGTGGTAATGCAAAAGAGGGCTAATGTTTGGTTTGGTATTTGGCAAAATTCTTTTGGGCAATCTGTGAATCAGCTGTTTAGGACAATTGAACTCATACTGTGACAAGGAAATGACTTTAAAACTGGATCCAGTAATATCAAAATCTTTGAAAACAGAAACTATTTGCTACAATATGAAGATATCGATGTTGCTCACGGGTTGGTTTTGCTTCTGATAAGGATCAATTATATCTTAGTTTACATGGAGATTGTAAACTTTGCAAGTTCCATCATAATAATTCATTGGATGACAGAACTGTTTGCTGTTTTTAGAGTATAGAGTATCATAAAACATTCCAATTGTCCATATTATTTTATTAGCTTTGTAAATAACAGATTAGCAACCTGAAATTGAGAATGAAAAAATTATAGGCTTAAAGGAACTGTTGCATTCTCTGTGCTGCAAGATTAACATAGAACACAAATTACTCAATAATGTTCTTTCACCGCAGTTATTATTCACAGTTATTATTCCACTTCCTGCTTGGGCCCCCTGTGTGGAGGGTCTAATCAATTTGGTAGAATGGGGCCCATATAAAGAATAGACACCTAATGTCCACCCTACCCAAATACTCAACCCTCATTATGTCTAAAACACTCATAATCCCCCCAAACCTCTACCACTCAGCACCACTACTTTATCACCCACGCATTAAATGGGTTGTTCACCTTTGAATTAACTTTTAGTATAATGTAGAGAGTGATATTCTGAGATCATTGGATTTCATTTTTTTTATTTGTGGTTCTTGTGTTATTTAACTTTTTATTCAGCTGCTCTCCATTTTGCAATTTCAGATATTGGGTGCCTTGGGTCCAAATTTCCCTAGCAACCATGCACAGTTTTAAATAAGAGAGTGGAATATGGATAAGACAGGGCCTGAATAGGAAGATGAGTAAAATAGAGTAGCAATAAACAGTAGCCTTGCAGAATAATTATTTAATAGCTAGGATCAGTAACCCCCCATTTAAGCACAGGAAATAGTCTGAAGAAGAAGGCAAAAAAAAAAACTCTAAAAAAGCAAAACCGAATTCCAATTGGAAAGTTGCTTAGAATTGTTCTTTTATATTATTATTCTGAACACATGGGGAACAATGGGAGAAGCACTGATTGCATTGCAGTGTATTTTGGTTTCACTGTATGCAGAATTATATATTTCCATGGCCGCAAAGAATAAGTTCAGAGCATCATTTTGCCCTATTCAGACCTGAAAATATAATTTGGCTCTGCATGAGTATCATTTTCAAGGGCTGCCAAAATGTATATTTTCTTTTAAATAAGGTTTTCAGCAGATTCAATGACATGAAAAGCTGTACCTACCGCCTGACATCCGGAGTACTTAGAAAACATAATACATTGAGCGAGATGTACATTGGGCAGAATTAAAGTGATAAGTGAATCACTGGGGCCGTTCCAAATGAGGGAGCAGTTATTTGCTAAAAGCATTGGCAGACATATGTTTTGCCATCAGCAATGAACATTCACAGAGCCATGCTCAGAAGTGGATCTAGGCCTCTCTGCTTCTCCTTTTAATATTTCTCCCTGCCTACACAGGACTGATGGTATTATCAGAGCAATACTCACAGTCGCTGCTTTCAGGAACATTTCTATTGTATAACATTCAGAATGTGTGAGCCCAGGCAATCAGCACAAGTCAGATCATTTTTAAGGCGGAGAAATATAAAGATAAAGATGCAAAAACGATGCAATTTCAGAACTGGGATTTTGCCAATAAAAAAATGCTCGTTTGCTTTATAATGGAATGTTTACTATGATGCTGATGATTGAATTCTCAGTAATTTAACTTTCAAAGTCTGCAAAACCCCTTTATAGAATTCTCAGTAATTTAACTTTCAGTATGCAAAAAAAACACTTTTTTTCTTACAAAATGGAATCTGACATTCTTTTAACTCCAGTTCAATTTTTAACTCCAGTTCTTACTCCAATTTCAATAAGTTTACTTCACTTTTGTTAAAGGAGAAGGAAAGGTTAAAACTAAGTAAGCCTTATCAGAAAGGTCTATATAAATACACCAGTAAACCCTCAAAGTAATGTCCTGTCAAAAGAAACACAGCATTTCTTTCCTTCTATTGCAGGGCTCCCCAACCTTTTTTGCTCGTGAGCAAATTTAAAAAAGAGTTGGAGAGCAAAACAAGCATGAAAAAGTCCATGAGGATGTCAAATAAGAGCTCTGATTGGCTTTTTGGTAGCCCCTATATGGACTGTCAGCCTACAGGAGAGAATGTTTGGCAGGACATCTGTTTTTTTGTGCAACCAAAACTTGCCTCTAAGCCAGTAATTCAAAAATAAGCACCTGCTTTGTGGTCACTGGGAGCAACATCCAATGGGTTGGAGAACAACATGTTGCTCGCGAGCTACTGGTTGGGGATCACTGTTCTATTGGGTACACATGGGCTTCTGTATCAGACTTCCTGTTTCCAGCTTAAACCTCAAGGGCTAGGGCTTGAGCATGCTCAGTTTGCTCCTCTGCTATAATCCCAGAGCCCAGAACTATAAGTGAGCAGGCAAAGACTCAGGCAGGAAGTGATGTCACACCAAGCTAATACTGCAGCTTCTATCCTAAACATACAAAGAGCTTGTGGAGCTTTTTACTCAGGTATGGTAAAACATTCTACAGAATAAATATAGCATCCTAGCTTTTACTATTGCAGTAATCTATTGGCAATAAAATACCTCCATAGCTTTTCTTCGCCTTTAATTGTCTCCGTCCCAGGTCTAGAAAAGGCAGCAACCATTTAAAATCCTACAGCAATTCATGTTTTCTTTTAAACAGCTGTCTCTTAAAGGAGAACTAAAGCCTAACTGAAGAAATAGCTAGGAATGTTGTACATTGTTTTGTGTTTCTGTACCAGCCCAAGGCAACCACAGCCCTTTAGCAGTAAAGATCTGTGGGGCAGATTTACGAAGGGTCGAATTTGAGGGTTTAAAAACCCTCAAATTCGACCATCGAATTTAAAGGGAATTAAAATCCTTTGAATTTGAATATCGAATTCAAAGGATTTTACCGCAATTCGAACGATCGAACAAGTAAATTAGTAAATATTTGATCGATTTAACCATAGTTACATTTTTTAACAAAAATAGTTAAAAGCAATTCGGTAGGTTTAATCTGGCGAACTAGGCAGTCGAATAAAAAATTAAAAGGCAAGTAATTTGACTGTCAAATATTCAAATATAAGTTTATTCGAATTATTCAAATCATTCAATTCGATTAAAAGGCTGATTAGTCATTAATACAGATCATTACTACATGGCAGCACAGAAACCAGTGCAATTAGTATCAGAATTCAATAGTCAGCCTTGTGGCATCAGTTTATACAGTATGAAAGGCAAACTTTATTTTCTGCTTGACGACCCCTAAGCTTAACTTCTTGAAAGCCGCCCTGGGCCTACTGAGCAAGTGCAGTTGCACTGATAGTCCTAACACAATACACGATGGGCAGCTCCTGTGAATAACGTTGAAGACCTGGATTATTATTGTTGTAGAGATGCTGCACCTTTAGGCTGGTGCAGTAAATTTATTTATTTTGCTTTCTAGGGTTCAGTTCTCCTTTAAATGCAGCCTGAGTACTTTTGCTACTTTAATTATATTTCCAGTTTGTTATGCTTTATTTGGATTTTTTTTTCACAGCAGCTGCAATACATTTATTTAAACTGTTACCTAGGCTGGTTTTACTTCCAATAAGGATTAATTACATCTTAGTTGGGATCAAGTACAACATATTGTTTTATTATTACAGGGAAAAGCATTTGTAAAAAATTGGGATTATTTGGATAAAATGGAGTCAAAGGCAGACGGACTATTCGATTCAGCATCTTATTTGCCCATAAATGGGGGCTTCCTCCGGGTCTCCCCGATCGATATCCGGCCAGAATAATCAGCCTGATATTGATCGGCAGGTTTGATTTTTCCTATGACCCGTCGGCACCCATTACCTTTGTTGTAGTCCGATCGTTTAGGCCTAAAGCTGAAGAATCAGATTAACCTTTGGTGGGCAAATTGCATACCTCCCAACTGCCCCAATTGGAACGGGACAGTCCCGCTTTTGACAGCACCCAGCTTGTTACTGAAATGACCCGATGTTCTCTTTCATCTTCTGCATGGAACAGCCAGAAAAAAATACAAAGTCTCTAACTTAATTGGCTTTAGGCAGAGAGCCCAGTACAGTCACCAGGTGCATTAAGATACTTTTGTAACAATTTTTTGAGATAAGCAAATAAGTAATGGTAACAAGATAAACAGGTCTCTTGGGAGAACAGGTCTCTTGGGAGAACATAGACTCACATCTTCATTAGCAAAACTGTAATAAGTGGGGAAAAAAAATAACAGAAATATGTTCAAACTTTCATAACCTGCCATATTTAGTAAAATGAACATGGTAATTAGGGGGTGTGGCCACAAAAATGGGCATGGTTAAAAAAATGTTCTTTCTAGTTCTGAAATGTTGGGAGGTATGACATCTGTAGGGTTGCCACCCGGCCGGTATTTTACCGTCCTAGCCTGTAAATCACCTGTCACCGCCAGGGCCGGTATTACAAATTTACCGGCAATGTAGCCAGCCCCCAATCTGTTGAAAACTTACCCTTTTTTTGGGGGGTTTGGCCAATTGCATGTTGTGGCTCTGCCCCTTTGGGAAGCTGAACTGTTCCACTCATTTAGTATTCCATGAACATTTTTGCATGGACAATAACGCAACCACTTAAAACTTCTGACGTGATTTTTTTTTTTAAATGCGTGTATATATATATATATATATAAAAAAAAAGAGGAAATTAAGGCATTTAATGGGACAATTCAGCTGCTATCTAAAAATCAGAACAGCATGTGCTAATGCCGACAGGTGTCACAATGTGATGAAACAGTGACAGCCGTCAGACTACACATTTTAAAAGCAGCGTTGTAGAACATTTGAATAAGGTATTCAATAAAATAGGCTTCTAAATGGCTAGGCGAGACATGGAAAAAAAGCCATGCCTGCTAGCCATAAGATAATGCATAAAATTATGGAGAATAGAAAAATATCCATCAAATAATGTCACGATGTCCCAGAGGGCTGGTTAGTTCTGTAATGTTTTTATTTGTTGCACATTTCAAAGATACCAAGTGGCGAGAATAAAAGTAAAAATGAATGCATGTGAATAGAAATACAGGTATGGGACCTGCTATCCAGAATACTTGGGACTATGGGTTTTCCAGATAAGAGGTCTTTCCGTAAACTGGAACGCCATTCCTTGAATCTACAAAAAATTATTTAAGCATTATGAAAACCCAAATGGATTATTTTGCCTCCAATAAGGATTAATTATATCTAAAGGCCCCCCCCCCCATACATGGGCCAGTAAAAGCTGCCGACAGACCGAGTCAGCAGCTTATTGGCCATCCGACGGGCTTCCCCGATCGATATCTGGCCGAAAGTCAGGCAGATCTTGATCGGGCAGGTTAAAAAACCAAGTCGGACACATCTCTGCGTGTATGCGGCCCCCGCAATCCAACCACCTGTATCGCCTCCATTAAGATCCGACCGTGGGCTCTAGTTTGGTGATCTCCCTGTCTATGGCAACCTTTAGTTGGGATCAAGTAGGAGGTATTGCTTTATTACTACAGAGAAAAAGGAAATCATTTAAAAAAAAATATTATTTCATTAAAATTGAGTCTATGGGAGATGGCCCTCTTGTTATTCGGGGCTTTCTGGAAAACGGTTACCAGATAACATGTCCCATAGCTGTAGTTATTTCAATAATTCCTCTTGCTAATTAGTCTTCAGGGGTCTGGTTTATAAACTATGCTTATGGCTGGAAAGAATTATATGGGGTAATATAGCTCAAAATAATGTAGAATTACTAGTAAGTCCCTGTTTATAAACATCAACTGGTACTTATTACTCAACTAAAGGCCCCAATACATGGGCAGCTAAAAGCTGCCGACAGAAAGGGAGGGGCTTTCCAGCTTCCGAAAGTAGGTCAAATCTGGCGCTTCTATTTGTTAATGCAGTCCCCTTATCCAACCGCTCGTATTGCCTGCTTTGTGATCCGATCTTTGGACCCTAGGGCCCATGATCCGATCAGCCCGATATCTCCCACCTCAAGGTGGGCATATCGGGGAGAGAGAGCCGCTCGTTTGGCAACAGCACCAAATGAGCGGATCTCTCTGTGTATAAACAACTTTAGGGACGTAGAAAATAAGACCAAAGCAACCAGACAGCTGCTGAAATAATAAATTGAAGAGATCAATTGCAAACTGATATCACAGTCTAAGTTGTAAGTAAACATTATTTTGAAAACAAACTACCCTTTAGAACTTTACAAACTGATATTATTGTGTATCCTGTGTGCAGAATACTAAACAAGAACAGCTGAAGAGATACCAGTTCATGAAACCCAACAGTTGCTACCACACACTAAGGGGCAGATTTACTAAATTCACATGAATGATTCGAAATTCGATCGAATTTTCAAATATATTCGAACTTCGAATATGCAAATTAGGTAAATTTGACCAGTGAATTCAGTAAATTCGATCTATTCAAATACTCGATTATTGAATTACTTCCCCTCTAAATTTTTATTCGACTGCCTAGTTCGCCAGTTTCAAATCTGCCGAAGTTGTTTGGCCGAATTTACAAATTCGATCGAATTTTTACTATTCGATCGTTCGACCAATCATATAGCAGTTAAAATCTTTCAAATTCGATATTCCAAGGATTTTACTTGCCTTCTATTCACATGGTCGAATTTTTTTTTAATTCGACCAATGATAAATCTGCCCCAAAGTGCATTTCTCAATCTCCATTTACACTGGCTAACGCAGCACAAATTCTATTTGTAATTTTTTCTTTAAATGTATATAAGTAAGAATGATCAGGGAGATCTGTTATTTTCTCTTCCAGTTTTATAATAAGAATGCCTTACACTGACCTGGGATGGAGAAGCAAAATCACAATGTGTCGCTTACTTATTTGCCTCTGATTTGCATTTGCATTCAAAAATAATGTAGCACAGTAAAGTTGAAAAAAATGATTTTGAATTTGCGAGGACATCATTTGTAATCAAACTGTGATACCACTCCAGGAAAGAAGACACTAACAAGCTGAGTCAGTCACAAGTCTTGCAGGATTTTACAGTTTTAATAATGAATCTGAGGTTAGGGTCTCCAAATAGAAAGTGATTACTCACCACATAAAGGAAGAGGCCCAGGTGCACTGCCCCGAGCCCTCAGCATGGGGAGCGGACAAACCGAAAAATACTTAGGAGCAGGCACTCAACGAAGGCAAACTTCCACTTGGCATTGAGTTCAAAGTGAAGAGTTTATTGCGTGTCCTCAGCCTTATGCATTTTGTGTAACAGGACACAATCACAAAACTTTTTTTTTTGTCATGGAAAAAAAAAATCTCGAATTTTATAGTGATTTAATAAACTCTGATGGTCCTAATAAAATAAAAAAGTACTCTATCTCAGACCTGCCGAGTTCATGTAGACATCAATGACAGAAGTCCTATTATATTGGAAGATATCCTGATCTGCGCTGGGTTTCATCCAGTAATCCGAAGACGTCATGGTTTTCAGATGATAATCCAAAAAAAGTTCCATTTATTTTAAGCGACAAATCCAAAAACATTTGTACGATTCAGATTTTTTTCATGATTTTATCGGGTGTTTTCCCACACAAATCTTTGTGAAAGTTTAATAGAGGGGAAAATTCCATGCAGATTTGGTCAGGAATTTCATAGTTTTGACCCAATACAGACCATTAAACTCCTGACTTCATCAGATGAGTCAACAGACAGCATCTACATATCTCTGCACTATTTGCATAAAGATAATGGGCACACACTTTTTTTTTTTTTTAAAAACGGCAATTTTGCTTTTATTACAAGAAACTAAAAAAAAAAATAAAACAACCTTGTCATCTTCACCAGTGAAAAGTAGGTTGCGGGAACAGAACCAAAACATAAACAAGTCCATCAGTGAAATCCTTCTACTCTATTTTTTTGCGTATGTAATTTTCATAGCGTGAGAAGGTGTAATCTTAAATCCCTGAAGTGCATCTCGAGCCGATCCTGCCTCGGTTTCATTTTCAAACTCCACAAATGCAATGTCATGCCTACCGGGGACTAAACGCACTTCTTTGAAGCCAGGAAATCTGTAAAGGAAGTAAGGGTAAGAATGAAAATGAAGCCCAGCAATGGATAAATTACATTACACATGGAACGGGGTTATTAAAAAGGTTTTCAAATGCTTCTGATTTTTGAACAGTAGTCTTTTAAAGTGGACCCGTCACCCAGACACAAAAATCTGTATAATAAAAGTCCTTTTCAAATTAAACATGAATTCCAATTTCAAATTTTTATTAAAGCATTCGTAGCTGTTTTAAGCTCATTTAAAAATCTCAGCTGTCAATCAAATATTGTGTGCCACTCCTCTATGCCTTAGGCCTAGAGGTGGAGCAGATAATTACTTTCACTTTCCATTCAGCACTTCCTAGATGCCACTGCTTCCGACACATTCCCCCAGTTCTCCCCCATTTAATTGTGTTGCCAGGACATGGGGATAGACATCGGCCAGGACAATGGGTCCCCCATTCTGGAGCACAAACAAGATTCTGAGATGATACAAGGCTTGCCTTAATAACAGTGTCCACAAAATGGCCCCTGCCTGCTTGCTATAATTATGAATTCCAAGACTGAAGAAAACAAGATTAAAATAATTTATATAGTGTAATTAATGTTCATTTTGCTTGACTAATGTGATAAAATGTGATTTTGAATATTTTTTTTGGGATGACGGGTCCACTTTAAACAAAAAACTGCTCTAACTGCCATGAGATTTGCTCTACCACTTAAAGGGGAATTCAAGAGCCTGAGGGATTGAATTCCCCTTTGATGGGTCATTCTCATTGGAGGCCATCCAATTGCTATCAGAGTGAAAATTCAGTGGGTAATGAGCTCTGTTAAATTGGATGAAATTCTGAATTTCCAATGCAAGCACCATGTGATTTAGAACTCGCTTAGAACTTTCTTTTATCAGAGTATGGATCTGAACACTGGCTAATTCAGACATTTAATCTGACTGAAGCATATAGTGGACCAATGCTAAACTCAATATAACTCTGTATAGGGGGAGAAGCCACTAAATCAGTTAGGGGCAGATGTCTCCAAAATGTGAGATTAGAGCTCACCACATAAAAACTTGCCCACTTCAATCCTATGTGATTTTTAGAAGCGTACTTATGAAGGGGTGAAATTTAGAGTTCAACATTGCACTTCCAAAAATCCCTTAGGAATGATTAGAAAGTGGGGGAGTTTTTCTGTGGCAAGCTCTAAACTACAAATTTAAATCAAAAGGTTATTTATCGGATTGTTGTTCTTGCGCCTATACTATGAACGGATTGGTTATAAAAGTAAATATATGTGATTGATTAACTTACTGGTTAAATAACATGGAAAGCATCATCTCGTTGGTCTCCTCAGGCAGGTTATTAAGAAATAGAATGTAATTTGGAGGGTTGTCCGGCACCTAAAGTAAAAGAAAGATTTTAAACCAACTGTGGTCCCTACAATGTAACAATTTTACACCAATGCATCTTGTGAGCAGATGCAAGAAACAAATGGTATAATGGATCTGATACACTCAGAACAAATCAGGGCAGGTGTTTCATTGTACTGAATAGATCATACCTTTCAAATTCTCTCCTTTCTTTGTTCTCCGCCCTTGTCCTATATTTCCTAATGCCCCCTACTATAACTTTTTTACTGTCTCCTTCCTACTTTTAATATTTTAAACAGCATCAAATTCTATCTTCCTTTTCTGTTTTTCCAACTCCGTAACTTAATCCTAGGTTATGATTACGTATTCTCCCATTCTCCAAGTACCTTTAAATCAGCCCTTCCTTCATGTTGCACACCACTTC
>CM044440.1:22452785-22471294 GCA_024363595.1 Xenopus borealis | reverse complement strand
AAAAAAAAAGTTTATTGGGTTTTGTGGTCCCACTTATATATTATGCATAATAGATTTCCCTGATTGTAAATTCTTCTGGATTTCACAGAATTTTTTTCTGATCCCCTGAAAAATGTAAAATATAGGTTCTACTGTATTCTGTATGTAGAGAGATAGACAATAGATAGTAGATAGAGTAGATAGATTTAGATTGATAAGGTAGATTTCATAGTGGGGAATACTAATGTGCGGGTTGAGAAAAACTCAAACAGGTAGCCAACCAGAACCTGCATCTTCCCCCCTCAATTTATAGACTCACGTGCCTCTAAAACCAGAAGCCGTGACCTGCAAACAACACAGCGAGGTTGCCCCTAACCCACCCAACCCACAGGTGCCATGGGTATCAGGTTGGCCTGCACATCACTAGTGGGGAATAGGAATATGGAAATCAATTTTAAACATGCAGCAAGACTATCTCATCTAGAGAATGTAATTACTGGAGAATTATGAGAATTGGACTATTAAAGGCAAAGTTACACTGGACAGAATCTTCCTATGATTTAGGGGCAGATTTATCAAGGGTCGAATTTTGAAGTGAAAATTCTTCGAAATGCAACCATCAAATTTTTTTCAAAGAGTTTTCGATCGACTAGTTCCGAATTCAAATCATTAAATTCGAACGAATCCCTCCAAAAAAATTTTGATTTCTCAAAAATTTCAAATAGACTACATAAAGGTTATAGGAGGTCCCTCATAGGCTAAAACAGCAATTCAGCAGGTTTAAGGTGGCGAAGGGTCTAATTCAAAATTTTTTCAGTACTTCAATTTTTGAATGGTCGAATTTTTCAATTCAAATTTTTTAAATTAGGATTTTCACTTCGATCCTTGATGAATCTGCTCCTAAGTGTTTGTAACAAGAAACACTTAAGGCGGTGGACACAATAAACTGCTTCACTTTGATTCAGCTGCCTGGTGGAAGATTTCTTTTAATTGAGTGGCACAATAAACTGCTTAACTTTGATTCAACTGCCACTTTTAATTGAGTGGCTGCTTCAAAGAATTTGAAGCCTGAAACACTTCTTTTTAAAGCACAACTCTTCTACAGTATATCTAAATGAGTATAAAGCACTGGTACATTGTTATTTTTACCACAATATGTCTCCTTTAATTAATGTTTAAAGGAAAAGGAAAGCTACCAACACAGTTTATTGCCAAGCTAGAATGTCATTTTTATGCTTTAGAATACTTTGCCATACCTGAATAAACTGCTCTAGACACTTCCTGTTTGTTTATGATAGAAGCTGCCATATTAGCTTGCTGTGACATCACTTTGTGCCTAAATCTCTCCCTGCTCACTTATAGCTCTTAACCTTAGATTACAGCAGGGAGGGGAGGAGGGATTGGGGAAAAGGAAGGAGGAGAGGAGCAAACTGAGCATGCTCAAGCCCTAGCCCTGGAGTTTTAAGATGAAAACAGGAAGTTTGATACAGAAGCCCATGTGTACACAATAGAAGGAAAGAAATGCTGTGTTTCTTTTGACAGAGGACTCAGAGCAGCATTAATCAATTTTGAGGCTTTATTGGTGTATTTATATAGACATTTCTGATAAAGCTTACATAGTTTTAACTTTTCCTTCTCCTTTAAGAATTTTTAGTATATGGTGAACCAAATTACAGAAAGATCCCTTATCCGGAAACCCCCAGGTCCCGAGCATTTTGGAAAACAGGTCCCATAACTGTACAGATAAATCTGGGCAAAAAAGCCAATGGTTACAGTATTATAAAAAGCAGGTTGGTGTACTCCCTTAATAGCAGAACAATTCTAAGTTAAATATAAATCTTTCTATTGTTATCACAAGCCGTTATTTGCTATTTTGCAGTGAACCTGAAAGAGAACATGTGATTACTGTTCAAAATATAATTAATCATCTCTTTAGGAAACTTCAGAGCACATTTCACGCAAATAAACAAACAATGCGTCCAATTACATCTCTGCACCCTATGTAAAGTAAGCCATTTTTCATGAATTATATTGATGCTGTCAGTATTTTTTAAAGTACTCTGTAATGGTTGCTGTAATAAATAACAACGCATTTCCTAAAGGGGAAGGTACCTGATAATATTCTTTGCGTATGAATGAAACAAATATCTATATGAATGTATCAGGAGCTGCTGAGGTTTGGGCTACAGACAGAATACCATTTTAAAGGACCAGTAACATCAAAAAATGAAATTGTTTTTAAGTAATAAAAATATAATATAGTGTTGGCCTGCACTGGTAAAACTGCTGTATTTGCTTCAGAAACAATTCTATTGTTTATATAAATAAGCTGCTGTGTAGCCATGGGGGCAGCCATTCAAATGAGAAAAGACTCAAGTTACACAGCAGATAAGCTCTGTAGAACATAATGTTCTCTGTTATCCATTACTTATCCTGTACCATATAGCCATTTTTCAATTTCTGCCATTGCTATTTAGCAGCTTGCTTATATGAACTATAGTAGTGTTTCTGAAGCAAACAGATCAGCTTTAAAAAATGCAGGGCAACACTAAATGATATTTTCTTTACTTTAAAACACTTTAATTTTTTGCTGTTACTGTTTCTTTAAAACTGTTTGGTCTTTTGCTCACCCCCAAGCCTAGCATCTGAACCAGATGCCCAGAGTGGCAGCCAGAAACAGGGTGCTGCAATTTGACCCTGGTATATAAAGTGGGAGCTATAAATGGAAAATTTTAAGTGTTTACATTACAGAGCAATACCTTACAAAGTGGTTATACAGCAATACTAGCAGTATCCTAGTAGTCCTGCCCTGAAAAGGCCAGTTCATTATCAAAAAACTACAAATAGCTGCTGCTAATATTCATATTGTTTGCTCTCTGCTTTCTATTTTAAAAATAGATCTGTTTTATATGCTTAAATGTTCTGCGTTTGACACATTGAAACATTAATTTTTGTAAAACATAAAATTTAGTAAAGTATTTTGTGCAGGTAACTCGGAAGTAATTTCTCTCACCTCATGACTTTTCTCACCAAAACATGTATGGGTGAAAAATAATCCTTAAAGAAGAATGGAAAGACTTCTTCCACTTGGGGGCCCCAAGTGTATTTACCTCACACTCCAGGCCGGTGCTCCTATCAGCAGAAAACGGCAACGGTTATACCAGTGAGCACCACGGAGTGATCCTCTTCTGGCTTCTTCTTTCTTCAAATTTCCCGGGGCAGACAAATACGCAGTAAAATAAAATAGTCAACTTTTTAGTTAAAGTTCAGCTTTTGCTCTACTGTGCATGCACAGCTGCGAGAAGAAAGAAGAAGTTGCAAGAGGATTGCTCCGTGGTGTTCGTTGGAATAACCCCGGGCCGGTGCAGTTTTCTGCTGATAGGAGCACTCGCCCAGGGTTTCAGGTAAGTCAATACAATCACTTAGGGGTGTCTACATTTGCACCCTCAAGTAGAAGAAAACGTTCCTTCTCCTTCAATAGTCTCGGGCTAACAGGACACTGAAAAGTATTAGAAATAAAACCTGTGGATTTATTTTTTTTATGGTAGAAAGATACAGCAACAAAGTCCTGACAGATGTCAAGGAATAAACTTTGGATTTCGATTTTAGGCTTTGACTTCAGTTATCCTGTGTTTGAAAGTCACATGACATTAAAGATTCAGATGTGGTTCATCCAAACATGGATTCATCTCAATTCTGCAAAAATGTATGGGATTTATTCAAATCTTACACTGAATCCTGGATTCATATTATTCCTGTATACCAGGGTGCCGAAAAGGAAGATCGGGATCTACCATTAGACCTTTAGTTGGTGATCAGTAGATCTCAAGACACTGTCTAAATCACCCTTGTGTTTCATTCTTTTCCTTCAGATATTTATTCTGTTAAAGTGGTTGTTCACCTTCCGAAAACTTTTTTCAATTGAGTTGTTTTTAGATTGTTCCCCTTAAATAAAGACTTTTTCAATTACTTTCCATTATTACTTTTTTACTGTTTTTCCAAAATCTAAGTTTTAAAGTTGAATGTTGGTGTCTGGCAGCTCAGTGATTCAGGTGCAGACTCTAAACTGTTTAGCTGATACATTTCTCAGCGGCATCTCTGGAGCATTAACAACTATTATTACTATAAACCCAGAGATTCTGTTCAGAAGGGACACATATATTAACTAAATGTATCCATTTAGAACAGTTTATAGGGTCGGCGGCCCCCAACCTGGAGCTGCTTCAGAAGGTGAAAAATGAGACTTTGCACTTCAATATTCGTAAAACATTCACAAAAGGAAAATAGAAAGTCATTGGAAAAAGTCATTATTGCTGGGGATCTATCTGAAAACAACTAGTTGTTTGAAGGTCACCAGCCCCTTTAAGGTTACATAAGAAATAGTTGCTTGTTAAGTATACAATATACATTGCAAGTATACAATATACATTTTCTTATAAATCAATAAGGAGCCACAAGTGCATCTTTGTGTGATTTCCAAATGACTTAACAGGCTGGTTCTCTGAAAGCATTCGTACTTTAAAGAGAGGAGAAAGTGTAACTACCTGGCAGATGGCTGACAGGATGATCTGATTGTGTTTAATGTCTGTGAAGGGATTGAACTGAGAATAAAGTGAGGCATATTCCTCAGAGATGCTGCCTTCAGTAATGAGATAATCCTTGCTTTTTTATATTTTACTTAAATGCCAGACTTGGTAAGCATTAATGCTAAAGTGACCCATCTTCCTTTCCCTGATCCTTGGTTTCAGTATAAAGGATCTATCCTCCCTCGCCGGTATGTAAGGGAGAGGAATTGTCCAAACCGACGCCCATTTTTTAAAAACATAGGGCCACATCTAGCTCAATGGGGTGTAAGGGGTGCTATTAAAAACCACATAAGGCTCAGCCACAGCTTCCAGGCGTACAATGTTCAAAATTGGACAACTCCTCTCCCTTAAAAGCCGCATACCAGCGAGGGAGGATAGATCCTTTATACTGAAACCAAGGTTCAACTGACAAGGATTACAAATAATGCTACTACTATGCCATGTGGGGTTTACCTTTACGTAGTATGGCGGCTTTTCAACTTTATGATCATAACTTTGTAACTAAAAACCCCTGTTTTGCAAACTTACTTTGGAGACAGGGGCACAGGGAATGTGCATTATAATTAGCACTTCCATTATACTTCCACATACCCCCAGTTTTGATCATTGACAAACCTGGAGGCAAGGGAGGGCCTCTAAAGTCTGTGTAAATATACTGCCAGTGCATTATGACATAGCATAAAAACCATCTCTGTGGTTATAATTTTCACAAATGCTGTTTTGTAAAACTGGGAAACAGAGAAAACTTTTTGGGTTTGCTGTTGAAGTTTGTATTTTAGAAGCACCCCTACATTGCTGTAATGAACCTCGGATGGTACCTGTTCATTAGATTGCATTGGATCTATATATATATATATATATATATATATATATATATATATATATATATATATACTGTATTGCAATTTCATCTTTCTCATCCAATAAGGGTTCCAGTGATCAACATAAAAACCATAGTTTTGTGACACTGTTGTTTAAGTGGCTTTGTACATATTCTATGTTTGGTAAAATCAGCACACTTAGGGGGTCAAAATATGATGCTTACTTCTACAAAATTAGAGCTATTTCAGACTGCAACCATAAGTGTGGTCACACTAAAATGGGCACAAATGTTGAACTTAATGATGCCATTCATCAAAGACACTTTGCACTGCCAAACAGTTGCACTAAAGGTCATTATGTCCATCCTGTCTCTTCTGACAAATCATGCGCTAGTGCGTCTATAAAATCAACCAATAGCAACGAACTGTGCCAACTGAATCACATGCTAAACGTTAAATGGATTTTAATGCCATGAGCCAAAAATGGTGCAATCCCAGCAAATGTGGTCACAATTTGCAGCTGAATTCTGGAAAAGAATTTCTTCGTTGTGGGTAAAAAAAATATGCCTGGCATAGTAATTTAAGATGTTGTTTTGGGGAGGGAGCTATAATAGTGAGACGTTTAGTAAAAAGTAAAACTGTATTGGAAGAAAAATCCGCAGATTTTGACCAATCTTCCTTTACTGTGTAACAAACAGCAGAATAATACACAACACATCGCTGGGCTTCGCCGTGTAAAAAGTGCAGTAAAATTTTTACACTTTTTTTTTTTCTCAGATTGACATCCGTCGGAAGCAATGTAAAGTAATGGCAGCAGATCTGACGTTTGCATGGTGTAAAATTACGCAAACCATGCAATGTTTTACACAAATTTTTACACCATTTTTTGCAGCGAATTTTGTTTTACACTGCATGATAACAATGCCCCTAAATCTTTATAAGTAGAGCTTATGGTGTTCTACTGTTTCAGTGTATGGGATAGGAGAAAACTCTAGCAGCTGTGTCTGCCAGGGGAAGGTTTGCCACCTTTTTGCTCGATGAAATTTGGGCAGGGGTCGTGATGCATCAGGAGCGGGGAAAAGACGTTAGGGGCAGGGCCGGAGATTGGCTGGTCGCTGCATCAATCATAGGAAATCCTGCCCAGTTTTCCTAATTTGGACCTGGGAAGCCCTGCAAAAGATTTCATAGCAATTAAATGGAATAACATTTTAAAGTGATAGTGGCACCTCTAGTTTTGTTCTCAGATCTGTACTTTGATGGCAATAATAACTATTAATCACAAAATTACTGATGTAAACCCTTTCATCTTTCTAAACCCTTTCAGACTCTCTTATTTCACACCCACTCCTGCAAAAAATTAAAGCCTCCTCTTTCTGAAAATCTCCTCTCCCGCACTGCTCAGGTTTGTGCGCTTTTTCAGAAGGTGCATTTAACTCATTCCCTCTCATTGGGTTATATATGCGTGTCCATTTCCTGCCTGCTTGACTTCTCCTACACTTAGGGGCAGATTTACTATTGGTCGAATTTGAGGGTTAAAAAAAAATATTGAATTTGAAGAATTTTACCGCAAATCGAACAATCGAATAGCAAATATTCGATCGATCGATAAAATCATTCGAAGCAATTAGAACGATTTTAACCATTCAATCGAATATTTTTATTCGATCAAGAATAATTAAACCCAATTCAGTAGCTTTTTTTTTTTTTTTTTTTTTTCAAAAATATCAAGGTACAAAGACAATCTCAAATGTATCACATTGATATTCAGCCTTGGAGGTTACAATTCACGTTTTACATTGCTGTTAATCCAATACAAGGTTTTAAAACATAATAAAGCTGTTAAGAACTGACTCTGGTGACCTGTATTATTTTTGTTGCAGGACTCAGCCTAGAGTTACTATGTATTGCTTGAACAGAATTCAGTAGCTTTAAAGGGGAAGTAATTCGACAGGTTGCAGGTTAATCTTGCAAGCAGTCCTGGCACAGATCATTCTCTTTGTGCAGACAGGCAAGGGCCACACATAATCAAGTAAGGCAGAATAAGTTAAAAGCACCATAAAAAAAAAATGAGCAGCACAGAGCGGTGCAGAAGAGGAGTTTTGCAAAATGGTCGAGGAGCGGAGTATTGTTATTGTATAGTCACATACCCGAACATGGAGAAAGCAGCATCAAGGTGATAAGGAGGCTATAAATATAGTATAAGCCAACAGCACCATTTAACTATGTGGCTAGATTCTTCCTGTCAGTCAAACATTTAACTTCTGGCTTTGCAAGCCCTGATTGACAAGCCCCAAGGAAAATGGTCTAAAGGACATATAGGCATATGTTGATGAATAATTCAATTATGCTAAAACCTAAGAAGTGTCACCATCCCATTAAAAGATACAGTCACTTCTTTCAGTTTGTTTCGATATGACATTTATTATTAGGCCCGAAAGTGCAGTCATCTAATCGCAAAGCTTCTAGAAAAGTCCTTCATGTTTGCAACCTCATTGGCACATACAGGGTAAATCGCTCGAGTACATACTGGAGATGAAACTTCCTAAACACTTAATTAAATATTCCTCAGTTTGAGCAAACATTATTGGTTCCACAGCATCCTGAAAAATTTATGGTTCTATTTACGAAGGTTCAGCATTTTATAAACGACTGCTTGGAGAGAGATAAAAAATGATTTATTATGAAGTATGCCTACCAAGTTCGTAGCACATTTGAATGGGAAAATGAGAACCATTCAGATGAGACTTGTTTTCAAGGCATATGTTACCAATACTGAGCAGTTGTGAATTAAAGGGGAAATAAATACTTTTTAAAATACCATTTATTGTTGGCTTCATTTATCTCAAGAGGTCTTTAAGCCCTAACTCGTGTCTCCTCCTGCCTGTCTGCTATCTCTACTTGGATGCCACAACAGAAATGGTTCTTTTTCCTCCAACTAACACCAGTAACATCCCGGAAGTATCAATCATAGCTAACAATTCTACTATCACCCCGTCTCCCCAGACCCAGTGCCTTGGGGTTATCCTAGATTCTGCCCTTTAATTCACTCCTCATATCCAGTCACTAGTTAAATCATGTCACTTCCACCTAAGGAACATATCCAAAATACAATCATTTATCACCCAAGATGCTGCCAAAATGTATATTCACTCTCTCGTCATATCACTTCTAGACTCTCTTTTTATTGGCCTTTCCCGCCAGAGACTGTCACCTCTCCAGTCCATAATGAACACTGCTGCTAGGCTTATACACCTCAGCAAATGCGCCTCCTCTGCCATACCATTCTGCCAATCCCTGCACTGGCTTCCACTGCCCTTCAGAATTAAATTCAAATTAATGACCCTGACATTCACAGCACTTCATAACTCTGCCCCGCCCTACATCCCCGAATTCATCTCTATATACTCACCCAACCGCTTACTATGCTCCTCTACTAACTTGCTACTCAACTCTTCTCTCATTACCTCCTCACATGCTCGCCTTCAAGACTTTAAAAGGGCTGCACCCCTTCTCTGGGATTCTCTCCCACGGTCTGTCCAACTTTCTCACAACTTTTCTGCTTTCAAGAAATCTCTTAAAACGCACTTATTTAGAGAAGCCTACCCTCACCCTTAAAGGGGAATTCAACCCCTCCAGCACTAACTCCCACCTCCCTCACCCCCCCTTAGGAACCCCTCCCGCCCCCCCAGCCTACTTCTCCCCGGGACAAATGCCCCTAAGTCACTACTTACCCCTCTGTGCAGATCCCCTCCAGCCAGGTTCCCGGGCTCCATCTTCTACAGCAACGCCTTCTTCCTGGATTTGGTGGTGCATGTGCAGATAGACGCATTTGCCAGTTTGTACTACTGCACATGGGCCTAAAGTTAGGTGCATTTGCCCCCGGGTGAGAGGTAGGCTGGGGGGAGCAGGGGAAGGGGGTCTACGGGGGATGGGGTTAGTGCGGGAGGGGTTGAATTCCCCTTTAACTACCCAATGCAATACCACTTACAGTACCACATCTCTCACCCACTTAACTCTGATCACACCTTGTGTATCATTCCCTTCCCTTTAGATTGTACACTCTGTCTGCACTGAGCCTTCCTCACCTTCTGTACTGGTATTTATTGTGATGTATGTAACTCCATATTTATTGTGATGTATGAAACTCCATATGTTCTATGTGTGTAATTCATTTGATTTAGTTGAATAATCACATTTACAGCGCTACGGAATGTGTTGGCGCTATAGAAATACATTTTAATAATAAATAATAGGCGGTAATAAATCATGAATGTGGTCTTTTGTATCTTTTATTCTGGCCTGCAGTTGCAATTTGGCCAGTAAATCGCCTACAACCATGCATGGCTCTTTACTTCCCTCTCTCATTACTATATAATGCCCAGATTATGACTAATGTATTTGTCCCTGATATTTTAATTTGTCTGCTTTAGGTGTAATTGTAGGGGAATCATCTACAAAGGTCCATGACACCAAAATTCATACCCTGCTCAACCACTGTTACTGTAATCTCACTAAGATTTACGTAATATCCACCATGATTTTCATTATCTGTAAAGAAAAGTTTGAGACATTAGAAGGGTTATCTGATTATTTAAATAAAAAAGTCTGACCAAACTAGAATCCACAATTGGACCTTATTTATTATTTTAAAAACACAATTTAATCAGATTGGGGGGGAAAACTCCAAATAGTATGTATTTTTTGGAGGATTATCCTGAATGGCACAATTTTTTTGGTCTTTTTCCTGAAAATATTTGAAAAAATAGAGTGGCACACCACCTCTTAGAGTAAATATATACTATTTATTTAACCATTAAAAAATTAAGCAGCTGGGGTGCAATTGTAATTTGAAAGGTGTAGTTTATTTATTGGAATGCTTGAATTGACACAAACCATATGTGGGCTGTACTATCCGCTCCCTCAAGAGCAGGAATAGAGAACATATTTACTCCATAGAAAATGCATCTTCAACTTCCCCATTGGGTAGACAAGTTAAAGGGGTGGTTCACCTTCACATCAACTTTTACTATATTGTAGAAGGGCTAATTCTAAGAAACTTTTCAATTGGTCTTCATCTTTTATTTTTCATAGTTTTTTAATTATTTGCAATTTTCTTCTGTTTCTTTGCAGCTTTCAAATGGGGGTCACTGACACCATCTAAAGCAAATGCTCTGTAAGGCTACAAATAGATCGTTATTGCCACTTTTTATAACGTATCATTGTATTCAGTCCCTCTCCTATTCATACTCCAGTCTCTTATTCAAATCAATGCAGGGTTGCTAGGGTAATTTGTACCCTAGAAACCAAATTGCTGACACTGCAAACTGGAGAGCTGCTGAATAAAAAGCTAAATAACTATAAAACCACAAACAATAAAAAATGAAAACCAATTGCAAATTGTCTCAGAATATCACTCTCTACAGTATACTAAAAGTTAACTCAAAGGTGAACAACCCCTTTAAAGAATATACAAATAGAGGCTTTTATGATTTAAAAGTGCAATTTATAGAAAAGGTTGCGATTTTGGCCTGAGGAGGCAACTTTTTAAAGGGATACTGTCATGGGAAAACATGTTTTTTTCCAAACACATCAGTTAATAGTGCTGCTCCAGCAGACTTCTGCACTGAAATCCATTTCTCATAAGAGCAAACAGATTTTTTTCTATATTCAATTTTGAAATCCAACATGAGGCTAGACACATTGTTAGTTTCCCAGGTGCCCCCGGTCATGTGACTGCACATACATGCTGTACTGCAAGTTGGAGTGATATCACCCCCCACTCCCAGCAGCCTAACAATAGAACAATGGAAGGTAACCAGATAGCAGCTCCCTAACACAAGATAACAGCTCCCTGGTAGATCTAAAAACGCCACTCAGTATGGTACATTCAGTATGAGAAATAACAGCCTGCCAGAAGGTAGTTCCATCCTAAAGTGCAGGCACAAGTCACATAACTTGGGGCAGCTGGGAAATTTACATTATGTCTAGCCCCATGTCAGTTTTCAAAATTTTATATAAAAAAAATCTGCTTGCGAAATGGATTTCACTGCAAAATTCTGCTGGATCAGCACTATTCACTGATGCTTTGTGAAAAAAACATGTTTTCCGATGACAGTATCCTTTTAAGAACTTTAAATTCCAGGGAAGCTTCTGGACATTTGAATTAAATATGTGTCCCGATGGGTTTAAACGCTAGGTGGGATGTTTCATATATAATTTGACAATAAATTATCCTTTTCTTTACCATATTCTGAATTCATGTTTAGGAATTCATTATTTGTTACTGAACACTTAGGGGCACATTTACTAAGGGCTGAGTTTTTAAAAAAAACTTCTAAAATCTATCATCAAAGTTTTTTTAAGGGGCTTTTTCAATTGAAAATGGATCGAATAGATCCATTTTGAATCAAATAAAAATTGTTCGATTCAAAAGGATTTTGCTCAAAATCCATCTACTGTAATTCCTAGGACTTAGAAACACTTTTAGGACAGGTTCTAGGTTCTAGTCCCCCATAGGCTAAAATGGCAATTCATCAGCTTTAAGATGGCGAAGTGTCGAAGTCGAAGGATTTTAAAGGGTCAGTACAATTCGACTTGTTGAATATTATAACTTTGAAATTCGATTTTTTTTTTTATTCGAATTTTCTTCAAATATTCACTGGGTTTCCTCTGTCACTCATTTTTTTAAATCTGGTTTTGATTTGGTTTTATGTACTAGTTTTTAAATGTATTCTGTAATTTGTTCTATAGGCATACCTCCCATTATTTTGAAAATAAAAAGAGGGACAGAAAAGTTGCAGCACTTAGCTCTTGACCATGCCCATTTTTGTGGCCACACCCCCTACAGTTTTGCTAATGCAGGTGAATTGCCCTTTAAGCTGTGAGTCTAACTATTCCCAAGGGACCTAATAATAATTACTTATTAGCTTATCTAGAAATTGTTACAAAAGTATTGTATCTTCTGCTGTGGCTGTTCTGGGCTCTCTGCCAAAAGCCAATTGAGTTAGAAACTTTTGTTTCTTTTTCTGGCTTTTCAGTCGAGAGAAAAACTGGACTTTCAAGTACAAATGAGGGACAGCAGGTTGAGCTGTCAGAAGAGGGACTGTCCCTCAAAAGAGGGACAGTTGGGAGGTATGCTATAGGTGGTGCAGTTAAATTATGTATAAAAGAGCAATGTACTACCACCTCGTTTAGCCTATGATTAAGGGGTGTTCCCAAAATGAGCTAGGCGTCCTATGCACTCCAGCTGCTTTTAATTTTTTTAATGTACGAGGCAGTGTGCCACTCTATTTTTTCAAATATTTTGTATGCTGCAGCTGAGGAGCCCTGCATGATTGTGGGCACACCTGGTCCTAATTACACCCTCCAGAGCACTTTGGATGGGGAGCATGGGTGAGTCTGTACCCTGTTATTCTGAACAATTATTTTTCCTGAAAAGTAGCGACTTAGGGGCATTTGCCCTCGGGGGAAAGATGGCAGATTTTCAGATTCAGACTTTTTGCAGCATCGGACTATAAGCCAGACTGGACCGTAGGGCTCATTTACACCCACAAATGCATTTTTGGTCATTACCCACATTGTTTACAATGTGCACTAAACCAAGGGGCTGATTAATCAATGTTCAGATTAGGGATGCACCGAATATACTATTTCTGTCGAACCCCCGAAACCTTCGCGAAAGATTCGGCCGAATACCAAACAGAATCCGAACCCTATTTTGCATATGCAAATTAGGGGAGGGAAGGGGAAAGATTTTTTACTTCCGTTTTTTGTGACAAAAAGTCAAGCAATTTCCCTCCCCTAATTTGAATATGCAAATTAGGGTTCGGATTCATTTCGGCTGGGCAGAAGGAATCGGCCAAATCCAAATCCTGCTACAAAAGGCAGAATCCCGAACCGAATCCTAGATTCGGTGCATCCCTAGTTCAGATTCATGTTTTTACCACAATTTAAAAATGTTATTGTGCTAAAACATTTATTATACTATTATAATTAGGGTTTCCAAAACTCAGGGGGACCAGCGGCAACTGCATGTCCAATTTGGTCCCTCTGGCATCCAATTCGGCACAATCGATCACTAGACTCAGCGGCCCAGTCCTGTCCGCAGCCCTGCGGTTGGGGACCCCTGATCCAGTAGATAGAATTAGAAGGTTGATGCAATGGAGTGCTGATCCAGTAGGGAATTCTAAATGCTCTTTATTTTGTTGTGACTGTGCATACAGAGGCATTGATATACTGATATGATTCATGGCTTTCATGGTGCAGGTGATTTATTCACAACCTGTTACACAGCAAATGGCAAGCACTTTAATGAATATGACAGGTTTAAAACATAAAGAAAACAAATCAAATCAAGAAAATGGAACAAAAAACATTTCAGTTCATCTGGTAGAAATGAATGCATGGAAAAGACTCCATTTTAACTCTTTAAGACCTGGCATAGCAGTACCATGTGCAGATAATATAGGTTTAGAATTCTGTTTTGATTTACACCAGTGGCACTGAACGTATCCGTAATTCATTATTTTAAGTGAAGGAAGAAAATAGAAAGAAAGGAAAAAACAAAAAAATAAATATATAAAATAATCACTTTGTGAAACATTGAGAGCTGTTCATTTGGGTCTTCTCATAATATGGTAAAATGCTTCTGGGGCGTTTTTATCAAAATTCGAATTTGTGAGGTTTAGAGTTTATTTCTACTTTAAACTCACTGTTTAAAAAAGATTGTTTATTTATAAAAAAAAATCTGAATACAATCATGAAATAATGCAAATTTGTCAAATTTTTCAAGGGTATAAGATAGAAAAACACAACATTTGTGAGTTCCCAAACTTGAAAATCTCAAATTAAAAACAAAAGGGCTTGAATTTTACCTAGGGAAACTTCCATTGCCTTTTACTTGAACTTGCCAGCGTTTCAATGCCATTTTTTTACATTCAGGGTTTCAAGGTTTTTTTGCTTAATAAATACTAGACAATTGAGTTTTTGAAAATTTAATCCTGTGAGTTTTTTGAATTAGGTGATCGAATTTAAATTTAAAGGGGAAGTATTCAACCATCGAATATTCGAATAAAACTAAATTTGAATATTCAAATCATTCGAATTAAAATATTCGATGGTTGAATTTGGTCGAATTTGCCTAATTTGCATATTCGAAATTCGAATTCGAATCTTTTTGAAAATTCAATCGAATATTCGAATCCTTCATGTGAATTAATGTGAATTTAGTAAACCTGCCCCTTAATGTACATTCATATGTTAAAAAGTCATTTTCTAGTCTCAGTATCACTTTAACCGAGCAGTAAATGAGCACAAAACAATGTGTTTCTTTCTTATTGGCTAGACAAACGTGAGAGTATCGGACTTTGATTATTGAGCACTCATCCCCTGGTTTTTCCTCTTCTTTCCGAAACATTTTCAACCTTCATTTGCTTCACAAAAGATACGCTGATAGTACGAATGCCATTGGCAACTATCTCACAGAAAACAAAACAAGTTATTCAGCTGAAACACGAGTAAGATAAATGCAGACAAGCAAATGTAGATTGGAGAGGTAGAGTAGTAATTAGCAGAAAGCTATTTACAAAGGGATATTTACAGGTACATATTTTTCTTCGGTTGTAAAAAGCATTCTGATTTGCCATTTTTATCTTATGAAGACAAATACCATAATTTTGTTTTTATTTTTTCAGCCCTGAAGATAGATTATGCCACTGTCGTAGTGGGTCTATTCAGTCTAAAACAGCGAACACATTTTCCATTCTAAACGTAGATTAAGGTACAGTCAGTTTCAGTTTGGTTGCTATAATAAAGTACAAAACTATCTCCATTTCAGAAAGCTTTTTCCAGTTTGTAGCGATACATGAACCCAATTTCTGTGAGATAATGAAAAAAGTATCCGAGCATTCTTTTTCCACTAGGAAGCTAAAATTACTTTCTGGCTTCTTTGTCTCCAACCAATTTCCCTAATCCCAGTTTGTTAGCTGCGATGAAAAGTCTGAAATTAGTAGGCAAGTTTAACTTCTTGTTGAATAGTTTGATAGTGTTGGATTGTTAAGCTTTCTGTCACACTGTACCAACTGTCTTCAGCTGCATTAAATGTTAATCCTAAATGAACTTCACCCATGCATTGAACAGAAGGTTGGCAATCCTTCATTTTGAACTCCTAATGAGACGTTTTGCTAATGTTTGAGTTTTACACATTACTTCTTTTGGAAGGAGTCCAATATTTGTGTTCCTGATATCCCTTTTTTAATGTTGTTACATTAAAATGCAAATAGTTTTGAAAGAAAATACTTTTAGAATTGATTCCAATATGTGAGTCAGTGCTGTCATATGATTAACTCAGCTGATGCATTCTAATAAACAGAATCTGTTTATTGCCAATGTGCTTTGTATAGTGAATGTTTCCATCAGGTATAGTGTGAGAACTCACCCTGGTGGTCTAGTGGGGGCGCGACTGGGATGCCCGCCGCGCCGTCCTTCCTCTTTGCTGCCGTTTCCTAGTGCGCCGCCTATTTATAGGCGCATGCGCGCTGTTGTGTTTACGCCAGCGCGCAATGGCGCGAAATTCAAACTATTAAAGGGACATTTTGTTATTTATTGATTGCCCGTGATAGGATTTTCTCCTGGTGCCTTTAACCTGTGCTGTTAAGCTTCTGATCTGATCTGCTTCCTGTGTTTGACCCTGCCTGGCTTTTGACTACCCTGTACATTGTATCCTGACACGTGCCTGTTATTTGACTACCGATACTGCTTCATCCTATCTGATTGATCTCCCGGTTTTGACCCTTTGCCTGCCTGTTGACTCCTAGCTATCCGCCCGCCTCGACCCGGCCTGTCTGACCACAAATCTGCCTATTCCTGCTTGTACCGTGACCTTCAGCCTAATTGACTCTAACAACAGTCGTGCCCCTTTGCTTGCCAGAACTCCTCGCCTTGCTCCTCTCGTTAAGTCCAGGTGGCATCCGAGTAAGCTGAGGGCTCCTCCCGAAGCCAAAGGCGGTCATACTGGTGAAGCCGAGCCGAGACCAGGGAACTTGGCATCTGTTCTGGTTTAGGGTGCCGACCGTGACATATAGATTCTTTATCTGTGGAGTTGAAGAGTGGAAAATGTGCAAAGGGCCCTATGCATGTAGGCCCCTATGTATGATCCAGTCATTGACCCTTGGATCAGCCTGATTTGGCCCTGTGCGTGAGCAAATTGGGCCATGATCTGCTTGTTTTGATATCTTGTAAAATGATACGGTCTGGCATTATGTGGACCCTTGAGATGATACCGTGGCTTTTCACTAGTTCAAGCAGGAAATCATTTGTGTAACATTATTAATAGGATGTTTCCTAATCAACCTCAGATTGAACAGTGTGCACGCTATTGAATCAGTGGTTGGCTAGCTTTCTTTTGCCCAATCAGTGTACATCAACCCTAACAGCCCAAACAGCCCCCACCAGCCCAATAAATAGTGACTGTCTATGTCCATTTACAGCAGCCCCTCTGGCATTTGCCAGAACCCACAGATTGCCAGTCCAGGCCTGCATCAACTGCACCAGGGTTGAACAACCAAATGGACAGATTATTGAATAGCACAATCACACACTGGTCATTTTCTTACTCTCAAGAATCCCTCTGCAAAGAAATGCACTTCAACTAGCCAAGCTATAAACCACAATTGAAAAAAAAAGGAGAAAAAATAACATATTCACTATTTAAACAATTAAAAAGTATTAATTACTAAGGGAATTAATAACCGTACATTTAAGGGAATTTATTATTTTTTTCCAATTTTGGTTTCTGGCATTTTGCTCCTTTTATTTCTTTTTTTAGGTAATTGTTTAGAAAAAAAATGTTTTCACTACACGCTCCAACCATTTAACTTTGGACTGAATTCTACTAAAGCCTGCTGGATTTCAATGAACTTTTAAAGAAAAAAAAAATTTTCACTGCTATTCGTGTTAATTATAAACTAATTTGTATTAAGTGAACACCCTTTATAATGTTGTAGTAGAACAAAAATAATGAAGATGCAATGCCAATGCGGGTGGTGTACTTAAAGTAACTCCAAAGTTTCAATGTGCGGAATATAACCAAATGTTTCAGAAGCCTCGCGCTCCCTTCCTCAGTGGATCCAGCGAATTCCTTCAAATCCTGCAAGTGAGGTGTCCGATTCCTCTGTCGCCGAGCACCGAGATAAGAATTTCGGGTATGTAAGGTGTGCGGTGATCTCTAACCTTGTTTATTTTCTACATGAACTTGGCAGGTCTGAGTTGGAGTAGTCTTTTATTTTAGATTTTTTTATTTGGGGTTTAATAAATTCTGAAAGATTTTTTCACAAAAAATTTGAATATTATGGTAAAAAAAAAAACTTTTGGAATATGATAAATAACCCCCCCCGATGAATCTGCATCAGGAACTTTCTGTTACTATAATTATTGTTAGCACCCCTGTTAATGTGTTTTTCTCACACTATTAGAACAGCTAACAGAGTAGCGGCTGATGGTATCAGATAGATTGCTGGTTAAAGGAAGCATATGCATATGCCCAGCTGCCAAACAATATGACTTGGTTGCGTGCAGCAAGAAAGAACCAATGTAGATTTCAAAATTATTAAACTATTAGTAAAAACAAACCAATTTACAGGTATGGGACCTATTATCCAGAATGCTTGGGATGTGGCGTTTTCCTGTATAATGGATCTTTCTGTAGGGAATTAGTGCAAAACCATTGCACTTATCCAGGCCCAGACTGGGATTCACAATTAGGGTTGCCACCTTTTCTTGAAAAAAATACCGGCCTTCCTATATATTTACCTTTCTTTCCTATTAATAACATTGGGATCAACCATCAAAAATACTGGCCAGGTGGAACCCTATTCACAACAGGCCCTAGCATTCCAAGTACATAGAGGCCCAAACAGCCCCTCCCCCCACCAGCACAATAGATAGTGATTGTCTTTGGCAATTTATAGCAGCTCTTCTGGCATTTGACAGAACCCATAGATTGCCAGTCGGGCCTGAACTCATCCCTGTAAGATATCAAGCACAGAGCCTGTGTCTGTGTGCTGTGAGCTATTACCTAGCAACCAGCTATTCAGTGATCTCGGTGCAGCAGGAAGTGACACAGCAG
>CM044440.1:22427407-22437662 GCA_024363595.1 Xenopus borealis | reverse complement strand
TTTTGTGGCATTTAAAAATGAGTTTTTGAAAGTGATATAACTGCAATCAAGACTTCCAAAGTATACTTCTGATTTTCATTATTCTTTCTTGGACGGAGAATCATATCTTAACTATTTATCATTTTAAATTGTGACTGAAAAGCACTCTTTAGTAACAAATCTCTGCAAAAGACGTTTCTCGTTCTTTCAGAAATTGCTTAAAGAACCGTCATGGCTTCTGTGAAACAGGTGATGAAATCTGAATGCTGGATTTATTCAGTTTAGGATATTTAAATACATTATTATCACGAAAAAATGTTTCCTATAAAATTGGACTTTTAAAAAAATCACAAAGTTTTCGGAATGTATTAAACCCAGAGGATGGAAAAGTCTGAATCTGAAAATGCAGCATCTCAAACCTGTTGAGGTTGCATATATGTCAATGGGAGAAGTCCCAATGATTGTTTGATATGCCCTGAGTTTTTGGTGAAATTCGTTAAAACCGAATTAAATAATCCAAAAAATTTGCAAAAATTAGATTTTTCCCCGCAAAGCAAATGTTATTAAACCCAGAGGATTGAAAAGTCTGAATCTGAAGATCTGGCATCTGAAACCTGTTGAGGTTGCATATATGTCAATTGGAGATGTCCCAATGATTGTTTGATGTGTGCTGAGTTTTCGGGTGAAAATCGGATGAAAAATTCCAAAAAATGTGCGAAGATCAGATTTTTCCCAGCAAAGCAAATTTTATTAAACCCTGAGGATGGAAAAGTCTGAATCTGAAAATCCGGCATCTGAAACCTGATGAGATTGCATATAAAAGTCAATGGTAGACGTTCCAATGATTGTTTGATGTGTGCTGAGTTTTCGGGTGAAAATCGGATGAAAAATTCCAAAAAAATGTGTGACGATCAGATTTTTCCCAGCAAAGCAAATTTTATTAAACCCTGAGGATGGAAAAGTCTGAATCTGTAAATCCGGCATCTGAACTGTTGAGGTTGCATATAAGTCAATGGGAGAAGTCTCAATGATTTTTTGATGTGTACTAAGTTTTCGAGTGAAATTTATGAAAAAATCGTGAAAATCGGATGAAAAATAAAAAAAAATTTTTTGTGAAAATCGGATTCCCCCCGCAAATTTACGGGAAAATGTAATAATAAATAAGTGTTAAGAACCCGAGGGGATTTGATTGGAGTTTATAGCAGAAAATATTGATATAAGTTTGGTCTTTGATAAATAACCCCTATGATAAAAGTTTAATGATAGAGTCTCAGAGTCGGGGTCAGTTTTGGGTATCTGGAGTCTTCAAAAATGTATTGACTCTGACTCCTAATAACTTAAAAAATGCAATGTCCGATTTCACAGATAATAGTTATAATAAAATACTTCTCTGCCGTAAGAATAAATTCCAGTTTGTAGCTGTTTCACTATTGTGAAGTCCAGCTGAGCGGTTTTGCAACCTAATCTGGTGCATACAAGCATTGAAAATAATCAAATCAGATTTAAGAGCTTCTATGAAGGAGGATCTGGCAGATGCAATTTTGTGTCTAAGAACAATAGTTTCATTAATTTTGAATTGAAGAGGTGGTTCATAGAATGGCTAATTCTAAGCAACTTTCTAATTGGTCTTCTTTCATTATTTTTATAGTTTTTGAATTATTTTCCTTTGAACTCTTTTCAGCTTTCAAATAAGGGTCATTGACCCCATTAGAAAAAAAAACTGCTCTGTAAGGCTGCAAATTTATTGTTATTGCTATTTTTTAGATCATCTTTCTATTCAGGCCCTCTTTTATTTATATTCCAGTCTCTTAATTAAACCAATACATGGTTTCTAGGGTCATTTCAGCCAGATTGCTGAACTGGAGAGTTGCTGAATAAAGGAAGCTGGTGCCAGTAACGCCAAAAAATAAAGCATTTTAAAGTAGAGACGCAGCCACTTGGATTTGTGTGTTAAATGCGACGTGACTCAGACTTAATTGAAGAAACTAAAGTTATCTTAACTCATTTAATGCATTTAACCTTTTCATTAGCATACCATTAACATATAATACTCTGTTCGCATCCACTGGTAAAAGCTGTGTGTTTGCTTCATAAAGGCCCAATTGTTTATATAAACGTTGCTGCGTAGACATGGGCGGCAGCCATTCAAGCTGGAGAAAAGGCACAGGTTACATAGCACATACAGTAACAGATAAGCCCTGTCTAATACAAAGATGTTTTATCTGTTTACCTGTTCTGTTATTTAACAGTGCATTTTTCCAGCTTGAATGGCTGCTCCCATGGCTATATAGCACCTTATTTATATAAACTATAGTAGTTTTCTGAGCCAAACATGCCAGTTTACCACTGCAGAGCAACACTACAATATATTAAATTTTTTGTTCCTTTAAAAAACAGCCGTACTGCTTGCATAGCTATAGTACCTAGGATATGTAGAGAAGGTCTAGTTCAGGGGTCCCTGTTTTTTATGCAACCAAAACTTGCCTCTAAGCCAGTAATTCAAAAATAAGCACCTGCTTTGAGGCCACTGGGAGCAACATCCAAGGGGTTGGAGAGTAACATGTTGCTCCCGTGCTACTGGTTGGGGATCGCTGGTCTAGTTTTAGAATCTTTAGAAAGCTAAGAAATTATCCAAATTTGCCATATTGCTTTAGTATGAGTGGTACCCGGTTTCTACTCACTTTACCTATTCATTGTTGAGTCTATTGAGTTTTTGCCATCAAGCTCTAATACAATCTGATCCTTTGGATTGCAGAGGATCTTGCAGGTTATTTCTATTCTTATTGTTTAAAGGAATTGTTAAGTATAAAAATAAAAACTGGGTAAATAGATAGGCTGTGCAAAATAAAAAAAAAATGTTTCTAACATAGTTACTTAGCCAAAAATGTAATGTATAAAGGCTGGAGTGACTGGATGTCCAATATAATAGCCAGAACACTACTTCCTGCTTTTCAGCTCACTTGGTTTCCACTGTGCGCTCACCTATTTGTGCCGGAGGAGGGGGTCCATGAGGGCAGCAGATTGGGCCAGGACACCATCATGGAGTGCATAATTGCGCTCTGTGCTGGAAGAGCTGAATTTCCAGTTTGAAAGCTGGAAGTTCACTCTTTGGTACCCAGTGGGGCGCTGCCACCTGAGGCGTGTTTCTCAACTCCTTATAGTCACTGACTAACTAAGAGTTAGAGAGTGCAAAGCAGGAAGTAATATTGAACAGCTTTGATTCTCACTGGATCAGCGCAATTAAACATTTTATGACTCTTTGAACAACTGATAATAACCCGAAATAGAATTTTGGGCTGAGAGAATCTCCAAGCAAAAACTGTATTGTCATGTACTCTTCTGTACAGTTGCACTGCTATAGGTGGCCTTGTGTTCCTTGGCTATTCATTACAGTAGTTGGACTGTATTGAGCATTTAACACACAAACATATGGAGCAGTCTTTGTCAAACGTGAGTGTAGGGCATTTTGTGCTAGACAAAACTGACCATTTCAACCAGTATTATAATGGTGTTGTGCCGTGAATAACCTTGGGTATTTAGGGGAGAATTAGCAGATCATAGGTTTATTGATGCATCTCTATGATGTTGCCACCTTTAGTAGTTGGTAGGGGTCAGCTGTATTTGCAGAGGTTGGAAAGTATTATATGTAGGCACACATATGAAGCTAATGTCTTAAGCTACAGTCCTGCAGCGGGTTGGGTACCCGCGGGTTACCCGCAAAATCCTGTGGTACCCTGCGGGTTGCATGTAAAAGTTCTGGGTGTGGGTATAGCAGTGGGTCGTGGTTCTGCAGGTTTGCGGGTCGGGCCGCGGATAGTCTGCATAACAATTTTTACTCCTTTTTTCTGAGCATGTCTACTACTGATGATGTCACTTCCAGTTTACAATGACAGCCGCGGATCTTCTGCATAGTGATTTTTACTCCTTTTTTCTTAGCATGTCTACTGCTGATTATGTCACTTCCGGTTTACAATGACATCACTTCCTGTTTTATTCCTTTTTTTCTGATCACGGCTACTTCCGATGATGTCACTTCCAGTTTACAATGACAGCACTTCCTGATTCTTGATGGTCAGCGGGTCCGGGTTGTGGATAAGGTATTTGTGGGTCGGGTCAGGGTCCAAGCGGGTAAGAATGAGGGTCCGGGTTGCGGATTGCAGGTTGCGGGTACGGGTCCCAAAAAAATGGACCTACTCAGGACTCTTTCTTAAAGTGGACCTGTCACCCCAAAAAAATATTCAAAATCATATTTTATCACATTAGTCAAGCAAAATGAACATTAATTACAATATATAAATTATTTGAATCTTGTTTTCTTCAGTCTGGGAATTCATAATTATAGCAAGCAGGCAGGAGCCATTTTGTGGACACTGTTATTAAGACAAGCCTTGCATCATCTCAGAATCTTGTTTGTGCACCAGAATGGTGAACAGTGGGGAGCAGTGACATCTAGGAAGTGCTGAATGGAAAGTGAAAGTAATTATCTGCTCCGCCTCTATGCCTAAGGCATAGAGGAGTGGCAGACAATATTTGATTGACAGCTGAGATTTTTAAATGAGCTTAAAACAGCTATGAATGCTTTGATAAAAATTTGAAATTGGATTTCATGTTTAATTTGAAAATAACTTTTATTATACAGATTTTTGTGTCGGGGTGACGGGTCCACTTTAAGCTAAATATGCAATTATATTGCAGTGCAAAACAACTATCCTGCTGCATTGGCAAAATCACATCACATTCTACCGTTTCTCTTAAATAAGTCAAATGTTGATTAATTTCTCCTGTAGTATTGTAAACTGTAAGCTTTGTTTGAGTACTTGTCCAAAGACACAATGCTGTATAATTTATACACTCTGCTAAAGAATGGATACCGCCTGCAGTAGGCTTATTTCAGTCACGCTCTATGGGAGAGAAAATAAAATATGG
This sequence comes from Xenopus borealis, assembly GCA_024363595.1. NCBI lineage: Eukaryota > Metazoa > Chordata > Amphibia > Anura > Pipidae > Xenopus > Xenopus borealis. Next base: position 22,432,757 of record CM044440.1, on the reverse strand, counting down.
AGATATTATCCATTGTTTTGAACTTTTTAATATTAATATTTTCTTTTCATTGGTAATTACAAAAGTGACAAGGGTAAACGTGTGACATTACCTGCTTTGGTTTAATTGTTTTGTAACTCTAGTTAGAAGTACTAGGCACAGCAAATGAACAAAACATTCTGTAATTATGCTGTAATTATTTTTCTGAAATTGTTCCAGAGATCACGCTTGAAATCAGAACTCGAGCTTAGACGTACACGCACCTGACAACATAAATTCGTTTTTTGACCTTCATTTCAATTTCAAATTAATAGGTAATCACAGCAACAGGTGTAAATTTGTTTCAAGGCAGGATATTTTCAAGAATGCATATAATGTTGTGTAAATAACTTAATTCTTCCAAGATAAAGACATTTCATTTTTCGATGATTGAAGAATGTTTACTATCTGCCTTAGTACCAACATTTTGTAGTAGGGTTTGTTTGTGCAGGTATGGGATTCATTATCAGAAAGCTGGAGAAAATAGAAGATGCGCTCGTACTGTTCAATGCGGTGTACACAAAGTATCAACTATATTGGTGGGGAGTACAAAAATCAAACGTTTCAGTTCATCACTGACGAAGGGGGAGTGAGGTCTCTGAAACGTTTGCCTTTTGTACTCCGCGTATGATGTAAACATGCAAAAACATCACTTTTACTGTTTCTTATCTTGCCATAATACACAAAAGCTTATAAATGATATACTTATTACGGTGACTGTAATCAGTTATAAACAGTGAGTAGTGATGTCATTTCTGTCCCATGACTAAAACTTGTGCATTATAAAAAATAACCCCTTTTTGGAAAATATGAGGATAGTAGAAGTAACCTCGGAGTTCCGTGACTTGTATTAAAGCATACTTGACCAATTGTGTCATATGACAGTACAGTTAAAAGTCAACTCAAGGTGCTTTTATGAAATTAATCTGCTCAATGTAAGCAACATAATTGTTTTTCATAAATGCTCTTACCTCCTCCAACACGGAGATATTCTTAATTTTTGCTGCTTTCTTTCTGAAGACGTAGTAGGAAAGCATTTAAAATGAGATGCGACAATGCTTCTTCAAAAAATCTATCATGCCCAATCATGTGGATAATGCAATATCTCCTGTGCTTGGCAGACTGGATCGTTGAAGGTGTTAACTATTCAATTTCACCCTACTGCAGCTTCAATAAATGCTTTCCCCAAATTTCCTTCTCTTTTTTAATCTATTTTTGGTCTTTACATTTTAAGATTTTGAAAGCGCATAAAATCAATGACTTTTTTTTTTACCTCATTATTTTTTGTAATCTATGAATCATAATAATCTGCAGCGGGATATTTTACTGGTGAATAAAGCTCTGGCTGGATGTATGCGTTTCTGTTGTTTGGAATGACAAATTTCATTGCTTCTCAGAGTATTGAGATAGAGGAAGTAATCGATCCAGCGGGGCCACTGAGAAGCTGACTGTGACAAGCCAAAAAGTGATTTATCGAAGGCTTTCAGGTGCTCCTCTGCTCCCAGTTCACTTTTATTTGGAGAGCTAGATTTTCTAAATTTCTACAGATGTTTGTTTAAAAAAAAAAAAAAGAAAGCTTGCAGCCCGCACCATGAAATTCCTGAAACAGAGATGAGAATCAAGTAAGTCAGAAAGAGGCAAATAGGAAGCATTGATGAAGGCACAGGATAGAGGACATAAAGAGGCAGTGACAGAGGTATTGGCTTCTGGATGTTGGGATCTAGAAGTCTGCACTTCAACCCAAACTCTTGCCAGTCCAGAACACTCCTACTCTACAGCTGGCGATACACATAAAGCTCTAATAGTGAAATAGCTAAATAAGCTGATGTTTGTGAAATTTCCCCACCCAGATGGGTTAAATTTGGCTCATTTTAACCTGGGACAGTGATGGAATTGTAACGGGATTTTGCCAACCAGGGGTTTTGGTTTGATCCCAAACACATTCCAGTAAACTGCTGGCTCAATTGGGATCAACAACTAATGTCAACCTGTGTGTTGCCATCTATACACTTAATTTGCATACGGTGCAAACTTAAACTTAGAAGTGAATGTTACAGCCACTACATTCAGGTCTGTTTTAAGGCCTTGGTGGGACCTGGGCAAAGAGCAAACTAGTGGGCCCCCACCCCCCACAACTGTGTGCGCCAGAAAAAATGTTTGAATCCGTTTTCGCCTCCCCTCCCTGTGTTTCCACCCTCTGTCTCCCTCCCTGTGTGTGTCCCCCTTCCTCCCTTTGTGCGTCCCCTCACTCCATCTTCCGCCCTCTGTGTTCCCCTCCTTCCGTCTCCCTCCCTGTGTGTGTCCCCCTTCCTCCCTTTGTGCGTCCCCTCACTCCATCTTCCGCCCTCTGTGTTCCCCTCCTTCCGTCTTCCTCCTTGTGTGTGTGTCCCCTCCCTCCCTGTGTGCATCCCCTCCCTCCAGTTTCCTCCCTCTCTGTTCCCCTCCTGGCGTCTTCCTTACGGTGCGCGTCTCCTCCCTCCGTCTCCCTCCTGGCATCTTGCCTGGTTACCGAGCGCAGTGGGCCCCCTGGGACAGTGGGCCCTGGGCAGGTGCCCCATCATTTGCATTATTAAAGAGGCCCTGACTACATTACACTACACAAGCCCAGGAAACCTTTAATAAATAAAATAAAGTTGTCCTATTGCACTAAACATGTGCCCCCTGTATAGTTGAGTTGCCATATATTTGGAAATGTAGGGGAGGGGGGAAGGAGGTGACTTGGCGAAGTAACGTCTAGCGTAAGAGGTAACGTTCAGAAAAATGTTCATCTTAGTGAATTAGCGTAAGGGTGCAAAGTTGCACAAGTCTATCTACTTCGCTAGTGAATTTCGCCAGAGACACTGTTAGTGAATCGGCGAAGTTGCGAATTGACATCACACTGGCGAATTAGCGCTAGCGTTAGACACTTCGCGCTTTAGTGAATTTGCCCCCATATGTGTAGACACAGCTGCCATGTTTTTTTAAAATGTTTTTCCTCCTCCTTCTTGTAACGCCAAGAAGAATGATTAAATACTGTATGCTGTATTAAGCTTTTTTTATGGCCAAAACAGGACTAGGGAGCTATCCAAATTAGTTTCAAGTTTTTTTTTTTAAAAAATAATTCTCTGGCCCATTAAGAACTCAAATTTGACTATTTACCACCTTCAAATTGCCGAATTGCTGTATGAGTCAATGGGAGCGGATCAATTTGGTGATGTTTGAAGCCTTCCTGACATTTGAGGTTTTTTCACAGAAAAAACCCAAGTTTAGAAAATTTGTTTTTTATAATAAAATTTCATGTTCATGGGAGTTTATGGGAGTTTTATAAAACTCACATGAATTCGAATTTCGACCCTTGAAATGTGTGCTTCAAATCTGCATTAGTAACCCTTGCCAACCAAAGGGCTATTGGTTTCCCTCTATTTTTGGGTAGATAATGTTTTGCACTCAGGTGACCTTATAATAGGCAAAGTTAGAAAGCCATTTTATGTTGGGAGCACATTAAACTTAATTAATAAGTAATTTCATAACAGTGATTTTAACTTCCAGATGATATTGGGAATTGTAGATTTGTAACTAGGGATGGGCAAATTTATTCGCCAGCCGCGAATTTGCAGCAAATTCCCCCGATTCGCCGCCGGCTAATAAATTCGCGAAATGTCTGCAAAAATTTGTCTGGTGAAAATTTGCCAATAATGAGACGCAACGCACGTCAAAAACGATACGCGCCGTTTTGCGAATTTTACGCCAATTCACGAATTTCGCTAGAAATTCGTGAATTTTTCGGCGAAGTGAATCTGGATAGATTCGCCCATCACTATTTGTAACAGCTAGACATCTAATGGCTGGACATCATCCTTTTACAGAAAGCCCAGAGTTACTGAAAGGCTGTCTCCCATAGATTCAATTTAATCCAAATTTTTTAAATTTTTAAGTCTTAAGGCATGAAGAGCCAAATTACAGAAAGATCTGTTATCTGGAAAAAAAACATAGGCCCTGAGCATTCTGGATAACGGGTCCCATACCTGTAGATTTTTATTATTATTTTATTATCATGTATTTCTATAGTGCCAATTTATTTTGTAGCGCTGTAAAGTGAATGTGATTATACAACTAAATCACATGAATTACATACATAGACCATATGGAGATCCATACAACCCAATAAATATGGAGTTACAAACATCACAATAAATAACGGTACAGAAGGTGAGGAAGGCTCAGTGCAGAAAGAGCTTACAATCTAAAGGGAAGGGAATGATACACAAGGTGTGGGAGTGGGCAAGATCAGAGTTAAGTGGGTTTAAGTGGTATTGCATTGGGTAGTTAATAAATAAATATCTTGTAAATTATATCATTATAAATTATCATTATATATAGTGATGTAATAAGTTTTGAACGGTGAGTAGTGATGTCACAACTCACTGCAACTTGTGTATTATAATAAATAAAGTACCCCTTGTTGGAAAATATGAGGATATTAGAAGTAACCTCAGAGTTCAATGACCTGTATAAAATCACTATTCCTTGTGCTTTTATATGGTCATGGAACTCCTTGGTGACTTATTATATCCTTATATTTTACAACAGGGGGTGCTTTATTCACTATATAATGCATACAAAACTATTTTCAAAACTGTAAAAACTATCCTTTTCTCTTTCTCAATGACCAGTAAATGTAATGGAATGTTAACAAGACTGTGCACCCTTTTACCCCCCTTCTTCCCCAACCTCTCACGTTTAAAAAAAAAATAACAAAAAAGGTTTCGTTATTATAAAAAAAAAGGATGGAAGCACACAGAAACTTTACATATTGAAATGTGACGGTAAATATTTTGGCATGACCCTCTGGGCATCCAAATTAATGGATTTCCCAATAGCTGCTCAGCATTTTCTCCCTGCCGGAAGTATTATGAGTCACATAAAAGCAAGAGTAATTTTATTGCAAATTACACCAAGAACAGGGGTCGCTAGTTCTGAGATACTGATTGCAAACCTTCATAAGCCTTGCTTGTACAGTTAAGGGAAAAAGGTGACTTTACAACCAAGGCAATGTTTTTATATAGGCTGCATCACATTACAGAAAACTGAACTGGCCAGTAATCTAAACAAAACATCAAATACCCTTTATGGGCCTCTTATGATGTGATTTACCTTAAAACGGTTGTTCAAATGTCTTTTCAATTCTTTACTGCACCGAACGAGCCTCTGCGTATATCAATTGGTACACCTATAAAGAAACTCATTTCTTTTAAAGATATTAGACTCTCTGAAGCATAACACCATTTTTACAAGTGCAGATTGAGTGTTTTGGGCAGCATGAATAAAGCTTTCCATCTGTGAGGCATAGTTG
>CM044440.1:22386719-22407499 GCA_024363595.1 Xenopus borealis | reverse complement strand
ACGAAAATTAGTTTCGTACGATATTATCTGTGTGTCTATGGCCACCTTTAGTTTTTTTTTTCTTAAATCATCATATAAACCATTTTTTAAGACAGTATTTGTGTTCATATTTAAAGTGATAGTGATACATGCCTTTAATTAAAGTGCATTTAATGATAAGATGAAATTTCAGATGAGTTTGGAGGAACTGTTCATTGACTAAGTGTACCCATACAAGGGTCAGTTTACTTAATAGCTGACTTATTAGTCCCTAGATCAGATCCAATTAAATATGGCCAGCCATACAAGTGTCCTTGTAGCACTGATTCATTTGTTTAGGTTGGGGCCCAAAAGTGGCATCTGGGCAAACATTAAAAGTTTCTTGTTAGGCCACATTGTCACAATACTTTGGACCAGTTGCCGTCTTAACTTTTATTATTTGGAATAATATTTTATTGTATTACACATGGAGTAGAGCTTATTACTATACATTAGCATAGCCATGTTCTTTTTGACATTGCTGTAAATGATCTGTCTCCCAAAAGGCAAGATTTGTTTGTATCCATGAGTTTTCAACATTTGGTTTAGAATTGGAATCACTGCATTTCACAAAATAATGGAAAAGGTTGGCTTTCATAGATGTTTATATTTAATACTAACTGGAACAGCTTAGCAAATCTAATTGCAGCGTTTCATCATGTTTATTTTGCTATTTCAAATATCTAGTGCACCTTTTAGGAGGGATTAACATTAGGTCATATTATTTATCCAGAAGGTCATATTATTTATCCAGCAGGTCATATTATTTATCCAAAGCTTAAGATACAACATGACCCAAACTGCATTTATTAAGGTTAATTTTGCAAATTGGATACTAGTCTCCCAGTTTAAACAGAAATGTTATCATACATGGTGTTTATTATGGATTATTGCATATTTGTGTGTTAGATGAATATATTCAAGTATTGTTAGTGCTTTGGTTATTCAATTTTGTGACGTTCAAGCTATATGTATCCATGTGTAAGTGGCTTTATTAAAGATAATTCATTTATAAAGTGGGAGGAGGGACACCAAAAATTTTTCTCTACGTTTTTGAAGTAAGAGGTACTTTATATTTAAGAAAGTGAATAACTATAGGTAGGGTTTCTGTAAATATTATTAAGCATTATTTTCTTTAATTAGGAAATAATTTAAAATGACTTTCAGTGTGTTGAATTAAAACCCAAGAGCTTGTTTTGTATGGTTCTATGTAGTGTGGATTTAACACTGCTTCTCTGGGCATTTTTCAAAATTGTTACATTCTTGTAATTCCATGTAATTTAGAATTGTTAGCAGTGGAATATGTGAATAGGACATGCTCTTTGGTTTTTTAAACGGGGAAAAAAATAACTTCAGCTCAGCCCCATAATTTACCAGTGGAAAAAAAACAAAATATATATTATACTAAAGAAGAAGTTCTAGGAAAAACAAAACATCACTTAGGAACCCATTTATTAAAAGTGTAATTGTAGGGCGTAATTTATTTAAGTTCGAATTTATCTCTTTATTTCTATTAAAAAAGTTTGACCAACTCTAAATTGCCAATTGGACCTTTTTTATCATAGAAAAGTCTCACAAAAAAATTTATTTTCCCGCCAAAAGTCAAATTTTACCATCAAAACGTCAGATTCTATCATCTATACATACACACGCATACACAAATACATACATACACATCCACACACACAAACACATACATACATACATACATACACACATACACAAATACATACATACATACATACACACACACACATATACATATATACACAGACACATACACAAATACATACACACACACACACATACTCACATACATACACACAAATACATACATACATAGACACATACACACACATACATACAGACAGACACACATACAAGCACACATACAGACATAAACACAGACAGACATACACATAGACAGACACACACCCAACGCCTGCCTTATGATACTTGTTCTTGTGCCGTACTGTAGACGGCCCACTATTTTTATCGAGGTAGATCTCCTGATGGGGCCAGGTGTTGAGAGTAGATCCCAAGGTATAGCATATCACAGAGGAGGGCGGATAGCTGAAAATGACCCAGCACAATGCAGACTGACAATCCCATAAGGCAGAATAGTCAGGGGTACATCAATTCTTTGCAAAGTACCAGCTGCCAGTGTAGCTCACTGGAACATCAGTGAAAGGCCGGAAGCTGCTGCTAGACCTAATCCCTATCACAATTAAATCCCTGCACTAAAGGCATACGGGGAAGCCTTGTAGGAAGATCTCTTCCTGCTATCATTCCTTGATGGAACGCAGAGCTGTTCATACTACCGTATTTGCTGGCGTATAAGACGACTTTTTGCCCCAGAAAAATATGCCCTGAAGTGGGGGGTCGTCTTATACGCCGGGTACTACTTCATCTTACCTCATCCGACGCCGATCGCGATCTGCCCCGCTGTTCCAGCCGCACTTCCTGGTTGTGACGTCAGAAGTCTCGCGAGACGAGACTAGACTCACAACCAGGCAGCAGTGAGTTCTGCGAAAAGAGCGCGGGGAGGCAGAGCAAACAGGACGTAGAAGGTAGAAGGGGAGTTTGAGCAGCAAGACGTAGAAGGTAGGGCTAAGCACCTAACTGGGACACAGGGAAACATGGACACAGTGACACAGAAGGCGGTCTAAAAGCAGCAAGCAGGGACACAGAAGGGGGGCTGACAGCAACAGTGACACAGAAGGAGGGCCAACAGCAGCAAGCAGGGGCACAGACGGTGTGCAGAAGGTGTGCGGAAGAGGGGTTAGTCTTATACAGTGAGTATATAACAAACTGTACATTTTAAGTGGAAATGTTGGGGGGTCGTCTTATACGCCGGCAAATACGGTATATAACACTGGCTATTTCACTCTCCTAGAGATTCTGTTAAAGAACTGCCCTAATGATAGCTAACCTCATTCACGGAATTGCCTGGTTCCCGACTCAATCTCTGAAGGTAAGGTCTCTTCAGGGCACTTGACTTTACTGGGGACTTGGTGATTCCAGGCTCAGTGGAACCCCTAGCAGCACAGACACCAGGAGCCAAAGAGGCAGAGGCCCCTCCGTACACAAATTATAAAGCAGTGTGGCAGGGAGCGGTCATTACACCCTTTGACCAATAACTAAAGGTGTTGAAAGTGAAGTGTTACAGGTGTTTACACCCAATAACACATCACATACTAAAGGTAGGGGATTAACTCCATAGGTGCAGTTACAAAACCTATGGGTCCCTACATGGACATTGTGCAGAAAGAGAATCTGAAGACTTTATTACACCTTTACAGTAATACTTTTCAGATGTATGCATGTGTTGCCTAATATTTCCTGTATGGCTTTTGCCATGTTTTGTTCCCTTTCCTCCTGTGGGTGATTATTCTTTATTAAAATGTCATTTTTCTGTATTTATTCAATTGAGCTCTTTGCTTTCTCTCTACCTCCGATGGCAGCCTTTTCCCTGTAAAAGGACCAATTTGTTTAAGGTAGAGAAACTCAATTTCTTTGTATTGATTGCCATGTCTGAATGTTGTGAAGTTGCAAAGACTTATTTAACATTACCACTTAAATAGTTTCTTCTAAGAAATTCATTAACATTTAAACTTTCTAATAGATGTGCCCAACAGCTGGAAACCCAATTAGTATCCTTGGTCAAGCCATTTCTAATTTCTTTGAAATGGAAGCAAAACCACTTGTTTTTTAACTTTCCATGAATACATTTTCCATGGTCTTCATTCATTTTCACGGTCTTTAATGCATATTTTCTGTGGTAATTATATGTGTTCTCTTTTGTACTAGATTGGAGTTTGAGAGACAGCAAAGAGAAGAATCTAGAAAAACTGGAAAATAAAAGGTACATATACATAAAACATCAAGCTTGGAATTGTTCACAAGCACAGCATATGATTTAAAAAAATATATATATATATTCTTGTGTGGTGTCAAGGCACCAGTACAAGATATGCAATAGCAATGAAATGGCAACCCCCCGTTTTCTAATTACACAATTGTTATTGGTATTGGTATATCTATGGTTGCTTGAAAATGCCCTACTGAAAGAGATTGTTCTCTCAGATGCATTGAACATATTAGCACGGTATGTCAGGCATACAAAAAACTGCTAAATTCTCATGCATGAACTGGAACACGATCACTTTTAGTGCCGGCTCGAAGGGATGAACACAGTTGGTAATATCAACAGTTGGTAATATCAACTTGGCTTTATTTAAAAAAAAAATAGGCACAAAACGTGTAGGTTGTAGCACACCCACTGTAATATGTATCCGCACTGTGTGATGAAATAAAGCCAAGTTGATATTACCAACTGTGTTCATCCCTTCGAGCCGGCGCTGAAAGCGAACATTACAGTTTGTATGCTCTCCACAATTTCACTGCGGAGCGCAGACTGGGATGTTAATCAGGAGTCGGACGTTGTAACATCAAGTCAGCTTTATTCAGTCGTAATGCAGGTTTACAATGGGTGCATACTTCTAATGCGTTTCGTGCCCTTAGACCCGGCACTTACTTAAGTTATAGGTTCTGCTTTCTGAGTTCCTGGTGCCTAGCCTGTTTTGTATCTAGATCTCCTGTTGTGACCCCTGCCTGCCTGACTACTCCCAAGCACAAACCAATTTAGGTCACTTTGGAATGATCGGTCTACAATTGGATATTGATCAATTGCCTATAGCATCCTGGGTCAGTTGATTTTGGCTGGTCTGGATACCTATCAGTCTTGATCAATATTTAGATCAGCAATCAAACTAGCTCATTTCATCAATAGTCCAGCTTATATATATATATATATACACACACTGAATAGTTGCATCTAACTGAAAGAATATAACCATTGTTTTAAATCTGGAAAAACTGACTTCCCAGAGCTAGTGTGTGTGATTCCCAGCATCCTCCTAGCACCAAGAATATTGTACATATGTGTTTATATGAAAGTAATGGGAAATCCAAGCTATTCTGTTGCCTGTCACGGTCGGCACCCAATACCAGAACAAATGCCAAGCACCCTGGTCTCAGCCCGTGCTTCATCAGTAGTGTGACCGCCTTTGGCTTCGGGAGGAGCCCTCAGCTACTCAGATGCCACCTGGACTTAAACGAGAGGTGCAGGGCAGGGGTTCTGGCTAGAAATGGGGCACGACTGTATGAAAAGTCTTTAAGGCCGAAGATCACGGTACAGGCGAAATTAGTCAGATTTGTGGTCAGACAGGCCGGGTCGAGGCAGGCGGATAGCTAGGATCATCAGGCAGGCAAGGGTCAAAACCGTCTGATCAATCAGATAAGGGTGAGGCAGAATCAGTAGTCAGGTATCAGGCACGGGTCAGGTTTCAGATATCAGAGTAGTCAGTAGCCAGACAGGGTCAAACACAGGAATCAGACAGACAAGAAGCTAAACAGCACAAGGCAAAAGGCACCAGGAGAAAACCTATCACGGGAAATGAAAAAAACTAAGATGCCCCTTTAAATAATCCAAATTTGGAGCCATTGCCCGCTGATGTATTGTCTTCGCCTTTAAAACTAGGAAGTGCGCGTGGCATGCGCACTAAGGAGCCAGCGCAGAGGATCGGTACGGCATGCCCGCCGCACCACCACTAGACCACCAGGGTGAGTTTCTCTTACATTCTACTTCTTTTCCATAGCCACCTGAATTCCCAAGAGGAGATTGGGCTGCTGTTCTTCCTTATTTATGCTAGAGCTGTACTCTACATATACAGTATATGGTCTGGACAGCTACTGTATAGGAAAGCCAAGCTTAGGAGTTGCCTCAAATCATCAAGCAGAAAATTAAGTTTGTCTATTATACAAGTTGAAGCTGCCGGGCTGATTATTAAATTCTGATGCTAATTGTGCTGATTTCTGAGCTTCCACGTGCCAATAATCTGAATTATTAATACTATTATTTATAATCATCCTTATATTGTGCCATTGTGCTTATATATATTCTGTATCTTGTGCACTGGTCCCAATCAGTGAATCAGCAGAAAAGAAGATGGGGAGATACTGGGGCATCTTTAGAGGTACAAATCTTTACTGCTAAAGGGCTGTGGTTGCCTTGGGGCAGTATAGAAGCCCAAAACACAATGTACAACATTTCTACCCTGCCTCTTTAGTTAGGCTTTAGTTCTCCTGAATCCAGGATTCAGTTTTGGATTCAGCCATGTTTCTGCCTTTTTCAGCAGGAATCGGATTCGGCCAAATACTTGTGCATGGCCAAACCAAATCTGAATCCTAATTTGCGTATGTAAGTTAGGTGTCGCATTTTGTCACAAAACAAGGAAGTCAAAAACATTTTTTCCAACTTTTCCTTTCCCTCCCCTAATTTGCATATGCAAATTAGGATTTGGTTTAGTATTTGGCCAAATCTTTCACAAATGATTTGGGCCAAAAAAGTGGATTCGGTGCATCATTAGTTTGAGTGTATGAGACTATTGCCTTAAAATTGCACATATATTGACAGGAATCCCAACAAGGCTTATGTTTATTGTTGCTGAATAAAATATGTTAACTTAACAAATATCAATGCTTTTAAACAATGAAATTGCTCCATCAATGTTTGACCACCACCTGGATTTTGCAGGAAATGTATTCCTTTACTGTAGCATAGTATACTGTCTATTCAAATAATGTTTTTCATCCCTACTCAGATAATAGACTTGGAAGAAACATGGACAGTGGTCAGACGCTACAACCGTTTCTGAGAAATGCATAAAACGTTCAGATGAAAATACCCAGAGGGTTATAAAATTTCTTAAATGTAAATATAGCTTAGACATATTTGAATTATTCATATTCAGTTCATTTCCTTCATGACCAAGCTAGGATCATGGTCTCGTTCACGGAATTAGACTCTGTAGAGACAAGTTTGAGTTTACTAGTACAGATATCCAAAATGCTCTGGACCTGGGGTTTTCTGGATAATGGATCTTTCCATAATTTGGATCTTCATACCTTAAGGCTACTAGAAAGTGCCCCAACAGGCACGAAACTCATTAGGCCATTGTCTACTATGTCATAATAAATATTTTTGCATTTTTTAATACTCTTGACTGGTTTTTGGAGGGACTCACTATTGCTGCAATTTACTAGAAAATCCTTTAAACATTAAATAAACCCAATAGGATTGTTTTGCTTCCAATAAGGATTTGTAAAGAACCGCGCTCACCCTGGTGGTCTAGCGGTTGTTCCTCGTGCACACGGGAGCGCCCGCCGTGCCTCTGGCGGGGACGCTCGCCGTGTGCATCCTCTTTCTTCCTGCGCCGCACACTTCCGGGTTATGAAGGCGCATGCGCGCTGGCGTGATTACGTCAGCGTGCAATGGCGCGAAATTCAAATAAATTTAAAGGGATCTTTGAGTACAGAACGTTGCCCGTTGTTAGGTTCTATTTGTTAGTTCCTGGGTGTGTTTCCTAACTGATTCCTGTCTGATCTACTGGTGTTTGACCCTTGCTTGCCTGACTATTCTGCTATTCTCCAATCCTGACCTTTGGCTTGTCCGATTGGTATTCTTCTATCCAATTCCTTGGTGAGACGATCGAGCCCCTATGATAGCCAGAACTTTTGCTTTACACCTCTCGTTAAGTCCAGGTGGCATCTGAGTAAGCCGAGGGCTCCTCCCGAGGCCAAAGGCGGTCACTTAACTGGTGAAGCCGAGCTGAGACAAAGGTGTTTGGCATTGGGTGCCGTTCGTGACAGGATTGATTATATCTAAGTTGGTATCAAGTACAAGCTACTGTTTTATTATTACACAGAAAAAGGAAATCATTTTTACAAATTTGGATTATTTGGATTAAATGAAGTCTAAGGGAGATGCACATTCCATAATTCTGAGCTTTCAGGATAATGGGTTTCCATATAACGGATCCCATAAAAGCCCAAAAAAATATGTTTCAGCTACCTAAGATTTCTGTTGGCTGCTGTTTTTGATTAATATAATTTTTTTTAAAAAAGCATCTAAACAAAGATTTCAGAGACAGAGCCATAAAAAGAACTTGCTGCAAATCAGTGTTTTATTTCCACAAATGTTTCTGCTACGAGACCTTTATCCATTGTTATAGTTATAGTTGGATAGTTCTTACAAGCCACCCAGGTAGATTTACATTATATCTATCTTGGTTGACATCCAATGCATTCATTTAATTTATAATATCCAGGGAATAACATTCATGTCTGGGCTGGGTTGTTAACTTACTGGGAATATCTTCATGTTAAGTGCCTTTATGTTAGATGTGAAAAAGAGAGGAGTACTACACTCTTTGAGCCAGATTCACTAAACATCATTATAATTCATGACTTTCTTTAAATGTATCTGAGTCTATCAATTTATTCAGATCCCTGTTCACCTGAATTGTTCTGAATCTTTTCAAATTCAAATAAATAAAATCTAGGACAACAAGTCAGTGGTTCATACAGATGAGTATCAATATCAGTATGAATGAACAGGAAGAAGAACTCATTTAAAAAAACTATGCCAACTATGGAATATGATCAGAATAATACTGTATATTGATTAAGTCAGATCAATGGGCTAATGGGATCGATTTGCTGAAGAAAAAAAAAAAAAACAGCTAGGACTTCTGCAGGATACAACATTTCACAATGAAGAATCCTTTTTAGTTTTCTTTCTTGCTTTGATTAGAAGACTTGTCCTTAGAAGATAAGTCCCATGCCACTTACATTTATACAAGGACCGTTGCCTTTAGAACATGGACATCTTGCCTGTGAAAATATTTCCATTCCAAAATACATTGTTAAAGGAGAACTAAACCCATACTCTCCCTACCCCCTGTAGACCCCGCTCCCACAGCCTACTCGTTACCCTGAGCAAATGCCCCTAACTTTTTACTCACCCCTTGTGGCAGATTCAGGCGTTGGAGTTCACAGCAGCCATCTTTTTATTCTTCAGTAATGTTCGTGTATTGAACAGCATTTCGGCGATTGCACAGTTGTAGTAAATTCTGGACAACTGCGTATGCACCAAAACTAATGGGAATTGCCAAAGAGTCGAAAGAATACATGAAGATTACTAAAGAAGATGGCTGCTGTGAACTCCAATGCCTGAATCTGCTGTTAGTAAAACGTTAGGGGCATTTGCAGGGGGTAGCAAGTAGGCTGGGGGTCTACAGGGGAAGAGGGGTCTACGGGGGAGGGTTTTTTCAAAGTATGGGTTTAGTTATCCTTTGAAGGGGTTGTTCACCTTCGAAAAGCTAGTTGTTTCCAGATAGATCACCAAAAATAACAACTTTTTGCAATTACTTTCTATTTGTGACCATTTTTCTAATATTGAAGTATAAAGTGTAGTTTTTAACCTTCTAAAGCAGCTCTGGGGAGGATTGCTGACCCCCCAAAAACTGCTCTAAATTGATACATTTAAAGGAACAGCAACATAACAATTAAAAAAATTTTTTCATGGTATACATTGGGAAAACAACACCAAGACAAATTAAACTTTAAAATTGCAAAGCCTTTATTAAGAAATAACTCTTCAGAAAAGGTGACAGGGCGATGATCTATCGTGTGGCACTTAATTTCTCCTCCCTGGCTATCTCCTATACGGAAGGCAAGGAGGAGAAATCGAGCGCTGCACGATGGATCGCCTTTTCTGAAGAGGAGCGCAAGCAGAGTTTCAATGTTATTTCTTAATAAAGACTTTGCGATCTTAAAGTTTGATTGTCTTGGTGGATTTTTTCAATGTATACTAACAGATTTTTTGTAAAATAGTTTTTGATGTTACCGGTTCTTTAATGAATACATTTTTCTTATCTTTGTCCCTGCTGAGCAGAATCCCTGAGTTTCATTACAGGCAGCTGTTAGATTTGATACAATAGTTGCTAATACTCCAGAGATGCTGCTGAGAAAGTGATCAACTAAATGTTGCAAAATTGTAACAGTTTAGAGTCTGCACCTGATTTACTGAGCTGCCGGCCTCAAACACCAGAGACAAAAACATTCAACTTTAAATTTAGAGTTTGGAAAAACAGTTAAAAAAAAAATAAATAATGGAAAGTAAAAAAGTCTTTATTTCTGGGTAACAATCTGAAAACAACTGAACTGAAAAAACCTTTTTGGAAGGTGAACAATGTCTTTAACAAATGTTTTAAGATATTTAAGATAGATTCTGTGTGCTCTTGGGATCCAAAGCAAACCCATATTTTCAGAAATCATCACTATAAGAACATGCCCTGAGACTTTTCCCAAGGATTGTGTGCAGAATGATTAGCCACAGCTGATTCCATAATGGTTCCATCAAAATGTTCTTCAGAGCTCGCCATTGAGGACACTTTTTATATGTTTAATCATTGCCTAAAGATATTACCCCTTTTGAAGGTGAAATATTTTGGTTGGCCCTTAAAAGATATGTAGCATGTGTTGCTTTTTTGACTAGTTTTGGAATGATGTCCTGCTGAGAACCTTCTCCATTTCTTGTAGCACCAACACCATGAGTATCCAGTTATTTGCCTTGTTCTTCTCTTTATCCAGGAAGTTTAGGCTGAAGATCTTTTTCTGTACCCTTTCTATGTTTATGACAATCCATTGACATTTGTGATATATAAAGGGCAGGATTGACAAATCAGCTGTCTCTTTTACTACAGTCGGTGACATGTCTGTTATATGATGCATTGATCTGCATCCATCTCAGTCGTGACCCTTACCGTTTTCATTATAATGTGTGTGAGATTTTATTCCAGTGCAACAGGGCTGCTGACAGCTTAGATGAAAAGTGACTGTATGTTCATATTCTAAATCATGAATAAGGATGAAACGGTTTATCATCATGAAACATTATTGACTCAGACACTCAACCTTTAAGCTGCATTCCTTAAAAGACTGATGACTATGAAAGCATATCAGATTCCAATCAGGAAGGAACTGTTTCCCCACCACCCTCAAAAGGTTAATGATTTTTTTTTCTGTGCAGTATAATAACACGTTCGTATTATACCAAGTTATACCCTGGGAAAATTACGGCTGCTATGGACATTATATTATTAAGTAAGATGCCAGAATCAGGTCACCTCAAGGTCCCAGCAGTAGTGATGTTGACCAATGTACTCATTGGAGTTCAAGGGTCGCATTTAGAGTTCATGGGAGTTTGTAAAAACTCCCATGAACTCGAAATTTTTCAAAAACAACTATTCGAAGTTCATCCAAAAAATTTTTTCAAACTCTGGTGAATGAGATCGACGCGCATAGTCAAATCGAATCGTATTTTTAGAAATCGAATTTGAATCCAATTGTTGAATCGAAGGCTGCAAAATACCCCAAATTGATCCCAGGACATCTCCAACTGGCTAAACCAGCAATTTGGCAGGTTTACGGCGGGGAATAGTTGAATTTTTAAAGGGCAAAGTACAGGGCAAAGGGCAAGTACATGAAAATTTTCAAAAATTGAATTTGAATTCTTTTAAAAACTCGAATGGAATTTCAACTATTCCCTAGTCAAATTTCACTAAAATAAACACAAATTCAATTGAATTCAATTTGAGTTTTTTCACATAAAAATTAAAAAATTTGTAGGAGGTCCCCCACAGGCTAAAACATCAGCTTGGCAGGTTTTGATTGTAGGAGGTACCCCATAGGCTAAAACACCAATTTTTCAGGTTTTAGACACCGAATAGTCAAATTTTAATTCGTAAATGGACAGTACGTAATAAATTTAATCGAATTTGGACTATTCCGTAGTCAAATTACACTAAAATAAACTCAACATTTGAATTTAAAAATTTTAATTTTCAATTTGACCCTTGATAAATCTACACCTAAATGTATAGAAAGAGCATAGTTCCACAGACATGCCTCAGTGTGTACCAATAGAAATGGCTTTAGTTCTGAGAAAGCCTGTTCTTATTATGTAACCATAATAATAATAAAATTTCCCCATTTGATTTTCCCAAAACAGAATGGTACAGATATTGGTGGGGGGGCATTTACTATGAATTGTATTTTTTTCTTTAAAACTTTGTTGTTGTTTTTTTCTCTCCAAAACTCTAAATAGTGTGATTTATTAAGGGGGTTATTTATCAAAGGTTGAATTTTAAAGTAATGTGAATTTTACTCTAAAAAAATTAGATTTTACTCACAATTCGAATGGTATGTTATGTATGAAAAAAATAGAATGTCTATAATACTTTTAAACTTCTTCTGGAAAAAACCCTAGATTTTTCCGCGTTTTGACCTGTGTAAAATATTTTTGACGCGCAAAATTTATTTCTCCCATTGGCGTCTATGGGGTGTCATTTTAACTATTAACATCTTCATGTAGTTCAATGGACCTCTGCCATTGACTTCTACATGAACTTGGCAAGTTTTAGGTGGAGAATAGTTTAATTAGAACTGTTTCCAGGGTCGAGATGTGATAAATCAAATTCAAGTTGGTGGTTTTTAATTCGAATTTGGGAGTTTTTACCTTTTTTTTGTAATAATAAAACAAGAACTGTGTTTTTGATCCCAACTAAGATATAATTATTCCATATTGGGGGCAAAACAATCCTATTGGGTTTACTTCATGTTTAAATGATGTTTTAGCAGATCTGAATGGAGATCCGAATCATGGAAAGGCCACTTATCCGGGAAACCCCAAGTCCCAAGCATTCTGGATAACTGATCCTATACCTGTATCAATTAAAATTAGTTAAATGGCAAAATGGAACGAGTTGTCAAGCATAGAGCATAGTCTTTGGTCTTTGCTTTTGACTAGCATCTACATCAACATGGATTTTTTTAAAAATTAAAACATCTGTCCTTGATCTATTTACAAGATATTACTAATTTTTCTTTTGATGCTTCTAAAGCTCAGCTTATGGTCTTCTTTTATTTTATTTTTTTAATAAATGTGTTCAAAAAGGTATTTTTTAGAATATAAATATTAAAAGCATATTCCCAAGCAATAGCAACATGAATTCTTCCATTTAAGATTTGCTGGCAGTTTTATTTTGGAAAATTTGAGGTTTAATGTATTTCCAAAGGTTTTGGGGAGTAACTTTTGTCAAGTCTTCAAAAAGTAAAACTAAGGCAAAGCTCCTTCTTTCATATCTCACAAGAAAGCAAAGCCAGACATTTCCTACAGCTGTAGACGAAGCCTGCTTCACTTTATTCTTTTAGCTACATTTGAACTCCCTGTCAAAAACAGGCGGCAAAAGTCTTGTAATACATTGCAGCCTTGAAGGTGAAGCAATTAACTGAATATAAGATGGCATCGCTTTCTGAATAAACGTGACATTGGAAATATTCTCGGTATGTCAAGTCATCTTTTACCAATATTTTCCTTTTTTTAATGAGATTGTGAATCTAACATAGAAAACCAGCCTTTTACTGGTCGTGTAGACAAAGCTAGGGAACTCATAGCTTGTGATACCATTATAGCTAGATAAGTAATAGGCTCTCCCTTTTATTTTCACTTTGAATCATATTGTCAGGTAAACTTTAATGCTGAATATTATTTTAACAATATGATACAGGAGCCGACTGAAGAAGTATCTGGCATAAAATATATTCACATAGAAATTGCTGTGGACAAATATCTCAAGTAAAGAAATAAAAAAGTAGAGAGTATATTGCCCCCAAAACAGAGTAGATATTTTTTTTTTTTACTTATACTGCATGTGAATGACTTGGTTTAAAGGGGTGTTCATGTGGACCCGTCACCCAAATATAAAAAGCTGTATAATAAAAATCCTTTTCAAATTGAACATGAAATCCAAATTCTTTTTTTATTAAATCATTCATAGCTGTTGTAAATGCAATTGAAAATCTCAGCTGTCAATCAAATATTACCTTCCCCTCCTCTATGCCTTAGGCATTGAGGTGGAGCAGGCAATTACTTTCACTTTCCATTCAGCACTTACTAGATGTCACTGCACTCCCCACATTCCCCCTCTCTCCCTTTACTTCTTAATTGTGTAGCCAGTGCATGGGGATAGACATTGGGTCCCCCATTCTGGTGCACAAACAAGATTTTGAGATGATACAAGGCTTGTCTTAATAACAGTGTCCACAAAATGGCTCATACCTTCTTGTTATAATTATGAATTCCCAGACTGAAGGAAACAAGATTAAAATAATTAATATTGTGTAATTAATGTTTATTTTTCTTGGCTAATTGGCTAATTAATAAATTAGGATAGTGGAATAGTTTTTTGGGTGACAGGTCGACTTTAAATTAACATTCTGTAAGGAACTCACCCTGGTGTCTAGTGGAGGGACGGCAGGAACGCCTGCCGCCCCCTCGGCGGGGTCGCCCGCCGCATCCTTTTCACCTGCCGCATCTTCTTTCCCGTAGCGCTGGCTGGTTCTTAGGCGCGCGCGTCGCACTTCCGGGTTCCCTTGAAGGCGCAGGCGCGCTGACGTGATAACGTCAGCGCGCATTGGCGCGAAATTCAAACGTATTTAAAGGGATCATTTAGTACTGAACTTTGCCCGTTGTTAGGTTCTATTAGCTAGTTCCTGGGTGTGTTTCCTAACTGATTCCTGACTGATCTACTGGTGTTTGACCCTTGCCTTGCCTTACTATTCCTGCTATTCTCCAATCCTGACCTTTGGCTTATGCGATTACTCTGTTGTCTGGAATCCTGACCTTTTGCCTGTCCCCTGACTACTCTACACTCTCTAATCTTGATCCTGGCCTGTCTGACTATTCTACGCAGCTTGTGCTGTTCCGGCCTGCCTACTCCTACTTGGTGGTACTACTTGGTGGTATTCTTCAATCCAATTCCTTGGTGAGACGATCGTGCCCCTATGCTAGCCAGAACCTTTGCTTTACACCTCTCGTTAAGTCCAGGTGGCATCTGAGTAAGCTGAGGGCTCCTCCCGAGGCCAAAGGCGGTCACTTAACTGGTGAAGCTGAGCTGAGACAAAGGTGTTTGGCAACTGTTCTGGTATTGGGTGCCGTTCGTGACACTTTCAGTATGTTGTAGAGCGTTATAGTCTGGGACAATTTGCAATTGGTTTTCATCTTTTATATTTTGTGGCTTCTGAGTTATTTAGATTTTTATTTAACAGCTCTCCAATTTACAATTTTAGGCAATTTGGTTGCTAGGCCCAAATTACCCTAGCAACCATGCATTGATTTGAATGAGAGACTGGAATATGAATAGGGGAGGGCCTGGAAAGAAAGAGGAGTAATACAAAGTAACAATAAATTTGTAGCGTTACAGAGTATTTTGTTTTTAGTGACCTCCATTTGCAAGCATGAAAATGTCTGGAGTACAAGCAAAATAATTAATTATATTTGGAAGATTAGTTGAAAAATTGCTTAGAATTAGCCATTTTTGAACATACTAAAATTTTACTGAACGGTGAAATCTCCATATGCAAATTAGCGAGGGGGGGTAAAAGAGTTCCTTGTTTTGTGACAAAAAGTCACATGATATTTTGGATGCGGATTTGGTTTGGCCAGGCACAAGGATTCGCCCGAATCCGAAACCTGCTGAAAATGGCCGAATGCTGGCCGAATACCGAACCAAATCCTGGATTCGGTGCATCCCTACATAATAGTGCAAGCTATAAGACTATATTTATTCTGCAGAATGCATTACCATACCCGAGTAAACAGCTCTAGAAGCTCTCTGTTTGTTTAGGATATCAGCTGCCATATTAGCTTGGTGTGACATCACTTCCTGTCTGAGTCTCTCCCTGCTCACTCATAGTTCTGGGCTCAGATTACAGCAGGGAAGGGAGGGCGAAAGGGAGCAAACTGAGCATGCTCAAGCCCTAGCCCTAGAGGTTTATGTTGACAACAGGAAGTCTGATACAAAAGCCCATGTGTACACAATAGAAGGAAAGCAATGTGATGTTCTATTGAGGACTCAGCAGCATCTCTTTGAGGGTTTACTGGTGTATTTATATAGATCTTTCTGATACAGCTTACTTAATTTTAGCCTTTCCTTCTCCTTTAAAAGGGAGCCGAGCCCCTTTAAAGGGGTTGTTCACCTTTGAGTTAACTTTTAGTATAATGTAGAGAGTGATATTCTGAGACAATTTGTAATTGGTTTTCATTTTTTATTGTTTGTGGTTTTATAGTTATTTAGCTTTTTATTCAGCAGCTCTCTAGTTTGCAGTGTCAGCAATCTGGTTGCTAGGGTACAAATTACCCTAGCAACCCTGCATTGATTTGAATAAGAGACTGGAATATGAATAGGAGAGGGACTGAATAGAATGATAAGTAATAAAAAGTGGCAATAACAATACATTTGTAGCCTTACAGAGCATTTGTTTTTAGATGGTGTCAGTGACCCCCATTTGAAAGCTGTAAAGAAACAGAAGAAAATTGCAAATCATTAAAAAACTATGAAAAATAAATAATGAAGACCAATTGAAAAGTTTCTTAGAATTGGCCCTTCTACAATATACTAAAAGTTAACTTGAAGGTGAACCACCCCTTTAAGGAGTTCTAAAAATCATATATGATGTAGGCTGATGCAAGTCTACAGTTTTATTCCATTTTTGAGATGTATAATTATAGAATAAACCTGGGGCACATCTTGTCTGTGAACGACAAACAACACGCAAGTTTAAGCTTATGGAAGTTTGAGCTGCTGGTCCCACTCAAGTACAGAGTCACTAAAACTTGCAATAGCAGCTCCCAGTAATATACTGACCAATGTCACTGCCATCACCTTGAAAGAGGGTATAAACCAAAGCTAAGTTCATTTTTAATCATTTATTTTATTAAGTAACTAAAATAAATCCATTTAAGGAAGCAAGCTCAACCTGTTACAATTAAGATGTCAGGGCAGATCTCTTGTATTAATTCGGAAGTAGATGTAAAGATTGTAATTTCATTTAGCGATAGCTTTGTTTGATTAAAAGTGACGTTCAGCTAATCAGACAGGAGTTCTACTGATTAATACTTGCTAATAAAAAAAACAGTCGGAGGCTGGGGATGGGATACAGAGGCGCTACAGTCATTTCCGGCACTCACTGTGAAATCGGTGTCGGCTTATTTATTTGAGACTTAATGCATTAACGATGAAATGGAATGAGTTTAGACAGAATGGCATCCTCGTTGTAAAACTGAGCTTTGTTAATGATGGTGATGGTAGAACAAGTTGCATCTGCAGTTACACGGTTTTATCAAGTGTCATTTAGTGATTAATCAATAGGGCATTTATTTTCAATCCAGACAGTAATTTGTTATATAGATTTTCCAACCACTTCTTCCCCCCTCAAGATAACTTCCTAGCAGCTTTCTATGGTATCCACGTAATCATTTTTTCACCATAAATGGAGATGAGCAGAGACATGCTGCCGGGTACAGTGGGAAATGTTTCCTTACGCTAATTTATATGTCTCTTCTAAGGGATGCACCAAATCCACTATTTTGGATTCGCCCGAATCCTTCAAGAAAGATTTGCATATGCAAATAAGGGACGGGACGGGGAAAACATTTTTTACTTCCTTATTTTGTGACAAAAAGTCATGCAATTTCCCTCCCTGCCCCTAATTTGCATATGCAAATTAGGGTTTGGTTTCAGTTGGGCTGGGCAGAAGGATTCAGCCGAATCCTGCTGAAAAAGGCCGAGTCCTAGCCGAATCCCGAACCGAATCCTGGATTCGGTGCATCCCTACTTCTATTAAATAATATATATATATATATCAGGGGTGTCCAATCTGCGGCCCAGGATGGAAATGAATGTGGCCAACTTGAAACCCTTGGTTCCTGAGGAAACTTCATGTTGCAAAGGATATAGGAGTAGTGCCCATCAGGCCTGGATTTGTGGTGAGGCCACAAAGGCCCAGGCCTAGGGTAGCGCGATTCCAGGGGCGGCATGCAGCCCAGCAGAATAATTTTCATGATACATTGATGATTGTGCGCTCTACAAACTTCGGACGCACAGTCCTCGGTGGCGAAAGGGATGGAAATAACGTGTGCGCATGAGCACATATGGGTTGGGCGGGGGAGCAGGAAAGCAGGCAGACTGTGGAATGTCTGCGCATATGCAACTGCGGCCGTCGTAGGGGCGTCAGCTTTAGAAATCCTGCCCTGGTGCCCATTGTCCAGTTAGTAATAATAATAATATAATAATAAGTCTATTCAATATCCAGGTGTCCCATATAGCTCTATCTGGTTATCCAACCGATATTGTAGTTCTTTTCTGTGTATTTTCTTTACTTTTACTAATCAAAAGTGTTTGTGTATTTCATGTGTGGCCCCAGACAATTTTTCGTTTACCAATGTAGACCAGGGAAGCCAAAAGGTTGGACACCCCTGGTATATATAGAGGAGCATTTATGAAAG
Organism: Xenopus borealis; assembly: GCA_024363595.1. NCBI lineage: Eukaryota > Metazoa > Chordata > Amphibia > Anura > Pipidae > Xenopus > Xenopus borealis. Next base: position 22,389,228 of record CM044440.1, on the reverse strand, counting down.
TTCAAATTTCTAAATCTTGAGGTTTTTTTTAAACTCAATTAAATTCGATTATACTTGAAATCTGAACAGGGGGTTATTTATTAAAAAAAATTTGAATATCTAAAATAGAGTCCTGCACGGGGACATTTTTTGCAACCTGCAGCGTCGGACTGGCCTACCGGGATACCAGGAAAGCTCCCGGTGGGCCCAGGTGTCAGTGGGCCTCTTGCTTCTAAAACATTCCCTATTTATGGGAACAAAGAGGCTTAAGAATGGAAGAATAGAGTATAGTACAGTATGTAGTGAAAAGAGAGTAGGAGAACATAAAGGTTGAGTGAGGAGAGGAGGTATAATAGTTTGGAAAGTGGGCCCTTAGCCTAAGGCGTTCTGGTGGGCCCCTGGGATCCCAGTCCAACACTGGCAACCTGTACCCGACTCATACCCGCAACCTACAATCTGCAACCCAGATCTGCAACCTGCATTCTTACCCGCCGGGACCCGCTATCCGACCCCTACCCACAAGTACCTTATCCGCAACCCGGACCCTCGACCTGGAATGGAATTCATTAAAATGGAATTGATATAAAATATGAAATGGTTAAGTTGCTAGAGAGACATTAAAGCTACGGCACATTATTTTCACAACATCAATGTTTCCATTGAAGTCAACCAATCTGTGTTTTGGGAACATCTTTGATCCTGAAACTGGTAGGTGGGCACTGTTCAAGAAAGCTGAAACAAGTGATTCTTTTGTCCCCACAATCTGCCATAGGCTAAGCATGTCCCATTCTACTGAAGAAGAATTAGTAACGGGGGTGGGAATTACTGTTTTGACTGATGCAGATGCCATATACAGTGACAGCTACCTGCTGTGAATTAGTTTCAGCTTCTGCCCCACTCTGCAGTGCTCCATATATATTCTCTATACTATTCTCCATACATATATATTTTGAATGACATGCACAATAGACACTTGCCTATAGTAATATGTCACATTAAAGCAGCCCAAGATTTCCCCTTATTAAAATACCATACTGGAGGCACATTAAGGGTCGAATTTCCAATTCATGTGAATTTTTTTAAAACTCCCACAAACTCAAAATTCGACCAATCAAATTTTTTTTAATTAAGGAAAACTATACATCGAAAATGAATTTTTGAGCAACAGATAGTTTATATCAAAACAAGTGACTTATTAAAGAATCTTACCTACCTGGTATTTATATTTAAGTAAATATTGCCTTTTTACATCTCTTGCCTTGAACGACCATTTTGTGATGGTCTGTGTGCTGCCTCAGAGATCACCTGACCAGAAATATTTCAACTCTAACTGTAAAGGGAAGAAGTGTGGAAGCAAAGGGCAGAACTCTGTCTGTTAATTGGCTCATGTGACCTAACTTTATAGTTTGTTTGGTATGTTTGTGTGCACCGTTGGATCCTAGGATCCCAGGAGGCCGTCCTTATTTTTTAAAATGGCAATTTTCTATTTATGATTACCCAATGGCACATGTTACTAAAAAAGTGTATTATTATGAAAATGGACAAAAAGACCTTTTATCCAGAAAACACCGGGCATTCTGGATAATGGATACCATGCCTGTATTATGACTTGAAGTGAACATATTTTATTCAGAATACATTCTTGAATTATATGTGCATATGGCAGTGACTGTGTATGGAGCTATTCGGGTTCCTCCACGCATTGATTTCATATTGATCAAACCCATGCAGAAACCCATATTATTCTGTCATGGAGGCACCCATGTGTGATAAATATGCATGAAATTAACTCCCACAGATGCCAAATTAGAAATATATTTTATGAAAATGTGTATTTAATTATGAATAAATAGTGATGGGCGAATCTCCCCAGTTTTGCTTCTCTGAAAAATTCATGAATTTCCAGAGAAATTCGCGAAACGAGTCACGGCACGCTTTTGACGCGCGTCGCGTCAACTTCGACGCGTGTTGCGTCGTTTATGTCGCGTCTTTTTCGTCGCGTCGCATCAAAAACAACGCACGACTAGTTTTTTCAGCGAATTTTTGCCAGCCAAAATTTCGATGGCGTTTCGCGAATTTATTCGCCCATCACTATGAATAAACATTGAGGTAATATCTGCCTGGGTGTGTACATAAGGTTTTTGCTTAAATGCTACATTTTTATCCCAGTGGATTAAGGAATGTCTGGCTGACTGTGCGCTAAAAAGGCAGCTACGGATATCAGTGGGGCTCAGCTTTGTGCTTCTCTAACTCCAGTTAATCACTCAGGCTGCAGGTTGTTGATGTGTCCAGCTGATTTTGAGGATAATTCATGTCAAACACTTTGGCTTGTGCTTGCCGGAGCCCATCCAAAGAATGACAAGCTGTCACGTCTGGGCCACAATTCTCGGGAAAGCCAATTCATTCGTTGTCATTGGTGAATAGGATTTGACAGGACTTGGTTCTAAATCTTTGTAATGATTTAACAGAATGAAGTAATGCCATTTATCACCTGACTGTCGTTTCTTTATTTAGCTTGCCCTCAATAAAC
>CM044440.1:22346732-22357081 GCA_024363595.1 Xenopus borealis | reverse complement strand
AAGGGGCAATTTCATGTGTAAATATACCAGACTAATAGCTGAATGGCAAAGGGGCAATTTTATGTACAAATACCCCAAAACTAATAGCTGAATGGCAAAGAGGAAATTTCATGTATAAATTTTAAATCATCACAACTCACAGAGTTTTGGAGCTACACTCCCCAAACTCGGACCACCTATTGGTGGTGTCACCCTGAATAAAAGTGTGGGGGACACCTGAAAGTGGGTGGAGCTACCAACGGCCAATGAAAATTTTGCGATTTTCTATATGCTACTCCTCTCACAGTTTTAGGAGTACAATAGTGAAACTTTGCGCATTTGTTCTGCTTATGCCCGAATAGGTTGCTTGTGCTCTGTTAAGTGATCCCACCCTCCATGCCCCTGTGGCAGCCCCCTGAAGACCTCAATTTTTACCATAGACTTTCACTGGAAAATTTTAAACTTTTGCCACTCGAACAGCTTTGAAGTTACACTCACCAAACTTGGGTCACTTAGTCATGGGGTCAACCTGAAAACTCCTGTCACATTTTGGGGACTCCAAAAAGTGGGCGGAGCAACAAACAGCCAAACAGATTTTCCCCATTGACTTCAATGAGAAAATGTAAAACGCTGTCATTCCCACAGTGTTAAAGCCAGAGACTTGGCACCGTGGGTCACTGGGGTTAAAATTTTGAAAAGTGGGCGGAGTCTACCACAGCCAATCAAATATTAGTCATTTGTTTAAAGGGAAAAGTTAAAACTGTCGCCGCTCTTAGACTGTTACTTAAACTGTTAATGGGAGGTCCTCAAACTTGGCACAGTTGATCACTGGAGGACCGGGATCGAAATTCCTAAAAGTGGGCGGAGCCACAAACAACCAATCAGATTTCATTGATTGATTTGAATGGGAAAAATTTAAATTGCTGCCATTTGCACATTATTGATGTCATGGACCTCGAATATCACAAATGTGGTCACTGGATGTTTGCACTTCAAAGTTAGGAAAAGTGGGTGGAGCCACCAAGAACCAAGCAAATTTCACTCATTTATTTTCAATAGAAAAACAAAACTGCCGCCAATTTTACATGTTAAATGCCATGATTCCAAAACCTTAAAGTGTTAGTCACTTGGTGACTCTGGTTCACCCATTCACCTTAATGAAAAATGACAAACTGCTGCTATTATTACGGCGTAAATGCGAAGTGTCCTAAACTTAGCACAATTACTCACTGGGTGACTGTGGTAAAAATTTTGGGGAAATGGGCGGAGCCAATAACAGCCAATCAGTTTTTACCTTTTGACTTCAATGTAACATTTTCAAATACTGCCATTCTAACAGTTTTAAAGCCAGAGGCCCCAAACTTGGTACAGACCATGACTGGGTGACTGGGGTTAAAATTCAGAAAACTGGGCGGAGTTTAAATCAGCCAATCAAATTTTACACATCGCTATTCAATGGGAATATTTCAATTGCTGCCATTCTTACACTGTTAATGGGAGAGTCTTCAAACTTGGCACAGTTGGTCATTGGAAGGTTGGGATCAAAATTCCAAAAAATTGGCGGAGCCAAAAACAACCAATCAGATTTCGTTGATTGATTTAAATGGGAAAAATTTAAATTGCTGCCATTTGCACGTTATTGATGTCATGGACCTAGAATATCACAAATGTGGTCACTGGGTGTTTGCACTTCAAAGTTAGGAAAAGTGGGCGGAGCCACCAATAACCAATCAAATTTCACTCATTGATTTTGAATAGAAAAACATAAAACTGCCGCCATTTTTACATGTTAAATGCCATTATTCCAAAACCTTAAAGCAGGGGTCAGGAACCTTTTTGGCTGAGAGAGCCATAAACGCCACATATTTTAAATTGTTATTCTGTGAGAGCCATACAATATGTTTAAAACTAAATACAAGTAAATGTGTGCATTTTATGTAAGACCAACACTTTTAAAGTACAATAAGTCTCTGAATTCTTTCTAATAATGTTGTTATGCTGTTGCTAACCAGTGATGAATAGTACTTCTTACCATTAATGCGACTTCTGGTGCTGCATGGTTTTGCTTATGGCTTTGTGGTCTGGTTGATACGTGGTGAGGTTAAGTTTCATGCAGGCGTTGAGACTTCCATCCGTTAAACGTGATCGTAGGTTGGTCTTAATGTGCTTTAGATGTGAGATGTGGGTCAGACTCACACAAGACAATATTTGTTTCTAACAGACCACAGCAATGTTGCTGATGATACAAGGGGAATCTTAAGCTAACGTTGCAGTCTGTGGTTAATGTGAAGTAAAGTTCCCTGCACTCATGGATAATGGGATAATCATGCATTGGACAATATCTATATATGTACTCCCCCAATCCAGTCACAAAATGCCACTTTTGTTGCTCAATCCACTTACTCACAAGACATAATGCAAAAGCCCAATGTACAGTCTCATGGTGGCATGTTGGGGAAATCTGTCAAATTCCAGAAAAGAAGATAATGAAAAAAAATGATGAAGAACAGTGATATTTCAAATGAGTGATGTTTCAAATGATTTGCAGGTGGTCGCAATTGTTCTGTTATTTTGTATTGTGAAGGACAACCAAAAATTATTCAGTTGCAAATGTTCCAATATCACCATTTCACTGTATTTCTCCTCATCAGATTATATATATGACATATATGACACCTGAAATATCACTCATTTGAAATATCACTCATTTGAAATATCACTGTTCTTCATAATATTTTTCATGCCTTCTTTTCTGGCATTTGTCAGATTTACCCAACATGCTACTTCTACCAACTGTACATTTGTAAATTGTCCAATGCTGATCATCCCGTTTTATCCATGGGTGCAGGGAACCCACAAAAAGGACTCACCCAGCAGAGCAGGGGCAGCAGAAGCAGGATGCAAAGCGGTGCGTCACGCTGACGGGAGCTAGGCCGCAGCGAAGCCGGATGCGGATGTGATGCAGAGGAGGGCGTGGCCTGCGCTTAGAACATGTCTTCTATCTGTAGAGCACAGGTCACGCCACCCATTATTTTTATTAAAGATTTGGCACTGAGCCAGATGTAGCCATCATAGATAGATAGATAGATAGATAGATAGATAGATAGATAGAGCCACATCTGGCTCTAGAGCCATAGGTTCCCTACCCCTGCCCTATGCGTATGTAGCCATTTCCAAATAGAAGCATTACACAAGATAACACATGTATACTCTTCTTGTGTATTTGTCAGTTTTCAAGATTGCGTTTTCTACGGTTCAATAATGCGAAACCTATACAGTTGCATATACAGCTGCATATCTAATTTTTTTAGATATTTTAGTTTACTAAATAGCAACATCTCATTATGAAAAACACAACCTTAAATATAAATACATGAAATTAAATATTTTGGCTACTAGAATCATGGAAAATGTGTGTATTTTAATGGTAATAAAACTGCTCCAAGAATTCTAGACTATGGGCAGGTAGAGCATTGACTACTGCATATTTTTTTAGGTGGACAGAGCATGGTGTCGCTGGAGAAATCTGAAGCATGTGGTTGTAATGTGTAAAACCGGCTTGCAGGTGTGCAAACTGTTTAAATTCCCCATGCTGGACTAAGTCATCCATGTATTTAAGCCAAGCTGCTGCCCATGTGCTCACATCAGGTAGCGAGCGGAGATGGGAAGGGTGCCATTGCCCCACACTATTGTCCCTGCAATAGGGGTGAACATAGACCTCTGAAAGACTGTGAGAGCTGTGCTCAGACAGGGAGTAAATGTGAAATCCGTTCATTTGGCGATGTCGCCAAGCGAGTGGATTTCTCCTTGATATGCCCACCTTAAGGTTGGCGATATCGGGCTGATCCAATCGTGGGCCCTAGGGCCCAACGATCGGATCACAACGGAGGAGGTACAGGTGATCAGATCGCAGGACTGCATCAATGAACAGAAAGGATTTTTAGTCCCGTCTGATCCACATCTGCCCGACTTTCGGGCAGATATTGAAAAGGTAAGCCCGACGGAGGGCCCCGCGCATGAGCCGATAAGCTGTCGGCAGCTTTTATGGACCGGTGTATGGCCACCTTAAGGGGATATATGGAGTTGAGGCCCCTGTGCAATTGGTTGGATAATGCATTGAAGGAGGAGATCACCCCTGCCTCAAGGACAGCTGCTTGGTTCATCATACTTAAGTTAGTCAGATAGAGGTACAGGTTTGGGGCCTGTTATCCAAACTGCTCAGGGCCTGGGGTTTTCAGGATAATGGATCTTTCTGTAATTTGAATCGTCATACCATAAATTTGCTAGAGATTCCTGCAAACATTAAATAACCCCCATAAACTGGATTTGCTTCCAATGAGGATTAATTATATCTTAGTTGGGATAAAGTACAAGGTACCATTTTATTATTACAGAGAAAAAGGAAATACATTTTACAAATTGGATTATATGGATAAAATGGAGTCTATGGGAGACATCCGTTCAATAATTCTGAGCTTTCTTAATATCAGGTTTCCAGATAATGAATCGCATACCTGTACTTCAAACAGCTATCCTAAATATAGTGCATAGCCCTGAGAGACCTCTGGTACTTAATTCTTATGGTTATACCTATGCTGTGTTTGCCTAATTATTTCTTCTTTCTATTTTTCCCCTTCCCTCCCTTACACTATATCCATTCAGCAGTTACATTTATAGTGTCTCTTCATACTGAAAATGTTAAACATATTTTTAAAATTGAAAAAGGTTATGTTGTAGGTGTATAGTGGTAGTTGTCTAAAAGGTCAGAGCTTAACAGAGTTAATTAATCTACCATTTTCTTCAAATCTTAAATAAATGTCCCCGTACAGTACATGTAGGATAGTAGCTAATACATTACTGCTTTTGTCGCTAACACACAATCTGCTTTAGCTGAGACAGTAGCAGTTGCAGGTTCTTTGGCATATATTTCATTATGAGAATAACTCCAATACATAACTGAGTAAATCCTTTAATAACAGGATCTGTATGCATCTACGTCTGTCAGATATAACGTATATAACGTGGATATCATTTTTTTTACTTTTAGGCAATAACCTCATTGATATGACTACTGTCCTTTCGAATAAATATTATAATTTAGTAATATCACAATATTTGCTGGGTATAACTGGATAAATCTGTCTTCTCTGCACAACATTATGGTTATATAATTCTATCATTTCGCTTAACATTTTTAATGCTTCAGATAAATTACTTATTCTGCACCTGCATTCCCCCAAGAGATTTACATGCGCAGTATAAATGATTTTACACTCCTTAAGCAATACCAATCATAGGTTATGGGAAAAAAAACATTAAAACCCTCCAATCATAACAATAGTTTACCATGAAAGCTGTGTATTTTCTGCAGCAGTGTAATCACTGCATACATCAATGGGTGTAACGAGATTCACAGCTTTTTTTTTTTTTTGGTGCCTTATACAGTTTTAATGGTTTCCTCTGTATAGAATACGGTGTTTGAATTAAAAACTGAATAATTTAACAGGGGAAGGGGTCATCTCCATGTACAGATTGGATAGTATTCAATCCCAAGGAGGCTATTTGTAAGTACTAAACTGGTACTGACCGAAAACAAAAAAAAAAACCCTTACATTTTTCGAGATTTTGGGGCAGATTTACGAAATTCGTGTGAAGGATTCGAATATTCGCGTGAATAGTCGAAATTTGATTGTGCGACTATTAGAATATGCAAATTAAGTATTTTCGACCATCGAATATAGAATATTTGGGCGCATCGAATAGATCGAATAAATATATATTCGAGCACTCGACTACTCACAAGTCGAAGAACTTGCCCTTTAAATTTTATTCGACTGCCTACTTCGCCAGATTGAACCTAACAAATTGCAATAGAAGCCTATGGGAATCCCCAGTAGGCCTTATTTTCTAAGTCTTTTGCCGAATTTCGTTTTACGTTCGATTCGTACGATTTTGGCGAATATTCAACCGTTTTTTTCTGCAACTATTCGCAGAATCATTCAATCATACGATACTGCCGAATAGTCGAATATGCACTAAAAACTGGCTAAAAGCCCTCAACAATTCGACCCTTAGTGAATCTGCCCCTTAATATACACCAATGCTGCAAAAAGCCAGAATCAGGAAAACCGCCATCTCAGATCTGTTGAAGTATAAGTCAATGGAAGAGGCATCTATCTCAAATTGAAGTCATTGGGCTCTTTGGAGGTTTTTGCCAGAAAATCCAACTTTTTTCTGGATTTTCAGCCAAAGACCCGAAACAATCGAGGGATTCTCAAGGATCGAGGTCGTAGTTTTTGTTTAAAATAAAATATGACATAAATTTGGATTTTAGTAAATAAACCCCTTTATGTCATAAGATGCTTAAAATATTTATGCAGCCCTTTGTTTCCTTTTTCTCTTCTGTTGTGCTGTTACATTACACTGTGCAGAGATGTCTATTAGAAGAGATTCTGTGCCCACGTAACACTCTACATTCATCTTGCATAGAAAACAGAACAATTTTTGCCAATAATCTGGTGTCTGGTTATCCCAATAAATGGTGATCTAATTGTGTGGGTGTAATTAAATAGAGTATTTTATGAAACTGTGTTTTTTATGATAGAAAATATTCACCTTAAAGGGCACCTATCGTCAATTTTACCGCAATTCGATCGATCAGTCGATCAAATATAGAAAATTCGATCGATCTAATTTTTTATATTCGATCTCAGGGAAGGATCCCCATTTCGGTAGCTTGAATCTGGCGAAGTAGGTGGTCGAATAAAAATTTAAAGGGGAAGTATTTGACCATCGAATTTTCAAATATTCGAATACAATTAAATTCGAATATTCGAATCATTCGAATTCGAATATTCGATGGTCGAATTTGCCTAATTTGCATATTCGAAGATTCGAATTTGATACAAATTCGAGGAACTTCGATTCTTCATATGAATTTAATGTGAATTTAGTAAATCTGCCCCTTTGTGTTTGCCAACAGCTACTTTTCAACAACAGGGTTCAACCTTCAATCTTTATTACAACAATGAAGCCGGAAGGGTCAGGCGACATTAGGATGACAAACAGGACACAGTGTCCCAAACTGCCACTTCCGTCTCTTATCCACTTAAATCAGAAACTGGCAACAGCCCTGGCACTGGCAATTATTTGTCCAAAATTCTGGAAGAGGGGATTTTTTTTACTTTTTTTCTTGCTATTTTTAAAAGAGATGAGATGGTATCATGTTCATGACTTAAATCCATTCCATCCACCATGTATTGAATTCATTAAATTAAATAATCTAACATACATTTTTAAATTGTGCTGATCTGACTTTTGTTTTATTAGCACCTGGTTAATTAACTTGTCTCTTCTCAGAAAAATGTTCTCTTGTGTTGTGCAGATATAACATCGCTGGTGTAGCCTGAATGACTTATTATGTAGGAATCTGACATATTCTGTAATATAAAGTAGGGTACCAGGAACAAAACAGTAAACCATATGCAAAAATAAGATGTTTTAAATGGCAATGAATCCCCTAAAAGTTTTAACCATGGCCTTCGCTACATAGGCTTACCTTTCTCCTCCCCAATGGTATCTGAACCTAAATGTATGTTAAATGCAAGGCTGTGCAGGGGACAGGACCTCTCTGGTAGTAAGCACCCAGTTACTAGGGGTGGCAAAAGTCACCTGATCACTTTTAAGAAAATGTAAAAAATGTTTGCGTTAAAATTCAACTTATCTAGTGCAGAGAGAACAATAGCGCTTTCTGCACTAGCAATGTGGCCCTGCCTTGAACCGCTCCAACAAAAGGTAAGTGCAAAACAGGCAGCTTCAGAAATGTTGATGCAGGGAAAATGGTCACAGTTTCATGGTATATCCTGTCTGACTAGCAGGAGCATCTGTAAGTAAGGGCACTCAATTGTCTGTAGTCGGTGCAGGGAAACAGGTCACGGCAGGGTTGGTAAGTAGGCCCAGCCTACCTCCTCTTTGTGCATAGTGTAACTGTCTGAGGTTAGGGAAGGGCTACATTTTTCTGCCAGTAGGGAATCGCTGGTGGGAGATTTCATAAAATATTTTTAAGAGTCCTTATATCAAATACTGTATGTTGTTTTTGTAGCAAATATATATTTTTATAATTAACTTTTTATTATTATCCGTACATTAGTAAAGGGCTTAGCACACTAGAAACATCCAAATCCAATATATTAAACAAGCCGTCTTATGTTTGAAAATGAATTTCTAAGTAGATTCATGCATTTTTCTGCAATTATTAGCTAATATTAGAATTTGTGCATGCTGTGCAAATGTACTTCTATTCTTCTTATCTACCTTTTGATTTATGATATCTCTAAAGTGTGCTTGCCTCTGGGGAAAAGCAAATGGCTATAAAACAAATTGCATGTTTATTTGTATCTCTCTTGTTATGTTAGCAAGTAATCAGCCCGACAGAACAAATGTATATATTCCATTAAAAATATAAAGCGTTTAGAAAGAAATAGTTGTGTCCACATTTATAACCCACGGAAACAAGTTTAATTTGTGCCCTAAAATAAATTACAGAATTTTTCTGACTTGACACTGCTTGATTGAGTTTATTGCCAACATTCAGCACTTAATCCAGTATTTATTTCAGACCACGCAATACAAAAACAAATCAGTATACAGTATACTGTAGGGAAGAATAATATCCCTAATTATAATAAATACAATTTCGACTTGCTAAAACTTTCCTTTACCTCTACTTGTTACTTGATTCTGTTACAAAGATAACTGAACATTGAAATAAAGGATAATCACAAATATCACGTATATGACTACAAGGGAGTAAATACAAATACCAGTTATGGGACCATCATCTAGAATGTTTGGGACCTGGGGTTTCCCAGATGAAGGATCTTTCTGTAATTTGGATCTTCACACCTCAAGTCTACTAGAAAAGCGTGTAAACATTAAATAAACCCAATCGGTTGGATTTGCTTCCAGTAAGGATTATTTATCTCTTAGTTTGGATCAAGTACAAGCTACTGTTTTGTTAATACACAGAAAAACGAAATTGTTTTTAAGAATTTGGAATATTTGGATAAAATGGAGTCTATGGGAGATGGCCTTTCTGTAATTCAGAACTTTCTGGATTATAAGTTTCTGGATAATGGATCCTATACCTGTAAAAGTCAGTTGAGTATGAGAGGAACAATTAATTCGAGAAAGTAGAGTAAACGGCAAACTGCCTTTGGTCTAATTATGTTTTCTACCCTGACAAATCCTTTATATAATGCAAGATTATCGTGTGCGGTTCCCGTATTCAAAATGTGTAAGATTTGCTGTCTTTATTTCTTTGATATTGTTGCTAAGGTAGCAGTGTTGTGAAAACTGCAATACAATGCAAAATGTTTTATTTTTTTTTGCTGGTGGAGTCTAGTTTCATGAGGCAAAAATCGAACAAACTATAATTTACTGGAAGGCTGGACTTCCTCCCAACATAGATAATGATCTCTGAGAATAAGAAAGAGAATTAGCACCAAAAAACAACGTAGTGGACAAACAATGTCCATCATTAGATTTTTTTTTGGACCTGTGCTCAAACCTCAATAGTTTTTTTCCCCATGGCTAAAATAATATTAAACTGAACATGAATGGAAACCAAATGGCCAAGTATTAATAAGGACTGTATTTATTAAAAGAAATGGGGGGAGGGCTGAAAAATGTTTTCTGTGCTGCATGTTACATAGTTAAATTGGGTTGAAAAAAGACAAAGTCCATCAAGTACAACCCCTCCAAATGAAAACCCAGCATCCATACACACACCCCTGCATACCTTCCCATGAAGTATATATGCCCATACACATAGAGTTTATATATATATATTTATATACATTTATATAGTTTTATATATATATATATGTAAACCTTTAGACACTCCTTTGTCGGTGTTACACTCCACATATTGCGCTTACCCGATGGCACGGGACAAACCTGAGCCACTCCGAAGTAGTATTGGGAGAGACTGGGTACCTGGTACTAGCGCAGTGCCTCCACCTAGTAGGATCCGGGAATGCACCTACGGTTGAGCCCACTAGGAATACAGTAATACACACACACAGTATTGGTTAAACTAAATAAATGTTTATATAATATAACTGGCCAACTAGTACATGCAGCAATCCTAACTGGTGGCAATAGGGCCTCACTAACTGACTTGCTGTCTAGCTAACTATTAAAAGTCAAATGGGGTAATGTAATAAAAGGCACTAAGTTTGCCCAGGGGCAGTAACCTATAGCAACCAATCAGTAGGTACAATTCAATAGTCACCTGTTTAAATGAAAGCATCTTATTGGTTGCCATGAGTTACTGCTCCTGGGCAAATTTAGTGCCTTATATTACATAT
>CM044440.1:22286683-22304444 GCA_024363595.1 Xenopus borealis | reverse complement strand
AGTAGTAGTATAGGATATTCAGGAACCCGTTATCCAGAAAGCTCTGAATTACAGAAGGGCTGTTTCCCATAGGCTCCATTATAATCCAACAATCCACATTTTAAAAACTGATTCCCTTTTTCTCTGTAATAATAAAACAGTAGTTTGCACTTGATCCCAACTAAAATATAATGAATCTTTATCAGAAGCAAAACTAGCATATTGGGTTTATTTAAGGTGTTATTTAAACTTATGAAGATCCAGATACTGAAAAGATGGACCCAAGCATTCTGGATAACCGGTCCCGTTACTATACAGGTTGTTATGCAGAATGATTGGTACCTAGGGTTTTCCAGATAAGGGATCTTTCCCAGGGTCGGACTGGCCCGGCACGACACCAGGAAAAATCTGGTGTGTCCCAGACTTTTATGGGCCCCCGCCGGGCCAGACCCCCCCTTTTTTATTGAAAAAAAGAAACATTTGTGGGTGTGCTGCCCTTGCGTGTGTACTAGAGTCCTGCAGCGGGTCAGGTACCCGGGGTTACCCGCAAATTCCCTTGGTTCCCTGCGGGTTGCATGTAGAGGTTCCGGGTGCAGGTATAGAAGTGGGTAGGTGGTTCTGTGGGTTGAGGGTCGAGCAGCAGATCTTTGCCATATCGATTTTTACGCCTTTTTTTCTGAGCATTTCTACTACCGATGATGTCACTTCCATTTTACAATGACAGCACTTCCTGTGTTACTCCTTTTTTTGTTGCTTTTGTAAGTAATTTTTACTTGAAGTTCCCTAAACCGACTGTTTTGCCAACCTGACTGTCCCTTCTCATCATGTCAGTTATAGTTTCTAATACTAACAGACTTCTGCTGCACAAATATACTACAACTCAAGAATTACTACACTATAAAATCCTTATTTTTCCCTTTTTCATCCTATTTTTCCCCCTTATCTTTAATTAGCGCTGACCATTTGAACTGTGTATTTCTGCTGCACAAATATGGCAGCCCCCTCATAAAGGAACATGGGGGATCAGATGGATAATGTAAAATAATCTGCAAATACATTTGTAGGGAATCTGTGCAAAAGCATTGCACTTATCCCTGTAAGGACAAAAGCACAGAGCATGTGTGCTATAAACTGTTTCCTAGCAACCAGCTATTCAGTGATCTCAGTGCAGCAGGAAGTGACACAGCAGCTAGTGAGTGGCTGTCAGAAAGAGGAAGTTGCAGATGCTGGCAAAAGAAAGCCTGGCATAGAGAACCACATGGTGGACAGAGAAGAAAGCCAGAGAGCTGCTGGTGGGCCCAAAGAGCTGAGAGGATGCACCAAAAACATTCATTTGGATCAGGCTGGTACATGGAAGCCACATACTGTGCCTGGAGGGACAGAGAGTATGAAAGGAATCCAGACTGGAGGAACAAACAGCAGGAGCTTCTATCTAAGCATCCAAAGGGAGCTCTAAAGTTTTTCCAAAGAGGATTTGTGAGTGTCCTGGTTAAAGGGACAGTACCCAAAAGAGGCGCTGAAGATAGAGATTATTGGAAGGATATTTAAAGGGGAATTCAATCCCTCGGGCGCTAACTGCCTCCCCCACCCCACCCCGTGGGCCCTCCTCACCCCGGCCTACCTCTCCCCGCGGGCAAATGCCCCTAAGTGGCTACTTACCCCTCTGTGCAGGTCCCCTCCATGCAGGTTCCTATGCGCCATCTACTCCAGCGACATCTTCTTCCTGGATCCGTTGGCGATTGGCAGCACATGCGCATTAGGGTGCATTTGCCGGTCTGTACTACTGAGCATGCGCCGAAAGTTCACGAAGTTCAATCGGCGAACTTCGTTAAATTTCCGTGCATGCACACATTAAATAAATCCAATAGGTTGGTTTTGCTTCCAGTAAGGATTTATATTTTAGTTGGGATTGACTACAAGCTACTGTTTTATTACGTTTGGATTATTTGGATACAATGGAGTCTATGGGAGATTTCTGTAATTCAGAGCTTTCTGGATAACGGGTTTCCAGATATTGGATCCCATACCTGTATAAACAATACTTAGGGGCACATTACCTATTATGTAAATGCTATGGTTCAGCTCCTGTAGGGAGGCATTGTGGCAACAACATTAATAAATATATTGCATTTTGAAGAAATCACTTAAACATTAAATAAACCCAATAGGCTGTTTTTGCTTCCAAAAGGATCAATTATATCATAGTTTTGATAAAGTACAAGCTACTGTTTTATTATTACAGAGAAAAAGGAAATCATTTTTAAAAATTTGGATTATCAGATTATAATGATGACTATGGAAGAAAACATTGCAGTAATTTGAAGCTTTTCTGGATAATGGATCTCATACCGGTACTGTTTTATTATTACAGAGAAAAAGGAATAAAATAATTTGGTTAAAAAGGACTTGTCCTAATTCAAAGCCATAATTCTGTACTCTGTATCTGATACCTTTTACTATTCCTTTTTCATTGTAGGCATTTGATTATTTGGTTGTTCTGACACCAGCAAAAATCAGGAGTGGGTTATTGCAGGGATCATTCAGTTCACAAGATGAATCGCAAACGTTTATTATTTCTGAAAAGTGCCTCGTGGAATGTTTTATGGTATCAATTTCTATGTATGCTCTGAAAAGCAATAATTATCTCCTTAGTTTATGAAATGTGATAGTAAAGCACCATGTGCATGGGGTGATACTTTTGTATATGTATTGATATTTACTGATAGCTGGTTCTGCTCTAAGGAAATAATATTTCATAGAAGTGTCATGCTTATGTTGATGAGGTCTGAAGAATGTGTTATAAGAGGTGAAAGTTTATAAACACACAATCTCAATTACCATGACAAGAAAAAAGCAATTTTACCCAGAATAAACTAATTTTACAAAAAAACTATCAACTGAGGCTGACGCCCAAAAAACCAATAGCATAATGTGTCACCTTTTCTAAGAGGTGCTGATGCAGATTTTTAAAACTAATTCAACATCTTCATACATGTTGAAAAAGCAGTTGTAGCATAGTGGATAAGAGATGCTGTAACATGTAGGGCATATGTGTAGTTGTCTACTGGGAGAAAAATTAAATGATTTTGACTTCCCATTGACTCCAAAGCAAATTGGAGAACATTTACACAAATCAAAACATGGCAGGTTCAATCAACAATATTTAAAAGTAAGGAAAAATATTTTATTGGTAGCCCAAAAGCAGAAAAAAAGGTTTCACAAAAAAATGCCCATAAGTTGCAGTGTCAAAAGATGGTCCGTAGACTTTAATGTGTTTCTCAAATTTTTGCGAATTTTCCAGTAGTTTAGCAATTTGTTTTCAGTGAAATGGGACAGTTTTGATTCTAGATATTAATTTTGGGTCTGTTGATGTGATGATTGAAATATCACTCCCATAAACTTGGATTGTAAAAAATGTTTTTAAAAAACGCCTATTGACTTCAATGCGTTTGGCAATTGTTTTTGCTAATATTTGGCAAGAAACAGATCAGATTCGTCTATTACTAATGGGCTTAAGCTTGAATTTGGTGAATTTCTAAGCTTAAAAAACTCTTAAATCTTAGATTTAAAAAATGAAACTGAATTTTGCTGAGGACAACTCCCATTGACTTCTACATGAACTTGCAGGCATTGACATGCCAAAGTTTTACATTCACGTTTTTGGTGCTTAAATCATGCATGAATCATGGCAAAAATTCAAATTTGAATATTTATAAATAGTAGTACTGTACCCACTGATTTCAATAGACTTTGCAAAGACTTTGCAAAATGATGGCATCGATACCTGAGCACAATTTTTGGACTATGGATATGCATACAACATTTATACTGAAGGAATACAAAATATATAGAGACTAGTGCACAATGGATGCTCATTTGAATGATTTTTTTGCAAAATGAGAAAAAAAACAACTTATGTATTCAATGTGTATTTCGAGTGGGAGTCTAAAATTGTAGGTTTTTTGTTTGATGTGGATTTTACAATAGTACAATGATGTAGCATTTCTACCTGAGTTAATGCAGACTAAAATTATACAAAAGACGATTATGTTTTATTGAGACGAGGAGCTCATAAAGCAGAAAACAGCTCGTATTTTTCATTTCTAGCATTTTCCAGAATTTAGTAAAATTGAGTAAGGTGAAAGAGAAATAGCTTTAGGGTTATGCATTCCATTAGGTGCTCTGTGTGTAATCATTAGAGTATTCAGTTGGTCTATTATGATCATCTACTATTTAGTAGATCATATTTAGAGGTCATAGTCAACATCACATATATGCATTATGAAAAAGAAGTAGAAGAAAGAGGAAACATTGTGGATTGTAGAATTACAAAAGTGCCCTTAAGTAGAAGTAAAATTGTTTAAGGAATGCTATACTGAAGATAATGTAAAGTGTAGCATCTTGGTTTATATTAATAAAGGCTTTTATGATAATAAATGTTAAAGATTACTTGAAAATCTTCATAGGAATAATGGCTTTCAAGCTACTACTAGGATGAGAAAAGCTGCAGATAATAACCACAACAGTGCAAGCTATAACAATATATTTATTCTGTAGAATGTTTGACTATAACTGTTTAAACAGCTCTAGAAGCTCTCTCTGTTTGTTTATGATACAGCTGCCATATAAGCTCGGTGTGATCACTTCCTGACTGAGTCTCTAGTTCTAGGCTCAGCTTACAGCAGAGGGGGTAAAGAAAGAGAGGAGTAAACTGAGCATGCTCAAGCCCAAGCCTTGAAGGTTTAAGCTGAAAACGGGAAGTCTAATACAGAACACCATGGGGCAAATTTACTATAATTCACCCAAAAATCCTACAAATCCATTTGAAATTCGATAAGCATTCGACTATTGAATGCTTATCGAATAGTTTTAGGCTATCTTTTTTCTCGATATTGGATTTCTCGATGAAATCGTACGATCGAATACCGATCGTTTGATTTCACGAAAAAATCGTACTTTTGCCTTCGAGCCTCTGAAAAATGTGTACGATTTTAAGGATCGAGGCGTTCGATTGTGTGCATGGTATTCGAGCAAGTCTTAGCAAAAGAAGCCTGTGGGGGGGGATGGGTTCCCATAGGCTTCTATTGGTATGTGGTAGGTTCAATCTGGCGAAGTAGGCATTCGAAGGATTTTAAAATTTTAAATCCTTCGATCATCGAATGATCGAATATCCGATCATTCTATCTATTTGATAATTCGATATTCAATGACAGAAGAGGCCAAATTTGCATATATCCGAAAAAATCGCACGATCGGTATTCGATCAAATTCGACCAAACTTCGAATCCTTCACACAAATTCTGTAAATTTGCCCCCATGTGTACACAACAGAAGGAAAGAAATGCACAGAGCAGCAATACTTTGAGGATTCACTGGTATATTTAAACCTTTCTAATAAAGCTTACTTAATTTTAACATTTCCTTCTCCTTAAATGTAAATTGACACCATATTGACACAAGTTGGTTAAATGCTGGTTTGTATTTTTTCACACCCTCCAAAAACATAGCCAGGTTAATTGATAAAACTTACCATAGGATCAGGAAAATTGGGCTTGGTGGTGACAGGCTGGAGTCCATTTGCTGGAAGACATTGGAATATTGTACCAAAGGCACTTGTGCTACTATGTGCTACTATGGCAAGGTACTGACCAGAAGAAAAGATCTTGCCCATAACAGACCAAGGTCAGTTCAAGGTCCAGTATGCAGGCAAAAGGTAAAAAAATTCACAAGATGAACAGGAACCAAGGCACAGGAACAAAGTGATGACTCAAAAGTTAAGCAGTATGTTGTATGTTTTCCTAATAATAATAATAAATCAAAGGCTAGATCTCAGCTATGAAGCTTGATTACCAAGCAAATAACTAGTAAGAGCCAGGATGTTAAAGTCCCATAATTGTAAAAATTGCAGTTCATGAGGTACTGTATAGTGGGCTAATTTATTCACTAGGCACGAATTCGCTGCGAATTCCTGCAATTCGCCAGCAGCGAATAAATTGGCGAAACACCAACGAAAATTCGCTGGTGTGGAAAAAAAAACACACCAAAAATGACGCGCCGCGCGTCGGAAACTACGCAGCGAACATGACGCGACGCACAGAAAACTATGCCAATTCCCCGATTGGCGAATTTCTTTGGAAATTCGCTAATTTTTCAGCGAAGCAAAACTATACACTAGTACTGTATAAGGAGATAACTGTCCCGATAGTGAAACCTGTTAAGAAAACTGGCAAGAAAAGCTCTAAAACCCTTCAGTATCTCACACAGTTCAGGGTTTGAATCCAAGTAGCTCTTTATTAGTGATGGGAGAATCTGACCTGCTTTGAGAAACGGCAAATATTTGCCAAAATGCATTGAAGTCAATGGGCGTCAAAATTTGTCACTCTTTTGTCACTTTGTGTCAGAGAAAAAGAAAATACAAATTCTGTGCTTAAAAACAGACTCTATGAGAAGTGGAGATGGAAACTGCAAGGAAAAGGCAGACTGAAATTTGTCAGTTTTGCTAATTTTATCAACCTCATTGTTTTCTAACAAGCTATAGCTTTTATTTTAGTTAGTAAGCAAGTACACTGAGAGTTTAGCAAAGATAAAGGTTTTGTTCCAGCTGATGAGCTAAACAGTACTAGTTAGAGTTGATAGAGAATGCAACCCTGTTTAAGCTGACGTATGTAGCAAGGGACTCACCACTGAGATTAAATAAGATATGAGAAATATGGCTAGAGGCTTGACAAATTAACTGTCCCTGAAAGATAAATACCTATGTTTTCATGGTGCCCTTGATTAGAATGGGCCTTAGATATAGTCCTTTCTTGTAAAGATGTTCTTTAGCATGGCCTTCTTCTTCTTCTGTGGATAATATGCCACTGCTATGTAAAGCCTGGGCAGGGTAATTAGAAAAAGTGTGGGTTTGTTTACAGTATAAAAGTTGAACATGAACATTATTAAAATGAATCTTAAAAAAAGAACCATTCTTTGGTGACATCTGTTTGATACAGCATTAGTCCAGTAACCTGTTGGTGCCACTTGATGCACTGTATATTGTAATGCATATTATTTTTTGTATTTTTCATTATTTTATGTTTGCTTAGTTTGTTAACTGATGCAGTTTTTACTTGTGGCATTCGTTACAAATATGCATTTAGCAGAGGATGTAGCCAGCAATAGATCCTCTGACCCATGTTAGGTGGCTTTACTTGTTAAATTCATAAGCAACAACATCATTTGTGGGGCAAGAAAAACAACGAAAGCTAGGAAAATGTTAATATTTGTGCACAGAAAAATAAACAGTGGCCCTCAGTTATAATTCATTCTGAAAAAGAAACAAAGTTTAACAAAAAAAAATCTATTTAATGTTCCATAAAATGTGCAATAAGCATCAGCATTTTATCTACAGTCTGTGCCATTAGGAAGATAGAATGTCATTAAAAAAAACTTCTATTTAGATAATTTCTCATCACTCATGAAAATGGGTGCACACAAGCACTTTAACAGCATGATTTACACCACAGTGAGAGTAGTCACTCTGACAAAAATCGCATAATTATCAGACATCATTGGACAAGGTTAAGTTCCTATACACTGCTCTAGCCGACATGCAACAGAAAACTTTTCTTACATCCTTATTCCATCTATTAACTACTTCCTGGGGAAAGTGTTTTCTTATAATAGTTATACATGGAAAGCTTTTTTTTAAAAAGGCATTAGAATGTTTTTTTAATTTTGGCACATTTTTACCAAGTTCTTTAAAAATATCCACCTTACGATTGCTAAACAGTCTTTCACAACAACCTGTTTTTGTCTTCATTTTTTTTATTTTTAGGGCCTTATTTATCAAAATCTGAATGTTTCTGATTATTTTACTTAAAAATGTCCGACTAAACTAGAATACTTGATTGGACAAACGAAAAAAAATCAAGTGAAAATCTAAATTGTACAATTTTTCAAAAAATTTTCCCAACTCCTTAATTTTTTAGGGCTCTTTCATAAAAGTATTTTTCAGATTTTTGCTCGAAAAGTCCGAAATAGCCGGATTTTTGTTCTAATTCCAGCGCAGGCCACAGAAATGTCCAAATAGCATAGGGACTTCTCCCATTGACTTACTGTTTATAAAATCTCGGTAGGTCTGAGATGCAGGATTTTCAAATTCTGACTTTTAACATCCTTTGGGTATAATAAATCTTGAGAATGCAGTCACTTGGATTTGTAAGCTAAATGCATCGTGACTCAGGGCTAATTGAAGAAACTGTGTTATCTAAAGTTATCTTAACTCATTTAATGCATTTAACCTTTTCATTAGCATACCAAAGCACCATTGTTTTCAATGATGAACTCTTTAATTGGATGGGATGCTGTGACACAATATTCTGTGCTAAGTGGGATAAATGGGTTAGATGAGTAAAGTCACGACGCATTTAAATTACAAATCCAAGTGACTGCATCTGTATATTAACAAACAACTTATATCTATATATTAACTCTCAACTTATGGAAGGGACATCATGGGCTATTTCTGGCCTACGCCATTTCTAGTACCCAATACCCCTCACTCACCACCACCAGATTTATTTAGAAAGTCTCCCACGTCAGCTGGGGAGATTTTATTATTTATATATAAAATCTAGTCAATTATATAGGCATTCTAGTGCTACCCAGTAAAAGCTGTCTCTGTAGGCACAGGTTCACTGGTACCTATCAATAAATATGTCCTTGCGAACAACAGACAACAAATAATGTAGCCTAATAATGGGTTTATTACAATATTAATGCTAAAATGTGAACCTTTAAACTCTCTGACCAAGATACTTTTTTCAACTGTGTATATTGCTAATATTCCTCTGCAACCCTATGGGCTGATTAATCAATTTTTCAAACCTTAATTTTTACTGCAATTCAAGCTCTTTTTAATTTCTTTCTTTTTTATTGCTCTGTAACTCACAAATTTTAATTAAAATTTTCAAAATCTTAAAAGTTTCAAGTAGTGTCAAAATTGACGCAAATGTCACAGGCGCCAAAATTTGTGTTTCACAAATTTTTCGCCATTTCATGAATTTCACAGGAAACTAGTTTCAAGCTCAAAAAACTCAAATGTAAAAACGTGTAATTGAAAAGCTGCCAAGCTCACGTAGAAGTCAATTTAGAGTTGTCCTTGGCAAAATGTATGTGATTTTTTTGTAATATTTTCAGATTTGGTAGTAGACCCATTGAAAATGATGAGCAGAATGTGAATTCCATGCATTGAAGTCCTTTCTTATTCAGCTCCAAAAACTTTTTTTTTTGCTCTGTTTTTTAAAGGAAAAGTAAATGTTTTTTTTTCTTCTATCTGTAAATATGATCTAAACAGCCCCCCAGATTAATGTACCTTAGTCCCTGCTGCAAGTCTGCTCTGGTTTCTGTGTTATCAGCAGCTTGTTTCCCCTTCTTCCTGGTGCAGAGTGAAGCCCCGCCCCTTAGCTTACTGAGCTGACTTTATCTCTGTGACTAGTCCTGGAGATCATTTGCATGCTGAGATACATTTTACATTGAAATGAGATTTTCCAGAAATTTTAGAGAAAAAAGTTTTCTTTCTTCTGTATTTTAAACAGTACTAAAAAAGTGTAGATGAATACAAATTTAAACTTTGAAGGGTTACTGTCTAAGAAAGTGTTTGTGTTACTTTAAAAATAGTGGTGCCTTTTTTATTGAATGTAAAAATAAATACAGGTCGTACAGTAAGTGATCGGGACCTGGCATCTTCATACCTTAAGTCTACTAGAATATAAACCCAATTAGCTGGGTTTTCTTCCAAAAAGGATAAAATACAGTATATCTTAGTTGGGATCAATACAAGATACATTTGTATTTATTTATTATTACAGAATAAAAGAAAATCATTCTTAAAGGGGACCCGTCACCCAAACAAATTATTCAAAATCCTATTTCATCACATTAGTCAAGCAAAATGAACTTTAATTACACTACAGTATATAAATAATTTGAATATTGCTTATAGCAAGCAGGCAGTAGCCATTTTGTGGACACTGTTATTAACTAAACAATTTTTTTTACAAAAAAAGTTTTCGGCAGAAGACTTGGATATTGGTCAGCTCGTCGATCGGGCTTGACGGAAAACTTTGATCGTGTGCCTTTGCCTTAACATCGACCATTGTTAGTGCTGAATCATCAGATACAGGTAGAATTCTATTGTTTCCACCTGTATATTGGACAATTCACCTCTACGCGTGTGTATTGAAATGAACAATCATTCTATGAAAGATCTTTTCCAAGAAAGATCGCAATTGTTACATCTATGTCCACCTTAAGTCAAGCCTTGCATCATCTAATAATCTTCTTTGTGCACCAGAATGGGGGACCTGATGTCCATCCCCATGCCCTGGCTACACTATTAAACAGTGAAGCGATTTGGAGAATGTGTGAACAGCTGTGATGTCTAGGAAGTGCTGAATAGAAAGTGAAAGTAATTGTCTGCCTCGCCTCTATGCCTAAGACATAGAGGAGGGGCAGACAATATTTCATTGACAGCTGAGATTTTTTAAATGAGCTTAAAATAGTTATGAATGCTTTAATAAAAAATAGAAATAGGATTTCATGTTTAATTTGAAAAGGACTTTTAACATACAGCTTTTTCTGTCTGGTGCCACTTCAAATATTGGGATTATTTTGATAAAATGGAGTGTATGGGAGAAGGCCTTTCTGTAATTCTGAGCTTTATCGATAACGGGTTTCCATATAACGAATCCCATACCTCTACTTTAATTCACATTCCAGAATATTATATGTGTATATCTGTAAATGGTAATCTGTGTAGTGCTTAACATTTTCCTGTTACCAGCCTTGTACCACCACTAATACCTTTATAATAGCTTTTGAAAAAAGAAACATACAAATTTCACTTTTATCATTTACATTAGACAAAGGGATATACAGTATATGGTGATAGTAACCACAAGATGATGCTGTTGTGGTTGGGTCTATAGAAAACCTTAACCCAAGACAATACATTCAGAATGTAACTTTTTAATCAACAAATTGGATCTCAGGATTTTTATGTTTTATGCCAAGGATTCTGTATCCTTTAAACCTTAATATTTTTACCAAAACAGCCCCTCCAAAAATATAAACCCAACTGCTTACAGACTCTCTCCCATAATGATAAATGGATGGGTTCCCTGTAATCAGTTCAGAGTGACTGTGGACCAGAATTTTAGGGTTAATATTGTGATTTGTCAGTCAATGTCCATGTAATGTGCTGTGCACAAAATACCATTATTTAGAAAGATATAACAAAGCCAAGGCTGTTGTTACAAGAAAATCCTCTAACTACAAATAATTATAAAAGATTAACAAATGATAATGCATGAGAACTATCTAGCAGCAAACACAAGCATAACCAGGTAAAACATGTTACATAATGGAAACTACAACATATATACGTACATGATTTAAATCTTTTTCCTGGCAATAAATAAGGATTTATTGAAAGCACTACTATTTATTGGTAGTCTATTAATCCTAGACCTTTTGTAATTCCAACCTCTGTTTTCTAATTTTGATTGTAATTAGAAGATTTTATTGAAGTAATTAACTATACTCTTTAAAATAGCACTTTTCTTCTTATTTATTTGCTATTCCCTTTTGTAATTGATTTTTCTTTTTCCTTTTAAAGGAACCAGGAGCTACCAAGATTGATTTTTCACAAATCTATTTCATTATACCAATGTAACTGGAATGGCTCTGGTCTAACCTATTTATAAATACTTTTCCAATGTAATAGCTATGGCTTTGTCACAAATGTCACCCAAAATCCAGAAGCAATGCTAGGCTTCCTGGTCACTGCTCTTGCTTCTGCCTCTATCAGCCGCCTTTCAACTCGGGAGGAGCCCTCGGCTAATTGGATGCCACCAGGGATTATTAAGATAGGAGCGAAGCGAAAGTTCTGGACGAGCAATGGGGCATGATCATTAGCAAGGATTAGGATGGAAAGCACAGTTCTGGGAGTAGACGAAGAGTAGTCAAACAAGCCGGGTCATGTAGACGGAGTTCAAGCGGAGTCAAAACAGGGAGATCAATCAGAATGGTCAGACAGGCCCGGGTCAGGATATGGAATACAGAATAGTCAGGCAGGCAGGAGTCAAAACAGGAATCCGCAATAAGAATAAAGCACCCAGGAAACTATCGAATAGAACCAAACAACGGACAATGAGAAAATCTACAAAGTCCCTTTAAATACTTTTGAATCTCATGCCATTACTTGATGACGTAATCAATCCAGCATCATTTACACATAAACCCAGGGGATGCGCGTGCGCCAAAGAGTAACCGGCAACCACGAAGGAAGGTTCACTGCTGCGGGCGTCTCCCCCGGGAACGCTAGACCACCATGGTCCTCACAGGCTTGGTCTTTTGTATGATAAGTACCTTATAAATGTAATAGAGGTGGATTGGTTTCCTTGTATTTATAAATAACCTCAAACGCTCATTCATTGATAAAGCTGTCCCTACTTGAGAGTGTTTTATGATTATACAAATGAATATATACGAATATATATGAAGCTTCTGTTTTCTCTCTGTATATAGATATCCACATTTTTAAAAATGATTTCCCTTTTCTCTGTAATAATAAAACAGTAGCTTGTGCTTGATCCCAACAAAGATATAATTAATCCTTATCGGAAACAGAACCAGCCTATTCAGAGGAGTCCAAAAGCTGGTACATTGCGGAATGAGAGTTGGATTTTCAGGTGCTGATATAGATGCTGATCTGTGGGCGTGCAGTTCGTGGATCTGCAGGTTGCTGGTCTTATCTAAATTTTTTATCTTATGTTACATTGTCTATATTTTCTCCTTTTAAAATTTTACAAAACTTGTTTCTGTCCCGCCCACTTTTTTTTCAGTAATGGATTTATTGGTTTTAATTTTCATAGAAACATTTTGTAACATCATATTTAGACATTAACTCCTGTTTCATTACACTTTTCTTATATAACATAGTATACATTTATGTAAATGGGGGTAGGGTGGGGGAGGGGAAGGGTAGGTAGTTTGAAAGTGGTAGCATGAAATCTACACTGACACTCACACTCACACTCATCTGTGTTAGTTTACCAATTGTTTGTACTCTTGTTCTCCTTTAAATAGCATCCATGTAGCCAATTGAGCAGTATAGTCCCTTATTTGCTTATCAGTGAAAGCCTAGCGTTCCTCAAACTGCTGTATCTTGTCTACTTTCGATAACCATTCCTTTATTCTTGGTGCTTGCTGCATTTTCCAGTATCTTGGGATTAATTTTGCAGAGTTTAACAGATGTGGGAGGGTTGAATTGTTGAAGTTTATCCTGTCCTCTGAGGACTAAAGCGAGTAGCAAGGGTTGTTAACATTTCTCCTTTTTGCTATATGTGAACAGATGTGAAGGACAGAGTTCCAGTATGGCGTAATCCTGGGACATGTCCAGAAAATATGTATCAAGGTTCCCGCTCCTCCCCTGCACCTCCAGCATGTGCTTGTTGTATTAGGGAATATTTTATGTAACTTTGAGGGTGTATGGTACCATTTAGTTAAAATTTTGTAGTTTAACTCCTGTAGTCTGCTACATCTAGAGCTTCTCATTATGTGCGTATCATGTCCTTAGCTTCTTCCTCTGTGAGGGTTGTACCTTAGTTTCTACTCCAGGCTTTGAGGAAAGGAAGCTAGTAGGATACTAGGACCGATGATGTTTTTGTATATATTTTAAATGGTATGTTTGGATGGTTTAGCGGCAATGCACAGTTTCTCAAAATTGGCAAGTTTTCTACCAAAAGCACTGTCTCCCCCTTGTTTCTAAGTTGGTTATATTGGAATTAAATAAGTTGTTTGAAGGTGCTTTGCTGTTCAGGTGTCCCACCCACTTTTGATGACATCACTTCTGGTTTGCAGCAACATCACTTCCTGTTTGATGAGGTCGGCAGGTTACGGGTCGGTTGCTGATAAGGCACTTGCGGGTCCGGGTGGAGTAGTGGATCAAAGTGGGTAAATATGTGGGTTACGGGTCGGGTCACGGGCTGCGGGTTCAGGTCGGGTCAGGGTCTTAGAAATTGGTTCTGTGCAGGACTCTATTCTACACCATAATATTTCTTTTCACTTAGTTAACAAATTCCAATAATTATTAGTACCTCCTTTTTCAAAAATATAAAATAAATATTGCATTATTAAAAAAAAAAAACAGCAAAGGCTTTGCTCACTACAAAGGAAAATGAGAGAGTTCTTTTATCTCTGGCTCAGCCTCAGAGAGAAACATCACAATAACTGCTTTCAACTGGCAACATGCATTTATAGATTTCTACAGTTCTATTTTCTTCTTCTTAATGTGATTAAACATTTTAATTTTAATGTCTGTCCTTTGTAACATTGAAACAACAAATACTCTAGTTTGTATGAAACCATGGAAAATTTATGATTTTGTATATCAGCCTAAAAAACGGTATTAGGATAGAGGTTAACCCATTCGTATTGTTGAACTACAATTACCAGGTTCCTCCAGAATCCAAAAATGCACCCAGAATTATTTAAAAAGTAAAAAAACTAGAAATAGTATTCTGTATGCTACTGTCCTTCTTCCAGTGGGTTGGAAGACTGAATTTCATTTGGCTTATGCTTGTTTATAAAACCTTCACCAAGTCAGCTGTAAAATAATTGTATTCTAAATGGATTATTAGTCTTTTACTCTGCAAACTGAGCCGTGGAGCCCTGCATGCAAATCCTCACAGCTCGAAAGACGCCAATGTTTTTACAGTAAATTAGAAATATGTGCAGAATATAAGACTGAAAAAAATTAAACTATAAATTATGGGAAGGTTCTGACGAATATATACAGGTAAGGCATCTGTTATCCATAAAGCAGTTGTGCAAAAAGATCCAAAATAAGGGAATGTTATTTGTCAATGCCATATTCTTTTTTTCTGTAATAATAAAACTTGAACTTGATGGTTACTAAGCTGTATGAATCCAATCTGATGCCAAAACAATCCTTTTTTTAATGTTTTGAAGTTAGATTCATCAACCCTCAGGAGAACTAAATCCTTACTAAAGAAGTAGGTAGAAATGGTATACATTTGGTTTTGTGTTTCTGTACCAGCCCAAGGCAACCACAGCCATTTAGCAGTAAAGATGCCCCAGTAGCTGCCCATCTTCTTTTCTGCTGATTCACATGCTCTGTGCTGCTGCCACTTACTGAGCTTAGGGACCCACTCGCAGTATACAGTACATATAGAATAGAAATGTCACAATATAAAGCTAAATATGAAGTCATTCATACAGATAATTACTAAATGACAACACAGAAACCAGTGCAATTAGCATCAGACTGTAATAATCAGCCCTGTAGCATCAGTTTATATTACAAGATAATCTTATTTTCTGATGGATAATTAGTGACGACCCCTAAGCTTATCTTCCCAACAGCTGCTCAGAGCCCACTGAGCATGTGAGTGTCACAGACACTTTCCAAGATGGTGACCCCCTGCGACAGGTTTGAAGTCCTGGATCATTGCTGCTATTGACAAGCTGAAACTTTAGGCTGGTGCAATAAGTTCAGTATATAAAACATGGCATTTTTAGCCACATTCAGTTTTAGGTTTTAGTTCTCCTTTAAATTGTGCTTACTACAGTGGAGTACTAATGTTAGTATAACCCACGCTGTCGCACCAGCCTTGGCAGGCACCAGATCCCCACACTCACTCAGCATATAGACACGCAGCTGCTGACAAAAGGACTTAAGTGGAGTGGTTCTGGGTTTATTAAACTCTTTATTAAATGGGTGGTTCACCTTCAAGTTAACTTTTAGTAAGTTATAGAATGGCCAATTCTAACCAACTTTTCAATTGGTCTTCATAATTTGTATTTTAATTATTGAATGAATTACCTTCTTCTTCTGACTCTCTCCAGCTTTCAAAATGGGGGTCACTGACCCCATTTAAATAACAAATGCTCTGAAAGGCTACACATATATTGTTACTGCTATGCTCTATTACTCATATTTCTGGTCAGGCCCTCACCTATTCATATTCCAGTCTCATTTAAATCAGTGCATGGTTGTGTAGGGACCTGTAGGGTTAATCCTACGGTCTAAACCACATGGGATGTGGAAATTCCTCTATTTGGGCTGAGTTAAAGGGTTTCCTAAGGGACAGAGCTATTGTATTGGTGCAGCATGGTCGATCCCAAAAGAAGTCACTAGATGTTGCTGCAGCACCACTATGAAAGGAGATGCCATGTGCTCACCGCCATCTTGTACTGCTGCTGGATTTCTACTAACGTTTAGCTGAATGGTATTTCACCAAGGAGAGTGATTTGAGCCACCATTATGTAGAGGCAGGAGGCGTCTGAGGCTTGGGTGGGCAGCCCCATGCCCGGGAGCTGGACCAGGAGCGTGTGGACCTCCCTGAGTCTAGAATCTAGACTTGGAAATGCTTGTGCTATATACAGTGCTGGGAGCTACAGTACAGAAAGTGAATCAAGCTACAAGGTGCTTGGATAAAGGATGTCATCACTGTGTATGCCTGCCCCTGATCTATGTGAGCCTGCCAGCTCTGTGTGAGCCCATGGGTCTGTATAGGGATGGTAGAGGGAAAAAGAGGATCCAGGATGTTTTCCTTTGTGACCCAGGCTTGTTGTGTGTCTGCCATGTGGGAGTAGCACGTTGTCCAGTGGGAAAAGTACTACCTGGGGCATTGTACTCTTTGGGGAAAGGGAACTAAGACTCTTGTCTACCAAAGGAGTTACATAAATTTTCCTGGCACTGAGGGCCAGGATCTTGGACTGCATATATTCCCAAGGGGTTGGGTAATAATGGAAATGTAAATGTGGTTTACTTTGCATTTAATTTTACATAATGTTATTTTGTAATACAGTACTTTGTGTATCTGAATGATTATCCTAATGGGCCAACCGCAGGTGTATTTCTGGATCAGGTGGAGGCACTGCCAGAGAGAATTTCCCAGTACCTTTCACTTAGCAAAGGGGACTCAGGACCTGTAAGCTGTAATTGGTAAGAAATGTCTTCATGTATAACCTTTGGCCAAAAAGGGGTTACAGTTGACAGGATTATTTGGGTCCTAGCAACCAGATAGCCGAAATTTCAAACTGGAGAGCTGCTGAACAAAAAGCTAAATAATTTGAAAGCCACAAATAATGAAAACAAATTAAAACCAATTGCAAAGTGTCTTGGACTATCACTCTCTACATCATAGTAAACTTTTATTTAAAGGGGAATGGATGGAGGGGTGGAGTGCACTTGGCTAGAGTCCCGTAAAACAGCAGGGAAACACTCTGCCACAGACATGTACACAGCAAGGCCACCAACCCAAGTTCATCAGGCATTTATTACTAGATATCCCAGGATACATATTTCAGGGTTTTTATAGAGTATACAGTAAAACACATCAGGAGAAAACAAGCAATCTCCTTGCAGTGTGATGAAAAATGCATAATCCGGTAACAGAGTGCTGCTCAGACTGGGCAGAATTCTTTTACAGCAGCCATCTTAGGATGGACCACTTGTTCTGCAGGGTTTCACTATAAACTTCAGTTAATCTGCAGTGCAAACTCAGTAACATTGCTGCACATCACACAGTAACTACAGCAGCACATATACAACACAAATCAGAGGAGAAATTAACATCTAGAACAGAATATTACACTTTTTAATCAGCAGACCACTGACAGAGCCATTTGTTTCCCTGTAGAGCAGCTGGCGACTGTGTAGAGATTTGTATCCACAGACAGTGCAGTCTGTATATTCTGATTATTAATCAGT
>CM044440.1:22230829-22271677 GCA_024363595.1 Xenopus borealis | reverse complement strand
AGATTGATTGGAGGGGAGAAAGATGGGAGTCATGAAGACCAGATAGGAGGAGATTACAGTAGTCTAAATGAGATAAGATGAGGGCATGGATTAGTATTCTAGCTTCCCATACTTCGATGGGAAGGAAAGAAACAATAGGTGCAGTAATAGTTCCATCATGAAGTGCTGGCTCCTTCTCAAAGCTCAAAATCAGGCACAAAGCACAGAGGTGGCTGCCTCCACACCAATATTAAAGCTTAAAAAAATACATTTGATGGTTCAAGAATAAAACTTTAAAAAATCTCTTTAATAGCCACCTTTGGCTCCTAAAATTGGAAATCTATATCTATTTGCTGCTTGAGCAAACATCTATTTATAGGAGCAATAAGAATAGACAGTTATAAAATGCTTTCATTAACTGCTAATTGGGCTTTCGTCATTGTCTCTTTTTTCCATGTTAAGCTCTGAACATATTAAGTTCTAATCACCTTATTATCATCATTTAACTTGGAGGAATCGGCAGATAACATACCTCAGCAAGGTAAACAAATGTCTATACCAGATGTTATAGAGCCGTAGCCTATCTCTCTGTTTTTCTTTATTAAGGAAATTATTAACAAATAAGCATATCTAATTATTGAAATGTTTATTTGTAAAGTAATTTTAGAAGTAATTTCCAGTATAGTGTAGTGTGTTTAATAAAGTGGTTTAACAAATATCATTGATTGTTTAAAAACATTTTAAGTGATCTAGTTTAATACTATTGCTGCTGCATGTACAGTACTGTATGTCACTTATACTGATAGCAGGACTTATTTGTATTTACAGTATATGGTCGTTTTAGGGAGCTTGTGTCAGTTAGTGAATTTAATGCCTAACAAAGCTATTCCAGAGACAGAGTCACTAAAATTCAGCCCAAGTTTAAGGGGCAAATTTACTCAGGGTCGAAGTGAAAATTCGAATAAATAAAATTCGAATTTTGAAGTAATTTTTGGGTACTTCAAATAGGCCAAAATCGATTTGAATTGAAGAAAATTCAAATCAAATTTTAAAATTTGACCATTTGAAAATTGAAGTACTGTCTCTTTAAAGAATTTAAATTTGACCCTTTGCCACCTTAAACCTGCCGAATTGCTATTTTAGCATATGGGGGACCTTTAAGGACTGTTTTTGAAAATCTAATTTTTTGGGGGGAAATCATTCAAATCACACAATTTTAGCGATTTTAGCGTACCATCAAAAGGATTATTCCTCGATAAAATAAAATTCAGAAAAATTGTCTAGAAGGTCCCCAAAGGCTAAGATAGCTAAGATATTTGCATTAAAATATTCACTTCAACCCTAAATAAATCTGCCCAAGAGTGTTTTGCAAGCTGAGCTAACATTTTGCCATGGTTTGTTTCAATGGGAAATAATCATGTTTTTTCATACAGGAAGACGACCCATTAACTCCAATCCATTTAGTGCTACCAAAACATATGGAGAAAAATTTCCATTGACTTTAATACATTTGGCAAAATGTATTTATACATTTTGTAAATTTTAATAAATTTTTCAGCGAAGTGAAACAGCGCAGATTTGCTCATCACAATTCAACACCAGTCTGTACTTTGGGTGTTCATGCTCAGTGACATTCCTTTGAATTGTTATCCGAATGCAAATTAACTGAGTAATTAACAATTCAGACAAGGCTTTTTCTGCTCTGGAACATATTGTTCCTGCATAGAAATAAACTTGACAGCACTGGTAACGTTTTTACTCTACACAGATAACTCTGCATCTATTTTTTCTATGGCCAACTGCCAAACCTTGATGTTTGCGGCACACATTTAAATATTAGGGTAGGGTAGCCAATAAATTATTTGATATTTTAAAATGTATAAGAAAAAATAATATTGATATTAAATAAGGCAATATATTCTGAACAACTTTTTTTTATTGGATTGACAAATAGTTATTTTTATAAAAAGATTGAAGTAAACAATGGACATAAAGCACATTATCTTCAACTTTATTATTAATTCTCATAAACAAATATAGTATAAAGGCATTGTATATGTGAGTATCTAGAAGTATGAATCAAAGAAATTAAGTCGGATTAAAATACAAATTTGTGGGGAAAAATTGTGTTTCTTTATGAATGGGAAATAATATCAGAGGATGGCAAACTTGGGGGCAGATTTAATAAAAATTAAGCCAAGTTTCTGCAGGATTTAAACTATTTGGAAATTGTAAAATAAAAAATCAATCCAGCTGGACTATCTCCAATCAATTTCATAGGCCAATTTAATAGTTTAGATCAAAATCAGTATTACCAGAAGTATGGAGTAAAGAAATTAATAAATTAAATTACAAAAAGTGTTTCTTTACACATGGAAAATAAAATCAGATGATGGCAAACTTGGAGGTAGATTTCTTAAAAATGAAGCCAAGTTTTCTGCAGAATTCCTAGCTATTTGGAATTTGTGGAAAAAAAAATAATCCAACTGGACTATCTCCAATAAATTTTATAGGCCAATTTAATAGTTTAGATCAAACTCACAATTGCTATAAGAATTACTGGCCTAAGATATCAAATCTCCTAGAATACTATAGGCAATGTTTTATTTGACTGATTTATTCCTATTGTTTTTTCCGATATCAATGGAATAAATATTTTCCTAGCTGAGTTAGATCATTTCAAAACAATTCATTCCGCTTCAATATAGCACAGGGGTAGATATATTGATGACTAGAGGAAAATGGATCCAATCTATTTAATAGGAAAAAACTGAAAAAAATAAATGAATTAATCTCAGACCAGTCAAACCCTGAAGGTTTAGACAATTATCAATATCTATATTGATAGAATCTATCCAAATGGCCTATTCAATCATTCAAATCATTGATCTGGTTAGTCCAATATATTATACATTCTTTGATCATTACTAAAACTTCTCCCAAAATTGTAATGGATTGATTGGAATCAATAAACCACTCAAAGATAAAGCTGCCGCTGTTTATCTGGATTAACATTGCCATATATATTTTTTTTCGCTCCTTTGTTTTCTCCCAAGTATCTAAAATAAAGTTCCTGCAAAAGTATATAGATAAACAAGTATATACATGACTCTAAGAGCCTGCACTTGGTTTCTCTAATGAAAATATATGCTGGAATGGTGTTGTATTAGATTTGCAGAATTGAAAGGCATAGTGCAAAATAAACGACAGTTGCATGTCAGTAAACTATATATGTCTGCTCATGGAGAAAACAAACTACAATATATAGTATGTTTATGCAAACATACCTATACAGAATATACTGTATAATGGGTGTCTTTTTCAGAAGGTCAAGGGAAGCAAGTATTCTGCCTTAGCTTGTCACCTTCAGGGAACTTACTTTAGCACAATAATGGGAGGATTGAAAAGAAGACTTTTTTCCATTCTAATTATAAAATGTATTTTATATTTCATTTGATATATAGCTAGCATATTCCTAAAGCAAGTCAGTTTATGGAAGCTCAGTTTTAATTAGATCCCACATGACCCAACAAAATATTGAGACACGATTGCGCTAATAAGCTAATATAAACAATGTCACAGGACTGAGTTATTTTGAAGGTTTGCAGTTTCTTCTAAAAGTAATTTTTCCTACCTGAAGAACATTTCTTAAAGGAGAAGGTAAGGCTAAAATTAAGTAAGCTTATGAGATAGGTCTATATAAATACACCAGTAAACCCTGAAAGTAATGCTGCTCTGATGACTCTGTCAAAAGGAACACATCATTTCTTTCCTTTTATTGTATATACGTACATGGGCTTTTGTATCAGACTTCCTGTTTTCAGCATAAACCTCCAGGGCTTGAGCATGTTCACTTTGCTCCTCTCTCCCTCCTCCCCTCCATGCTGAAATCTGAGCCCAGAGCTATGTGTGAACAGGGAGAGACTCAGGAAGGAAATAGCCAAGTTAATATGGCAGCTTCTATCCTAAACAAACAGAGAGTGCTTCTAGAACTCAGCTATGGTAAAGCTTTCTACAGAATAAGTAGTTTGTAATATTGAGGCTTATCTATTGCCATTTGCCAATTAACTGTTTCAGTAGCTTTCATTGTCCTTTAACAAATCCACCTTTGCTGTGGAAACTGTGAGCTGGCCAGCAATGCTGGAAATTCTGAAAAGCTGAAAATGCTGGAATTCTAGTTTGTAAACTACTGTCCTAAGGTCCTATTAATTAGATGTTTTGGATCTTCCTTCTTGATATATTCTACCCACATCCACTAAATCTATCAGTGGTAATGTTACAAATTACTGTGTCTTATGTTAACAGCACAGTGATATATTCTTTAGAGAAGTGGCATTAATGAGATTAGACTCTGACAATGACACAGAGAGATTCTGGGTTTTGTAATCACCATGTGTTTTAACATTCCACAGACATGCCATAGAAGAAATCACACACTAGTGCTCCCTATGAGAATTCTTGCTGAGCAACATACAAATTTATTCCATATATACCAAATTCCTGTTTTATTGTAGTAGTGACACAGTGGAGCAGATCTACTTAAATTTGAGCTGGTGAATTCCTGACTTTGCTTTGCACATTTAAACAAATCTGTCATATGGGGAATGGATCTCAGCAGCATCACTAATCTGTAACACCTAGGGACAGATTTACTATTGGTCGAATTTGAGGGTGAATTAACCCTCAAATTCAACCAATCGAATTTTGCTCGAATTTTAACCCTTTAAATTCAAATATCGAATTTTTAGGGTTTTACCAAAATTTGATCAATGGAACGATCGTGTACAAAAAATTTGATTGAACAATTAAATCATTCAATAACCATTCAATTGAAATTTTTTTATTCGATCCAAAAAAACGTAGAAAACCCCTATGGGAGCTTTCCATAGGGTTTAATAGCAATTCGATTTAAAGGGCAAGTAATTCGACTGTTAAATATTCAAATACAATTTTATTTGAATTATTCGAATCATTTGATTCGATCGAATTAAAAAAATTCAATGGTCGAGGTGTCCACAAAAAATATTCGATAATTCGAATGTGAATCTTTTTGAAAATTCGATCGAATTTTGAATTATTCATGTGAATTTAGTAAATCTGCCCTCTAGGGCAGTACTTTGATTTTGGAATGTTCAAATTTTTAAATTCGATTTGAATCTTTTTTATTTTGAATCTTGAATTTTGGCATATTCGATAGTCGAAGTAGCCAAAATATACTTTGAAATTAGAATTTTCACTTCGACCCTTAATAAATCTGTGTACAACTAGAACTCTCGCATCCTGGGAGCTAATCAAAAGGATCTTGGGACACAATCTTCACAAAAAATGCACAGCTTTATTGTGGCACACACATTGTGATCAACATTGAACAGTGGGTATGCTGCACATTCCTGCTAACTTACGCGTTTCTTGCCGATCGCTCAGCAGTCAGCAGGAATGTGCAGCATACCCACTGTTCAATGTTAATCACAATGTGTGTGCCACTGTAATAGCGCCCAGGATGAGGGAATTCTAGGTGTACACTGACTATACCGTCGTGGAGTAGTCAGCGTCTTGCGGGGGCAGCAGCAGAGGAGACAGGGGTAGATTCATCAAAGAGTGAAGTGAAGAGTGAAGTTCCCCCTTAAAGTTGGGTGAACTCTGATGCGGTCCGCTTCATCTAATTTGATTGAATATTAGTAAATCTGCCCCCTATTATATAATACCTTTAATGCAACTCCAATGTGTTCCTGTATGGAAAAGAACTTGATAACTCTAAAGTTTGTGTAACAGGTGTTTTGTAACTGATATTAAACCCATATTACACTGATATTAACTACTTAAACTAATTTTGGTGTTCAATATTTAAGTACATTTGAGGTACAGATAAAGCCATCATGATTTCACATTTTGTCACACCTTGTCCAGACACCATTTTTTTGTGCTATGTCCTGCCTCTAGATGGTGCTAGACTTAATTTTTTTTATTAAGTGGGATATAAATGAGCTGCTGAGAGTGCAGAGACGTGCAAGTAAACTGGTTAGAGGGATGGAAGACTTAAAATATGATGGTATTGTCCAGGTTGGGGTTGTTTTCTCTGGAAAAAAGGCTCTTGCGAGGGGACATGATTACACTTTATAAGTACATTAGAGGACATTGTAGACAAATAGCAGGGAATCTTTTTACCCATAAAGAGGATCACTTTACCAGAGGCCACTGCTTCAGACTAGAAGAAAAGAACTTGCATTTGCAGCAACGTAGGTGGTTCTTCCCAGTGAGGACAGTGAGGTTGCACTGCCAGGTGATGTTGTAATGGCTGATTCTGTTCCTTCCTTTAAGATATAATAATATCAAAGGCTATTGTGATACTTAACGCTATAGTTAATATCTGTGTGTATG
Source organism: Xenopus borealis (assembly GCA_024363595.1). Classification (NCBI taxonomy): domain Eukaryota; kingdom Metazoa; phylum Chordata; class Amphibia; order Anura; family Pipidae; genus Xenopus; species Xenopus borealis. The sequence continues at coordinate 22,265,320 of CM044440.1, read as the reverse complement.
GATGCTGGGTTTTTAATTTGGAGGGGTTGAACTTGATGGACTTTGTCTTTTTTCAACTCAATTTAACTATGTAACTGTAACATCTAGAGGCAGGACTTAACATTTAAAAATGAAAGTGCAGTAAAATGTGCAATCCTGATAGCTTCATCTGTATGCTTCAACTCAACACCCCAAGCATTTAAAGGGCAAGGAAAGTGTAAAATAGAATTAGAAATGCTGTATTTTGTATACTAAACATAAACATGAACTTACTGCACCACAAGCCTAATCAAACAAATGATTTATGCTTTCAAAGTTGGCCACAGGGGGCTGTCATCTTGTAACTTTGTTATACATCTTTGCAAGACTAGACTACATACACATGCTCAGTGTGATCTGTGCTGCTTAGGGATCGTCATAAATGATCAAAAAACAAAGCTGCTTGAGTTCTGCATGGCTGGTAAGTAAGGCAGGGGCTCCCCCTGCTGTTCATAAGTATGATTGTTTCCCTGTCAGAAGTTAGGGACCGTCTAACAATTCCTATTTTTTTTCCTAATTTCGCTGCATACAGTCAGGTTTCTTATAAACACGGTACCCATTTTTTAATTAAAGTATAATGGAGATATTTTTCTTTTTTATTAAAGAAAAGTAAAAATGGGATTTTATTTCTTTGCCTTTCCTTGCCCTTTAAGATAAGCTCTCACACCTGTAGTTTCAAAAGTTGTCCCTGGTAATTTCAAGGAAAGAGTAAGGTCTCTCTTAAAAATAGAGGTACCAAGCTCTAAATGAGACTGAAAATAGAGTGTGCATTGGCATTACATGCAAAGGTACATGTTCCCATACATGCTGTTTAGCACCTGCTCAGTCAGCTCTGATCCATTCATAACCCAATGAATTAATGTGTGTGTTGGTTTTGACATTGCTCAATAGAAAAACCATGAGCTGCAACTTGAATGTGATTTGCAAAAAGGGACATTTACTGTATCTAAGTCTATGTTGTTAAATCATGCACAAGTTAGAAAAGCTACAGTGTGGGTAAAAACATGGTAATTTGTGTCTCAATTCTGCACATTGCACTGCCCTTGTCATTGATTCTGAAGGTGCTCTATCAAATTTTTGTTCACCAGTCAATTATATTTCATTCTTTGTGTTAACAGGTGTGAATTGCAGCTAATTCAGCAACATAAAGCCAGAGTTTAGCCTGACAAATATAAATGACTCTGCCACAGTGGGAGGAGGATGTTTGAATATTCAAGAGAAACAAGAATGCAAGAAAAACACCGTAATCATTTCCAACAATAATTGGAATGTGTTTCACACAACCAGAGACACATGCTGTGCTTTCTCTCAAAGTCATGTATTTAGTACAAATGGAACTGATCGCCTATCCCCCCGCTTTTGAAAAATGTACAAGAACCCTTTTTAATTTTCGTCTGAACACATTTGCTCCTACAACAAATGCCATATGGTGAGATAGCTGTGAATAAAAAGAACCGATGACTGTGTTAGAGAGAGAGGGAAATGCTCAGTGGAGTACAAAATAGAACAAGCTTTGACACTGCTATGCAAAAGTTGTTATATCCAGAAATGAGCATCACTTACTAGGTGTTACAATTATTACACCTCTCCTTTTTTCTACTTCACAAGAACTCAACAAATACATTCCATTCCTTAGATACGACCAATAATAACTGATCTGAACCTGCCATACACATGTATATTCCAAAGGAGTGTGCAAGAGATTATACTGAATAGGTGGTGCGTCTTCCTGAATCTTCACAGGTTATAAAATCTCCACCTTCCCATTTAGGGATTTGACATGGTTAGGTGCAGGCCACAGGGAGAACATCATTCAACTTTTGACTAAGGGGATGAAGTAGATGTTTAAAAACCAGGGCATGGCCAAGCCAACCGGGTGCCCTAGGTAACGAGGTCAGCTAGCCCCTCCCCCCTGCACGTGCACACGCACACCATGAAAATGAGAAGGTCAACGAATAGGGCTGGGGAAATGTAAGGGGAGAGATACAGGGGAGGGACAGAGGGGAGAGTAAAGGTGGCCATAGATGTAGAGATCCACTCGTTTGGCAATGTTTTCAAATGAGTGGATTCCCCCTGAGGTGAGGTGAGCACATTAAGGTGGGCAATATCGGGCTGATCAGATGCATAATGCATCCAATATGGGCGGTCAGATCGTGGAACCACATAAACGCACGGATGCGACCGTGATCCAACGGAATTTTTTAACCTTCCCAATCGAGATCTGGCCAACTTTCATCCAGATATCAATTGGGAAGCCAATGGAATGGCCCCACACACAGGCCAATAAGCGGCCAACTTCATCCATCGGCAGCTTTTATCAGCTTGTGTATGGGAGCCTTAACAGGGGTAGGCAGCTGCAGATGGGAGCAAATCCAAACTAGGGGTAGGGGTAGTCTTGAACAGGCACATCATTGCACCATAGGCAGTTGCCTCTTCTGCCTACCCCTAGTTCTGGCCTTTTAAAAACATGGGCCAAGTTCTTTATAACAGCAAGGTTTTCTGCAGTAGCTGCTGGTTTGTTTGTATTTTATAAGATACAATACAAATTTCACAGATTTTAGGTGTTATACAATTGATTTTTTAAGAAAAATGTGAATGTAAAAAAAGAGGACCAAAAAATTTAATTGATGTAAAAAAAACACATAATACAAATCTCACCACCAAAAACCTGCTTAGGTGTCACAGAAGTCCATGGGCAAAAGATTATGTTTTACTCTCCCACCCATTATTGAGATTAAGCCATTTGAGATTCTTCTTAAATATGAAACATCTCTATCATAGAGAAAAACTTGATACATTTGCCCCATAGTTTCTTTAAAGGATACCCTTCTTGGTGTGTTCACTGCAGTAATGTGCTATGCACCTATGGTTGAGGTCACACAGGGAATTTTTATGTTGCATCTTTTACAACGTGCGGCTGCACAAATACACAAAAATGAAGCCCTGCTGAAAATAATGGAATAAGCATTACATTGCTATGCCAATATTGACGTTTCAGCAGAAATGACAATATGCCAAGGAAACACCATACTATTGAACTCTATGGGATCCACATGTTTGGAAATTGCTTTGCTGAAATACACTACATATTTTCAATATGGCGGCCAAACTCTCATAAAATGGAATGTGGCTTTGTCTGCTGGTGATGTAATTATGCTGCCTATTGGCTAAATTTTGCATCTAAATTGCTTTTCCTCTTGACTTTTTTTCACAAAAGTTTGATAAAATTCTTCAGAGTGTTATTGTGGGTAACAAGAAAAAACAGAAATGCCTTTTGGGAAAAGAAAAATCCAGGCTGAAAACGCACATGTGGTTTCACTGGTGTATTTATTCTCAACTGCGCAGGGTCGGACTGGGGGACCTGGGCCCACCGGGGGTTCTGCCTCAGGGCTCAAAGTCAGGCAACTACCCCCCCACCATTGTGCAAGTGTGCGCACCGGTTACAGCAGAAAGCAAAGCAGGGTGCGGATCTGGGCTGGTGGGACAAACTGTAGCTTGGGCCCACTGGGTTTTTTCCAGGTGTCCTGCCAGCCCAGTCTGACCCTGTAAATGCGCATATTCAAAAATGCCACTTAAAGCACCATGTATAGTCCCCTTGTATAAGTTCTAACTGTGACTTTCCTAGAAGCTGTTGAGTCCTGGAAACAAGAAATTAATTTAAAGCAACTGAGAAGATTCTGGAGAGCAACAGCTAATCAGAGAAGAAGGTGCACATGAGAAAATAAAAAAAACACTTGGAACCCCATAAATTTGACCTTTAAGGTCATCAAATAATGATCTGTAGGATTCCAAAAAAGCAAATGGTAATCTTTTATATAACAAAAGGGATCAATTGAAGATTTGTTGTACCTTTTGGCATGAGGAATCTTTAAGAAAGCCCTGAGTGAGTTTACTAATCCCACAGGGTTTTGTGCTGAAGGAACCTCAGCAATTTTCGTCATTTTATCTGAGCAGTCTTTTGGAACTAAGAAAAACTTCAGCAGCTTTTACGTGCCTATGTTTTTCTTCCTCTCAAAAGCCTGTTCAAGTAAATTATACAATGTTTATAAATAGTGTACATTTATTATAATTGTATTTTCCCCTTTAACATCCAGTATAGTACAGTATGGGTATTCTTCTTATTTGTACAGTATGGCATTCTTCTTATTTGCTGATATATAGTTACCTGTCTGTCAGTAAGTATAGAGCAATCTTGCTTTTATCTACTGGGAATATACATTTTTTCAACAAATATCATTGTGTTATGAACCCTACACCCCTTTCCCACCTGTCCACTTGCCTTTATACTTTATGCATGCACACATACATATAGAAGCAATGGTATATGCCTAGTATAAAGAATATCCTTCAACTATGTCATTAAGGGAAGAAAGAGCTCCTTAGGTTACTGATATGAAAACCAAGAACAGCAGAAGCCGTGTGGGGAGAAAATGTTGGGTTGGCTACAATTTTCTGTAGCAAAGTTCTGCAGAGACAACATATAGAAAAGATACCTGTTGCTCTAAACCGCTGCCTTCAAGAGTCCCATTTTGTTAAAATCAATCTCCGCTGCAAATAGGTGGAAGAAGAAGGATCTCTTCTAACACTACCTATAGTGTCTTGCTAAAATCACTTTAACAAAGATCTGGAACTCTGTTGCTCAAGGGTTCCATGCACAAAATAATAAGAAGGAAATCAGATGGCACTCGCCAAAGCAAAATGTGCAAAATTTTCTTGGTTTATTGTGAACCTTTGTTAATGTAATTTTAGCAAGACATGATTTTAGCAAGACATGCCTAAAATGTCTGTTAAAGGGAAAATATTAATACGGCATTTACTCTGTACACTACTTATAAATATTGCAAATTTCCATGTACTATAGTTTAAGGGCAACAAAATGTCCTAGAAATATAGCATGCTCTTGATTTTTATACCTGTTCCATCAGATGTATGCATCTGGGGTCTGGTTCCTTGTGCTGGTGACTCTCTGCATGCTCCCTTTCCTCTGGTCTGGTTACAAAGTTACATAGTTTATTTGGGTTGAAAAAAGACCAAAGTCCATCAAGTTCAACACCTCCAAATGAACCCCAACACTTGTGCTAATTACACAAGGGTAAGTACCAGTCCAAGAAGTCATATGCATACCAGCACATGGAGTTTATCAGAGAATGCGGAGCATATATCTCTTGGAAAAGGTATGAGGCTTGTGTTCCCTCAAGAAACAGATCTAACAACAAGTCATTCTTCAGCACAACTCTTCAAACCACAATGTGAAATTTGCATGGTGTTCATTACAGAAAATAATTTAAGCATCACAATCAAAAGAAATGAGGCATGCAAAAAAACTGAAGTTTGCAAACAATTATTGCCACTCTCCAAAGGGTCCGGCCATTGTGTTTAATATGCATAAAGGTCTATCCAGTATCAGGCAACAGAAATCACAAATAAGTCAAATCAAGAAAAATCCAAAAGAACAGCTAAACTATTATTAATCAAACAAATAAGAAGACCCATTATGATTGGTAAATTTGAATGCATTTAAATCAAAACAGATCAAATTCCTTGTGAACATTTTAATCCATAAAAAAAATTAGAAGCAATTCAGCTTTTTGGAGACCAAAAATTCAGATTTAGATAAAGATAGAATGTTCACGTAATAGAATAAAACTGAAATCCAATATCTGTCCTCCTGCTATCTAATCTCCATACAGGAACAAAGTCACAACAGCCTCGGCCCTCATTAGAAATGATGCTGTAGAGCAGTTCTTGCTATGTTTATGCTTCATTTGCTGTAAAGAAATAGAAAAGAAATTTGTATAGTTACATGTACATGTAAAATAAAACGGTTCCCCAACCCCTTGAATGTTGCTCCCATGGTCTTAAAGCAGGGCTTATTTTTGAATTCCAGGCTTGGAGACGTTTTGGTTGCATAAAAAAACAGATGCACTTCCAAATAGAGCCTCCTATAGGCTGTCAGTCCACATTGGGGTTAGCAAATGGCCAATCACAACCCTTATTTGGAACCACCAAGGAAAATTTGTCATGCTTGTGTTGCTCACCAAATATTTTAATTTTGAATGTTGCTCATGGGTGAAAAAGGTTATACTCCTGGTATAAGATCATTATAGATTTGTTTACTCCCAACCACTCTCTTTAAGTATGTAATTGATGCAACTCTTGTCTGAATTGTTGTATTTGAGGGGGACACACAGGGAGTATAACAGGTTAAGATGGTTGCTGCTATGTTTAAATGACCCCATTTTACATATCCCTACAGTTCCAATGAGCGGTAGAAATAAACACAACAAATATGATTATATTATGATTATAGTCAATATAATTTGGTTGGCTTCATAAAGGGGTTGCTCACCTTTAAATGAACTTAGTATGCATTCAGAAACAATTTACAATTGGTGTTCATTTTTTATTATTTGTGTTTTTTTCTTTTTAGATATTTGCCTTTTTATTCAGTAGTTCTCCAGTTTGAAATGTCAGTAATTTGGTGGATAGGGTCCAAATTACCCTAGCAACCATGCACAGATTTGAATAAGAGACTGAAAGAAGGCATGAATAGAAAGATAACTGATAAAAAGTAGCAAAAACAATAAAATGTGACCTTATAGAGCATTTATTTTTTAGTTACCCCCCCCCATTTGAAAGGTGGAAAGAGTTAGAAGAATAAACAGAAAAAAGAAAAAACGAATTGAAAAGCTGCTTAGAACAATCTATTCTATACCATACTAACAGTTGAATAAAGGCAACATGCCCCTTTAATCCAAAGGTTATTGGTGTAACGGGTTTTGAACAATGTTATACTAAATATCAGAGAGATCCATAAAGTACATTTTAGGCGTGAATTGTGAATTAAAGTCAGTGAATTAGAATTTTGTATAAATTTGAATACTGACAGACCAATTTTACAATGTCAAGCTTATGTCATTTGGTATTGGGGAAAAAAGTATTTTTGTGCTTAAATATCGTAGCATTATCCTGGTTACTGTGTGGTTGTATAACTTTCCTTCCTTGCTATAAACGAGAGGCAGTCTTGAAACATTTTGAGATTCTAGTTATTTTCTATATTATTTTTTTATTCTTTGGAGATGTCACAGATCCTGAGATCTGAAACCCATTGTTTACTACACTATGTAACCTTTAAGGCAAATGCAGAGATAGCGGTGTGGTTTCTGTGTTCTTCCCAGGGAAAACCAGGATGATCTAAACACTATGATGCAGTGCTTGTGGAATACCACCTTGTCTCTCAATAATCATCCAGGATTCACAGTAGTTAGCAACACATCGTACACTTCCCATAGGCAACAAGCTGCCAGCAATTCAAGGTTCTTTGAAGGCTTCAGCTTTCCCTGACACAGGTATTAAAACATATACATTTTTGGGACCTTTACAGAGCTTAACTCTTGGTTTGAAGAAAGAAAATAATCAAACCACTGTAGTTCACAAATAATTCATTATGTGAAAACAGAATCATTAGTTAATTCTGTGATGTACTGCTGGTCTTTGTAAAAGCTCCAACAACCAATGCCAGCTGGTACTCTGCACATTCAGCTGAGGTCCCAAGATAAAATATATCCAAACTAGTGATGAGTGAATTTTTTGCCAGCTATGGATTTGCATCGAAATTTCACCTTGTGTAAATTTTTTTGTGAAACGGCGGCAAAAATTTGCTGCAGAGAAAAAATTCAAATAAGAAAAAACATCCATTGACTTTATTTCATTTGGACAAAAAAGTCACAATAATGCCCACTGACTTCAATGGGGGTCATTTATAAAGTTCACAGCGCATAATTGTTCGCAAATGGTAGTTTTGCCCATGCCTTTTCCTGAACGCTACAATATTGCAATATTGTCTTTCCGGTTTTTGTGAATTTGCATTGTGAATGAATTTTCGTAAACAACTCGCAAACAAGATGGGTCTTTGTGTGAGTACAGGCACTTTGCGAGGTTGTTTTGCATGAAAATAGCATTAACAGTAATTTAAATTCGCAATTTGCAAAACAGTTTTGCGAATATTTTCTCCGCCACCAAAGTTGTGGCGCAAATTGTTCGCAATTTGTGATTTTTGCTATATTTAAAAAGCTCCTATAGACATTCGCAATGTGAAAAACAAATTTGCAAATCTGTTTATTCAGCTTTATAAATATAACCAGGCGCAGGGCAAATATATTCACTCTGCAAACCAATCTGCCCTGCGCAAAGTTTATAAATGACCCCCAATGTGATTTTTTGGCCATTTTGTGAATTTTCTGGCAAAGCTAAGCAGGAGAGATTCACTTGTCACTAATCCAAACACTTAAAAAAATGTTGTATCTTTATTCAACTAAGGCGTTAAAGGACAAGGAAAGTTAAACTAAAGAAGTAGGTAGAAATGTTGTACATTATGTTTTGTGATTTTGTACCAGCCCAAGGCAACCACAGCCCTTTAGTAGTAAAGATCTGTGTCTCCCCAGTAGATGCCCCAGTAGCTCACCATCTTCTTTTCTGCTGATTCACTGATTCACATGCTCTGTGCTGCTGTCACTTACTGAGCTTAGGGACCCACTCACAATATACAGTACACATAGAATAGAAATATAGTCACAATATAAGGCTGATTAGTCATTAATACAGATAATTACTACATGGTAGAACAGAAACCAGTGCAACTAAAACCAAAATTTAATAATCAGCCCTGTAGCATCATCTTATATTACAGGGGAACCTCATTTTCTGCTGGATAATTAGTGACGACCCCTAAGCTTCGCTTCTCAACAGCTGCTCAGAGCCCACTGAGCATGTGAGTATCGCAGGCACTTTCCATGGTGACTCCATGGGACAAGTTTGAAGTCCTGGATCATTGCTGCTATTGACAAGCTAAAAAAGTAGGCTGGTGCAATAATTTCATTATATAAAACATGGCATTTTTAGCCATATTAATTTTTAGCATTTAGTTCTCCTTTAACCACTGCCCCCTCCACATTGCCTTTTTGTTCTCAGGAGAAAAACTAGCCATATAGCTCATTAATAAATAGGGCTAGAAATGCCACATTTTATATACTAAACTAACCAAACTAGTCTAAAGGTCTCTATAGCAATTATGATCCAGACCTTTAAAGTTGTCACAGGAGTTTCCCATCTTGGATTTTGTCAGGAGTGTTGTTGGAGCATAGACAATGATATAATCCAAGTAGTTTTAGTGAATTTGCCCCAGCCCAGTGAAGTGATGCTTTGTGGTGAAATTTAGACACTGGGTGTGTGGCAGACACTGGTGCTGTAGGTTTAATGCAGCAAAAAGATCCCTTCCAAGTATAGCAGTAACCTTATTCATTAGGTAAAAGTCACATTTTGCAGTATTTTATTCAAATTGTACAGTCTCTGGCAAGCAACCAAGCACAGGAACTGGATCCTTTAAGAAACTTACCAGTCTCAGGGCAGGTACAACAAGCATATTGTTTGTAAAGTATTTCAAGAAAATATCCTTTGGTAGTATATAAACAGTTGAACCTGTATCAAGAATCAGGTTAATGGAATGTCCCTTGTCAGCAGAAGTATTGATATTGACAGTGCATATAAACTTGTCTGGAATAAATGTACCTGCTTTATTCACACTTAATACTGTAACATTTGTAGTAGTGACTTGAACATGTTTAGCAGAACTACGGCAGGTTTTAGCCAAATGACCTACCTTTGAGCATTTGCAACAATGGACTTTATGGAGTTAATTATTTTGTAAGTAAGACAATAGTCTTTAACTTGTCCTACTTCCACTTACATACACTCTAATTTACTCACAGAAATGCTAATTTGCACATTTGCCAATAGAAACAAATTTTCATACTGTAAAATTTGTATTTTGTTATATTTTTTTATATGCTGACTCAAAATTAAATCCAACCATCGGGATTTAGCTTTCCCTTCCTTTGTTTTAAAGGGTACATATATAGAGACTTGCTCTGCATTTAAAGCTGAGAAACTGTCCAAATATATGTCTAAATATACTGTCTAAATATGCTGCAGAGACTGCGGGGCAAATTCACTAAGATCCGAAAATTCGCTAGCGTTAGCATGCTGGCGAATTAGAGCTAGCGTTAGACGCTTCGCTCTTTAGTGAATTAGTGAATTTGGACCTGCATGTCTACAGTTTACTGTTTCAAAGGAGACCATGTCATGATTGCTATTCCCTAAACATTCACCCAAATAAGTTTTGGAGATGATGTTAACATTATTAGTGATTAGAACATCCAAAAGAGCATCTAATGATTGTTACTAACCAACCGATTAGAGACAAAAACATTGTCATTTAGGAAACAGATGCCTTGAGGCCAGGATTAGAAGAATGACTTTGTGTAACTGATGCAGAGAATTTAGCAAAAAATGGTCTCCAAATAAAAACACAAATGAATTTCAGCATGGGATTTTAGCTAGTCACTGGACTAAATGATTATGTTGCTATTTCTGTTACTAATGAGTAATGGACAATACAATGACTGATGGACAGTACCCAACTTTAGCCTATCACACTGATTGCCAGTGGGACATGAGCAGTGACTTCAGTAGAGTTGTTATACTTCCCACCCAACCAGCTGAACGTCCTTAACTGTACTTACTATAGCTTTCTCCTTACTAAACCATTAGAGATTAAGGTATCCAAGGATGAAAAAACTCTGCACCTGTATTCAGTTGTACAAGGTTTTATTCTTTTGATAAATTTTGGCAAATACTGTATGCCCTTTAGTATAGACATCATCATTTATTTATATAGCAGCAAGTGCTTTATATTAGTAAACGAACAGGGAGCAAACAGTAAATAACAAACAAGGGTTTACAGAGTATGATAGGATTAGAGGACCCTACTCGCAAGCATTTACAAACTAAAGGGTTAGGATACATTTGATACATAAGGGATTAGGTGATAATACATTTATGACCAATTAAGTAAGATTCATTGAACAAGATTCCCTAAAAAGGCGGGTCTTTCGCATTTTAAAGTTGGAAAGAAGTAGAAAGTCTGAAGCTCAAGGCAGAAAGTTCCAGAGAAAAGCATAAGATTGAGAGACATCTTGTAGACGAGGATGGGCTGAAACGATGAGAGGAGAAGAGAGGCGAAGGTCAGAAGCAGAGAGAAGGTTGTGTGAAGGAGTGTATTTTGAGATGATCAGAGATGAAATATAGGGAGGAGCTTCATTGTTAAGAGCACAAATGTAAGTGTTATTATAGTTGGTTTGCTTTATACAGATGCAGCCACTAGGATTGGTGAGTTAAATGCGTCGTGACTGAGGGCTAATTAAAGAAACTGTGTTATCTAAAGTTATCTTAACTCATTTAATGCATTTAACCTTTTCATTAGCATACCAAAGCACCATTGTTTTCAATGGTGAACTCTTTAATTGGATGGGATGCTGTGACACAATATTCTGTGCTAAGTGGGATAAATGAGATAGATGAGTTAAGTCACAACGCATTTAACTCAAAATCCAAAGTGACTTCATCTGTAAGTCTCTATTTATAAAGTGATGAAGTTGGAATATGGGGCATGTTTGCACATTTCCAGTTTAGCCTATGCACAAAGCTTCTTGATGAACATCATAACTTACACATGCCAGCGCATTTGTACTTTTTATCTCATTAACCTCAATTTAGAAATAGGTTGTTTACTAGATTAGAAGTGGCAAATCACATTATTTCTAATGGGAGGTGGAGGATTTTGTTTATTGGCAAGAGTAAAGTAAACAAATTAAATTTTCTGCCTATTGATATTTATGTCAAAAAAAGACAAAGTTATGGGATTTCAGTAATATATTGAACATCTAGACAAACCAACAACTATATCATGACAACATCTTATTAATAGGGGGCTTTTATAACATATTACAGTAGAGAATATATCATCTCTTATGGTTTTAATTAAATGCTTTACCGGTAATCATTGTCGGTCACAAGGTGCAGTCAACGACTACAAAAAAAGGGAAAAATAACTATTTCCAGTTTCTGTGCCTACATCATTATTTTTTCACCTTGGAGATCTGAGCCTTAATTGGGATTTCTTACTTAAATTACTATATCTTAAATTACCTGTAATGTAGTGTCAGATGAATTCTTTGAAGTGTAAATGAGCATGTGTAGCCTACAGCATGCTAATTTCAGCACTACTGAAATACAATAGCAGAATTTATATGTAGTATCACTAGTGCTTAATGAGGTCAAGATGCAAGAATATGGAACTAGCTTTAATAAGAATATCTCATCTATAGAACTACAGAGAAGCTATCCATGTGCAGACATAGTGGCTTCAGCAGTGTTAAAACCTTGATTGAGAGATGTGAGACAGTAGGCTGCTTAGATAGGGGGTTGTCTCCTGTTGGACGGTGCTCCTAGCTCACTGGCCAACAAGCTTTTTATTTTCCATGACATCAAATCTTACAAATCAAAACAGCTGACCTTTGGATCAGCCTGAGCACACCCAGCTTAAGGTATGCAAAGAATAAAGCTTTATTCTTTGCATACCTTAAGCTGGGAGTGCTCAGGCTGATCCTCTGTGGCACCAAAATGCATAATATTATCCCTAACTGCCTCCCGTTGGTTATTATGAATATGTCAGCTAGGTGATTTTTTGATTTAACTGTCACCTAAAAATGTATACAAGCACACTTGCAGGGGTCAAAAACCCAGTACTGGCAGATGGCAGGGAGCATTTCTGGTATTTTGATGCTACATACAGATGCAGCCACTTGGATTTGTGTGTTAAATGCGTTGTGACTCAGAGCTAATTGAAGAAACTGTGCTATATAAAGTTAACAACTCATTTAATGCATTTAACCTTTTCATTAGCATACCAAAGGACCATTGTTTTCAATGGTGAACTCTTTAATTGGATGGGATGCTGTGACACAATATTCTGTGCTAAGTGAGTTAAATGGGATAGATGAGTTAAGTTATTCTGTGTCAAACGCACAATCCAAAGTGGCTTCATCTGTATTAAAGTAGAAATGTAGAAACAAAAATGCATGAAAATTTCACAGTAAGCCACTGTCTTGTATTAAACAAATAGTAACATAGTAAGTTAGGCTGAAAAAAGACTCATGTCCATTAAGTTCAACCTTTTTTTTTTTTTAATTTAAACTGCCTAACTGCTAGTTGATCCAGAGGAAGGCAAAAAAAAACACCCTAAGCCTCTCCAATTTGCCTCAGAGGGGAAAAAAATTCCTTCCTTACTCCAAAAAGACAATCGGACTAGTCCCTGGATCAACTTGTATAGTGAGGTATCTTCCATAACCCTGTATTCCCTCACTTGCTAAAAAGCCATCCAACCCCATCTTAAAGCTATCTAATGTATCAGCCTGTACAACAGTTTCAGGGAGAGAATTCCACATCTTCACAGCTCTCACTGTAAAAAACCCATTCCGAATATTTAAGCAGAACCTCTTTTCTTCTAAACGGAATGGGTGACCTTGTGTCATCTGGAAATGAATAAAGCATTAGAGAGATTATTATATGACCCCCTTATATAGTTATACATAGTTATCATATCACCCCTTAAGCGCCTCTTCTCCAGCGTGAACATCCCCAATTTGGCCAGTCTTTCCTCATAGCTAAGATTTTCCATACCTTTTACCAGCTTAGTTGCCCTTCTCTGTACCCTCTCTAATACAATAATGTCCTGTTTGAGTGAGGGAGACCAAAACTGTACGGCATATTCTAGATGTGGCCTTACAAGTGCTCTATAATGTGGAAGAATGACCCCCTCCTCCCGTGAATCTATGCCCCTTTTAATACAGCTCAGGACCTTATTGGCCTTGATGCTGCTGACTGGCATTGCTTGCTACAGCCAAGTTTATCATCTATAAGGACTCCAAGGTCCTTTTCCATAATGGATTTGCCTAGTGCAGTCCCATTAAGGGTATAAGTGGCTTGAATATTTTTACATCCCAGGTACATGACTTTACATTTATCAACATTGAATCTCATTTGCCACTTAGCTGCCCAGATTGCCAGTTTGTCAAGATCCTGTTGCAAGGATGCATCCTGGATGGAATTAATTGGGCTGGATAGTTTTGTGTCATCTGCAAACACTGATACATTACTTACAACACCCTCCCCTAAGTCATTAATGAAATAAAAGTGGACCCAATACTGAGCCCTGAGGGACCCCACTAAGAACCTTACTCCAGTAGAGAATGTACCATTAACAACAACCCTCTGTACCCGATCCTGGTCTAAAACTGAACTAAGCTCTCTTAGAACCATGTGGCCATGATTCGGCCACAATAATCACATCATATTTTCCCTCCAGCACCTCCAGCTCTCCCATTTTAGCAGTCAGACTCCTTGCATTTGTAAACATACATTTAATACTGGTACCATGTTGAACATATGACATGTGGTCCTCCTTGTCCTTAACAGTACCCCAACCAAATCTCCTCCCCCATTTTCCCTTCCTTTGCCCACTATGTCATCTAACCTGTCTTCCCCTGTACCTATTATAGAACCCTCCCCCCCCACGCCTAGTTTAAAATCTCCTCCAACCATCTAGCCATCTTCTTCCCCGAAACAGTGGCACCATCATCAATGAGGTGCAGCCCATCCCTAGCAAAGAGCCTGTAGCGGACTGAGAAATCAGCCCAGTTCTCCAAAAACCCAAAACCCTCCTCCCTACACCAATCACTCAGCCAGGCATTAATCTCCCTAAGCTCCTGCTGCCTTCTTAGCGTTGCTCGTGGCACAGGTAATATCTCTGAGAAAATTACCTTGGAAGTCCTCACCCTTAACTTTACACCTAGTTTTTTAACATCGTTCTTGAGGACTTCACCACGTCCTCTAACTTGGTCATTGGTACCTATGTGTACCAAGGCTGCTGGGTCTTCCCCAACCCCTCCCAATAATCTGTCCACTCGCTCCTCCACATGTCGAAACCCTAGCACCAGGCAGGCAGCAGACTGTTCGGCATGTAGGGGCTTTACGGCAGATTACCCTATCCACCTTTCTAATAATTGAATACCCTATAACTAGAACCTGCTTTTCCTTCCTTGCACTCCCCCCCACCACCCGTATTAGAGCCACTGTCTCCCAGGGTGCTCTGAGAGTCAGCCTGCTCTATACACGCCAGCATCTTCAGCCAAAACGGCAAATTTGTTTTGGACAAGTTGTGGACCAGCCCCCCCCTACCCTTCCTCCCTCATTAGCCTCCACTGCCCCTTCTCCTCCCCCCACTCCACTAGCCCCTGCCAGTGGTTGCTCTTTGAGCATCCTTTCCTCCTCCTCATTTGCTGCTGCCCTCAGTGCTGCAAGTTCACCCCTTAGAGTCTGCAGATAAAAACCCACCGACATCTTTCACATGTAAATACTGCATGGAACTGCTGCTCCAACACCACATACATGTGACAAGACACACACTGAGTGATCCCAGCAAACCCACTTGCACTCATATTTACACTGGGTACTTACATTCTCCCAAATGCAATTCCTCACAAACGCCTTTTGAGTTTTAAATACCTTAAGGTTTTTAACGCTACTTAACACTTAATTCACATGCAAGACTTAGATCACAGGCAGCACTCGCTTAGCAGCTCCCAAAACTCGCTTTGCTGTAACAGAGTCAGAGATAAAGGATCAAACCACACAACACAAAGCCTGATCAGAATTTACCTGATTAACCCCTCCCCCTTAATTAACAGACAGAGAGAAAGAAAAAAAATAATGCTGTTTTCTACCAGCAGTAAAACAACCCCCTTTTTTTAAATGTTCCCCTTAGAAACTCTCAAACTAAAACACAAAAACAAAAAGTAAATACTGTAAATGTATTTACTAGTTTACCCCAAACAGAGAAAAGAAAAACAGTTTGTCTCAGTCAGAAACAGAACACAGTTATTTGCACTTACTCCCTCTTTGCACCCAGCACTCCCAGCATGCACAGCAAACACCAACGCCTTAAGGTTTTTAACGCTGCTTAACACTTAATTCACATGCAACACTTAGATCACATGCAGCATTCGCTTAGCAGCTCCCAAAACTTGCTTTGCTGTAACAGAGATAAAGGATCAAAAAATCAATGGCAATGTCATAATTTTCTAATACTACTGTATGCATTAAGATCTAAAATGTTTATCTCTAGTTATAACCGAGTCAGATTTATGAGGCTAAGCCTTTGATTCTACTTTCTCAAATATTTCCTTTAAAAAAACGAATAGTGTATGGTAATTCTTACGGGCAGTAATTATTTGATAGTTATCAAAAAAACACATTTTAAACTGTGATGCTGACAATATTTGTTGCTGTAGCAGTTCCCACTTATTTTATCAGAGGACATAATTATTTTACAGTCTACTGTTGAGTAATAACAAGCGGTGTCAATTGGTATGAAAGTGTTATCGTTTATTGTTGCTTTGGAATAAAGGAAGTGCAAAAGCATTGTACATGATTTTGCTTTCCCTGCTTTAGGAATACAAATGATCTAAGAAAGTACTGAGCTGAAAGCAATAAAAGCTGCAAGAACCTGTTGTTCTCAGGGGGAGACTACATAGAATAAAATAGGGTCAAGCTTAAGATGATGCAAATCTCTTGTCTTTTGCCTTAGCAGTTATAAATAATCTTCTTCTTCTTCTTGCTTTCTTTTTAAACCGGGTGATTATTTTTGGTAGGACCCTGTAATAGGTGAGCATTGATTTATTTGAATTTATAATTGGTTATTTATATAACTGATAATATACACACCACTTTAAAAAGGTTATACAGAGATCAGTTGCACAGCTCTTTAGAGATTATACCTCTGTCACTTGCCAGATGGATTTTCCAATCTAGGGTCCCTATCGCACACTAGGACCAATTATGGCGTATGGGGGCAACCAATACCTGATGGAAATCTACACAGACATAGGAAAACAAAAAAAAACTTCTTACAGTGGGTGCCCAGGCCATAACTAAACTCATACCTGTCCTCAAGTGAAGTAGAAATTCTACTCACTGGGTCACCATACTTTTTTTTTAAAAAAAAAAAAGAGGAATGCGGCATAAATAATTAAATTGTATGCAAAGAAAATGTAAATTGTGTGGCCAGCTAAACTCTACAGTTTTAAGGCATTTTACATTTGTCTCCACTCATCCTATGCACTAACATGAGTGAATATCAGGTTATATACCAATATATTCTTTAGGGCAGTGATCCCCAACCAGTAGCTCGTGAGCAACATGTTGCTCTCCAACCCCTTGGATGTTGCTCCCAGTGGCCTCAAAGCAGGGGCTTATTTTTGAATTACTGGCTTAGAGGCAAGTTTTGGTTGTATAAAAACCAGATGTCCTGCCAAACATTCTCTCCTGTAGGCTGCCAGTCCATATAGGGGCTACCAAAAAGCCAATCAGAGCTCTTATTTGACATCCACATGGACTGTTTCATGCTTCTGTTGCTCTCCAACTCTTTTTTAAATTTAAATGTGGCTCACAAGCAAAAAAGGTTGGGGACCCATGCTTTAGGGTATGGCAGACTAATCTATAGGATTTCCTCTACAAGACGTAGAGAGCCCAAATCCATTGATATGATCTGTGTAAGTCATTGGTGTTGTGATATGACCTTACAAAGAACACCTCTCCATATGCTGGTATGTAGTGTCACAGAAAAATATATACTGGTGCATTTTACTATTTGCTATTTGACAGCAACTATGGTGGGCCAAGGGATCAATGACAGTTTACCCCTATCTTTTAAACCAAGAAGAACTCAATCCTCTAAAACTACCCATGCTACCACAGATAAGGTTAATGGTGAAATGCCTAAACACATAAAAACAATAGTGACAGAGCAGTTCAGGACTGAAAATAATCTCTCAATTGCCAGTGTTGGTGCTTTTATGCTTTTCATGCTTAACAAATAGTGGCTATTTGGCTCTGTACTGAAAAACAGGATGGGTCAAGTAACGAACTTTTGGATGCTTTTATTATTAAAAGAGGAACAACTGAAAAACTATGAACAACCACAACCAGTCTTTGGTGCCAACAAAAGGGCATGCTGGAATTGGCAAGTAATAGGCTTAAACATATTCAACAGGGCAATAGCATGGGTACTCATCAAAACAGTGATCCTAAGCCCAAAGAAACTTGCTTTACATCAGAGTAAGCTAAAGTATGTACCATCACAGTGGGAAACATCAGTTCTCTAACACTAGCTTTAGGAAAGTAAAACATAGCCCTTATTACTGATGTGAAGTCTTTAGGTTAACAGAATGCAGACTTCAAATGTATAACTGAAAATAATAGTAAAATTGCTGTGAGTATATACCCTTAGGTACTATTCCGATTTTCTGTATTTCTGTTTTGAGAATGCAGTAAGTAAATGAAAGGCAAACTGGATTGAAACACAGACCTTCATATCTACCTTAGATCAAAATCTTTGGAATCAATTATGAGCATTCTAGAATGAAAAGACTCAACATTAGAAGCGAATCGATATTTTACTGTTATAATGTATGTAACCTCAATACATTCCCAGTTTATTTAAAATTCAAGACACTGTACTTGTGTCTTGATTTCTAAATAGCTCTCAGTATAATATATGAAGACTGATGAATAGTTTTTTCTCTTCATCCACTGTAGAAACTAAGAAAAAAATCTTCATATCATTCCAGTTCCTACTACATCTTGTGTACATACTGTATGTACATGGTAGGTTTTGAGGAGGGCTTCTTGGACCTTATAATTTCTTCATATTTTTTCTTACATCTCTCTCTCTCTCTATATATATATATATATATATATATAGCACAAATTGTTTTCTAGAAGTGTAATATGGGGCATGGGGGTTGTTATGAAGCCTACTGTATGTGATTAAATGTAGTTTAACCAGAAATAATTCTCATTGGATGCAAGGTAAAAAAGATTTTATGCAGCTGCCAAATAAAAAAAATAAAAATAATAATGCTGTATAGAATTTCAAAATCCCCTGCTTTTTTCATTAAGATGGGGCAGAGACACCTGCAACTAAACTGTTTTATACATTTATCATTTTGTTTGCATGAGAGTACTTCCTGATGGTTACTTCCTGATAGGGAAGCCAGGTTGCTGTCCATGTTTAGGAACTTCAACAAAACCTGTAGGTAACTTTTTATGTACATTAAAGGAATTCTATTGCTAGAAAACATTTTAACAGTTAATAGTGCTGCTCCAGCAGCTCCTATTTTTCAAAAGAGCAAACTTCATTAAATTTTGAAATCTGACATGGGACTAGATATGTTAATTTCCAAGGTTCCCTCAGTCATTCAGTCATGTGACTTGTGCTATGATAAACCTCAATCACTCTTTACTGCTGTTTTGCAAGTTGGATTGATATCTGCCCCCAACCTTCCCCCTCCCCAGCAGCCTCAGCAGAACAATGGGAAGGTATCAGGATAACAGCTCCCTGACACCTATATTTGTAAAAACTCTCCTACTAGCAGATATGGGAATAACACTCCAAATCCAAGTCCCATTGCTACTCCTTGAGTTACATTGATTTGGGGAAACAATAGCTTATCTGAAAGCAGTTCCATAGTGCAGAAATGGCTTTTTCTGAAAGCAGAGGATTAAGCACAATAGCATGAGATAGCTGGCCACACACCAATATTACAATGGAAAAAAATTATTTGTTGGTTCATGAAGAGAATATTTTGTTATGCTATTTATAGTGTAATTTACAAAAAAATATTACAGAATCCCTTTATTATTATGAAAAGTATGTTTTTCTTTTCACTATTACTTTAAGAGGCATATTTATTATGCTGTGTTAAACAAAATTCTCTAATAAAATGGTGTAAAATAAATGTTAACAGTGTGTGCAATTTTATGCCATGCGAATGCCAGACTTGCACCGTTTTTTTACTTCCGATGGAAGCCACAAGAAAAAAACACAAAAATGTTATGCTATTTTTTTTACATGCTGATATGTGGTATATTATTCTGACATTTATTACACAGCATACTAAATAAGGTATTTATTTTTACACAGCATAATACATTTGCCTCTAAATGTTTATGTTTATTATACAGGTTTCGATTTTTTTGAGTATGATGCACCTTCTAAAGCAAAACTGATGGATTACAGTCACTCAAAACCATCTTGAGAGAACTAAAGGAAAAATAAACATTGTCTAATGAAGAATGTTCTTACCATTTTCATTTGTATCATTTGGGCCAGATTCTTGACATGTTCCATTGGATGAGGAAACTATTTCTAAAGAATGATTAAAACAAGAAAAAATAGTGAACACGTGAGAAAAGAAACTTTATTATTTTCAAACAAAGAATAGATTATTCAAGAAATGTGAGAAATGAATGGACTTCAGACAAATGGTGACCTTACTAACAACTAGATCCTTATATATCATATAATATATGATAATGTAAATCATACTACAAAATAGATTGGCTCTATATAAATACATGTTAATTATATTATTATTATTATTATTATTATTAATAATAATAATAATAATAAAAAAAATAGTATGTTGTAATCTAATAATAATAATTGTAATTATCATATACAGTAGCACTGCAGTTTTGGTGCACGTGCTTGATATTCTTTACTGATAATATTATTAAACATGAATCTAATGGGATGTATTCTCCAAAATGCTTGGGAATTGGTTAACCATACATTGAGTCTTTAAAACATTTTAAAATTACATAAACCCAAGTCTACTGTAGTAGGACTATTAACTGATGTGTTAAGAAAAAAAAAAAAAAAAACATGTTTTCCCATGACAGTTTCCCTTTAAAGGAGAAGTAAAGCCAAATTTACTGATCATCCTCCCTGATCAAGTCTCATAGGGTAGTGTTTGATCACTATGTTTACAGCTCACCTAACTGTACAACCAAGGAGCTTTTCATGTCTCTTTATCACTGCATCTTTATCAGAATGCAGCGGCCATTTTGCATGGAGTAATGGCTTCATTCCCCTTATGGTTGCTAATGCGCATGCGCATATCATTTTAATGTTGCTCCTCGTTTGGGTTTGTGGCTGCGTGCCATAAAAATCATGACAGAATCCCTTAAGTAACTTTGGTAAAACATGCTAAACGGTGCTTGAAACTAATACCCGCCTATTTATGTATCTGAACTACAATCAGAACTTGCATGAATTTTGGTCTGAAAAAAATTCTGTTTCCAAATTTGTTTTCCAAAGCTAAACCAGACAAATTATTATTATTAAAATGTCAGGATCTACAAACAAAATATTGCCTTACCTAGACTTAACATTCCACTGAGCTGCACAAAATCTCATATATTCTGAATTCTCTAAAGTCAAGTGAATGAGATATCCAGAATGATGTCCAACTTTTCTTTCATGTTATATAACAAGGTGAGATATTCTTTAAGGCAGTATCCTGGTTTAACGTATTAAAGCTTTACAAAGTATTTGAGAAATTAATCTTTTGCTTAAATTTGCTTTCCTTTTATATTAGGAAATAACATTGGTTTTAATTCCAGAGCTACAAATATTATCATTTTCTGTGAATCTGTGAGATTTTCAAGGTGCATAAATGAGCATCATTGGCTCTGAACTGACTTTTGAACTCATAGTATTGGCTCACATCATCAATTCCTTTGAAACATACCAACTGGCCTTCATCTTTATCTGCTTAAAAAACAAACCCACTGCTTTAAACCCACTGCTTTCCAAATCATCCACTGACACACAGCCTGATATTCTCTTCAAACTCCTCCATGTTTATGTTATGCAGTAAGTTCACACTATAAACTAATTTAAATGTCTGGAATGGAATTCTGTTTGGAAGGCCAGCTTTCTCCAGCAGAATCCAGATATAATGTATAGTAATACTGGCGCATGTTCCCCCTCTACTCAAAGTATGAATTTTCCATCCTTTCCTTCTCCAGGGCCCTAAAAGTCTAGGACGGCTGCACACAGCTACACAGCGATCAGCTCCATGTTGTAGCTCCAATTATTCCCAGATACAGTCAGGTGATCCCAGTGGTGGCCAATAAAAAGGACAGTGAAAACAAGCAAGTTGCAGGTAAAACCTTGAAAAACTTATAATAAAGTAATATGATTCTAAATGAATCACATGAAAATGAGTGTAGGACTGGCCAGACCAGGGGTGACTTTGACATAGTTTGCCATCTTAAAGGAAAATTCAACCCATATTTTAGAAAACCCATCCCCCGTAGACCCCCTCCCTGCTCTCCCCCCCCCAGCCTACTTGCTACCCTGGGCAAATACCCTTGCAGCAGATTCGGACGTCGGAGTTCATGGCAGCCATCTTCGTGCATTGAAAGGCCTTTGCGCATGCACAGCTGTAATAAATTCCTAGTTATGGACAACTGCGAATGCACCGAAACTTGCGGAAATCGCCTAAGAGCCGAAAAAAGAAACAAAGTTTGCCAAAGCAGCAGAAGATGGCTGCCATGAACTCCGAATCGTTGAACAATTCAAAAATTTTTATTCAATCGAAAATGGACCCATTCGATCAAAATAGGTCCATTTTCAATTGAAAAAGCCCTTTGACAAACTTTGAGGGTCGAATTTCACAGTTTTTTTTCACTTTGAAAATTCGTCCTTTAGTAAATCTGCCCCTTAGTGATGAGCACTAACTTTCCCTTTTTTTGCTGTGTTGCAAAAGTTGCCATTAGTTCTTTTTGGGGCTTTAAAAGATCCCTTTGGTTATGTACCAAGGGCTGATAAAACATAACAAAGATACAGATCAACATTCAATTTCACATTCCTAATTTCTTTTAATTATTTTTAATTGACTAAGTTCCATTTTTTTTTAAACATTTGATTCCCTTTTTTTCCATACAAAATGTTATTAATTAAGCTATCTTTAATTTGCTTTTCCTTATCCATTTTCTTTTATTTAGTGAATTGGCAATCTCAGTATTGTAACCATGTGGCTGGCTATCAGTATTCTAAGACTAAGCACAAGTTGCAGATTTCAAATGGTAATTTGCAGAAACACTACCACCTGTAAAATACGGATATTGCACACAGAACAAGATTAATTAGCAATAAACTCACATCTGTTAATTATAATTTTTCATGACAAAAAAAGATTGTTCGGTAACTTTGTGAAAACTTTAGAGGCATAAATCACAGCCAAGGCTAAACTTCCTAAAATTATTTTTCTCTGCATATTCAGTTTATGTTGTAAGTACAGTAGCACAGTAAAATCCAACTGCTCACCTTCTGTGAGTAATGTGCCAAATCCATTCCACACAAAATTAGGGATGCACCGAATCCACTATTTTGGATTCGGCCGAACCCCCGAATCCTTCCCGAAAGATTTGGCCCAATACCGAACCGAATCCGAACCCTAATTTGCATATGCAAATTATGGGTGGGAAGGGGAAAACATTTGTTACTTCCTTGTTTTGTGCCAAAAAAGTCACGTGATTTAGCTCCCTGGCCCTAATTTGCATATGCAAATTAGGATTCGGATTCGGTTAGGCCAGGCAGAAGGATTCGTCCGAATCCGAATCCTGCTGATAAAGGCCGAATCCTGGCCGAATCCCAAACCAAATTCTGGATTCGGTGCATCCCTACACAAAATTACTGTATGGTCAGGTTTACCATTATATACTTAAGATTCAGGTGAAATACAGGGTTGGCATCAGGGCTCATTCTAATTAATTTGGGAGTCATTTCATGGGCATGGTCAGTAGTGATGGGCGAATCTGGGGAGTTTCTCTTCACTGAAATTTTTCAAATTTTTGAGAATTTCTACTAGAAATTTGAGAAATGTTGAAAAATTAGCAAAACGCAGCTGCCTCTCATTTTGGATGTGGGTGTCCATTTTAGGACACTGGTGACCATTTTTGGATGCCGGGGCTCATTGCCGGCATCCAAAAAATAGACGCCAGCGTCCGAAAATGGACGTCTGCGTCAAAACGAGACAGATTTTTGCCAGGCGAAATTATTCTGGCATGGGAATTCTCAGCGAATTCGCCCCAGGCGAATAAATTCGCCCATCTCTAATGGTGAGTGCTTTCTAGTCATTGGTTCAGAGCCCTCTTGTTTTCGGATAGACATGGGCTAAATAAAGCACCTATTTCATTGAGCAAGATTCTATTGTGCTTCTGGATTATTCTACATGTACCTCCTCCATGACCCCGTGCAAGGGAAGGGTCTTCTGGTTGAGCACCCAGCACCGTCAACAAGTGGATTTTGAACAGGTAGAGCACCCCACGGTCGTGCAGTAATATTAAGTTAAGCATTTAAAAATATATTTAGTATTACAGGTGTGGGACCTGTTATCCAGAATGCTCTGGACTTGGGGTTTTCCGGATAATGTATCTTTCTGTCTAGTAGCAAAACATACAAATATTAAGGGGAAGATATGTCAAGGGTCGAAGTGAAAATTCAAATAAAAAAAATCGGATTTTGGAGTAATTTTTGGGTACTTCGACTATCGAATAGGCCAAAATTCGATGCAAATTGAAAAAATGTGTTTTGAATTGAAAAATTTGACCATTCGAATATCGAAGTACTGTCTCTTTAAAATATTTGTATTCGACCCTTCACCACCTGCTGAATTGAATTTTAGCCTATGGGGGACCTCCTATAACTTCTTTTTGAAATTTTTGAGAAATCACATTTTTTTTTGGAGGAAATAATTTGAATTGAACCATTCGAACGGTCCGTTTTTGATTGAAAAAAACACTTTGAAAAACATTAGATGGTCCAATTCTGAATTTTTTTCACTTCAAAATAAGACCCTTGATAAAACTGCCCCTAAATACATCCAACAGACTGGTTCTGCTTCCAATAGTTGGGATCAAGTAGAAGCTACAGTTTTATTATTACAGAAAAAAATTTGGATTATTTGATTATTATGGAGTCTATTGGAGGTGTTCCTTCTGTAATTTGGAACTTTTGGTATAATGGATTTCCAGAGAATGAATCCCATAACTGTATAGAAAATGACAAGTAATATTCCTTTAGGTAAGTTTTGCCCTAAGGGTCATTTATATAATTATACATAAATACATTAGTGTTTCCCCTTCATCCTGAATATGGAAAAGTTTACCCCAACCATAATGTAATAAATGTCCAGCTTCCATAGATTCCATTATAGTCAAATAATTAAATTTTTTTAAAATGATTTCCTTTTTCTCTGTAATAATAAAAAAGTACCTTGTACTTGATGGTAACCACACTACTACTACTACTACTACAACTAATATTAATAATACACTGCATGAAACCACATTGGCGGCAAAATGATCCTATTTGTTTTATGTTTAAATGATTTTTTTATAGCAGGCTTAAAGGAACAGTTCAGGGTAAAAATAAAAACTGGGTAAATAGATAGACTGTGCAAAATAAAAAATGTTTCTAATATAGTTAGTTAGCCAAAAATGTAATGTATAAAAACTGGAGTGAGTGGAACACAACATCATGCTTTTCAGCTCTCTAAATCTGAGTAAGTCAGCGACTTGAGGGGGGGCCACATGGGACATAACTGTTCAGTGAGTTTGCAATTGAGCCTCAGCATTCAGCTCAGATTCAAAAGCAACAGTTATGACCCATGTGGCCCTCCCTCAAGTCATTGATTGGTTACTGCCTGGTAACCAGGGTAACCAGTCAGTGTAAACAAAAGAGAGCTGAAAAGCAAGAAGTAGTATTCTGTTCTATTAGGTTAGACTTGCAGTCACTCCAGCTGTTATACATTACATTTTTGCCTAACTAACTATATTGAAAACATGTTTTATTTTGCACAGCCTATCTATTTACCCAGTTTTTACTTTTATACTGAACAATTCCTTTAAGGGATGGAGATCCAAATTACAGACCCCTTAGGGTAAGGGCACAACTGGTCGATAAGTCGCCTGCGATTTTTAAAAGTAAGTTGCGGCGACAAGTCTTTGTGCCAATAGTGCTGTGCACTACGTCCTACCCACGCAAGAGGCGGGAGTCGTCTCGGCTTTTATTCCTCTGCATGTTGTCTCAGCATGCCATTGTTTGTCTATACGAGTACGGCCTTGTAAGAGATTTCTGTACTTCACTATGTACATACTATTTCTCTCAAATCGCTCCAAAACGGGCCTCTGCGCATTTTAAAGCTACAAGCAATCTCAAATCACGCTGTGTGCATAATAGCTGGCGATTTCCATGTGCCTATATGTGACAACAAAACGAATGACTTGTCGCCAGAACTCGCTTTTAAAAATCACGGGCAACTTATCACCAAGAGTGACCTTGCCCTTATCCAGAAAACCATGTCCCAAACCTACTAATCTGTGAATAATTGAGCACATTACTTTACGGGGTCGAAAAGTGAATTTTAACTTAAAGGTAAACTACCCCTTTAAAAACAAATGTTTAAACAAGTTATTTATCACAATCAAATTTTATGATTCTTTAAATAAAAAAGTCAGACCAAACTAGAATCCACGATTCACCTTTAATTTATCAAGAAAAAATTCTACTTTTTCGGATTGTTGCACAGAAACCGCAACTTTTTCAGATTGCTGAGCGATAAATTAGAATTTTCGGGATTCGACAGGGAAAAATCCAAATTTTCTGTGAAATCTCCAGAAAAGCCTGAAATGTTTAGATTTTCATACAAAAGTCTACACAGACAATAACAATTGCATTGACCTCAACAGGTTGAAGATGGTGTATTTTCGCATTCTGACTTTTTGCAGCCTTGGGGTATAATAAATCTCGAAAAATTTGTGGGTTTTTTTTTTGGATTTTATAGCCAAAAAAAATCCTAATTTTTCAAATTTTAGCATTTGGACTTTAATAAATAACACCATAAATAAACCCATAAGAATCGTTTTGCCTTCAACAAGTATTATTTGAATCTTGGGATACAAGTTAGGATCAAGTTCAAGGTACTGTTTTATAATTACAGAGAAAAAAAAAAGAATCATTTTTAAAAATGTGAATTATTTTATTAAAATGGAGTCTTTGGGAGACAACCTTTCTGTAATTCAGAGCTTTCTGGATAAAGGATTTCCAGATGACGTATCCCAATACTCTATGTGCTTACATGGTGTATGTGTGTATAGCTGTTCCTAAATAAGTAAGTAGAAAATCTGTTTATAGGTGCAGCAGTTTGAACAGTATGGGGCAGATTTACAAAATTTGTGTGAAGGATTCGAATATTCGCTCGAATGGTCTCTATTCGATTGTGCGACTATTCGAATATACAAATCAAGTATTGTCGACTATCGAATATAGAATATTCGGTCGCATCAAATAGATCTAATAAATATATATTCAATGGTTCGACTATTCGCCATTCGAAGATCTTGCCAAATTGCATTAGAAGCCTATGGGAATCCGAATTTTTTTTTTTGCCGAATTTCAATCGTACGATCAAACGGTTCGACTGTTCTATTCGTACGATTTTGGCAAATATTTGAACGTTTTTTCTTCGAATTTTCGTAGAATCGTTCGATCGATACGATTCAGGTGAATAGTCGAAATTGAGCTCAAAACCAGAGAATATTGTATTCGATTTTGGCGAATATTTATTCGCTAAATATTCGCCATTCGAATTCGAGGGCTAAAAGACCCTTAGTAAATCTGCCCCTAAAAGTTCATTCTATTAGATAGCTGAAACCCAATGCGCAGCTCTTCCCGCTTATGCAACACACATTTTTTCCATTTTCGAAGACATAATTACTCCTTTTTGCAGAACGTCTCTGTAAATAATCTCTCAAAAGAGCCAGGACAGAGTGATGTAACAATGAGTGAACATCTCACAAAGCTTGTACCACATGTGCTCTCTTTCTGGGGAAAGGCAAATTGAATGCTTTAAAGCTCCGTCCCCCAATGCGCTATTTTATTATTTTAAATGTGTTATTCCACTGCAGCAACTGTGTACACAGCTTGTTTCACAGAATGCATAAGAATCTGCCATTATTTATACCCTGTTATTCTGAGAACAGGCTTATACAAAATGCATCCTTAAGACTCAACGTCAGTGGCTATATTAGTGGGAATATAATCAGGGAAAAAACTTTCATAGGCACAATGGATTTAGTATATGTGCTCCTTGTATAATACAGTACTGAATATTACTTTAAAGGACAAGGAAAGTCTAAAATAGAATAAGGCTAGAAATCTAGTAATCTAATGTGGATTTTATAGTTTTTGTATTGTTTGATAGAAACTTTCTCCAAACTCTGCAGAACCAGTGGCTGTAGCAAAATAATCCTCCAAATAGAATCCCAGTTTATCTGTTTAAATCTGGCTCCATGATCTTTGTCCCTGCAGCTGGAGTTGGAAGAATTAAAGGGGATGTAAATGCAAAAATAAAATTCAATACAAATCTCTACGCAGTCGCCGACTGCTCTACAGGGAAACAAACAAAGCTGCTGGAGTTCTGATTGGATGGGAATTAAGGTGGGGCTCACAAGTAAGTATGAATGTTTCCCACCCTAGCAGTTAGGGACTGTCTGACAATTCCTATCCACAGCAGTAAATGAAGGGAGAATTTCACTACATACAGTCAGGTTTCTTATAAAAACGGTACACATTTTTTAATTAAAGTTTAATTGAGATAGATTTCTTTTTCACTAAAGAAAGTAAAGTTTAGTGCAAAAAGGACCTTGTGTTGAAGCCCATGGGGAAAGAGATAACCAGAAAATGTACAAAGTATTATTACAAGTAATGAAAATATATATACACAAAAAGGGCGATTTAACATTTTAACCATTTTAATCATTTTTTCGTTATTTTTCTAATTAAAAAACTCTACAATCTCAAATGTGTCATATTTAGATTTTTTTTTACAAACACTGGTCCATGTAAAAATATGAAAAAAAATCACAAACATTCTAACCATCATTCTCAAAAAGTCTGTATAAAATGTTTGCATTAATCTTGAATTTTTGGTAATACAACTCCCAGCTGTTTGATGCCACATTTTTCAATTTTTGCACTTATTTAACCTCAAAAATGTGATCTTCAGAAACTCAAATTCACAATTTCCGTTGCAAGAGAACTCAAATTCTGGTGCAAATGTTCAAATTAACCGTTTAGTGTTCTGGAACTTATGGCCTTTTCTGTAAGGGTTTGCATGTTTATTAAGGGGATTGCTTAGTCATCTCAATTCTAGTCATCCCAGCAATTATTATGACTGTCTGCTCAACTAAATACAGCTGGACTCAGACTACAGGACTCAGACTAAGGATAATGTCCTTCACTAACAACTGAAGGATATAAGTTAGCTGAACATCCAAATCCCATTGCCTCCTAGACATGAAAAAGTAATGAGAATATGGGCAAACTCAAGTGAACAGCTGTGCAGAGAACAGGGCAAAATTTTGCTACAAACCTAATGGGAGAAGGTGAGGTCTTTTAACGTGGAGTTTCCAAAAGTCAGGCACTCCCAAGTGATCGGAAAAACTTAACTGAAAACCCGGGTTTGTGCTTCTTTCAAAAGAAAACTGCACCGGCTTGGGATTCTTCCAGAGAGCAACACAGAGTTATTGTATTCTGGCTTCTTCTTTCTTCAAATTTCCAGGGGTAGATGCATTGCAGTAGAATGAAATAGCCAACTTTTTCAATGAAGTTCAGCTTTTCATGCTACTGCGCATACACAGCTGCAAGAAAAAATAAGCTGGAAGAAAATCACTCCCAAACCGGCGTGGTTTTCTTCTGATGGAAGCACTGACCCTGGGTTTCAGGTAAGTACATGCGATCACTTGGTTAAAAAATACCTTTCCTTCTGGTTTTTTTATCTTACTTATTCTGCAAATGAGCCAGAAGCATGACCAACTGTTAAAGACTCCAAAACTTCTTCCCCTCTCAACAGCATACACTCTATTGAGCTATAAATCAGTCATCAGCTACTGCAACTATGAAGTTCTACACAGGATCAGTTGTGTGCAAAGAGTAAAGACCAATCCCCCTCAAGCCCCATTCAGTAAAATAATGATCTTGGTTAGGAATGTCCAGTCTCAACCAAAGAGTAGTGTCAAAAAACAGCAAAAAGTGAGTGTGAAACATAACTATCCAACTTGTTGATTACATTATATATGTATTATACGTATATATTATACGCTTTTCAGAAATACAAGATTGTACAGTGTTTTTCATTTAGAAGTGCCAGGCTATAATAAGCACTTGGTTGAGTAATGTTCTGTGAACCATTCACAAGTGATCTAAAAGGAGTTTAACAAAAGAGTTATGAATTGTCATCTTCTCTTTCTGTATTCCAACAGCTACACATTTATGGCTTAATGTATATCTGCTAACTTAACTACTGTACCTCTGTGCTTCATTGTACTGGCCCCAGCTTTAAACCATTTATGCACATTTACCTCTGCTTTGATATCTCCTAATGGAACCACTTCTCTTCTACTCTTTTTCTAGAAATGAAACCACTGATGTGCAAAGGCTTTCTTTAGAAATCTTTCCAAGACCATATAAACCTCTTAACTGAAGTGTATTTTATTTAAAGCATGACTATAGGTTTTTTTTTTAATTTCTCTTTGCATTTCTTTAAAGGAAGTATAAAGAGATGGCCAGTTTGAAGGTTTAACTTGAGCTGCCCAAAGCCTTCTTTAGCACTTCATGTGTCTTTACCATTAAGTTATAATCCCTTCATTTATTAAAAATGACTTCCTTTACCCCTGTAATAAAAAAGTACCTTGTATTTGATCCCAACTAACATATAATTGATCCTTATTGGAGAATAAACAACTTTATTGGGTGTAATTAATATTTAAATGAGTTTCTAGTAGATTAAAGGTATGGAGATCTAAATTACAGAAAGAGTCATTATCTGTAAAAAATGAAATCCCAAACATTCTGGATAACAGTACCATACCTCTATAATGATTGCTTCTTGTATCAAGCCAGACAGATTTAGAATTTTGTTTAGTTTATGGAAGAAGTCAACAGACCCAAACATGGTGACTGGTTATCTAATAAACAGCAGCACGTCCTTCTGTGCAAAAGAAAATCTGTTATATACAAAACAGCCCTTTTTACCATTATGTCTCTCTTGTCATCAGTGGAAAGGTGAACTTTATTAAACATCAACATTTTTCCTTGAATTTAAAAAAATATAGTTTTCCCTGTAATGAGTACAACTTTCTGATGGATGGTTTTATTCAGTTTCGAAAATGGTCAAGAGAAACAATGTTTATTAGTAGATTTCAAAACACATCAGTTAATAGAGCTACTCCAGCAGCACTGAAATCCATTTCTCAAAAGAGCAAACAGACTTTTTAAAATTCAATTTTGAAATCTGACACAGGACTAGACATTTTGTCAATTTCCCAGCTGCCCCTGGCAGAACTCTGCTGGAGCAGCACTATTAACTGATGTGTTTTGAAAAAAAAACATTTTTTCCCATGACAGTATCCCTTTAAATATATAAAGGGGGAACTCAAGGGAACAATTCTAAGGTGTACAAACTACACTTTTCACTTTTTTTCAGGTCTTGGTATGTAATCATGCACTGAGCTTGTTCACAAGCATGATACAAAGTGTCATATTTGTTAATGGACATGTAAACCCCACACAAAAACCAGTGTAATCAGTGAATAGCCTCTTTGAAACCTTGAAATACTGTACCTGTCACTCCAGTTGTTGAATATATTGTTCACCTTGGCTTTTAGTATGATGTAGAGAGTGATATTCTAAAACAATTTGCAATTGGTTTTCATTTTGTATTATTTGTTTTTTTTTTAGTTAACTTTTTATCAGCAGCTCTCCAGTTTGCAATGTGCAGCATCCAAGTAACCACTTAGGATTTCTTTTCCTCCTCTAACCCACTTGATCTCCTCACACAGGAATTATATTTGGCTAGTGGCTATTGCACATGATCAGCTCTTCTCAGTTCTTTTCCAAGTTACTAAACATGCCCTTATTGGGGGGATGTCTGCTCCAAGATTTTGTCCCCAACCTCCTCTCCTAAGCTCACTTTAACCACAACAGTACTTAATCCAAGCAGGACTTTTTATCGAAGTAACTTCTGCCTGTGTAAGTCCGCATTCTTGCCTGCATGAACTATACAAACTAAGATATAATTAATCCTTATTGGAAGCAAAACCAGCCTATTGGGTTTATTTAATGTTTACATGATTTTATAGTAGTCATAAGGTATGAAGCTCCAAATTACGGAAAGCCCCAGGTCCCAATGATTCTGGATAATACAGATGAAGCCACTTTAGTTTGTGTGTTTAACACAGAACATCTTAACACATTTAACAAAGAAAATTGTGTCACAGCATCTCGCCTAATTCAAGAGTTCACATACATGAACAAGGGTGCTTTGGTACGCTAATGAAAAGGTTAAAAACATTAAATGAGTTTAGATGACTTTAGATAACACCGTTTCTGCGGTTCATCTCGAGTCATGATGCATTTAACACACAAATCCAGGTGGCTTCATCTGTAGGTCCCATACCCGTATATATGTGTATATATATATGTGTGTGTGTGTATGTATATATATATATATATATATATACTGTATATATATATATACAGGTATGAGACCTGTTATCCAGAAGCAGAGCCAGGCCAAGCCAACTGGTCACCCTAGGCAACCCGTTTGGCTAACCCCATGCCCCCCCCACATGCATATGCACTGTAACATAGAGGAGGGCAATGAAGGGGATGTGTAAGGGCAGGGGAGGGAGGGATAGAGGGACTAGTGACAGAGGGGTAGGCGAGAGCTGCAGAATGGAAGGCAGGGGGTAGGCAGAAGAATCTTGAACAGGCACCTGCCGCTTCTGCGTATACCTAGTTCCGTCCCTGTCCAGAACTAGTGGATATTATATTATATCTTATACCCTTTATCTCTCTTCTCTCTCTCTTTTCATACTTCTCACTGCTATCTTAATATAGTTGGGGCAATGACCCGATAACATTATGTATAAATAATCTTTGTATTTTGCAACATGGTGACTGTGTCTAATAGCCTTTAATTAACTGTTTTAAATAATGATCTTATTGGTGCGGCCATTTAAATGACTAACCGGCAGAGGGCGCATTGGCTTCTGATGAAGTGACTAGCATAGTCATGAAACGCTTCGAGCCATGCTCCCCCCTGCTTGCTCCATCCATGATTGGTCAAGATTTTAATACGATGTTTCATAAACTGGACTTTTAAATATATACACTCGATCTTTTGAATCATGCCTAGACGGGTGGCTGTAAGTGCGCCTTTATGCTCAAGGGTAGCTTTGTAATTATATATATATATATATATATATACATCCAATAAAAGCAGGGTAACTTACCAACTTCCTGAACTACACAAACCTATTCTGGCATTTGTGGTCTTCCTGTTCTCCAGCCGTTGTCCATTCTAAACTATGAGCTCATGATAATGATTTCTAACCAATTAGTTTATGAGTATGCACACTGCAATGCTTCTCTTGCAAATATTAGATCACAAACTCAAAATTAGAGAATTCTAATTGTAATGTAATCTTTATGTTAAAAAGTCGGACTACGGCAGAACACAATTAGTCGACAAATACAACACGGACTCAAAAATAAACAAATACAGATATTATTTGTACAAGCTTATTGGTCTCTTGCATGATGAGTTCTGAAAATGGCTTTTGAGATGGTGTTGGTATGTTTATTTTCACAGCAAGTGCATAATTTCATTTCCACGTGACAGAATTTCTACCTGATTATTATGCTCAGAATGACATTGTTAGACAATGCAATTGTAAACAAAATGACATTCAACTAAGAACACAGACATTGTGGGTATAATACTTCGGTAAAATGCAGCAGAGGAGATCTGTAAACAAAGCAGCATATTACAATACTTATATTGTTATGTTTGTTGATTTGGGATCTTTTGTGTGCTTTGCATTGTAACAAAACATTAAGCAGTATTTTACAGAGAATGTTGCACCGTTCACCTTAGTACTGTAATTGCCCCCGTTTTAGATAAGGCGTTCTCTTGGGAGAACTAAGACTCACAGCTTAAAGGGCAATTCACCTACATTAGCAAAACTGTAATAACACACAAAAACCACAGAAATGTGTTCAAACTTTCATAACCTGACAAATTTTGTAAAATGGACATGGTAATAAGGGTGTGTGGCTACAACATGGGTGTGGCCAAAAATATCTTAGTGCAGCAAATCTTTTTGACCCTCTTTCTGTTTCTAAAATGTTGGGAGGTATGCTACAGCTTCCCCATAGGCTAATGCCAGACGTAGCGGACCTCAGCCTGCAGAGAAACACAGACACTTCTTTGGCCCAGGTACAAGTGGATGCAAACTCACATTTCAACACAAAACTCTGTAAGGCTAAAAGTTAACAGTAGTGCAACATCGCCTTTTTTTTTCCACCTCCCCTGAATGCAAATTCGTATTTTAGAGACTTTCAGAGTCTGTTTTCCCACAGTTTACGTTTTATCAGTCCCAGTCATTCTCAATACTTTGCTACGGGTGTTATCCCCGTGTGTAATGTTGAGTTTTCCTGGATTTTACATCAATTCATTAGCCCTGTTCCTTGCCAATTGCTGCAGTTTTAGTTTAGAAAAAAAACCTTAGTTTGTTATTTAAGGCTTCTGGAACTTTCCC
>CM044440.1:22184160-22203285 GCA_024363595.1 Xenopus borealis | reverse complement strand
CTGTTCACAGAGATTACCAATGACCTGGAAGATGACTGGCGTGAACTCCAATCCCTGAATCTGCACAAGGGGTAAGTAAAAAGTTTGGGGCATTTGCCAGGGTAGCAGCTAGGCTGGGGGAGGAGGGTAGGTTTTTTTTAACTTTTGGGATGAGTTCTTCTTTAAGGCATGGGTATTCAAAAGGTGCAAAGATCCCTCATCTAGAAAATTCAAGGTCCCAAGCATTCTTGATTATAAATCCTATACAGGTATGGGGCCTGGGGCTTTCCAGATAACAGATCTTTCCATAATTTGGATCTTCATACCTTTAGTCTACAAGAATATCATATATAAACATTAAATACCTTCAATAGGCTAGTTTTGCTTCCAATAAGGATTAATTAAATCTTGCAAGGTACTTTAAAAAGGAAATCTTTTAAAAATGTAGGTTGATTATAATGGGGTCTATGGGAGACTCTGTAATTTGGAGCTTTCTGGATATCAGGTTTCCAGATAACAGATCCCATCACTGTATACCTTTCTTGCCGCTGTCTCAATGACAAATCTGTGTTCAGTGGATTGAACAACCCTCTTATTTTCTCTGCACTGTTAGGTAAGCTGCACTGTACAACAGGTCAGACCTTCTTCAAAAGGTATTTAATGCTTTGATCTTCTTTCAAATGCATGCATAAGTAAGTGATTCCATTCAAATGTTTCATATATTGGCTGATTCACTTTTATCAGTTGTAGTCATCATTTCCAGACCAAGAGAGTATAAAGCCATTTTCTGTTTTTTTTTTTTATAATTATTTTAGAACTTTTCTGTTAACTCATCTCAGCAGGGTTTATTATGAGAATCATAGGATTGTGACTGTATCAAAGAGGTGCTGCGCGCTAAATATTTAGCCCCAAAAGCACCCCCCAGGCCCATAAATCTAAAACCTGCTTTACAACCCTATAAACTATATCTTACCTGTTAGCGGTCAGTGACCTAGCAGGGAGACACATGGGACAGAACGGTTCAGGTAATTTGCTTATGACTCTGAGCTGCATGCTAAGGATGAAAAGAAAATTAACTGAACAGTTATGTCCCATGTGGGTCCACATCAAGTCATTGACTAACAGGTAAGAAAAATAAAAAAAAAGGAAGTAGTGTTTGGCCATTATTTTATACATCTGGTCACTCCAGCCATTATACATTACATTTTTGGCTAACTATCTGTATTGAAGCCATTTTCTATTTTTCACAGCCAATCTATTAAGCCAGTTTTATTTTTTTAGACTGAACTGTTCTTTTAAGAAGCGGTAAAACAGATCTAAACACTTTTGCCCAACTAAACTTTACTGATGTTGGACTACAAATCCCAATATACGTTAACATATTATCAAGGGTTACATTCTACTTAAAGTTCTATTTCACCAACATCTGAGTAGGGTTCTTAAAGCAATATTGCTTGATAAATTTCCCCTCCAACATGTGCATGCTGGCCTGAAACCCGGTTGGATGTGGGATTGCCATCTTTGTGCGGGCCATGATGTCATATGGGTCAGTGATGTTGTAGACAGGGCAAGCTACGTCAAGGGGGTATGGCGATCAAGGATTGGCTGATCATCATGTCATTTAGTAGAGATCCTGCACAGTTTTCCTCATTTGGAACACCAGGCAGACTGTCTTGACCTGGGCAGCCCTTCTGAAAACTGGGCCGTCCAGGTCAAATCTGGATGGGTGGCAACAGGGCCGAAACTTGGCATAGGTAGAAGAGGCAGCTGCCTACAGTACAATAATTGGGGGTGCTGGGCAGCTACCTCTAAAATTGTCTTCTGCCTACCCCTAGTCCAGACCTCTCAGTCCTGTTCCTTTCCTCCTCCCTCCCCTCCGTCGATCACCCCTACCCTTTGTCCCTTCCTCCATTGTGTACTCATTTGCACAAGCACAGGGGCAGGGCTTACCGACTGGGTGGTCTGGCCAAGCCCTGGGTGGCAATTCTAGTTGGATGTCACTTCCACACACAATTGTTGGTTCGCAGGCAGGTTCGGTTTTAACTCTTCTTATACACCCGCAACCTTTCTGTGCCAAATTTCAGCTCTGGCAGGCTCTATTTATAGGAGCACACCTGACCTGCCCACCACCATTTGTGAAGTCAGACATGTAGGTTGGGGGCAGGTTTATAAATGTTGGTGTCGCGCAGGTTTGGGTTGGGAGCAGAAAGTTAGGAATTGGAAACATTAAGCACAGTTTTTTTAGAGAGTGTTTTTTTCTCCCATGTTTGATTCCAGGACTAAAATGACCTATGTATGAGCGATCAGGGAAAGATGACAAAGTGTCGGTGAGGAGATTTCTCATTTATGAATTCTCTTGTATTTGGTCCTGCTCAGCAAAATTCTTACTGTTTAATTTTCTTGTATCATAAGTATTTGATTGTCTTCTTTGGAGACAATGGGCCTGTGTTGTTGGGTTTAGATCTCTTAACTAATTACTAATGGGACTTGGGAAGTCAATGGGCAAACAGCATGGTACATACTTTAATCAATCACATAAATCTTTTATGCTCTTCTATACTGTACATATAAAGATCAAATGAAAATATGATGATGGAACACTTAGATCTCATGCTGCTTATTATTATCCATATCTCATCTATAGTTGTGTAATTCTGTAAGTTTTCTTGAAAATGGTACACAATATACTGCAGACACCTCAATGAGGATAGAAACGTTTTCAAGATATTCCCTCAGCTGGAAATCTGTCAGCTCTAAAAAAGGATGGCACATAGAGTAAAACCCTGCTTTACATTATAGTAAAGCATTTATCCCAATTACGGTGCCCATTTACCCTGAGGATACATAAGTCAGAGCCAGGGGTTACTACTAAATCATGCTCTGTGTTACACTGTTCAAAGAAGGAGCACACATTAATGATGGCAAAATATATTCATAATGCACAAGGCACACTAGCATTTGCATGATGCTAAATCTGTTAGCTGAAAGATATCACAGAAATATTGACTGTTTACATTTTTTCTAGTTTTTTCAGTATTTTGATGTTCTTGGAGCATATCTTTCCTTTCATTTGCATTGTCCCTCTGTTCTAGCATATACTGTAGATATGACTAATGAAAGTCATTTATTTTGGTTCCTATTAAAGGAAAACTATAACCCAAAAATGAATACTTGAGCAACAGGTAGTTTATATCATATTAAGTGGCATATTAAATAATCTTACCAAACTGGTATATATATTTAAGTAAATATTGCCCTTTTACATCTCTTGCCTTGAACCCCCATTTCATGATGGTCTGTGTGCTGCCTCAGAGATCACCTGACCAGAAATATTTCAACTCTAACTGTAAAGGGAAGAAGTGTGGAAGCAAAAGACACAACTCTGTCTGTTAATTGGCTCATGTGACCTAACTTTATAGTTTGTTTGGTATGTTTGTGTGCACCGTTGAATCATACGATCCCAGGAGGCTGTCCTTATTTTTTAAAATGGCAATGTTCTATTTATGATTACCCAATTGCACATGCTACTAAAAAGTATATTATTATGAAAATGGTTTATTTACATGAAGCAGGGTTTTACATATGAGTTGTTTTATGCAATATCTTTTTATAGAGACCTACATTGTCCGGGGGGAATAGTCTATATTTCTTCTTTTATGTTGTACACATCAATAGAAAGAAGAGCGAAGAATTCAACTTTTTTTTTTTTTAAAGTTAGGCTTTTTACTCTACTGGACATGCAAATCCAACTTAGAGAAGGAATATAATTGTTTCATGATGCTCAAAAGTACCCTGGGCTGGTGCAGTTTTGTGCTAATAGGTTATGAATCACTGTGGGATGCCAAACATTTTTATATATCTATGGATATTGGTTGGTTCAGGAGTTCACATGGTTATATCTGCTGATGCACCATGTTTGGGCTAGGTTCTCCCAAGGCTAATATTTGTATTCAATCAAAACAATACATGGCCACTTGTATGCTTTCCATATCTTTAGATTTTGAACTGTTTAGTTGGAGAGAGTGTCGGATTGACCCATGCATTTATTCAGCATTTAGTACTATTATTCCGACCCCAGTCTCTTCAATCTTACTCCATGCCATTATACATTAAAGGAGAAGGGAAGGCTAAAATTAATTAAGCGTTATCAGAAAGGTCTATATAAATACACCAAACCAGCAAACCCTCAAAGAAATGCTGCTCTGAGTCCTCTGTCAAAAGAAACATAGCATTTCTTTCCTTCGATTGTGTACACATGGGCTTCTGTATCAGACTTCCTGTTTTCTGCTTAACCCTCTAGGGATAGGGCTTGAGCTTGCTCATTTTGCTCCTCACTCCCTCTCCCTTTCTTCCCCTCCCTGCTGTAATCTGAGCCCAGTGAGCAGGGAGAGACTCAGGCAGGAAGTGATGTCTCACCAAGCTAATATGGCAACTGCTATCCTAAAGAAACAGAGATAGCTTCTATAGCTGTTTACTCAGGTATGGTAAAGCATTCTGCAGAATAACTATAGTCTTACAGTTTGCACTATTGTGGTTTGTCTATTGGTAATAAACTGCTTCCATAGGTTTCCTTCTCCTGTAAGGAGAGAAGAGAGGACGTTCCTCCTGGGACAAAATGGTCAGTAGATTTAAGATGAAGTGGCTGATCCTGCATTTAAAGTGTCATTTCAGGAATTTTAAGGAATAATACAATTTTTTAAACTTATAAGAGTGCTAGCCCAGTGCTCACTTCCATAGGGAAGACATTTTTTTCTCCAATATGTCTTAATGAAGCAGTTCAGCATTCAGAACCTCAATGCCAGGTTTTCTAAAGCAGTGATTTTCAACCTTGGTCCTCCAGCTGTTAAGAAACTACAAGTCCCACAATGCATTTGCCTGACTGTGGCTGTCAGACTCCTTCATTGCATTGTGGGATTTGTAGTTCCTTAACAGATGGGGGACCAAGGTTGAAAATCACTGTTCTAAAGGGCTCTGGAAAAGGGTTGATGGCTGTTATTCCTACATAAGTGAGCAGCAACATGGCTTCCTCAGTGAGCCGGGCCAGGAATTTCGAACAACTGTCTTGCCAAAAATATGACATTTTGTAGGAAAAATATCCCCTAAAAATAAGATCCCAAGCGTGGCATTCAAATATATTCCAAAAATGTGGCAGTGTCAAAATACACGGCTGTAAAGAAATGGCAGAAATGCAATGGTTTGGCTACTCTTTGAGACTGAACTGTTGGGCTTCTGAAATCTGTCAAATCTGTGGTCCAAAAACATACATATAACATGGAAGACACAAATCTAAGATACTGTTTCATTATTAATGTATTACACTACTGATTACTGTGCTTCAAGCTAGAATTAAATAAGTACAGTGTGCCATGTTAATTTTCAGGCACAGGTTTCTATGTTTTTAACCCACAGTGCATTGCAATACGCAATACGGTGCAGGCAGCTGTGAGAATCCAGGAGCTACAGCCCCCTTCAAGGTTATGATAGCCCCAAGGTTCCGTGGTGTCAGCAGTAATGAACGGTGTCAATCCAAACTTTGGCTGACAGCTGTTGCAGTTGCACTTTGTAAATGAACAGGATTCTTCAACCTTTTTTTTTACCTGTGAACCAAATTCAAATGTTGGGGAGCAACACGTGTGAAAAAAAGTTCATGGAGGGGGTCCAAATGGTTCTGATTGGCGATGTGGTTTCTCCTATATGGACTGGCAGCCTACAGGAGGTTCTGTTTGGCAGTATGCATGGTGTTTATGCAACTAAAACTTGCCTCCAAGCCAGGAATTCAAAAGTAAGCAACTGCTTTGAGGCCACTGGGAGCAACAGCAAAGGGGTTGGTGAGCAACATGTTGCTCGTGAGTCATTGGTTAGGGTTCACTGTTTTAGCATCTATGTTTTTAACACATTGAGTTTATTGTGTTTCACTTGCAACATTAACATAATGAGTATTATAGCAAGAGGTGCCCAAACCTTTGTATTCAACTGTTGGGGCTTATTACTTGGTGTACTATAAGGTAATAAAATCAGCCTGGAATCGCCTCCATAAATTTCAATACTCAATGAGCTTACACCTATTTGTACTAATACATGCAGCAGTCTGCCCTTTGCACCCCCTTGGATGAACAAGACACAAGAGCTGTGTTTTTTGGTATCACCAAGTGCAACTTACCCTGGGCAGGTACACTGGTGGCAACATGTAGCCCTTTGTCCTATAGTCTCCAGTTTATCTCTAATGGCTTAGTCTATTAGCACTTCCTCAGTATCAAGAGGCAACTAATACACTAAACTGTGGAAATATTAATGCAATAACATCAGTAATTAATTAAACAGAGGGGATATAACAACAGTTCTTTTGTTAAGTATTTCTGATCTTATCAACACTTCCAGCAAAGAGAAAGAAGGCTTCAAAATCTTCAGGAAAATAATAACACCTTAATTAAGTGAATGTAGTACCTGTGATTTCTTCTGCTTCTTTCAATGGGTCTGCAGCGGGGGAAGAAACATCATTCCCTTCATCTGCAAAAAAGAAAACCCAAAATGTATAGTAACAAATGTGCAGTAATCACTATAATGCGAAGACCACTACATACATCCAGGGTTATTTATAACGCTTCCCATCCAAAGTCCATAAAATCTATAGTCACCTGAGTACCAGTGCCATAAAGTTTATCTTAACCTAGGTGGAACCCACACCCATGTAAAAGGTTAAAAATAATATTTATTATAATTGTATCACTTATCTTTCTATTAAGCTCATTCTTATTCACACATGCCATACAACCCACTCCCTTAATGTTAGGGGATGTGATAGTAACAGTCAAATAGATATACATGTATGGGAGTTGCTATCCAGAATGCTCGGGACACAGGGAGCCTTACTCATTTTATATCCACACAATAAATGGAGTAAGCTCCCAGAATAGATGTTACATAGAGTGTTGGTTGCCCCTTTTAATATTTTCTGTTACTTTTTATAAATAAGCCCAGTTGCTCAAGTCGATATGGTATATTTTACGTTTGATGCACTTTTCCCTTGAAAGATGTACTTATGCTGGCTAGGAAAAGTATATCTGGAATGCCATTTTTTAATTTCTCCAGGCACTTACTGTATATGGCAGAGTCACCCACTGTATTCTACAACACTTAAAATCCCCCCGATTTGTGTCTGTATGTTGCCATCCCACTGTAAGCTCTATGGGGCAGGGACCTCCATTCTTTCGTCTTCTTGACAACAAGAATGTAATATGTATTGTAACTATGCGTTATATTTATGTGTATTATATTTCTGTACTTATTATTGCAATTAGTGATAGGCGAATTTATTCGCCAGGCGCAAATTTGCGGCAAATTCCCGCGATTCGTCGATGGCGAATAAATTCGCGAAATGCCAGCGAAAATTCACCTGCCGAATATTAGCTGGGGAAAAAAAAAAGTTGCGCACTGAAAACGACACAACGCGTCACAAATGACGTGACGCGTCAAAAACGGCGCGACGCACGTAAAAAAAAAACGTGCCGCGAATTTTCCGGCGAAACGGAATAGATTCGCCCATCAATAATTGCAATGACACATGTTTCTTCTACTAATTTATTTTTCTGCTGTACAGTGTTTTACCTTCAGGGAGAGCTACAAAAATAAATATATACATACAAGTCTGTCCACCAGAGAATGTGGCATTTATCAGAAATACAGTTATGGGATCTGTTATCCGAAAACCCATTATCCAGAAAGTTCCAAATTACGGAAAGGCCGCCTCCCATAGACTCCATTATAAGCAAATAATCCAAATGTTTAAAAATGATTTCCGTTTTCTCTGTAATAATAAAACAGTAGCTTGTACTTGATCCAAACTAAGATATAATGAATCCTCATTGGAAACAGAACCAGCCTACTGGGTTTATTTAATGTTTGCATGATTTTCTAGTAGACTACAAATTAGATACAAATTAGAGAAAGAACCGTTATCTGGAAAGCCCCAGGTCTTGAGCATAATATGTCCCATACCTGTAGTGCTTGTGCATAAAGAATTGCTTTCACACACTATTACACAGGTATAAGCTCAATGCAAAAAAATTAAAAGATGGTGAAAGTTCTATTTAGACGTATGGCAGTCTCTTGCGCATATCCCCATTATAATCTCATGTAAATGCTTCCTTTATTTAAATAAAGAATATTATATGAATCAGAGTGCATTGAGTTCTGACTTGTTTGATCAGCCATTTTCACTCCAGTATGGCTCTTGATATTTATACTTGTCAGAGAACAAGAGAATTATGTTTCCTTGCATTTCTAAAAGCCACTGAGGGTGCTTAAAATAAAGAATATGCAAACACAATGTAAAAACCCTTTCACTATGTCTTACTACCGCCTGTAATTATGGAGCATCAAACAATGGCGCTGCTTGCTTTGGGAGTTAATTTAATGCTTAACAGTTTTCCATTGCCATAATAAGGACAGCTATTTTCTTCTTTTGAATGAGAGATGAAAGAAACAGGATGTATTTCTTTTTCCATAAAACTAATCCTGTGAAAGTGCGATATGTTCTGGTTTCAGAAAAATGCTATCGCAGAGTGTTAGCTACTCTGTATAAGTTTCATTTGCATAACTGATTAGCAGTCCATTTTTAGTCGGAGATGTTCAATTAAAGTGCAGTCATAAAGCCCAAATATGCACACACATCTGTGTGAGTTTCTCAAAAGTGTTTCTTCTGGTGCCATTGGAATATATTTGAAGCAGCGGCGTAACTACAAAAGGGCCCAGGAGGTGTAGGGGCCCCATGAGGCCCTAATTAATGAGTCATTTTAATATATATAGGTAAAACAGGATAACCTCTGGAGAGTTTGGGGGCTTTCAAATTATTTTGCTGTGGGGCCCAGTAACATCTAGTTATGCAACTGATTTGAATAAGAATAAAAGTCAACAGTTGATAAAGCATTCTAGCGCAAAACAATGATGGACTTGATAGAGTCTGTAATTTGTGTGTGTTTTTGTGTGTCAGTATATTAGTGGAAGATATTAGACTTTCCTCAATGGGAGAGAACGTTTTACTAGAGACTAGCTTTTCATCAACTGAAAACTGAGGACTTTGTATGATTGGAAGAAAAATGGAATAGCCCAGGAACTGCTTGGAGAGTGCCTGAGTATGGAGATCACCATGCACATTCACACTCATACATACGAAGGCCATAGAAACCAGCGTTGAAACAGGATCAAAAAAATTTAGAGGGGCCCATTATCCATTACCTTGCTTGGATCTGCTGGTTGCACCCCCTCCCTTACCACATGCTTGCAAAGGCATGTCCACAAATCAATTTGAAGGAGAAGAGCAGCAGGAAGGGATGATTTGAACACTATAGAGGAAGCTTCTTCTATAGTTACTCCACTTACATTAGCCCACTCATAAATCTGAGGCAATCTTTACTTGCAATAAAGGAGTAGAAAAGTCTAGATCTGCAAGATCAAAAATGTCCACCAAAGAAATTACCAAAAATACTAAAGGAGTAGTGGCTGTTGTGTGATAGCTCAGCGTTAGGTCACAAACAGGTCAGGAAGCCCTGCCTATCTCTGCTATTGAGCCACCAAACCATTAGGCAGTTGTATGGGATCTGTTATGCAGAATGCTTGGGACCTGGAGTTTCCTGGTTAATGGATCTTTCCGTAATTTGGATCTTTAGATCATGAGTCAACTTAAAAATCATTTACTGTATATATTAAGGGGGAAGTACACAAAAACATAAGCTTTTTGAAAAGTAAACATAATTTCAAACAACTTTGCAATATACATCAATTAAAAAATATGCAGACTGTTTATGATTTTTAATGGTTTCTGACAGTACCCTAAGCCTAGCCCAGTGCTCTCCTGCTGAGCTGTCTGACTACTTTGCTGAGCTGTCTTACTACTGTTACTTTGTATCAGCAGCCAGGTGTCCTCAGCTTACATCCTGAAAACCCAACCATTTTCTGCACACATGAATTTAATAAAGAAAGGAACATCACAGTGCAATGCATTGTGGATTATGTAGTTCCTGCATGCTGTCTGTAAGATGTGGATAAGTTGTTACAATTTGTAACATCAGTGTTTAGTCCCTCC
The DNA here is from genome assembly GCA_024363595.1 of Xenopus borealis. Lineage (NCBI taxonomy): Eukaryota > Metazoa > Chordata > Amphibia > Anura > Pipidae > Xenopus > Xenopus borealis. Next base: position 22,193,225 of record CM044440.1, on the reverse strand, counting down.
TTCCCTATCAGGATTTCAAATGATGCAGAAAGAGAAGAACTATTAAACAGATGGATTTCAACACAGAAAATGGTATTTATTCATACTTTTTGAAGGTAACTGTGATGGATATATTAGGAGTTTCTGTGTTTTGTGGACCTCTTTATCAAAATTTGGTTTGGATGCCAGACTTCCCCTTTAAATAAACACAATACGCTTGGTTTGTCTGTAATAAGGATTAATTAAATCTTGGTTGGGGTCAAGTACAAGGTACTGTTTTATTATTATAGAGAAAAAAAGAAACCATCTTTAAAAAAATGGCAATTATTTGATTAAAATGAAGTTTATGGGAGACTTTATTGGAGCTTTTTGGATAATGGGTTTCCAGTTAACAGATCCCACACCTGTAATAAATGTATAGTAGCAATTTGGATATTGGACCTAGAAACCTGGGGATCAAGTACATTGGTATGCCTTTTATTCTCACCTACCTTAACTACCACAAATGCCTGATGTCTCATCTAAATATAATTGTAAATAATTCTTATCTTTTAAAATCTTAGACCAGACACAGGAAGAAAAGGTAGAACTCACCTATTTCTAAGCTCATCGCTGTCATATCTTGGGTATTCCCTGTAACCTGTTCTGCTGTGTAGTCCTCTGTTTAAAAAAAATGAACAGGCAAAATTTGAATATTAGATTAAAAAAAAATATTCTCCAAACCTAATCACAACATAAATAATTTTAAAGGTCACAGCTATATATAGCATTAATAAAAAAGCATGGCTATATTAAAATTGTACTCTGGATTTAATTATGAAGAGGAAAATGACTAGCATAGTACTAGCATAAGTACTAGCTGTATCAAGATTGCACATGTATTATTAATTTTATTATTAACATAGTAAAATTCTCAACATGCACTTTGAGTGTGATGGATGTTTCATTTAATTAGCATGGCCCAACATTTTACAAGGACAGCACGCTTTGATTGGGTATCCTCAAGAAACGGAACACATACAAGAAATGTAGTTAGGTTCACTTATGATTCACACATGGAATTATTACATAATATAATGTTCTGAATTATGGGATAAGCAATCTTTGCTGCAGCACCTTTCACACATTTAACTGCAACCATGGAAAATTTTAATTATTAAGATGGCAAAGGCATTTACAAAAATATTATATTGGTTCTGTATAAGATTGTAATATACATCTGGTTAATTACACAAACAGATGTAGACATCACAACTTATTGTAATAATACATAAATATATATATATATACATACACAAGTCCAGAGAAAGCACTCACCGCATAGTTCATCAGCTGTGTAGCAAAGTGTATTTATTCATACATAGTGCATCAACGCATTTCGGCCCGCATGGAGCCATGCGGGCCGAAACGCGTTGATGCATTATGTATGAATAAATAGCTGATGAACTATGCCGTGAGTGCTTTCTCTGGACTTGTATTGATAATTTTGGCTAGCACCCGGCAACAAACCTAATGAATGGTGAGTGCTATTACAGCTATTGCCCCTAACAAATAGAAAATAATAAATCAGATCAAAATGATTCTTCAAGAGTTTAATTTTTTCCATACAAATACATTTGAAAATATAAAGCTCTTGGCAGTAATTAAAAAAAGAAGGCACTAACAACAACAAAAAATATATATAAAAATAATGACTACACTCTGAAAATATCTAACAAGTTAAAAACTCCTCTAGAGTTAAAAAATGTCCAGTTTAAAAGTAGAATTATAAATGATTGTTATAAGTCATAAATAACAAAAAAATATAAAATGAAAAATGATTCCTCCTCCCAAAAACTATAAACAAGGGCAGCCACTTGTTCGGTTTTAACCCGGACAGTCCGGTTTTCAGAAGGGCTGCCAGGGAAAGGCAGGATTCTCCTAGATTGATGCAGTGATTGGCCAACAGCTAATCTCCACATCATAGCCCTGCCCCATGGTGTCACCTTCCCCACCCCGCGACAGCAGTGGTCTGCCCCGTGACATCAAAACAGCATTATAAGGTGGCATTGTAAGGTGGCAACCCTACAATGAAGACACTTTATAAAGGGCTTTAGAACATATTCTATAAATTCGCCCATCACTAATGCTAAGGAGAAGGATGCCGACTAGAGAATCCTTCCTTTAGCCAAATTGATGCTAGACACCCTTTGTGATGGATGCAATTGTTTTTAAAGGGATCTTATCATGGGAAAAAAAAAATTGTTTTTCAAAATGCATCAGTTAATAGTGCTGTTCCAGCAGAATTCTGCATTGAAATCCATTTCTCAAAAGAGCAAACAGATTTTTTTATATTTCATTTTGAAATCTGACATGGGGCTAGACATATTGTCAATTTCCCAGCTGCCCCAATATCACTGCCACCTACATTTTTTGTGTGAAGACTTTTGGAGCTGTTATGTAAAACTTTGGTGAAGAGTTGAGCCACTAGTTTTCACTTTGATGGTGCAATTTTACTATCAAATACTACACTATATTATATTCTATATCTATTGTGTGTTCATACCCTTAGCTTTAGCACTGGAGAGAGCTACTTGTTCGGTTTGATATAATAAATTGTTATAATCTATGAAAAATCACCCTGGCCCTCCAAAATGTAATAAACTCTTTGAGAGTTAAAAAAAGGGGTCCTTATTTATTTGAATACTTTCAAAAACACTTTTACAAAAGTCTTTAGAAACATAAAACAAAAAGAGAAAAACAAGGAGAAATGTTTGTCCTGAGAGACAGATAATACAGTGACATATTGATTTAAGTCCAGTTTTAATTCATATTTCCCTCTTCTGCTCTTATACTGTACATAGCAACTATATATCAAGCTATAGATGTACATAAAACAGAGAGGGGCTGCTTCTGCAGGCTGTATTTTTGAGCATCGGAGGGAGTCACTATGCATGCAGCAATCATACTTCTTTTATCTGCACCCTCGTGATTGAAGTGATCATCACAATATGTGCTCCTGCCATTGCGAGGCTTTTATTCGGCACTACTAATCCCAGGTTCAGCAGTGCAACATGCTGCTTCGGTAATCATAGAGAAGTCCTTTGTGCTTCTTTTCTGAATGCTAACAGGGATCTATTAAAGTGAGCCCATAACACTGCTTGAATGGATACCGCATGGTACAAACAGGAAATTCATTCCCAGAAACCAAAGAGAGATTGATATAATATTAAACATATGTTCTACCACATCAAGCTGACACATGTTTCAGTTACACACACAAAACTGGCAATATGTTCAGTACAAACCAGCAGGTGGAGCAAAAGTATTTTATAAAACCAACACAAGGAACATTTTTTTCAACCCTGTATGTATTTTTACCAGGAGCTCCTGGATCATTTATCAATTATTATCAATTTGAGAAACATTGTACGGACCTTGAAAAAGCTGAGGATGGCGTTTCCAAACTTGTCCATAAGTGTACATTATCAGGGCATTGTATAATACACACACAACTGAAAACATGAGGGGTCTGTTAATATAATAGGCACATACTAACTCATCTATCTGTGGTTTTGGCTAAAGACAGAATGATCTGTTCATTTGGCAATGTCATCAAATGAGTAGATCCTTGCTAATCATGGCAGCCTTAGTGGTGAGTCAAATGGGGAACTGTATACTGTTTTAATATGTATACAGGCATTGGATCCATTATCTGGAATCTTGTTATCCATAAAACTCAGAATTATGGGAAGATCATATCCAATAGACTGAAATTTTAATGAAAATCAAAATAATTTCCTTTTCTCACTAATAATAATACAATATGTTGTACTTGATCCCAACTAAGATATAATTTAATCCTTATTGGAATAAAATTAATACTGTTGGATTTGATTAATGTTTAAATTATTTTTAGTAGAATTTTAGTAGAATTAATATATGGAGATCCATATCATGGAAAGATGCCTTATGCAAAAAACCCCAGGTCCTGAGCATTCTGGATAACAGGTTCCATACCTGTTAATTGCTTATCAGATTCTATATCCAACCAGCCTGATCAATATCTGACCAAAGCAAGATAAGATTAAAACAAAAAAAAATAATTTTTTTGGAGATTTATTGGACACCAAGGCTGCAAAAATCCCAAATCCATCTTCAACTTGTCGAGGTCCTGTAGAAGTCAAGGGCAGAGGTCCTATTTGCAATTTGAAGATGTTATTCTCAGTGCTGGGTTTCATATGATAATTTGAATATTTCAGAGTTTCTTTGCCAATTTCACAAACATTTTTGACTTTTCTGGCCTCAAATCCTAAAAAATTATGTTTCATATGACAATCCAAAAAAGTTGCTGTTTTCATGCGACAACCAGAAAAGGCCATGGTTTCTGACGATCCGATTTTTTTGTGGTTTTATAATGATAATTAAGTGTAAAATGTGCATTCTAGTTTGGTCTTCCTTAATATGTGACATCACAAAAATTTGGATTTTGATAAATAACCCCCCTACTGTATATTTTACTTGTGTAGAATTTTCTTTAAAGGGATCCTGTCATGGGAAAAATTTTTTTTTCAAAATGTATCAGTTAATAGTGCTGTTCCAGAAGAATTCTGCATTGAAATCCATTTCTCAAAAGAGCAAACAGATTTTTTTATATTTCATTTTGATATCTGACATGGGGCTAGACATATTGTCAATTTCCCAGCTGCCCCAAGTCATGTGACTTGTGCTCTGATAATCTTCAATCACTCTTTACTGCTGTACTGCAAGTTGGAGTGAAATTAACCCCTCCCTTTCCCCCATCCAGCAGCCTAACAGAAGAACAATGGGAAGGTAACCAGATAACAGCTCCCTAACACAAGATAACTGGCTGGTACATCTAAGAACAGCACTCAATAGTAAAACCCATGTCCCACTGCATACTATTCAGTTACATTGAGAAGGAAAAGCAACATCCTGCCAAAAAGCAGTTCCCTCCTGAAGTGGTGGCACAGGTCACATGACTGGGGCTGCTGGGAAATTGACAAAATGGCTACCCCCATGTCAGATTTCAAAACTGAATATAAAAAAATCTGTTTGCTCTTTTGAGAAATGGATTTCAGTGCAGAAGTCTATTGGAGCAGCACTATTAACTGATGCATTTAAAAGAAAACATGTTTTCGCATAACTGTTTCCCTTTAAGGGTGAAAGCAATAGTGTTCTGCACTTCATCTCAGCTATTGTAGGAGCAGTTAAACTATGAAGAGTAAACATTAGATTACACAATGGATAGGTCTTATCTAATTAAAACAGACAATGAAATACAGGAATTTTAACTAACAACACTTACAAATGTTATTGTAATCAGCTAGTCTAAAGAAAACAGTTACAATGGATTGTTCAAAGGGCAGATGGATCTTTGTTTCAATCACACACACAGATATTATATCAATATCCTTGTCTATAAATACTGACATGAAAGAAAGCAATTAACATCCTGCAATAACACTGCATACAAATGAACATATGCAGATAAAAGACAATCTTAATATATTTCATAGAGAAGATATACAGCTTTACTTGATTATACTGGAACCTGCTTTCTACTCCTCCCACTTTACCACATATTCTATGTGCTTTTCTGACTGTTAAATGTTCAACAAATTGCAAAGAGGCTGACACACATTGTATGTAAGTATGTGTGCAATTTTATTGAGTGCCTTGACTACATTCTGTGTCAAAGGGAGCGATCAGACTAAGATTAATAGCACATGGGCGGGGGTTGCATTCCTTTTAGGGAAGTTCTCTGGCCCTTTGTTTATTTTGCTCCCTTTCTATCATTCATTCAAGTTTAATAACACTATTTACCCACTTAATGTGTAATGTACTGTTTGTGAACTGTTTTTTTTTAGAATTGCTTTTAAATGTACATTATAACCTTTAATAGTATGTATACAAAGTTTTCCTTTTATTACTGTAAACATATGTATTGAGTCCTTCACTTATATATATATATCTTTCAACTCACCAGTAAGTTTCTATATTTTTGTGCTTTATGACATATTAGCCATTTTATACCTCTCATACCAGGCTTTTGGCTGAATAACTTTTTTGAAGGTCAGGATGTAAATAACTTATTCATTGAGCGATTTAACCAAAAATCCTGAATAAACGCAGAATCCAAACATTCTAAAACTGCTAATACCTCAACAATCACTAAAAAGGAAAAATAAATGGAAATGTAAAAACTGCTCCCCTGTGTACTTTATTGGCAGTTTTACACAATTAAAGACTGCTAATACCAGAAATTTGGCTCAACAGCTCTCTTTGATCAGAGTGTTAATGACCATAACTGCCTTGGGCAAGTCAACCTTAGGGTTGACGGCCCTTTACATTTTAGAGATAACTGTCGAGCCAAACACTTAGGGGCAGATTTACTAAGGGTCGAATTGTCGAGGGTTTTTAGCCAAAATCGAAGAAAATATTCTCTGGTTTTGAGCGCGACTATTCGCCAGAATCGTACGATTGAACGATTCTACGAAAAGTCGCAGAAAATACGTTCGAATATTCGCCAAAATCATACGAATCTAACGTTTGAAGTGTTCGATCATAAGATTGAAATTCGACAAAAGACAATGGGGGGATTCACATAGGTTTATTTTGCAATTTGGTTGGCTCAATCTGGAATAAAAATCCAAAAGGCAAGTTCTTCGACTGGCGAATAGTCGAACGATCGAATATATATTTATTCAATCTTTTTGATCTATTCAATGCGACCGAATATTCTGTATTCGATAGTCGAAAAAACGCTTAATTTGCATATTCGAATAGTCGCACAATCGAATAGAGACTATTCGAGCAAATATTCAAATTCTTCATACGAATTTAGAAAATCTGCCCCATAGTTTCAGCAGTCTAAAATAATCAAATAACAGCCATTAGAAAATAAATATAAATTGTAGAAATGTACAGCATCATTTGTCCAAGTGCTTTGAGTACAAATGACATTCTCTACCCACAATGCCGCATTTTTGGCATTTTTCCAGCATAATTGTGGTCACCAGGAGGAGATGTGTCTGGCACAATTACAAGCAATACTTTAAACAAAACACTTTGCACTTTGGAGGGAACTGAACACAAATGATGCCTGTGCACAATTCCTATATGCAATTGTGTGTGGCAATCAAAGCATGTAGCTTCTGGGTTCCCTGTATCAAAGAGTGACATTATGCACAATGTTTGAAGGAATAATTAGGCACACTGCAACTATGTGAAAGTGGATATGCAGTTATGAAGATTTCTAGGCTACATGTTCCCTGCCCCCAAAATTTCTTGTATGAGCTGGGGGCACTGCTTTATTATATATGTATAAAGGGTCATCCCTTCATTAACTTCTGCACTGCTTAAGCCTACAGTACATGGTATTGGTTGTGATTGCAATATGATCATGGCTTTAGTGCACATTTTAACAAGTTGAACTGCAAGTGCATCTCAATCAACATGAGTTCCATGTTTATGAGTGACTTTAGTCTCTTTTTTCTTGTGATTATAAATGCCACTTTAGGTTTTCCTCTACCATAAATTACAGTCTGTCTGTAATTGTACCATGAAACGATTTCTGCCTAAACTGCAAAATCCAAACTGTGGAAAGCAGATGAAAATCTGAGAAGATGGAAGTACCCATTTTAAAATCAATGAAAGTGGAGCAGACAGCAGATTAACAAAATGGCAAATGTTACTTGATTTGTCCATGGAGAAAAATGACAGCTGTAAGACACTGATGTATTTTGTAAGGATTTTAAGCAAAGCTATTTAAAATGAACAACCTTATTGAATTTTGTATACAGCTGCTTGCTCAGAAAACCAGCTCTAAACATTTTCTAATGTTTTCCCAGGAGTCCACCATATCTGTAATCAATGTAAAACCTAAGAAACAACACACTTTTAACTACCAGGCCAAAGGGGCAGTTCTACATAGTCTGGGTTTTAACACTTTATCAGACATTGTTTCACTGTAAAAAAGAAATATTGCTGTAGACTGTATTTATTACTGTAAACTGTAAAGAAAGTAATACTCATATTTAAGCTATAATTAAGAAATATTAATGCATGCATTTTATGTCAGAATGCCCTCTGATTCATGAACCAACCTCATTTACTTGAACAAACAATCCAACCTTTGTGCTAAACAGCCGAGTATTGTCTGTTTTGGCCTTCAAGATACATACCCAAATATTGCTTTATGCTAGAGCAAAAAATGTAAAACAGGGATTTGAGCAAAGGAAATTTTTGTTAAAAAAGTTTTCATCTATTGACATGTTTTTAGTTTCTTAAAATGAAGTGGATGGGTATGCTACATTCCTAGGACAGACTAAACGCACAGAATGCACAGAGATAAATATAAAAGATATAAAATAGGATTTAGTGTATGCATGCTTCTGTAATAGGCACAAATCAATCTCTAAGGAGGAGAATGGAATACAATTCCTAAACATAAGAACAAATATTCCCATTTTGGCAAAGTATTAGTCTTTTATTTATTGCATTGTGAATTATGACTGAACATTGTGCACTTTTAAAGCATGTTTTAAGGTGGTACAATCTTTTGGCACACACATAAGTTTTATAAGTAAGTTTTATTACATTCGCTATCGCAAACTATAGAATTCATAATCTTTCTTCCATTGGTGGAGTGGCCTCTAAAAAGTTTCTGGGTTCACAAAGCTATATTAAATTCATACAGATGCATTGCAACTATTTTTAGGGGCATAATTATGAAGGATTGAATTTGTGAGTTGTGTGAGGGTTTTTCTATAAACTTGAATTTTTCAATGTTTGCGTATTTATTGAAAAATCCAAATGTCAAAAATTAAAATGATAAAGAAAGTGGTATAAAATGATAAAGATCGAGTTCATGTCCCAAAAAACTCGGATCAATCGAACTTATGTACTGGAAACTCAAAAATAATTGAGCTTTGCCTAGGACAACTCTCCTTGACCTCCCCAGCTCAAATATCTGAACTACGGAAAAAAATCACATAAAATTTTTGATAAATCTGCCCCTTAATTTACAGGCTTGTATTAAACATCCCCTCCCCAATAGTGTATGACACTGTCAGCGGGGGCCT
>CM044440.1:22157353-22177380 GCA_024363595.1 Xenopus borealis | reverse complement strand
CGCAGGGAGGACGCGCCGCCCGGAGCTCCCGGGAATGCTCCGGGCGGCGTCCGTGACAGACACTTGCCACTGTTCTTTTAAGCATTAAAGCAGCAGTTATATTATACTGTATCAGTCACCTTGATATTGGAAGTATTCATTTACAAGATTTAGAATGAGAGGATTCATCTTTTTGGCCAGATACCACAGATATATATATACATGGCTTTGGAATGGAATATTATATAATGCTTATTATTTTGATCAGTGTATTTGATCAGCAAACTACTGGTTACACTACTTGTAAAAGCAGTGCAGCTAATTTCTGTTGAATGCTAACATATACAGTACTCCTGTTTGAAGAAGAGAAAATGCTTTCCATGATCTGATTAAACTGAGATAGCTAGGATGATAGCGAGCCAGGCTAGAGCAAAAAGAACAACAGCTATTTTTAAAAGTAGGACAGAGTTCATGAGAAAACGTAATGCTGTTGGTTTTGAAATAATACAACTTCACAATGTTTAATTTAAGGTTCCTAAGTAAAAGCCAAACAAAAAAAAGGTGAGAGGTCCAATAAATCAGAAAAATTAGGTAATTATAATAATGCATGACAGAAACAAGAAAAAGTACGGGAGAAAGAAATTATAAGTAATTTGTGTTATTCTATTAGAACCCTTTCTGCCAGTTTAGCATCTCTACTTTCTATATCTCAGCTTGTTTTAGGGAAAAGCATCAGTAACAGGACTATTTTGCTGTCACTTTTCTTTTCAAAGTGCAGCTGGTTCCTCATTAAAACTCATACTCAAACTTATTTGTATGTAAAGTAAAAAATACTCTACACTTGTCTTTGTCAGGGTCAAAGAATCTTTAAGCATCCTCTCCAAAATGTGCTTGTATGCGTTGAGCTCACAAGGTGGAATTACCTAATACACTGGCAAGCTTGAGACATACCTATAACTGGTACACTGCAAAGGTTACTTAAAGGGGCAGCCACTGATTATAGGCTTTTTTTTGGCATTGAAGAGATTCTCCTGCCACAATGGGTATGTTTCAAAACTGTTATTTAAGGAAGCCAGTCAATAAGAGCTGCCGAAATTCTTCAAAGGTGAGTGGAATTCCGAGTAGCATAGGACTCCTCCCGAAGCAAAAGGCGGCTGTTACATAACATTAGCATTCTTTGTTAAATTTCTTACAATTCTTAACAAGCATCCAGGCATTTCATTTCTATAGGTGTGCTCTCCTTTGTCTTTTTGATAAATAGTAAATAAATTCCCCCGAGGAGTTTCATGACCATATAAAAACACGAGGCTGAAGACAGCAGCTCTGATTGCTGCCCCCCTCCCACTCTGCGCTTCAAACTTGCAGCGTTGGAGCCAGTGGAGGAGGGAGCGCATGGCTAGTATAGTGATCGCTATTGTGCTCGCTGTTCTAGAAGAGCTGAATTTCCATTTAAAAAAACTGAAATTCTGCGCAAAGTTACCAGAGGCGGCTTTTTGCCGCCCCTGGTAATTGGCCTCTCCATGCCGCCTGAGGCAAGATTCTTACCTTGCCTTATGTCTGGAGCGGCCCTGTCCACTGTGTTCCCTTCACTGTATGCAATCGTATGGCCTGGGAAGCTACTCCTTGATGGAGCTCAAAGCTGCTCTTTCTTAACTCTCCTAGAGAGTCTATAACATTATATTCCTGCCACTTACTAGCCTCATTCACAGGGTCTCTGCTCGCCTAGGAATGGGAACTTGTCGGCTGCTCCCCTGGCCTGGTGCTTAGGGGTGAGCAGCCAGCAACCATGAAAGTCCACTGATCAAACCCCAGCAGAGCCTGACATTAACAATTACAATGTTCACAGTGTAAATATTTATTTGCATTGCAAAGCAATTTTATATTACATTCTCCCAAATGGTTGATAAAGGTTACTAAACCGGGATAAACGTCTGCCCATGTTGCTACAAAACCCCTAACAGTAGATAGATTGATGGTTTTGACAATTAAAACAAACATTACTAATATGCACCTAATGTTTCTAATATCTTTCCATGGTGAATTAGGTCTGTTTAATTGCAAATTAGTGCAGCATGTTATGTCAGATTAATGACATGAGCATTGAGGATGAAAACACCTTTGTACTCATCACTTACCTTTTGATAAATGGCATTAAGCAATCATAGCTGTGTCTATTAGAGGATTCTATAGAAAATCCACTACTTCAAAGCTGATTAATGATCATTTTTTATGTGCGGTGAATCACATACCATCAGGAGAATCCTGTGAGGAGGTATCTTCTTTTTTCTCTTTAATTTTCTTCATCGGAGGTGACTGAGGCTTCCCCTCTGTGTATAAATAATTTCAAACTAAGTCAAAATCCATTTCTTAAGCATGTTTTATTTTATGTGGCCAGTTTCTACTATTTCAAATTATTATACATTCAGATATACAAAAAGATTAACTACTACTTAACCTTAAAGGAGAACTAAGCCCTAAAAATGAATATGGATAAAAATGCCATATTTTACTTCATGAACTTATTGCACCAGCCTAAAGTTTCAGCTTGTCAATAGCAGCAATGATTTAGGACTTCAAACTTGTCACAGGGGGTCACCATCTTGGAAAGTGTCTGTGACACTCACATGCTCAGTGGGCTCTGAGCAGCTGTTGAGAAGCTGAGCTTAGGGGTCATTGCAAAGTTATAAGCAGAAAATGAGGGCTGTCATTTAGATGTGTTTGCATATAGCAATTCTAAACTCCAGCAAGTGTATTTTTTTTTTTACAGTACAGGTATTGGATGCCTTATCCGGAAACTCATTATCCAGAAAGCTTCGAATTACGGAAAGGCCATCTCCCGTAGACTCCATTATAACGAATTAATCCAAATGTTTATATATGATTTCCTTTTCTCTGTAATAATAAAACAGTAGCAGTAGCTGGTACTTGATCCCAACTAAGATATAATTAATCCTTATTGGAAGCAAACACCAGCCTATTGGGGTTATTTAATTTTTACATGATTTTCTAGTAGACTTAACATATGAAGATCCAAATTACGGAAAGATCCATTATCCAGAGCATTCTTTATAATAGGTCCCATACCTGCATATGCATATGAGTGTCTTAAAGGGCAAGTCAACCTCAAAATTGGTTATATTTTTTCAGTTCTTTTTAAAACTGTTTGTAAAAACAAAATGCTTTTAAAAGTAGCATTTGCTTAACTCTTGGTTAACAATATTGCAAAAGTCTTAGCTCCCCAGCAGCAAAGCCAGGTCTGTTAATCAGCTGCCTTGTCTAAGGGCCCTTACACATGGGTGTTTGTTACCTGCGTCTAGAGCTGCGCTCCCCTGCGGCTGAACACAGCCAAATGGAATGCAGGGGAGCGCAGCTATAGACACACTCCATTCTTGTCGATGATGTTGTACTCATGAGACGCGTGTAATCGTCGAATGCAGGTTCAGACGCAGCATGTTGCTGCCAAACGGAACGCAGGGGAGCGCAGGTAACAAACGCCCGTGTGTAAGGGCCCTTACATTGTATCAACAGTCTGAGCCATCAGGGCAGAGAATAGAAAGGGACAGATACTGTTTTCAATAGCAAAATATATACAAATTACTTATATTATATATTATAGCCTTATTTATCAAAACCCAACATTTTTGATTATTTTAATTAAACAAATCAGACCAAACTAAAGTACCCAATAGGATCTTTTTTATTATAAAATAAAAATACAGATTTAATTGGATTGGGATAAACACAAAAAAATCATGTGAAAATCCGGTTTGTTTGTTTTTTGGGGGGGGTTCCCAGAAAGGATGAATTTTGGGATTTTTGCCGGAAAAGTCTGAAATAGTCAGATTTTCTAGACTAATTCCAGTGCAGACTTCTAATTTCTAAATAGGATAGGGACCTCTCCAACTGACTTATATACAACCTTAGTACAGTAGGTCTCAAATGCCAAATTTTCAGATTCAGGCTTTTTACATCCTCTGGGTATAATAAATCTTGAAACAATTGAGGTTTTTTTTTCACAAAAAATGTGGATTTTATTGCAGTTTTGGGCATTCCGACTTATATAATAAATAACCCCCTAAATGTATATTGGAAAGTTGCTTAAAATTATATATTTTTTTGTGTTTAGGTTAGGCAGTTTAAAGATCCCACTTTCTTGGCCAGTGCAGCAAATGAGAAGTTTATGTGTTTCAAAAAATTCTTATATGCCTCTTATTTTGACTGGAAAGCACCTCATTCATGTAAAATTGTGCATGTTGCATTTCAAAAACATACAATAAAATACAGCTGTATATTCTTTTCACCAATAGGCACGCACTTCACCAGACTCTCGGAGCGGTTAAAAAATAGCTTTATTCACGAACAATGGTAGTCCTAACGCGTTTCGTGTGCAAACACACGTAATCATAGGTCACCCCAGTTATATATATAAAAAACGCATAGGAGCCTTGTATAAAAAGTTAAGTAGTATTAGGAGTTGGAGCGCTTCTACCGTGAAGATAAGGTGTCCAGAATAAAATACAGCTAGCTAAAAGAAAATGGGATCATTTAGGTCATAAGCTTAGAGGCACCCAAAGTTTCAACTAAAAATAGCTTCTAGTAAATGAAGCAACAACATGGGTAAAAGCCTAAAATAACATTTTAATTTGCCAAGTACATACCTGGATCTTCCTTCATCTCTTCACTGTCACCTTTTTCTCCCTCTTCATCATCACCTCCATCTTTAAAGTCATCATAATGATGGGGAATGAAGAAAAGTAGATTAGAATTATTGTGAAATAATAATATATATATATAGATTCAGGAAGAAGGACCAGTACTCACTGTTATTCCAAATATTAGAGGTGATTTATTATTGTTCAGTGCAAACACATCTCAATCCAATATATATAAGAACTAGTGATGGGCGAATTTGTGAAATGAGAATTTTGATGCCCACGATGCATTAAAGTCAGTGGGCGTCAGAATAGTTGTGGACGGCAATTATTTTTTATGTGGCAAATTTTCACCTCGTTTTTATTCGTCCATCACTAATCAGTACATAAAGTAGATATTCAAAGTATGTGTGCAGGTTAACAATGAAAACTCTATCTGTTTGCATTCACTTTTCTATCTATCAAAACACAGTGGGGCTCATTTATAAACACCGGGCAAATTTGCACCAATATAAACCAATCAGTGATTAGATGTTTGTCAGCCAGCTGTAGGTTGAGCGCTGAAAGCAATCATCTGATTTATTGCCAGGTGCAAATTTGTCCAGTTTTGAAATTAAACAGCAGTGGTATTTGCACATCATTAAGGCTTCTAATGGTAAAATGTAAGGGCAAGTTCACCCTTCATTTTGCTTTAGATGTATCTATTTTTTCCATCTTTTTGGAACTGTGCATGATTTATAAGCATTCCTTAAGTTCAGCCTGCAAATAAAAATGCTATCTGGTTGTCAGGGTCAATTTTATTATACATACTTTTATATTAGATGGCTCCTAGTAGGCTACTGAAAGGGGTTGTTCACCTTTCAATTCATTTTAGTATGATTCAGAGAGTGAGATTCTGAGACAATTTGAAATTGTTTTTCATTTTTATCATTTGTGATATTTAAGTTATTAACTTTTTATTCAGCAGCTCTCCAGTTTGCAAATTCAGCAATCTGGTTGCTGGGGTCCAAATTATCCTAGCAACCATGCACTAATTTGAATAAGATACTGTAATATGAATAGGAGAGGCCTGAATAGAAAAATAAGTAATGAAAAGTAGCACTAGCAATAGATATGTAGCCTTACAGAGCATTTGTTTTGTAGATGGTATCAGCGAACCCCATTTGAAAGCTGGCAAGAGACAGAAGAAGAGGGTAAATAATTAAAAAACTATGTAAAAATGTAGACTAATTTAAAATTTGCTTAGAATTAGCCATTCAATAACATACTAAAAGTTAACTAAAATGAGCATTGTATTGATCAGTACTAGAAAACAATACATCTTCTGCCAGGCTTTTCTTGATGAGTCAAGCAATTTAAGGGTTGCCATTATGGGAGTACTGCAGTCAAAGACCCAGAGGGGAACCAACAATACAACAGCTTAAGGAGAATTCAACCCGTAATTAAAAAACCCAACCCCCACCCTACATAAACTACCCTCCTCTCCTCCCCCCAGCCTAGTTGACCCAACCAGGGAATTGCCACTAATTTTTTACTTACCCCTAGGTGCAAATTCATGGATCGGAGTTCACGGCAGCCATCTTCGGGGTCTTCAGTAATCTGAGACTGAGACCGGGGTATTGGCGCATGTGCAGTTGGAGCAATTTACTAGCTTGCGACAACTGTGCATGCGACGAAAAGGACAGAAATTGCTGAAGAGCCAAAAATAGACAAAAAGACTTGGAAGATGACTGTGGTGAACTGCGATCCCTGAATCTGCACCAAGGGGTAAGTAAAAAGTTAGCAGCCTTTCTGCAGGGGGCAGCTAGGCTGGGGGGGAGGAGGGAGGGGGTCTACTTAGGGTAGGGGGGTAGGGTTTTTTTTTAGTTATGGGTTCAATTCTCCAAGTCAAGAATGGCTGGGACTTGCAGTGTGAGGAGTGGCAAGGGCAGATGAGGGGGAGTTTTAAATAATTAGTGAGTTGCCAAAATGGGACAGGGTTGGAACAGGGGTGTGGGGGTGCATGGCAGGGGCCTTTTTCCCATTGTGGCTATTTACATGTTGACAGGGCCCAACATCCAGGGGCCCAAGTAACAAGTAGACTAATAAATTGAGGAAGGGCCCTGCTAACTTGTAGCAAGCCATGCGTACACTGTATCCTTCCGTTAACATTGTCAGGTGAGGATTTGCTTTGAATCTTATCACCCTTAGGCTTGTACAATACATCTATGACTCCCTTTCCAATACACAAAATGACAGGCTGCATTTGAAATTAAACAGGTACTGTCATATTGTATTACCCATATGGGTAATACAAGCAATATGTTTTAATCTAAAGTGAATAAAACACAGGAACAGAAACCTAATGTGGATAAAATACAGAAACAAAAAAGTAATTTTGCCTGAAAATGAAAACTATGCAAATACTCACAAATGAACCAAATTGAGTTCAACAGACTGCTGAATACCCTGAATTCATTCAATAAGAATCAGGTTGTTTTTTTCGCAATAGAATTTCCTTAGGTGACAGAAGACAAATGTAACCCATTTACATTGTGCTATGAAGAGAGACGGCTTCATTTAAATCTTCCTCTTGCTTTTTAACTATGCGGTGTATAATAACTATGCCGTCTAAATTATTGAACCTGGTTTAGCTTTAATGGGAAATGAGTTATTTGCTGATTGTTGGTCCTTTACCGAAGAGAAATGGGCTAAACTGGAATAGTCTTTAGCTCAGCAGCTTTGTTGCTTTTTATTGTTTTGTCAGACAGCAGCTATGCATTAAGCATTTTGTAACAACAAAGCCCCTAAAACATCGTCCTGTGGTCCAGAAGCAGAAAAAATATTGCATAAATTGCTTGGTCACTATACAGTGATATTCTGGCCATGGAGACAGAACCAAGTAAGATATTCTAAACAATCAAAATTAATATTGGAATTTATTACATAGAGGTACATTAATCTACATTTTCATTTTAGTTGATTCAGAGGTTTTCCAAACTACAAATAATCAAATTTTCTGTAAAACCATGAATGCTTTGTAATGTATTACAAGGTCCGACAATAAAAACCTGTGAACAATGAGCTAAAAAAATACAAAAACCTCAAAACCATTTGAAAAGTCCAAATTAAAAATAGTACAATAGGATCAGTGCAGCTCCCGATTTTACTTGGTGAATTTTTGAATTAGATCTTTTTGTGGTTTTTACACTTGGGGCACAATTACTAAGGTTCAAATGGTAAATAGGAATTGCAATGTTCAAATTTAAAACCACCAATTTTTATTTGAATGTGGGATTTATCACACCCTGACCTTGTAAACAGTTTTAATTTGAGTATTCTCCACCTAAAACCCGCCATGTCCATGTAGTACTCAATTGTAATTTTTTTAACTTCAAAAATGCAATTTTTTATGAGGAAAACTCGATTCAAATTCGATTTGAGTTTGAATTTTTTGAGGTCCCTTAGTCGTGATGAGCAAATTTTTTTCACTTAAATGCCCCATTTACTCCAATTGGATAAAAAATGCTAAAGGTCACATTGAAGGGTTGAAGTGAAAATCAGAATGAAAAAAATTTGAATTTCAAAGTAATTTATGGCTACTTCGACTATCGAATAGCCCAAATTTTGATTCAAATTGAAAAAAATTGAATTTTTGAATTTCAAAGTATTGTCTCTTTAATTTGAATTCTATACTTTCCTGCCTTAAAGTTGCCGCATTGCTATTTTAGCCTATGGGGGATCACCTGGAACCTTTAAGGAGTGTTTTTGAAAATGTTTGAAATTCAAAGGATTTTTCCCATAATCGTTCGAATTGTTCGAATTGAATGATGCATTAGAATGATTTGAATGATTTTTATTCGATCAAAAATGGACCTATTCGATCGATTTTTGATCAAAAATACCCTTAAAAAAAATTGGTCGAATTTCGAATTTTTAAAAATTCTATATTCGACCCTTCATAAATCTGCCCCTGAATGTCAAAAAGAAATTTGATGCGCAAAAGTCATGCTTTTTTTTAGGAGGAAAACTCAATTCAAATTTGATTTGAGTTTTCAGGTAGGGATTATTGTATAGAATTTTAGACGTCGGAATTTTTTCATAAATAACATACCCTTTGAATTGTGAATAAAATCAAATTTATTAGTGTTTTGAAAAAATTACAATACTATCAAATTCAACCTTTGAGAAATAACCCCCAAAATATATCTTGAATTTTAAGAGTTTCAGAGAAATAATAAAAAACAAGAATTTTTAAAGATTTGTTAAAAAAAATTTAAATTTGAATGTTAGTAAATTGTCCCCACACTTTTAGGGGTATATTTATCAAAGAGTGAAGTTAAGCGTGAAGTTCCGCCACTAGAGTGAAATTCCGCCGCTCTCCATTAATTTCTATGGGATTTTTAAAGGCGTATTTATCAAACTTTCATTTCACCCATTGATAAACAGGCCTTTCAAAATCCCATAGAAATTAATGGAGAGCGGTGGAATTTCACTCTAGTGGCGGAACTTCACCCTTTGATAAATTTACCCCTTAGAGTTCAGATTTTTCCTCTATGTTTCAACTGGCAATACTTTCTCCTTACTCTTTCATGTCTTCTCCTCTTCCTTGTCTTTATTTAGTACAGGTATGGGATCCATTATCCAGAAAGTTCCAAATTACAGAATGGCCGTCTCTCATAGACTCCATTATACTTAAATAATGCAAATTTTTAACAATAACTCCCTTTTTCTCTGTGATGATAAAACAGTAGCTTGTACTTCATCCCAACTAAGATATAATTAATCCTTATTCGAAAGAAAACCAGCCTATTGGGTTTATTTCATTTTACACGATTTTTTAGTAGTCTTAAGGTATGAAGATACAAATTACAGAAAGACCCATTATCTAGAAAGCCCCAGGTCCCAGGTATTCTGGCTAATAGGCCCCATACCTGTTACTAAATCTTATTATAAAATAGACTGCATTTTCTTTTATAATCATGTATGGCCATGTGTCAGGCATCCAACTACTAGACAGGTATAGACAGCAATCTTCCTAAAATTATTATTTATTATTATTATTATTATTATTATTAACAAGTATTTATGTAGCACCAACATTTTTAGCAGCACTGCAATAGCATCCTCTTCCTTAATTTCTTCATCTAATTTTAAGGACGTAATTTATTGCTAGTTATTATACAGATAGAATGACCAAGTACAGGGTACTGTTTTATTATTACAGAGGAAAATTCAATAATCTTTTTAAAAAATTGGATTATTTAATTATAGAGTCTATGGGTGGTTTATTCGGTGGTTTCTGGATAAAGGATCCCATACCTGTACAACAGTCCACCATAAATGCATGTTCTGCAAAGCGTTACTAAGAAAAACCTTATTTTGATGAGAAATGTAAAATTCCTGGGTTTGGCATTAGACAAAATATGCCCCTCAAATGCTAAATATTGAATTAGTAACCATAGCTGCCTGAAAATAATAGAAAACACTGCTATACCATTATTGTGCTGCCACTTTATCACTTTACAAAGACATCATTATGGTCACAACACCAAGTCAGTCTGTTAGAGCTCATAGGCTTTTTTTATCTTTAAACTTGGCAAGAAGGCATTAGCAGGTGTACAGTTCCTCCAGACTACTTGAAGAACACTATTTCCCCCACTTGAACTAGGTACATTTTTAGTTGGAAATGTGGAATTTTCCAGGCAGGTAAACCATTATATGTAGGTGCTGTATCTGGATCACATAAAAGTTTATTTTTATGTGTGCTGAAAGACAGTGAGAGCATCTGGAATATACGTTCAAGATGGGACACTTTAGTCTAAATCAGACAAAACCCTTGTAAATTCAATGCATTTTCACTGTGCACATTAATCATAAATCATGAGTCACATGCTAGCATTTTCCAGCTTAAAGAGAAAATTTAACACAAATGGAAAAGAAGAAGCATTAGGCTTTGCAAGAAAGAGTACTTTGCTACTCATCTCATCTCCTAGATCCTCCATTCCTTTTTAAAGTTGACTCCTTATCTGGAAAACTGTAGGTACCAGATATTCCAGATGTCACCTCTGTTAAAGGACCAGTGACATAAAAAAATGCAACAGTTTTAAAGTAATAAAAATATAATGCAGTGTTGCCCTGCACTGGTTAAACTGGTGTGTTTGTTTCAGAAGCACTAATATTGTTTATATACAGTAAATAAGCTGTTATGTAGCAATGGGGGCAGCCATTCAAAGGAGAAAAGGCTCAAGTTACACAGCAGATAGCAGATAAGCTCTGTAGAACATAATGTTCTCTGTTATCCATTACTTATCCTGTGCCATATAGCCTTTTTTTTCCGCCATTGCTACTTGTTTAAATGAACTATAGTAGTGTTTCTGAAGCAACCAGATTAGTTTTAACAGTGCAGGGCAACACTACATGATATTTTCTTTAGTTTAAAACACTTACATTTTTTTGGTATTACTGTTCCTTTAAAATGAAAAATAAATCTGACCAGATCAGATGATATTTGTTTATCCAATAGATGATTTCATAATGACTAATTGAGTACAAAACTAGAATTCTACATTAGCTTGAATCCAGGTTGCAACTCCTAGATAATTTCCTTTAATTTGAGGAAGTCATTTAATCTTCCTGTTCATCTGCTCCCTAAATATTGATTAAATTCTACAGCAGCAGCCACCAACCTTTTTTGCCCCAGGGACCATTGTAAAGCCAGAAAAATTTGGGCACACAAGTGTCAGATTTATGGTGTGCCGTGTCAAATGCAGACTCAGCTTGGCAGCCCAGTTCAGGTATTTCCGTGGCCTGGTAGTGGGTCATGGCCCAGTGGTTAGGGACCCCTGTTCTACAGGACAGGGAATCACTGTAACCAGCTACTACAGTTTACTACATTGTATTTAATATCATCATATAAGATGAAAAAGCATAGTTACAGTACCTGTATATTATTTAGTGAAATAGGTCTTTGGGCTATCACAAGGATTAGTTTTATCTCCTATACAAATTTCAATGTACATGGCCTTGGTTTTCACTGTTAAGCTCTGTGTGTCCCTTTCAAAACCTGAACCCAGTGAATGCAATAAACACATGTTTAGATGAGCTACAGGAATGGATGTATGACAACTCATTAAAAAAAAACCCCTGACAGATCATAAATTCTTTTGGTGGGTCCCTTCCAAGGTCAGTTACCAACTAAACAATTACAACTGGAGTTTATATTTTTCCCATGTTACATGGTTAGTTATTTTCATAGCTAAGTTGGGTTGAAAAAAGACAAAGTCCATTAAGTTCAACCCCTCTTTACGTAATTTGGATCTTCATTCCTTAAGTCTACTAGAAATTCATGTAAACATTAAATAAACCCAAGGGGATGGTTCAGCTCCCAATAAGGATCATTTATATCTTCATTTGGATCATGTACAAGGTACTCTTTTATTATTATAAAGAAAAAGGGAATAATTTTTTAAATTTTGAATTATTTGGATAAAATGGAGTCTATGTGAGATGGCCTTTCCATTATTTGGAGCTTTTTGGATGAAAAAGGGTTTCCAGATAATGGGCCCCATACCTGTATCACAATAGTATTCCACAACCTCACTGTGAAGAACCACCTATGTTGGTTGAGCTAAATAAATTATGTCTAAATACATTTTATCCAAATGATTCATAATGGTAAAAATAAAATCCTTTTTTTCTGTTATAATAAAACAGTACAGTGTATTTGATGCAAACTACAATATAATTAATGCTTATTGTAGGCAAAACCAGCCAATCAGGTTTATTTAATGTTTATATGTTTATGAAGATCCAAATAACATAAAAAACTGGTCCCGGGCATTCTGAAAACCAGGTCCCATATCTATATATACAATATTGACGCCTTTGGTGAAACATTTGATTAAAAAAAAATGTGCATTCTATGTAGTTAATACTTTACAGCTGTTTTGACTTAACTGATCCTTCTCAGCCTCAGAGAGATATTCATACAGGACCATCTATACTCACAGAGAATGCTATATGCCTAGTTACTTTACATTTATTCCTGTTGTGTGCTGCTTAAATATTATGTATCTATCTAGTATGATATACATCACTGGACTTTGAGCAAAGTAATTGCTGTTATTTTCCTCCCAATCTACATTTTTACATTTTGTGTTTTGATTTCCTGCTAATTAACAAGCTTGTTGATTTACATTGTTCTGATTTTAGATGCACATTTTCCCCTTAATCACTTTGCATCTCTGATGTACATTGTTCTGAGCTTATTATGATATGCTAAAATGTCTCTTGCCACAGGCTTTCCAAAACTAACAATGCACAACTACTAATCATTATTGTGTTCTACCTTAAAACAAAGCAAAAAAAGAACTGCTATTTATCTAGAAAGTTAATAACAGTGACAGGCAGTGGCCTTCCTCCATGAGACGCTGTGCAAAAATATTGTACGTGAATGAAAGTAACATATTTCAGTACAGGTATGGGATCTCTTTTCTGGAGACTCAATATCCAGAAAGCTCCAAATCATGGGAGGAACATCTCCAATTTAGCCAATTTTAAGTAAATAATTCCTTTTTCTGTTTAAAAAAAACAAAAAAAAACAATATCTTTTACTTTATGGTTACTAAGCTGCATGAATCCATTTTGGTGGCAAAGCAATCCTATTGGATGCATTTAATGTTAAGGGTCAAAATCCCTCTATGGTGTTAAATCCCTATGCTTCCTCATTTCCCTAGTTCTTGTATTTGCATACAAGTATTATTATCCTATAGGCTTATGCGGTGGTCTTCCTCTTTTGCCTTCAGTTGCTAAGCCAGTTGGATGTATTCCAGGGAGCCATGGGATTAACAATGGGCAGTAGAAGGGAATTGTTCTGTCTTCAGACATCGCCAAACGAGTTGATTTTTCCCTGATATGCCACTAACAACAGTGCTATATTGAGGGTAATCCAAACATTCAACCCTATGGCCGAACGATCGGATTACGATGAGAGCAATGGGCTATGACAGGTGTGTCAGGGAAAAATCAAACCTTCCCGATCAATATCGTGGCCAGATATCAATCGGGAAGACCCTTCGGAAGCCCCCATACACGGGCTGATAAGCTGCCAATACTGGCAGCTTTATCAGACCCGTGTATGGATACTTTATCAGACCCGTGTATGGCCACCTTTAGAGGGACACAGGCAGGGTTGTATTGCACCCTCTAGGAACCCTTACCAGGAAGCTGGGAATCAGGGACAATTTGAACAGGCTTTATGTTATAGCACTTTCTTTAAATGTTAGTTAGATAAGATCTAGCTTGAATGAGCAGCCCATGCTCCAACCAGGAGAAATAGAATGGCGTAGCTCACCCCTAGACTCTGTTCAAGGGACTGCAGTACTGAAATGGGATTCAGGCATAGCTTTCCAACTCATCTACAGTAATTCTGCTGTAGGGGATCTTGACCACATGTGATCTAGAAACCCTAGAAGTTTAACCTTTCATCTCCCCAAGCTGTCTCCACATGGTGTCACATTGCGCTGTCTCCTCATCAAATGTACTGACATCAATCATTTATTGCTGCACTGCCTCAAAAAGATGTGTAGGGGGAATGTAAAAAAAAAGCAAAGAGAAAAACTGTTTGCACAAATAAGAATAAAAATTAATCTTGCAAATCTTGCAATGTAATATTCTTCCTTAGACTGTTATTGCATTGCAAATTTTAATTGCACACTTTTAAGAAGTGCTTGAAGGTGTTATAATCTTTTGGAACAAACATAACTTTTTTAGTAAGGCATTTTATTACATTTACTGCGCATCAGCGTAAATTATAAAACCGCAAATTTTCTTCCACTGTCTGAAGTGGTTGGTAAACAGTTTCCGGGGTCACAAAAGCTATATTAAATTTGGACAAAGCGGAAATTCGCATTGTGAATGGTTTTTCTGTTACATTCCCCCATGTGAGTTTATTTCCCTTGTGGATTTTATTGGACAATAACATCTATTCTATTTAATTATTTGTAAGAACTGTTTTCCATTAAGTCACACATCTCCCCTTCAAGGCCCATCTAGTGTAATAGAGTCCAGCGTGCCCAATGGTCTATCTCCTCTAGCTGGACAAGGCCTAACCAAATTAGGGTTACACAATTAAAAACATATGTGATGTCTGTCTTTACTAATATGAATATATACAAAATGGTGCCAACTCAAGGGTGCAAGAAGAAACACTGAACTCAAACTAAAAAAAAACACAAATTCAAATACAGCTAGAGGCTTAATATGTTATGCAGCTACAAGAATGTTAGCTACACTGTCATGCATCTAATGCAATATCAGCTAAGAGCAAACACAATATGCATTTGGTTTAAACCAATCTCCAATGCTTACACCAATATCAGTTAAATATAGGATAGGATGAAATAGCCTCCTTAATGTTTAAGGCCCAGACCACAGTATAAAGCACCAGCCTGTCAGAAAGCCCCATCTGGTAGAGTTGCCACCTTTGGAGGGGACAAAACTTGGGCATGGGATGATGGTATGGGATGGAAGGTGTCGTATCCTGATATCTCCAGAAGGTTCATCATGTTCAGGGGTGTGGAGTGTTGAGTGTGGTGATGGTGTGGGAAGGTGGTGATGGTGTGGGAAGGAATATGACATCACATGTCATGACTGGGTCTCCTTTTGCCTTTGCGGATTTCTTTGAAGAACACAGCCTCTTAAAAACTGGACAGGTAGCCTACCAACTGGCATATGCCACAGCAAACAAAACACCATTCAGGGCCTGCTAAAACAAAGGGCATACTGCATATTGCAGTATAATGGCAAATGGTCTCTGAAGAGACTCTATAATTTATTTGAGTACACTAAAAAATAGCAATGTATAAAATCTAATTTGGTGCCAGAGGTATGAAATATGTTTACTGTATATCCCAAGAAGCTAGCACAATGAAGAATTGAAACCATGACAGTTTCATGTAAGGGAGTTTTTTCCAGAAGGACTTGTGGGCCACAAAGCAGGTTAGACAACCCTCGTAGTTGCACTAAGCCTGATGGGGCAGCAGAAGATAAAATGACTTCTCCAAAGTGATAAATTGTTGCCATGCTGATTGTTTAACATCCCTTTTCAGAGGTGGATTATTACTGGAATGGCATCTGTGACCAGTAGAATATCTTGTAAATTATATCCTAGTGATGTCATCAGTTATAAACGGTGAGTAGTGATGTAATTTTTGTCACATGACTCACTAAAACTTGTATTTCATAATAAATAAAGAACCCCATGTTGTAAAATATGAGGATATTAGAAGTTACGTCAGAGTTCCATGACCTGTATAAAAACACTCATGTTATTATATGGCCTCTGTAACTTATAATATCCTTATAATTTACAAGAGGGAGTACTTTATTCATTATATATACCACTATGTCCCAGAAGAGCACAGCAAATATTTTCCAGTTAAGGCATGCCTACAGTTTTTTTTTTATAATAAAATCTGCATTAAAACAAAATAAGAGTTTATCTAACATCTGTTTTTTCCTGCTCCAATGTGGAGATTTACCTTTAATGTACAAAATGTGCCACAGCAGCAAAATTCTTGAGAGAGTAGCTGACATGTAGAATAACATCCCAGTTATTGTTGTGCGTAAGCTTATGGTTTGTTTATGATCCATTTATGATCACAGGATGGAGCCAGAGAACCTCTCCATTGCTTTTTTTTGTTTTCCTAATGGAATGCAAACGCCTGCTCTTTCTCTTCTATTTCATAAATGGCTTTTCCTATAGAGCTGTAAAGGAGGCATTTTATCTGCTTTTTGTTGATACTGTAGTCATAAAACAACCAAATGCTTATTTTGATTGAAATTATGACAGTTCCCACTTCAATTACTACACTTTCCAGGTTGCTTGAGATGTTTTACTGCAATTGCGTATGTGCCGTTTTATGCCTGTTTATTTTTATACATAATATACTGTAGTTACTGTTATTCACATTCATTGTGTTTCTTCAATGAGGAGTTTTGCTTTTTTTTCTCTTACTCTTGCATCATTTCGAACAAAGATGAACAAACCACTTTCATAAAGCTAAAGAAGGCTGAAACCTCCCCTCATCCTCATATTAATAGGAAACAAACTAAATGGTAACTGATGATAAACATAAATTGGAATTCAATTAAACCGTGGACTTCCCAATCACGTATGGGTGGACACATTAAATGGGATAGTGCTCCATTCATTTAACTTTTAATATGATATTGATCGGCCTAACTTTTTCTTCAGCTTCTTTCCAGCTTTCAAATGGGGTTAATGAACCCGGCAGCACAAAAAAAAAAAATATTGTTCTATGAGGCTACCATTTTATTATAACTCTTTATTACTCATCATTCTTTTCAGATGAATACTACCCATGAGTAATACTGTGTTAAAATGCCTGCACCTAGTAGAATATTTAATATATATGCTATTATTTGTGTTGTTGGATTTAAGTAAAATAATGTATAGAAATGCATAGAGTTTATTACCCACATAGAAAACTTCTGTGAAATGATCCATAATGTTTTTGTTGAAATGCTACTTTTTGGTTCAAGAAATTATAATGTAAAAAAAATGGTGGTTGCCTTGGGCTGGTACAGAGGCCAAAAAACGTAATGTACAAAATTTCTGCCCTACTTCTTTAGTTAAGTTTACATAATCGTTTAAGTAGATCTGAATTAAATCTTAAAGCATTATGTTATGCTATGATAAATGTTATTTTTATAATGTACTGGTCCTCAATTTTTAAATCTTAAGTACCAAATAGGTGTTCACCCATTGGACATTATACAGAGTTTATTGCTATAATCTGGGGACACAGTCTATCCCTCTAGTCTAGGTTATATGTTATTAGCGAAAGTTAGACATCTTAAGTTTGTCTATTTTGGTTACCGGTATATGGGAAAACCAAGAAATGGGAGGTACTGATTTAAAGGAGAACTAAAGCCTAGGCTAGAAATCTTTTATGTTTTAGATTTCTGTACGAGCCCAAGGCAACCCTTTAGCAGGGAACATCTGTCTCTAAAGATGCTCTACTATCTTTACCATCTTCTTTTCTGCTGATTCACTGATTCACATGCTCTGTGCTGCTGTCACTTACTGAGCTTAGGGACCTACTCACAATATACAGTACACAAAGAATAGAAATGTCACAATATAAGGCTGATTAGTACTTAATACAGATAATCGCTACATGTCAGCTTAGAAATGCAATGCAATTAGCATCAGAATTTAATAATCAGCCCTGTAGCATTAGTTTATATTACAGGCCAACCTCATTATCTGCTGGATAATTAGTGATGACCCCTAACCTTAGCTTCTCAACAGCTGTTCAGAGCCCACAGACACTTTCCAAGATGGTGACCCCATGTGACAAGTTTGAAGTCCTGGATCATTATTGCTATCGACAAGCTGAAACTTCAGGCTGGTACAATAAATTGTACCATTTTTAGACATATTTATTTTTAGGGTTTAGTCCTCCTTTAATGGATCTCTGTGCACAAACAAGGCACAAAGACATTACAAAATTAAGTTTTTTAAAAAATGTTATAGTGTTACAGTGATCTCTGAAATTAAAATATACCAAAGGGTTCACAAAGCTACGGTCACACATACAGAGTACCAGGCCTGCACATAAACCTATGCAAATCTACCAGCTGTATTTACAAATGATCCAGATATTTGACCCAATAGATGGCATCTTGGGATTAGAGATTAATTATTTATAGTAGATAACATCTTGTTTTCATGTGTGAATCACGTAAACACCAATATATAAAATGTTACCTTTTGGAAAAAATTCATTTAATTTTCTCTTGTAGATTTTAAAGTCAACTTCCAGAAAGACACAGAAAATGACACGGTCGATCTGCAATCACAAAGAATATATAGAGTAAGGAATGCAATCAGTATCAGCCATTACAATATTTTCATTTACATTATGCAGCATATTATTTAAATGGAAGGAACCAGTGGTATATTCAGTACTTATGTGAAATATATAACTGATCTGTGACTGTCTGGTCACATCATTCTTCTGTATATTAGTTTAGGCTGTGTCACATTTATTATACATTATTACATATTATGTATACAATAACAATCAAAGCTAGTAACAAAAGACAACATATAGTTCTTCCCAGCCAAAAACTCAACGAATGCAGAAGAAACTCTTAAATAAATAATGAAAATACGGTAAACCATTTTAGAGCTTTTTTGTTAATTTATGCAGTATTATTTTTACATTCCCTCCAGTGTTTTCTATATTCATAAAGCACAAAATAAACTATGATAATTAATTTAGAGAAAAGCATATCTTTATGCAAAAATGTAGTCTTGTGCAAAAGCATGTAGTACCTTATTTATCAAATGACAAATATTAATATTGCTGGCCTTTTTCCTTTTATATATAGTTTGCGAAAGTAGATTATATCTTGTTCCTTTTTGTACTGTTCAGCATTTTATTAATTCAATGTAGCCTAAATACATGAAAACCAATATCTCATTTATTTTATGTTTTAGGGGTGTAGAGTTCTACATTTATACATAAGATTAATATTCTCTAAGTGGTATCCTTTTGCATCTGTTTCCCACAGTGTGTTATGCAGCAGACCCTTCGTCTCCTGTGGTTTATAAGAATGGTAGAATGGTAGAAGTAAATATCACAAAAATTAAAATTTAATATAGGTTTTGTCATACTGAAATAAGAAACTTTGCAAATACAATTAAATATTTTGCATTGTGTCTGAAATAATCAAGTTCACCTTCACTATCCCTCTCTCACTATCTCTCTCTCTCTGGTTCTCTTCATTATGTCTTCATGCAGCAGTTGGGTGTCAGATATTCACTGAAAGTTAGATCAAATATATTTTATGGGGGGAGGTTTCCATTCCTTGCAGATTTATTAGAGCTCATTGAAATAACTGATTCCAGTATAAACCTTGATCTAACAGAATAACTGAATTTTGCACAAATCCTGCATGTAGAGAGACTAGATTTCTGGTGATTTTAATAGAGTGAGCTCTAATACATCTTCTAGGCAATAGGAGCCCCCTATAAGCTATATTGGATCTAACTGTAGTGAAGATACACTTGATTATTTCATAAACAGTACAGAATGTTTGTTTGATTGATTATGTTTAGAAAACTTTAGTATGCGGAAACTTATATTACATTTTCATTTTCACGATATACCCCTTTGAACTGTGGTGAATTAAGGCATTGTTGAATGTGCACAAATTTCAGTTGTTATGGAAGTATAGAATTAAGGGATATGCTAATCACAGTATTTCACCAACCTGTTAAAGAGAGACTATTTTTGCACTTACATAGTTGCATATTCATAGTTAAATTGGGTTGAAAAAAGACAGTACATCAAGTTCAAACCCTCCAAATTAAAACCCAGC
>CM044440.1:22081643-22132502 GCA_024363595.1 Xenopus borealis | reverse complement strand
AGAAATTTAAACCATGTTCACTATTTACTTTCCAGTGTAACTTCCTGGTCGCTATTTGCAGAGGAGTAGGTAGTAAAAAAACTTACCACTTATAATAAACTTTTCATTATCGCAATGTTCTGCAGCTGCATGAAAAAAAAAAAAAATTTTCATACAGATACAGGGAATAAGAGAGAGGAGCTTTAGGGAAAAACAAAAAACTACAGGTATGGGACCTGTCCAGAATGCTCAGGACCTGGGGTTTTCTAAATAACAGATCTTTTTGTAATTTGGATCTTTGGATCTACTTTAATACTTTTTTTTTTAAATAAATCTTTATTTTTATTACATTTAACCAACTGTTCCGTTCAGGTACAAAAAAGAGTTGACATATCAGTTGCACAGGTTCTCAACGATATTTTACATATTTTACAGAGACATTGCCAATATTAACATATACATACAGTATAGCATTCAATTACCGTGTTACCTTGGTAAATCAAGCTTAATTTTGCTTTTACCTACTATCTTACTATTCCTAGCTTCAGTGCATCATTAGGGCTCTGGATCTGTATATAGTGCAACCGTCTAGTCGGAACTTGTTTTGGGAAGGTTAGACAAAAATAACATAGAAAAGGAGAGAAAGTACCAGGCTTAAGTATCTTAATCTAAAGATGAGTCTCGCAAGCATTAAAGGTAAATATTTTAAAGGTGGGTTTAGGATTATATATCTCGACATTAATAGCCTATTACATGTAAGCGAGCATTAGTAAAAACTTTATAGATCAACAGTACCCTTAATGACATGGTTTGGCAGAAAACCATCTGTTCCCTTTCAGCGCATTCCTTCTTCCATGTATTGAGTCCATATTGTCCAAGTGGCCCAGTGTTTCTACTTTAATACTTTTTTATCTCTCTACTTCGAATTTTGAATTATTAAGGTTTTTTTTAGAGGAACTCGACTAGCGAATAGTCAAAATTCGACTTTGATTTTTGAAATCTAATATGTGCTGGCACTTTAAGAATTCAAATTAGATTATTCCTCACCTTAAACCTGCCCAATTGATGTCCTGGGATCAATTTGGAGTTGTTTGCAGCCTTACTGAAAATCAAAAAACCCAAATCGTATTCGATTCGAGTTTGCGGGTCAATCCCATTCACCTGAGTTTAAAATTTTTTAATTTTGTGAATTCTTTTAAATAATTTTTTAGTACACTTAGGGGCATCAAGTGTACTAAAAAATTATTTAAAAGAATGAAACCAAGCAGACTTCAAATTATATCTCAGTTGGCATAACATACAAGGTAGTGTTCTATTGTTATAGACAAAAAGGAAATCATTTTAAAAGTTTGAATCATTTGGAATGAATGAAGTCTAATAGAGATGGCTTTCCTGTAAGTTACTGACAAATGGGTTTTGGGATAACTGATCCTGTACCTGTCGTGCCTATAACATAAAAAGTCATTTATTGTGCTGTGTTGAACACAATAGGTATATATACATGCAAGTATGGGATCCATTATATGGAAACCCCCAAATAACGGAAAAATCTCCCATGGCCTACTGTATATGTTATCCAAATAATCCAAATTTTGAACAATTATTTCCAGTTTCTCTGTAATAATAAAACAGTACCTTTTACTTTATCCCAACTAAGATATAATTAATCCTTATTGGAAGCAAAACCAGCCTATTGGGTTTATTTAATATTTAATTTACATGATTTTCTAGGAGACTTAAGGTATGAAGATACAAATTATGGAAAAATCTGTTATCCCAGGTCCTAAGCATTCTGGATAATAGATCTGATACCTGTGTACAGTAAGTGGCATACTGACCTACTCTGTTCTATACTTGCTACAGTCTATTTATACTGTACATTACATTGCATTTTAAATTAAATATTGTGCATTGGGCAGCAGAACATGTTTTTATTTTCTTTGTACTTAAAAAATGACGTGGGAAGAAAATAGAAATTTAATTAAATTTAAAAGCCAACCAGGGGAGACAAATATATTTTAGGAAAAAAAAAAAGAATCCGCACAGCTGTAATTTAAAAAGGAAATTATATTAAAGTAAGCTTTTATTTATGTTGTATGTTGTAATTGCACGGTATTTCTAAAGAAATAACCACATGCTGCCATAAATATAGCACAGACAGAACTACAAAATTAAAAGCCAATGCTTTAATATTGAGGTTGGTTTCACTAAAAAGTTTAAGTTGATTTGAAAGTTAAATTATTGTAAGGGAAATGCAATTTATTTTTCAAGCTGTGGAATAAATTATATTTTTTAGAATATGAAAAATGTTCCACCTATGGTAATATAAGTATAATTAAGTCACAGAGGAGTTCCATGACTGAAGCCCAAGTGCTTCTATAAAGGTCACAAAACTCTAAGGTTACTTCTAATCTCCTCATATTTTCCAACAAGGGGTACTTTATTTATTATAATACACACGATTTAGTCATGTGACAGAAATGACATTACTACTCACTGTTTATAACTGATGACATCACTAGTCATTGTTTATCAGGATATAATTTGCAAGATCCCTTCCATCTACCATTTATCTTGTTATCAGTACCAATATGTACTAAGACCATTGGGTCATGCCCAGCCCCACCCAATAATAAGTTTACCTGATCAACCACATGCCGAACCCTGGCACCAGGTAGACAGCAAACTGTTCAGTTTTTACCCTATCCACTTTCCTAATAATTGAATCCCCTACAACTACAATCTGCTTAGACCTGACACTGCTCTCCTCCCCACCACTACTAGAGAAACTGCTCTCCCAGCTGTTAGAGAGCTCACACTCCCATCATCTTCACACAATCTGGCAAAGCTGTTGGGATGTATAAACCCAGGATCAGTCTTCCTTTTCCTTTTGCCCACCTTAGATTTTCACCCAACTAGCTGCCTCAACATCCTGCTGCTGTTCTCTTCGCTCCCAAACTATCTGACCCCACTAGGAGCAAGAGACTCCTTTCAAGATTGTCAATTGACTGCAGTGTTGCAATTTGTTCCTCTAGTGTAGTGATGGGCGAATCTACCCCGTTTCGCTTCACCGGAAAATTAGCGAATTTCCAGCGAAATGAGTGTCATTTTTGTTGCGTCAAAAACGACGTGTGACTCGTTTTTTTCAGCAAAATTTTTTTCGCTGGCGTTTCGCGAATCGCGGGAATTCACCGTGAATTCGCCCATCACTACTCTAGTGCTCTAACTCAAGCCTCCAAAGTGGCAATTTGCTCACATCCACCACAGAAGTAAGCATCATGGATCTCTTATTCCAAATCTGCATACATATGGCAGACTGTGCACTGGGTCAGACCTTTAATCTTGCTAGCACTCATTCTCCCAGTTACAGATCAACAGTGATAAAAAAAATGAGGGTTTAGAACAAAATTTCGACATACAGTAGTTCGAACCTATTCTATTTATACAGTCTGTTCAGGTGCAACTAATCAAACCCCACCCTCTCAAACTGAGGGAAAACTAACTGAAAAATAAAGCAGGTTATAACAAACTTGCTATAAGCACAATATCACACCAAACTTTGCTATTTAGTACCAAATACAGAAAAAAAAATATAAAAAATGAAATCACATTATTTAAATATACCGTTAATAACAAATACTTATTATTTTCAGTTGATTTGTTTGTTTTAGTTGCTTTTTCCAGTCAGCAGCCTGTTGAAAATATGGTAAATTGCGGCCGAAATTGCACTTTACATACGGTAGTTGCAGATTACCAAACAAGCAGATCTTTCCCCAATATGCCCACCCTGAGTTGGGTGATATTGGGTTGATCCAAGCATTTGACCCTGCGGCCAATAACTATGATCGAGATAAAGGCCATCAGTGGGAGGACTGCATCAACAAGCTAATGTGGTCCTTGTTCCAATGCAATTTTGAAACTTGCCAGAATGGCATCTGGATAATTTTCAGGCAGATATCACTTGGAGGGAACCTTTGGAGGACCCCATTAAGAGGCAGTTTTTTTGGCCACATGTACAAAGACTATTAAATTAAGTCACTACTACCTAAAGTAGCTTATCTAGGCATCTAGATCCACCAGACTCATGTCTACAAAAAAACTACTAAATATATGGGATTAGATTGCATTTATGCTCCCTTAAATGGAATAATTACATATTTATTAAAGTATCTATTTATATATAGATTTTATATATTTATACTGTATAAAAAAAGTCCAACCAAACCAGAATCCATGACTGAACCTTATTTATTGATAAAAAAGCATGATTTAAATGGATAATAGACAAACAATGTTACGAAATATGTTGGCACTATAGAAATACATGTATAATAATAATAAAATCGACCGCAAACCTGAATCAAAGTTTTTCCCCGCACAGCTTGATTTTGCAGTTTTTTTCAGATTTTTGCCAAAAAGTCCAAAATAGTCAGCTTTTCAGGCTAACTTCCGCACAGACACATAGGGGGTTATTTATTAAGCTCCGAATATCCAAACCTGAAATTATTCTTAGTTTTCAGAGCAGAAAAAAAGTATGAATCATTCAAGATGGTCTAAAAACTCAGAATCCGAAACCCCGGCATCTAAAATCTTTTGAGGTCCTATATAAAGGTGGCCATACACGAAGAGATCCGCTCGTTTGGCGATGTTGCCAAACGAGCGGATCTCTCCCCGATATGCCCACCTTGAGGTGGGCGATATCGGGCTGATCCGATCGTGGGCCCTAGGGCCCAACGTTCGGATCAGTATGGGCGGTCGGATCGCGGGACCGCATCAACGAACAGATGCGGCCGCGATCCGACTGGATTTTTAATCCTGCCCGATCGACATCTGGCCGACTTTCGGCCAGATATCGATCGGGAAAGCCCGTCGGAGGGCCCCCCACACGGGCAGATAAGCTGCCGACACAGTCTGTCGGCAGCTTTTATCTGCCCGTGTATGGCCACCTTAAGTCAAAGGGGAAGTGTCTGCGGTGATGTCTGTACTGATATCCAATGATTCTGGGGATTCAGAGCAAAAAACTCAGAAAAATTCAAAAAATATTTTTTTTCCAGAAAACATTTAAGTTTTCGGAGTGTTGCCCAACCCTATTTTTTCAGGCTTTTTACTTCATAAATAAGGTCCATTCTGGGAATTTGGAGTTGGATATTAGAAATACTAAGATAAATTTGGACTCTAATAAATAACCCCCATAAACTTTCAAATAGGATAGGAAACTTTCCCATTGACTTATATACAACATCAGCAGGTCTAAAATGCCAGATTTTTCGGATTCTGACTTTCAATCCTTGGGGTATAATAATCAAATTTTTGATTTGGATTTTATATGGCATTTGGACTTAATTTCGGACTAATAACTAACCCCCTAAATAATACAAACTCCTCCTAATCCTCATTGTTTGCAATCTTCACATGATAAACCTTATAGTGCAGACTTCCAGCATTCTGTGACACAACCTTGTAATCTCAATGAGACATTTTTATTCATTCCGAGACAAGCATCGGACAAGAAATAAAGTGCATACACTGCAGGAATACACTCACAATTTGATACTGTGTGTGCAGCATTCACTAGTGATGAAGATATATAATAGTTCTTGAAATATGTAATATTTCTGCTTGAATGAATGACAATGTGTGCACCATGTCCATTTAACAAATAGACACATACTGTGTTGTACATTAAAATATTGTTAACGCCCATAAATATGATTTGCAGTCTGACTCAATAGAGTAGCTTTTCATACTCAGTAGCATAATGATACACTTTCAGTACAGCTGAAGGCAGAAATGTCATTACAACCTAGGTTAGAAATAAAATATCTTTCAGTACTTCAAATGTGGGTTTAGGATTTTTAATACTAACCTCTACTTTGAATTATATCAAGGAACACAGTTCAATTTTCCTAATGCAAACAATATAACTATAGATGTTTGCATATTTTTTTTTTTGCATACACTTTCTTTAACAAGAGGATAATATATTTTGCATTAAAATTATTTACAGTAATATGTATATTGATCAGGACCAAGACATCCCCCATAGGCTAAAACTGCAATTTGGTAGATTTAAAGTGGCAAATAATCGAGCTAGTAAATGATACATTTCGAAAATCAAATTTGAATTTTTAAATAAACTCAAATCAAATTTTGAATATTCCCTAATTGAATTCCACTAAAAATTTTTTTTTCAAAATTAACATTTTCACATCAAAGCTTGATAAATCTGCCCCTCAATGTTAATTTTTTTAAAATGTGTAAAGGAGAACTAAACCCTAAAAACAAATATGATTAAGATTGCCATATTTTATATACTGAACTTATTGCACCAGCCTCTTCTCAATAGCAGCAATGATCCAGGACTTCACACTTGTCACAAGGGGTCACCATCTTGGAAAGTGTCTGCGACATTCACATGCTCAGTGGACTCTGAGCAGCTGTTCAGAGGCTAAGCTTTCTAGCAGAAAATTAGGTTTCTCTGTAAAATAAGCTGATGCATGTGCAGTGAATCAGCAGAAAAGAAGATGGGGAGCTACTGGGGCATCTTTGGAGACACAGATCTTTACTGCTAAAGGGCTGTGGTTGCCTTGGGCTGGTACAGAAGCACAAAACATAATGTACAACATTTCTACCCTTCTTTAGTTAAGCTTTAGTTCTCCTTTGAATTGAGTTTGATGAAAATGAAACCACTGAGTTGGAAAACAATTTCATTTAACATACAGATCCCCAACATTTACCAGAATTATATTTTTGTGTGTACTGATAATATTAAATGATGCACATGCCATAATATTCATTCATCTTCTATATATGTATATATGTGCATGATCATATCCTGCCTGATTATTAAGTGCCTAATCCCAGCTACATTCATAACTCATCTGAATTCTGTTAACTTCCTATAAAAGAAGCTGCCAGATGCAATCAAACAGACAGGAGTTTGAGTTTATGTTCAGCACTTGTCTGTGCAAGTTTTCACTTAATGAAGCAGCAAGGTGATATTATGTATAATTGTGCCAAAAAGGTTTAATAGGAGAAAATAAATCTAAGGAATTTTTATAACCATATTTTTTCATAAAAGCTGAATTAAAATTATACTTCAAGCCAAAACAATATAATTGTGTTAAATATTTGTAGGAGTGAATTCAGTTAGCTGTCAGTCATAAAACTATAGTTTTAGGCACACATAGTGTAATTCTAGGAAACTGTGGCAGCAAAGAAAAGGTCAGGTCTGTATTTAAAAATGGATTGGTCTACAGTACAAGATTTAAGACAGGGGAGGAAGGATTGGGGATAAACAGTTGACAGGCACTGACGCTGGATGAGTTGCTTGATTAATTTTTAGAGTTTTTGTGGAGAGGTGCAATCCAATAACACTCTTTTCCTCTTTGGCACAACTTTCAAAATGGTGATGCCCATGGTTCGCATGCGCCTCTGAGTGGCATTGTAATGTCAGTTTGCTGGTGTGTGATATCATGCACGGTTTTACATAGTTACATATTTAAATCGGGTTACAAAAGACAAAGTCCTTCAAGTTCAACCCCTCCAAATGAAAACCCAGCATCCATATACACAACCATCCAT
Organism: Xenopus borealis; assembly: GCA_024363595.1. Lineage (NCBI taxonomy): Eukaryota > Metazoa > Chordata > Amphibia > Anura > Pipidae > Xenopus > Xenopus borealis. The sequence continues at coordinate 22,124,939 of CM044440.1, read as the reverse complement.
ACTTTCACATACATTATTTATACCCATATCTATACTAACTATAGAGCTTGGTATTTTAATAGCCTTTGATATTATGTTTGTCCAATAAATCATCCAGTAGAAACCAAATTGACGAGCACTCCAGGTCCACTCAAACGTTAAAATGAAGTCCTTTATTTCAACAGGTTAAAAGCAAACATTTGTCCTAACAAATGTTTGCTTTTAACCTGTTGAATCAAAGGACATTGTTTACCCCTGGGCTAACCGCTTGAATTTGATTTGTTTAAGTGGCAATGCCTTATTGTACTTTAGCGTTAGAACTTGGGCAGCTATATACTAGTTATTTTGAATTTACAGGACTGGGCATAGTTTTATCTTCTATATCAAGAAACCATCCAAGCCACTCTTATGGCTGACACTTATGGCTGATGGCTGATTAACAGAATCAGCCATCACAACATCACCCGGCAGTGCATTCCACATACTGTTGTCACTGTGAAGAACCACCTACACTGCTTCAAATGAAAGTCCTTTTCTTCTAGTCTGAAGGGGTGGCCTCGGGTGTGGTGATCCTCTTTATGGGTAAAAAGGTCCCCTGATATTTGTCTATAATGTCCTCTAACGTACTTATAAAGTATAGTCAAGTCCCCTCGCAAGTGCCTTTTTCCCAAACAAACCATCCCCAACCTGGACAGTCTGCACTCATAATTTAAGTCTTCCATCACTCTAATCAGTTTAGTTGCACATCTCTGCCCTCTCTCCAGCTCATTTATATCTCACTTAAGGACTGAAGTCCAAAACTGCACTGCATACTCCAGGATGATGATATATGATAATTATGCTTTCATTCTTCGAGTCAATGCCCTTTTTTATGCAAGACAGACATTTATTTAATTTGAGTTTCAAGTTTAATTCCCAAATATGGGTATAAGTCCTGTGTGTTCCTGGGTGCTTTAATTATCTAATAATTGGTTGTTTGATTCTGACCATTTGTCTAGTTCCTGACTATGGCTGCCTGCCCTTGACTCTTTGCCTGGATCTCAACCTGAACTGTTAAACACCTTGTGTACACCAAACTGGACTTCCTCTACATAGCAGCTTCCTGCTTGGTCCTGACTCATGCCCTCTACAGGTACTATGCCATGAAAAATACTTTGTGTTACGTTGTAAATTTTGGATTGCTGGCAGTAGAATGGCGTTCATGATTTGCATTTTAGCCTCCTACATCACCAGGACAAGGACAGTCACACTATATCCCCACCCAGTTCAATTCCACTGCCTAATCACCAGGGGGTGCTGTGTGATGCTGTGCTGCTTCATATGAAAGAAACCAAAAGAAGCTGAATTTTCTTAGTCTTCAAAAATATGTAGTGCCTATTGGGCATTCGCATGTTCTGATGATGTTGAAGATCATATTGGAGTATTTTGCATAAGCGCTACCATTGGTCACCACCTTTTCTGGAAATAAATAGTGGCCTAAATACAGTTTTATCTTTCTTCTCTGTTAGTAACATTGGCATCAAGCATCATTTTTATCACCCAGGCCTGTAAAGCACCAACCAGGTGACAACAATATGCATGAATGTCAGTTCAGTTTTAATATACATATATAAGGAAGGATATAAAATATACTGTATAAGATAAGTATCATCATAAAATAATAATAAGACTTAATCATGTAGAAACACACATCTGTGTTTGCAAGTTAAATAAAATCCCCTCTGTATACTGCTCATTCACTTTACATTAGCTCCTGGAACTGAGAAGCACGGAGCAGTTTTTTGTACAATAGATGAGGTTTATTTATTAAGTGTACGCGAGATACAAAAATGACATGACTTTGTTTTCTTACCCCCTTATCTAACCGGAGCAGCTTGATTACAGAACTGTATTTATTATTAAAGAAAAACATGCTACCTTGGAAAAAATACAGCTGCTTTAACATTCAGATGTTCTTGCAATTTGTCAAGCACATACTGGTTAAGGTCAATGAATGATTCAGTTCCACGCCATGAATAAGTAGTGCTTTCTAGAGGTTTCACTTTGCTGTTAATTATGTATCCAAAGACCCCAACTATGAGACATGTTTTTATTCCTGTGCTATGCCTTCCCAAAGGTATTTCAGTAAGTATAACAAATGACTTAATAGAAGAAAATTGCAATTTCACCCACTTATACGGTACCATTTGCAGGGGGCCAATTAATTTTACCTCTTAAGGCTTTTCATACACAGAACATGCAAAATGTAAGGTAAAACTGTAAAGTAAGGTAAATATGTTTGCATTGTGAAATAAAGTGCAAATTAAATTTAAAATCAGGTGATTGAAATTAAATGTTTATTACTGGATTTCCAATCACCCCTCAGTAGAACAAGTCACACACACACACAGGGTGCCTATATTTCCCCACAGGATTCTGATGTGAGTAAAAAATTAGCCTAAGGAAAAATCTTTTCACTTTTTTAATAAAAAAGACCTTAGATTTAGCTGTGCGAGGCTGATTATATTTACAGTATATCTACAGTAGAGTAGAGTATATACAGTAGATATAGATAATCTGTTGGAAAGAGATAGTGTTAGGGATATTCATGGAAGAAAGTGGCACTTCAGTCTGCCAACCATATCAATCACCTACCTATACTCTGAGGTATTGCCATGAAAACATAATTTGTTTCTATTCAAAATAGCTATACAGTTGGGAACACATTAAGGGGGTTGTTCACCTTCCAAATACTTTTTTAAGTTCAGTTGTTTTTTATGTTCACCTTAAACAAAGACTTTTTTCAGTTGCTTTCCAGCTTTTATTTTTTTTCCATCCCAAAATTATAGTTTAATGTTTGCGTCTCTGGTATTTCAGTCTGGCAGCTCAGTGATCCAGGTGCAGATCTGTGCAATATTAGCAACTATTGTATGAATTCTAACAGCTACCTTTAATAAAATTAGGGTAGAATTTTCAGGTGCGGTATAGATGCGGGTCACGGGTCTGTGGGTTTCGGATCTCATCTAAATGCTTTTTAAAAATGCATCAGTTAATAGTGCTGACATGGGGCTAGACATATTGTCAATTTCCCAGCTGCCCCAAGTCATGTGCCTTGTGCTCTGGTAAACTTTCAGCCATTCTATACTGCTGTACTGCAAGTTGGAGTGATATCACCCCCCCCCCCAGTAGCCTATCAACAGAATAATGGGAAGGTATCCAGATAAAAGCTCCCTAACACAAGATAACAGCTGCCTGGTAGATCTAAGAACAGAACTCAATAGTAAAAATCCATGTCCCACTGTGACTCCTTAAGTTACATTGAGAAGGAAACAACAGCCTGCTAGAAAGTACTGTAGTTCCCTCCTAAAGTGCTGGCACATGTCACATGACATGGGGCAGCTGGGAAATTGACAAAATGTCTAGCCCCATATCAGATTTCAAAATTAAATATAAAAAATCTGTTTGCTCTTTAGAGATATGGATTTCAGTGCAGAAGTCTGCTGGAGTAGCACTATTAACTGATGCTTTTTGAAAAAAAAAAACATGTTTTCCCATGACAGTATCCCTTTAAGGTAAATGTTGAACCTTATCTTAAGAATCTTTTTATTACAGTGCAAAATTCTCCATTTGACTTGTTGAAAATATGTATTAAAGAGCAAGAAAAGTGAAGTATTGCCCCCTGCATAATGCACTGAGATGATTGAAGATATACTGTTGATTCATTACAATTTGGTATACAGGTATAGGGCCTGTTATCTAGAATACCTTTCCATGATTTGCATTTCCATACTTTAATCCTACTAAAAAGTAATTTAAGCATGAAATGAACAGAATGGGATTGTTTTATCTCTACTAAGAATTAAGGATTAGTTGGGATCAACTGCCTAATACTGTTCTATTATTTCAGAGAAATAGGAATTTTTAAAAATATTTTGAATGATTTGATTAAAATGTGGTCTATGGGATGACCTTCCCATAATTCAGAGCTTTCTAGATAACATCTTTCAGGATAAAAAATCCTAAACCCTTATCACCTGATATTTTTTCAAATTTTGTACAATTTTTTGTTGCCCCCCTTAATTCTTACTGAGTCGCATAGAGGCCATTTTCAATCATGATATTGTGGTCTTTCTCTGTCATTCTTGCTACAGCAGTTGTCAAGGTACATATTTTCCTTATTTGCTACTCGGTACATATTTCCTATAGCTGCTCTCATGCCAGAAAAGATGTACATTGCAAAAAAAGTATAAATCCCAAGGCTGTTAGAAGCTACAAGGAAAACACGTAACCTGTGCAGTACCTTGTATAGAAGAATGCTACATGAAGCATGGTAGCGAGCAAGGCCAAATGCAACATGCAGAAAAAGGAGGATTGAAAATTAATAATAACAAACTATCAGTAATGGCAAATAAGTCATGGAGCAAGAGTAAAAACAGAAGAGTACACAAAATATATATTAAAGAAATGTAAAGAGAGGAAGAGTGAATAAAAGAGAAAGCATAAACCAGTTATTGCAATAGGCTATGATTTAACACTAATAATGATCAAATGTTTTGTGAGATATGGATTTTTCCATGAATAAACAGCCTTAGACTCCAATGTTCTGTGCTCTCAAAAAGTTAAATGTGTTTCAGAAATTTTCACTGTTTCGCTAATTTTTCAGCAAAGCCCATTTCCGGATAAGCTCTGCTCCCCCAACTCTCTATCACACACAAACATTAGTCTTTTATTTAAACTGAGGCTTGCATCTTTCTAAGTGCATTGATTAAGGAACATTTTCTGCTTGTGAGGAAAATACACACAAAGCTGCAACCAAAACCATGAAGTATTGACCATATACTCAACTATAAGGGTACTTTTGTTGTTGAATTTGAATAGATAATACATTTCTTTCCCCAACATTAAAAGGTTTGTTTAGGCTTTTAATAAATGTGTAGTGTTTGAATAGGAGATTTACAGTGAACCTTAAAGTTTTAAACATGTAACAAGAAAGCTAAAATTTTTATTCCTCAACTTTCTCAAGGATCTAGATGCTGCAATCGTTATTCTTAACATTTTACTTAAAAACAAAGATAAAGTAGTTGACAAAACCCAGTTAAAACTCCCTAATTTGGCTGGAACTTCCCAATCATTATTATATAACAGATGGTTCTGAATTTATGGGAATTGCTTTAAAGAGCATGGACTTGTGTTACAAAGACTGGACTTCCATATGCAGCTCAACTTGTTTATATTATAATGGGGGAAATAAGCACATATTATTAGAGGTTTAATAAAGAACACTTGCATCTAGGTTCTGCCTGCATGGGTTAAGGCAGACTTGTGCCTGAGCTGGACCTGCAAACTAGTGATGGGTGAATCTGTGCAGTTTCTATTCACTGAACAATTCACAAAAGTACAGCGAAATTCATAAAATGGTGAAAAATTTATGAAATACATTAAAGTCAATGGGCGTCTGAATACTTTTGGTGAACTTTACACTGGCAAATTGTCACAAATTTTTGTCATCCGAATTTATTCACCCATCACTATTGCCAACCATACCCCAGACCTGCTACCTGTAATGGGTTAACTTTCTTACTGGCCTTAAAACCGCAAAACCAGAAGTGATGTCACCGCTGGAGATCACTCTGGAGAATGCGGAACCTGGTCTGAATCCCAACTGCTATGTAGGTATTCAGTGGAAACCTGCAGGTGGCCAACCCAATCCAGGTCTCTAGTTCCAGAGGTATGGTGTGACACAAAGTGTACTCCCAGTGGGCAAAGGGCAGCCCTAGACTTACTGCTGGCCATAGGACTGGCAGTAAGTACAGAGCTTTTAAGTAGTCTGCAGAGAACACAATTTAGAGAATGTGTAAGGGGCAGAAGGGAGCCTTATATGAAAACAGCATTGGCAAAAACAAACATACAGTATGCACATCAGGGGAAAGCAGGTCTGCACTCTATATTGGAGTCCTGAAATGGATTGCCAATTTTGCACTTTTCTACCCTGAAATTGATTAAGGACTCTTCTATCTGTACCTAACACCATATATAATACACCTAGGGCATGATTGAAGATGGCAACTGTTAAGACATTTAATTTGGAGAGAACTTCAAATAGCAGGAATCACAGTATACCATAATATCAAAGGCTGTTTTGATAATAAACTCTACAGTTAGTATAGCTATGGGCATTTATGGTTTGTGTTTGAAAGAGTGGAGATGTGTGTGTGTATGTATGATGGGTTTTTAATTTGGAGGGGTTGAACTTGATGGACTGGGTCTTTTTTCAACCCAATTTAACTATGTAACTATATGCTTTCAGGGATTGTTTTGGTCTTTGACAGCAATTAGAAATATTTCAAATGTATAGAGTTAGAAGAAAAATTAATTTTTCTGGGGCACATTGAAGAAAATTATTCAAACTCGCCTGTCAGAAACCTGTGAAGGGAAATACTTAAAAAGCCTTGTTAAGTGATGCCTAGTAAATATGGTTGCTATTCTATGAACGATTCACAAATTATTGATTGAGTTGTTGCTGGTGAAGTTAAGACCTTATTTATAATTAAAACAACAGCATTTAATTGGATCAGGCGATAAAATTGAGTGAATACCCGAATTGTAAAAAATTTTTTAGATTTTTTCCCAAATCTCTCAATATTTTCTGCCTTTTTCCCAAAAAGCACACATTTTTGTCCGAAACAGTTGGACATTCAGACTAATACTAGCGAAGACCACAGGCTTACAATATATACAACCTCGGCAGGTCTGAGATGGACGATTTTCAGATTTGGACTTTTTCCAACATCTGACTTTAATAAATCCAGAAAAATTCAACTTAAAAAAAAAAGAACAATTTGAGTTTTGCACCTCAATGTGCTTGATATTTAGATAATGGATTAAGTGCCAAGGATCTCCTGTCTTTGTATTAATTTTGTGGTCACAGTTTAATTGCACCACAGCCTGATGAGTTCAAATTTAGTGGCAAGCACAACTTTCTCTTTTTTGGGAAAATTGAAAGTCGTGCCAGCTCCACGTTGTAACTCCCATCACTCCAAGTTGCAGTCAGGGGATCCCAGTCAGGGCCAATAAAAGGACAGCCATTTGGGTGTTTTAACCTTCAAAGAAAGCAAGTTGCAGGTAAAATGTAGTCCTTGTGAAAAATTAAGCAACAGAATTCTAAATGAATCAGGTGCAATTTGAGTGTAGGACTGGCCATACCGGGGATGACTTTGACGTAGTTAGCCAGCTTAAATATATTGCAATATACTGTATGGACAAACAATCCCTGTTGTGTTTAAAGGGGAGGGAGTTGTTCTCTGTAATAATAAGGTCGAAATAGTATTGTTTGCTCGCACACCCTGGCCTTAAAAAGATACGCCAGGTGCTCAATACTCGGAGGGATCAGCACCCTCCCCCAATTGACAATTCCAAAGAAGCACTGGCACTCACAGCAATTTCAGGCAGGGTAAACATTCAAGGGTTTACCCTTCTTGAAATTGCTGTGAGTGCCAGTGCTTCTTTGTAATAATAAAACAGTAGCTTGTACTTGATGATAACAGGTATAATTAATCATCATTGGAAGCAAAACAATTCTGTTGGGTTTAATGGTTGTTTAAATAAATATTCAACAGACTTAAGGTATGGAGATCCAAATTACTGTAAGACCCCTAATCGGGAAAACCTCAGGTCCAAAGCATTGTGGATAACAGGTTCCATACTTGTAATGGAGACTTTATATCGTGAAAGGGATAAATTAATACCTTCACAGACAACAGTTTTCAGATTTATAGTAATGTGCGTGTGTGCATGAGTGTCTTTTGAATGAGGTTGTACCCACATGGACCCATGTAGGCGCCGAACACAGGTTGTGACGCAGCATGTTGCATCCCAACCTGCTTTCGGCGCTTACATGTGTCCGTGCTGGTACAGCCTCCTTCAAAAGAATTTAGTGCATCTAGGTCTGCGCTCCCCTGCGCTGATCAGAGCAAAAAAGAACGTAGGGGAGCGCAGGTACAAACGCCCATGTGTAAGGGCCCTAACTTCTAAAATTCTTATTAAATCATGTGTAAGGGCCCTAAAAAAAGTTGAAATTCGACCCTCTAAGTTTTTTTAAAGGGCTTTTACGATCTACAATTTACCTATTTCGATCGATTCTCCTCAAGATCCTTTGAATTCTTGGAACTTAGAAAATTAGCAACTGTTCTGGTATTGGGTGCCATTCGTGACAATACCGTAGCATCTCAGTGCACACATTGTATTATAATGGGGTAGTTGGAGAAGTTTTCTGGACCTGAACTACTGCGCTGAAAGTCCAGAAATGTCCTCCGACTGTGCATGCGCAAAAACGTGCGAAGAAGAAAGAAGATGGCTGCAGTGAACTCCTGTGGCAAGAATCTGCAGGGGTAAGTATAAAATTAGGGGCATTTTCCCCGGGAGGTTAGGCTGGGGGGGAGGAAGGAGAGTTTTTTTTCTTTCAGGTTTGGTTCTCCTTTAAGGAATGCAGAGATTTCTATATTCTTTTGGTGGGGCCTTCCAGCTCTCTGAGCCCACCAGTAGCTCCCCCTCTCTCTCTGTTCACTAAAAGGCTCTCTCTGTTTTCTGACAGGCTCTGCTGCTTCCACTTCCTACCTGCCACACCCTGGCTGCTGTGTCACTTCCTGCAGCCCTGAGATCACTGTACAGTTGGTTGCTAGGTAACCGCTCACAGCACACAAAAACAGGCTCTGTGCTTGCTCCATTACAGGGAACTGCTGCAGAAGCGCAAGGATTCTGCACCACCTTCCTACATGTCCAAAGACATTTAACGGAGAAGGAAACCCTTCAGGAGCAAAACCCATCCCTTTGACTTTTGTGTATTGTTTTGGAGTTTTGTGAATTTTTCGATAGTACAGATTCACTCATCACTAAAAACAAGCAATAATAAGCAATAATAAGTTCTGGGTGGTACCCATGGCAGCTGCTAACAATGTGCAAAAAATCAAACAGGTTGGTGGGTAACATGTTGCTCGCGAACCATTGCTTGGGATCACAGTATTAGTTTAACCTTGACAAATCTGCCCTTTATTTTCTTATTTACAAGGCGCAAATCTCTCCTTCACTAAACTCTCTTGTTTAAATACAGCACATATACACAGGTTTGTATGTGAATACACATTGACCCATTTAGTTCAATAACAACTTTTGACCACAATAAGTTCCATGCAAGCACTAATGCATTGAGTTGCCCCAGAACAAATAAATATACTGTATATCTTTGGAAAAGTTGAATAATTCAGTCACTTCAAAGAACAAGACTGTCTATATTCTGAAAAAATATATTCCGATTTGTATTTAAAAAAAAAAAAAAAAAAATTTCTTATTACTTTAGAATACATATTGATGGATATAAAATAAACAAAAAAACACAGGCTCGGTGTATGTCATTAACTAATCATGTTACATAAGGCATAAATAAGCCATTATCAACACTATTATTCACCCTGAAAGATGTTTTCCCATTTTGATTCACACAATGTAGCCTTTTCACTGCTTAATTAATACCATTGGCTTTTTCCTCGTCTTACTCATAACACACTGGGGATAAAAGTGCATTAGCTGAATTAAAGAAACTTTGATTTGCATAAATGCGTTTAGACAAGTATTATAACAGATGAACATTATTAATAGATAACAATCCTATCATAAAGGTATAGAACACATCACTACATAATAGCTTGCACAAACATACACTGCAACAAAGGCATTTTGATATACATTGGGGGAAAAAGTATATTAATATTTATGAAGTTAAAGGAATAATATTTTCAACACAAGCCCAGTAAACAGGGTGTGTGAATTCCCCCCACAGATATACTTTTTTTTGTTATCTGCTGCATAAACAAATACAGAACACTTCAATTTTAAGGAGGTTACACTTTATATTTGATCTTATCTTTTTGGTTCTTCAGAGCAATTGTGAGAGTTTCATTAACTCATTTTCCATAGGCCTGAAGCACAGGCAACAGTGAAGAGATAGGTGGAACTCATCATCCCACATGGGGTGGGGGTATGGGATTTTTTATTACAGGATTGAATTCTCCTTTAAGAGACACAAATATCCTGTTCAGTCATAGAGCATGTAAAAGCAGCAATATAATCCCCAGCTGAATTGTTACACATATAACTATACGGCAGGTATAACATATGGTATCCCAAAACCCAGAACAAATGACAAGGTCCTTGTTGTTTCGGCTCCCACTTCTGCCTATAACAGCTGCCTTTCACTTCGAGAGGAGCCCTCTGCTACTTGGATGCACCAGGTCTTAAAGTGAGAGGACCAAGGCAAGAGTTTTGGGCAGGCAAGTGTAACAGGGGGAAGTGGGTACAGTGATTGTAGTCAGGAACAGGCCAATTTTGATACCAATCATATATACAGTACAGAATCAGGAGCCAGGGACATAGTCAAGGTGTTCCCTCTTCAGCTAGTATAATGGAGTGAACAACTGCTGAGAGTACTTCTTGTGAAGTGACTATTAATTTAACAGAGTCTGTATATAACTATACCATTTACTTTTGTTGTTCAGCAATAAACCAGTTCAAGTAAAAATTTTGTGGTAAAAAACACCAACAGATACAGGGTCAGACTGGTGGGTGCAGGGCCCACCGTTGGGTCCCCGCTGTGCCCCCAGCCCCCCGCCTACAGGGGCCTCCACCACCCACCCAGAGTGTACGTAAATGAACATGAAGGGAGATCAGTGGCCCAGTCCAATCCTGAATAGATATGAATGTCTATTGAAATGTAACACCTGTTGAAATTCTTATGGTGTTTCAAAAAATACAGTGAATCTTGCTATATGCACTTATCTAAAAATATCTTCTTCAGTTCATGTTTAAAACAGATTAAGTGCAAATGTGATTTGGTTTCTATTTTAAAATTGCATTCCTGATTAAAGCATGCCTTTAACCTGTGATGCAAAATAAAGGAAAATCTTCAGCTGAATATTCTGTTGCATAATTGATAAAAAATATAGCCAGCAGCAAATTAGCTGCACATCATACACAGACAGCTAGTTTATATCAGAGAGTTACACCTGCGATTTGCACATTAGCAATCTGTGTATAACATGTCAGAACCTTCCTCTGAATAATACCGCTACTGAAAAGCACCAGAACTCTGTACGGAACAGAAAAATAAAACACTAAAATATATTTAATTATTTAAAAGCTTTTACACGGCCAACTATTTTAGTAGTACAGTTAAAAATGGTCAACTAGGAATTTTCACAGAATTTCCAGTTTAACATAATAAAAAAGATTTCTTTGACAAATCTCAAAATACTTTTGGGCAAGTTTTGCAAAGCCGATCAATAGGAAACTCTTCAAGGCATTTGGCACGAAATGAAAATATATTAGCTATATAAAAGGGCAGTGTTTTTAGCAAAGCTCACAATTTAAAGGTTAAACACCTTCCCAATAGCAAAATCCTGTGATGTGCATACAGGTAGGAATTAGTGAGTGCTTCGCACCTTGAGTGGGGACTTTTTTAAGATGTACAATTTTAATACTGTAAAATAAAATAATGACAATTGGAGATTTTCAATTTGTTTTTTTTTTCAAAAGAAAACTCAAAATTCCCAAAGCTTGTTCTTCTGGTTTATGTAAACCATTTGTGACATCTGTGGTTTTTCTCAGTTTTTTTTTTCAGAGTAGACTGCATTTTTTCACAACAAAACAGAACGCATGACAAAATTACAGTGCAGATTCATAAACATTTCGGCTGCTGGTAAAACTGCAAATTTCTCCAGAGAACTGTACCAAACTCAAAAGAAAAATTAAAAGAGTTAGTTGTTTTTGCTGTGTAATGTTTATATAGACATGGGACCTATGCTCTAGAATATCCGGGACCTGGTGTTTTCCAGATAACAGATCTTTCTGTAATTTGGATCTTCATACCTTACGTCTACTAGAAAATCAAACATTAAATAAGCCCAATAGGCTGGTTTAGCCTCCGATAAGGATAAATTACATCTTAGTTTAAGCTACTGTTTTATTATTATGACAGAGAAAAAGGAAATTATCTTTAAAAATGGTGATTATTTGATTATAATGGCCTTTATGGGAGACCCCCTTTCCATAATTTGGAACTTTCTGGATAACGGGTTTCCCGATAACCAATTCCATACCTGTACTGAGATATAGTATTTTTTTTAAACACCAGTGATCATTGGTGCATATGTCAGAATGTCATTTAATTATAAATATGGCAGATATTTAAATAATTAATTCAATGTTTCTTCTACTTGGTTTATCAGAGTCAATTTACAGGAGATGAGAAAAATCAATGGTAAAATAATTAGTCCACAATAAACAATAGTCTATATTACACACAACAATAGTCTATATTACACACACACACATACAAATTCCATGTATTTGTATTTATGTGATCTACAATTATTTATAAACACAATAAAGTAATCAGAATCAGAGGTTTCGTAAAAATTGCAAAGCCAAGATTTCATAGATCCCACTGTGATATAGGGTTGCTACCTGGCCAGTGTTTTACCGGCCTGGCAGGTATTTTTGATGGATGATCCCAATGTCATTAATAGGAAAAAACAGATAAATATATAGGAAGGCCGGCAACCCTAACTGTGAATATTAACCTGAATCACATGTACAAAACCTGGTTTATTAAGAAGTAAAATGAACATTACAATCATGGAATTAAATTAATAACTTTTCCCTGGTGGCTTTTGGAAAACTGTAATCACCACAATCTCTATCCCAACATCACTGCAAATTTGGGGAAAGAGTTTGGATACAGATATATCTATTTTCTGCAACATCCAAAAAATGAATAGCTTAAGACCCTAGTTGAAATAATGAAAACTTAGAGACAGCTGTATGTATTTACAAATTCCAGCATTCTTTAAGTAGAATGTGGGGAAGAAATGTAGTCAAAATTATTAATTTATGCAATTGCAGTAAAAAAGTGATCATGTTAATTAAGGGGTGAAAAAAGCAAGTCTGACCCTGCTCTTTAGCAAAACCCAACAAATGAAACAGCTTGAGTTTTAAAAAAAAATGTACCTATACAATAGCTTGCCAGGTCTTCCGCCAATTTCTTTTTCATTGATAAGTCTTGAAAAATGTAATTTTGGAAAACTTTAACAATTGCGATATTTTTTTGCTGCAGAATCTTTTTGATTTGTTATTCACTGTGCTTAATGGGAAGGGAAAGTTAAATTTTTATCCAATAAATTCAAAGTTCAAAGCCGTGTTTGGTGTCTTCATTATTTTATATTTTGGATGCACAAAAAAAACAAGTAAAGGTTACTCATAAAAGCTGCAAAGTGCTCAAAGTCCTTTAAAGGGCTACTAAAGTCTATAATAGAATAATGTTAGAAATGCTGTATTTTGTACAGTATACTAAATATAAGCATGAACATACTGCACCAGAAACAAATAGTTTATGCTTTCAAAGTAGGCACAGGGGGCTGTCAGCTTGTAACTTTTTTAAACATCTTTGAAAACCCAAGACTACGCACATGCTCAGTTTAGTGTGGGCTTCAGTTGGGAGGTTAAGCTTAGGGATTGTCATAAATGATCAAAACAGCACATCAAATAATATCTGCCAGAAGCCGATACAGCAAAACTGATTAATAATCATAATATACAAAGCTGCTTGAGTTCATGGAAGGTGGGGGGGGGGGTGTGCTCCCCCCTGTCGTTTGAAAGTATGATAGTTTCCCTGCAGAGCAGTTATGGACCCTCTGAAGTTTCCTACCTGCATTCAGTCAGGTTTCTTATAAAAACGGTAGACATTTTTTAATAAAATGTATATTGGAGATATAAGATTTTATTTTTTTGCCTTTACATGCACTTTAATAAGAAGTCTTTAATAACATCACTACCTTACACCCTGCCTGGACATAATGGAGTCAAAAGGTGGTAACCCTATTACACATCAACACATTACCTGGTGTGATATCATTTGCAAGCCTTGTGATATCATTAAAGGCTTAACCAGTTAAACAGGGTTAATTAGCACTTTCATAGTGGTACAATCTGATGTCTGACTGACATCCTTTACTTCAGAGTCCTGTACAGGTTTCCTCATTTGGAAATTCAGTCAGGCAATGTTCACCTAGACCACCAAAAACCAGCCTGTCCAGGTAAAAACCGGAGAGGTGGCAACCCTAGTTTATAAATAGAATAGGAAATATGGAAAACAAAAAGAAGATAAATGGGCCCTTTAAATGAGTCAAATCATCTCTTTCTCTATAACTTTGTGAATGATAATTTTTCAGGGATCTTTATATAATGAAGATGTAACTTGGTCTCCAGTACTGGCATTTATTCTATTACACATCCGTTTCGACATGAAAAGGGTGTCTGTGATACTTGCCAAAGCAGCGCTTGATAGGAGCAACTATTTCTAACAATTCCCACAAGTCAGATGTGTAAAGTGGTTTCAAAGTGCAATGACTTAAGATCATGGTTTAACTATCAAAGGACTGAAAACATCAGACGGCTGGCATTTACACATTCAGGCTTTATCAAGTGTAAAGTACGTATATACACACAAACGCCTAAGTACAGAACTGATTGATTTGGCAGTCATGTTCACGTTTTCAATTTTTGAAAAAGCAATTTTGAACTGACAGTGTTCTTATCCACAGGGAAATAAAAACTATTAAAGTATTACACTGGGAAGCATTATATTATGCTCACATCTCTGCTTCTTATTGTGTACTTTTGTATAAGGGTATGGCTGCTTTGCAATGCATAATACCAGGGGCAATGTCTGGAAATAAAAAATTAGCTCCCAATCAATGCAAATTTAGAGCAATTTAAATAGGGGAAATCACTCTTTCCTCATAAACTAATTTTTCAAAGCACAGAAAGAACTGGAGACAAATATGTAAGCTGGCTCAGTTGGCAAACCAAAAGAACAGAAGTATCAGTGAGTAAGCTGGTGCACAACAAACACTCACCAGATCAAAATTAGAGAAGCTGGATCTGCCCCCTGAATGGAACATGGTTCTAATATGAGATTGTTTATCATGACAAAAAAGAAAAAGCAATATGTATCTGGATTGACATTTTTAACAAAGCATAATTTCAAAAACCTTAAAGGAGAAGGAAAGTTTATAACTAAATAAGCTTTATCAGAAAGATCTATGTGAATACACTAGTGAACGTCAAAGTAATGCTGCTCCGAGTACTCTGTTAAAAGAAACACCACATTTCTTTCCATGTATTGTATATACATGGGCTGTTGTATTAGTTTTCCTGTTTTCAGCTAAAACCTCCAGGGCTTGGGCTTTAGCATGCTCGGTTTGCTCCTCCTCCCCTCACTGCTGTAATCTGAGCTCAGAGCTACTGTATGAGCGAACAGGGAGAGACTCAGCAGGAAGAAGTGATGGGCAGATTTATTCGCCAGGCACAAATTCGTGGCAAATTTCCGCGATTCGTCGCCGGCAAATAAATTTGCGAAATGCCAGAGAAAATTCGCCTGCCTAAAATTTGCTGGCGTAAAAAAAAACGAGACGCTCGTAAAAAAAACACGATGCACGGCAAAAACGTGACGCATCTCGTTTTGCTAATTTTTCGCCAGTTTCGCTGGAAATTTGATTTGATTTTTCGGCGAAATGTGATAGATTCACCCATCAATAACAGCAAGCTAATATGGCAGCTGCAATACTAAACAAACAGAGACAGTGTCTAGAAACTCAGGTATGGAAAAGCATTGTAAAGAATAATAGTTTTCACTGTTGTGGTCAACCTAATGAAATAAACTGCTTTGGTAGCTTCCTTTCTTTAAGTCTGCTAAAAATCATTTTAATATTAAATGAACCCAGTAGGATTGTTTTACATCCAATAAGGGTTAATTATATTTTAGTTGGGATCAAGTGTAAGGTACTACTAGAAAAAGGAAATATGCTTTAAAATAGCAAACCCCAACCAGTTGATGAAGAGCAACATGTTGCCCATCACCCCATTGGATTTTGCTCCCAGTGGCCTCAAAACAGGTGCTTAATATTGAATTACTGGCTGGGAGGCAAACTTTAGGTTCATAAAAAAACACGTTATTGCCAAACAGAGCCACCTGTTGGCTGGAAGTTCACACAGAAGCTGCCAATAGCCAATCACAGATCACATTTGCCCCCCCCAGGAACTTTTGGCATGTTTAAACTGCCCTCTAACTTTTTTATTTATGAATGTGGCTCATATGTAAAAAAAGGTTGTGGATCCCAAGCTTTAAAAATTTTGAATTATTTGATTAAAATGGGAGACAACCTTCCCGTAATTCAGAGATGTCTGGATAAAGGGCTTCTGAATAATGGATTATATACCTGTGTTGCATTTATTATTTAAAATAAATATTCTGCTTTGCTGTACATAAGGGTACATATTTTACAGACTGATACATTAGTTTATGAGGGCCCTGCCAAAAACAGCTCACATCTATAGGGTGCAGATAACTGATACTCAAGGTTAAAATGTTGTAGTTGTGGGGGAAGTATGTGTTTGACTGTATTAGTGGGGTGATAAATCAGCAGAAGGTGATAAATCAGAAGAAGGTGATAAATCAGCAGAAGGTGATAAGGAATACTCCACATCTGTTATTAGGTAAGTGGGTAGGCTTCACAAAAGAGATAATTTTAAGGAAACATTTAAAACTCTGCATGGAAGGAGAGTGTCTGGTGCTGTGGGGTAATTAATTCAACAGGTAGGGAGCTGCCCTGAATAAGACTTGGAGGCATGCATGTTAGGAGGTTTCAAGGTCAGAAGAAAGTTTAAGCGAACTGGTCAATTTGGAGATAAGGCTTGAAATACAAGGTGGAGCTGCGGTCTTTCCAGGTGACTGTGGGGAGGCAGTCGCTTGTGTGAAACATACTGTACAAACTTCTCCTTGTGACAAATAAAAATGAAAAACACTAGACTCGGTTTTCCTTTCTTAACAGGTGGAGGTCGGCCATTGCTTTAATAAACCATGTTTGATGAAACAGATAACTTGTCCTTGCCATATTATAACAAAACATAGATTATCCCAGATGCCAGCCACCGTAGCTGGGGTGGGCATGTAAAGGGAATAAACTTTATTAACTAGACCCAAATGGCAAGGACCAAAATCAATTACCTGCCAACAGCTGTGACGTAACACATAAAAACAGTGGTACACATAACATCCTATTGATAAATGTAAGCAATTTTTGAAAATAAAAAAGTAACATATTGTAAAATGTAACAATGCAATAGGGTATTGGGTTGGATGATTGAACGCCATTATGGGAGACCAAACACTCTTGCCAAGCCTGCACACCTCTCCAGGTGCCTGTAATGCTGAAAGAGGAGGAGGGTATGTGATCGCTCTCTTTTTATAGCAGCCCTTCTATTAGCATCCATCACCAATCCCTCCCTCCACCCAGAGTTCCCTCTGCTCCCTAGCACCTCCTCACAGTCCCCTACACCCTTGATTAACCACTTTAGTGCCATACAGAATGTTAGAGGCTTAAATGTGATACGAAAATGTATTGGTATCCAATGTGGACACAACACATTTGGCAAAAACCAATAAAAGAACATGGGCTGCATTGTATACACAACACAGTACTATGATTTGCACATTAAGTCTGATTCAGCACCTCTGCTACTACCTCTCTGAACACACAAAGTCGAGCCGCAGAGCTGGTGACTAAAGATCTGTTGCAGAGAGGCTTTACTGTACCTTAGTCATGACTTTCCTAACTAAAGAGATACAAATGCAGATCCATGATAATCATTGTTTCACATTTGAATCCATGTAGTTATTGGTATTATGCAAATGGCATAACCAGTTAGGCCTACCTAAATTAGCTTAGGTAATTAAAACAATTTTTACATGGATCAACCAAAAAAGGATACTCTGCGATCTTAGTAAACAAGTCATCTTAAACTAATATTTCTGTTCTAAGCAAATTCATAATATGCCAATATATTATAGTTCTGTCAGTGCCCTTAAATCATTAATGTCATAATGGAGAGAGCAATCACTTCCTGGATAATTACTATGTATCTATTAAAATGAATTAAGTCACTTTCCAAAAGGCTTGTTTGTTCCATATTCATATTCCATATTCATTCTGGCAATGCATATCTTCTGCTTCATTACAGCTTGGAAAATGTCAACGTTTCTGTGTTGGTGAAATAAATAATTAAGTAACTTAAAGCAATTACCTCCAATAACACACATTCTAAGAAAACCCAAGTTAAATATGGGCAGAATTTAAGTGTGAAGTTTAGTGAGGTCTGATTTAGAAATCTACTTTGGTATTACTATTTTGACACAGGACAAGCAAACTAAACATCAACAAGAATGAATTTGACAAAGAAAAGAGCAAAAATGAGTTTTAGGGGGTTATTTATCAAAATACTAAGTTTTCTGATTTTATAAATAAAAGACGTCAGACCAAACTAGAATCCACAATTTGACCTTATTTATCATTAAAAAAGCATGATTTAATCGGTTTGGGTAAAAACTCTATAAAATCAAGTGAAAAACCGAATCATATGCTCACCGAGCCCAAAAAGGTTGTATTTCCAGTCTAATTTCAGCACAGACCACAGAAGCTTCAAAATAGGATAAGGACCAAAAAAATCTGAGTTTAATAAAAAATTTAAATGTTTGGATTTTGCTGCAAAAAGCCTGACCCAAATTTAGTAAATAACAACTTAAATGTGTGTTTTTGATTATGGGAAGATGGGGACAAATATGTACCCCTTTTAGAACAAGCTTTAAGAACAATGTTTCTCTTTTGCATTGTATATATACTGTATTTTGGTTTAAAAGTAACAGCATGCCATGTACGCATACTTTGCCCCAAACTGAACTGCATTTACTTAATTTTTCTTCACAATTAAAACTAGGTTCCTATGTATAGTGAGAGTGAGTTCTATGAAAAGCCACATAAGTAATCAAAAAAGGGGCGCATTTATAAAAGAAAAAATAAATCAATATCACAGGGGAAAAAAGTGGGTTTCAAAGTATTCAAAGAAATTTTGTGAATATTGTTTTCACCTTGAAAAGAATAGTGATGGGCGAATTTATTCGCCTAGGTCGAATTCGCGGCGAATTCCCGCGATTCGCCGCTGGCGAATAAATTCGCGAATCACCAGCGAAATTTCGCTTGGCGAAAATTCGCTGAAAACGACGCGACGCGTCAAAGTTGACGCGCGACAAAATTGACGCGACGCGCGACAAAATCGTCCCGCGACTCGTTTCGCGAATTTTTCGCCGTTTCGCGAATTTCTCTAGAAATTCGCGAAAAATTCGGCGAAGCGAATCTCGGGAGATTCGCCCATCACTAGAAAAGAATCCTGAAGTTAATGAGTGGTATATTAGAAGCATGCAAGCAAGTGTTAGTTCAAGTTTATTTGGGGGGTTGAGATTTTAAGTTGAAAATGTACAGCCTCATGCAAATGAATGGATACATTTTTTTTAGAACAAATATGATTAATTATATTTGCATAAACCATTTGAGTTCTTTTTTTTTAAAATATGTGAAAATAAAGTGTTCAGCCCTTTCTCTTAGGATAACAGAAGAAGGTACTGCCAATCACAGGCATACTAATGTTGACCCTATGTACTGGCCACTTGTACCTTTATAAAAGCAATGAGAGTTTGAAAAACCAATTGCAAATTGTTTCAGAATATCACTCTCTACATTATACTAAAAGATAACTCAAAGGTGAACAACCCCTTGTCCTCCTGATGTTATTCGCCCCTGCCAGCTAATTTTGTGTGGCTACAGGTAAAAAAAATGTATCATATGTCACCACAGCTGTTTTTTTTTCTCTTGTTTTAATTAGGTCTATGCACGAAACGAGTCGCGGGACGCTTTTGACGCGCGGCGCGTCAAATCGCGTTGCGTCACGTCAAATCGCGGCGCGTCAAAAATGACGCGTTGCGGCGTTTTCGTCGCGTCAAAAAACGTCGCGCGACTCGTTTTTCCGGCGAATTTTCGCCAAGCGAAATTTCGCTGGTGATTCGCGAATTTATTCGCCAGCGGCGAATCGCGGGAATTCGTCGCGAAATCGGCCCTGGCGAATAAATTCGCCCATCACTACCTATGACTGCAGTCAAGATTTTTTTTGCAATTCTTTATTTATTTTTTTTATTTTAATGCAGTAGTTTGGGATTTGTATGTTTTATATAATTCATGTTCCAATTAGCGGTTTCTACCACAAACAGGTCATCTAAAATTCTAAACCATTTGTATTCTGAGAATCAAAGTGCAATCATTTCTAGATTTGGAATATGTAATCTCATACCAACAGTTAATAAAAACAAGGGCAAACTAATTTAGAAATGTTATGTATCCTTTTTAAACTTCTTAAATCTCTTGTAGGAATGAGACCTTTGTGGAGGGTTATATTTTTGTAACTTGATGTACTACACAATAGCCTTTTGATTTTTCTCCCAATAAATAAAACGAACAAAATGCCATTCTTGCCACCGTATGATGTACGTTTACTTTGCTCGGAGACTAGAATGACCTTTATTACAGTTCAGTCTTGTTAAGTTTTTAGGGCACAAGAGTAGAGGACAAGTGATTCAGATTTTTTTTTTTTCAATAATACCTTTCAACAGAAGTTCAAACTCAGATGACAATGCCTGGATTCCATTACAAAGACAGCCTGGCAAATTTCATACAAAATCTTTACAGCATTGAGATGATGAAAGAAAGCCTTTGAATTCATTTTAGTTTTTAGATAAAAACTAAAACATGTATTTAAAATTTGCAAACCAGCAGGTCAATAATCTATTTCTTTGAGGAGACCTAGAAGGGTGTATTCAAAATAATCTTATGTTATTGAATTAACAGTTTATTATGTGCAAAGGGGCGTGCATAACAGTAAAATTAAATGAAAATTTCTAGTGATGGGCGAATCTCCCGAGATTCGCTTCGCCGAAAAATTTGCAAATTTCCAGAGAAATTCGCAAATTGGCAAAAAATTCACGAAACGAGTCGCGGGACGCTTTTGACGCACGTCGCGTCAACTTTGGCGCGTTGCGTCGATTCCGACGCACGTTGTGTCGTTCTCGGTCAAAAATGACACGCGACTCGGTTTTCTGGCGGATTTTTGCAAAGCAAAATTTCGCTGGCGATTCGCCAATTTATTCGCCAGCGGCGAATTGCGGGAATTCGCCGCGAATTCGCCCCTGTCGAATAAATTCGCCCGACACTAAAAATGTCTCCATCTAAAGAATTGATGCCTAACCTTTAGGGAATCATTTAATACAGTTGTGTTTGGTAGCAGGCAAAAATACGATTCATTAAAAGAATTTGCTTGAAAATGCATTTGTTGCACTTCTTGATTGCCAGTTGCGCTTGGTGCTGCTGCTTTCCTTCTGCCCCCCTGTAACCTGGAAACCTGGAGTTACCGCTACCTCTGAACCAACCCATTGCTTGAGGGTTCACAAAACAGCAGTTTTAGAGTTTTTGAGTTTAGTTGTAGCTTCAAAAACCTCTAAAATCTCCACAAAACAGTTGCTCCAAATGAATGAGGTGCATGCATCACCCCCAAACTTTAGAAATTACACCAACCAGAGCAACTGAGTCTGATTACAGTTGAAGTGCAATTGCAACTGCATCAATTTAAACACATTGGCTGCAATAAATGCATTTCCCCTAGTGACCGCAGTTACACCGGAAATATGGGAATATACTGTACTTCATTGTGGACAAAAAAAACATGGTGATAGCCTTCGAAATATCTGTACTTTCCTTTGCAAAGTCACTATGGTTTTTCTACTGATGTATTAAAAACAATGTGGTTGAATGTATCCTTTAGCAGACCGCAAGCTGAACATCCATCTTCTAAATCAAACTACATTAACTTAAAGTTAGCTTAATTAGACAAGTAGACAAGGACTATAGTAAAATATGCATAGCACTCTGCTTCCTTAAAAACTGCATTGTGCATTTGCCATAAGCAGCCCAATGATAAACTATCATTTTTATTTCATGTAATGATAGTGTTGATACATTTCATTTACCAGCCCCCACTGCAATCAGTTTATGACCTAAATAGACATGATGGACATAATGCACAATCAACCACACAATAATCAATCTTTGTCAGGCCTTTCTAAGACATAAAATTCACAGTGCTAAGACAATTGCACGAGGAAAATAAATATAAGAGTGAAGCCCTTTTATATATATAAATGTATATATATACCATGTTAAGGGGGTTATTTATTAAAGGTCAAATTTTATAGTAATCTAATATAACTCTTATAAATGCTATATAAATATATTTATTCTAAACTAGACTAAAATTCCATGGAGTAGTCCCGAACCGGAAATTCGAATCGAATTCAAACTCCGAAAAAAACCCTATAATGTTGCAAGTCAAATCTGTTTTGATGCATGGCATTGGAGTCTATGGGCCTACATTTCATGGAGAAATTGCCAAGAATATCACGTATCACTACTATTAACATCTTTAAATTGTTCAAGGGACCTCTGTCATTGACTTCTACATGAACTCAGCAGGTTTTAGGTGGTGAATATTTGAATTAGAACTGTTTCCAGGTTCGAGGTATGGTAAATCTCACATTTGAATTCAAATTCGAGCTAGTGCTTTTAAATTCTAAATTGTGGAGTTTTGATCAAATAAAAATTTTTTTTAATTTTTATTAGAATTTGCCATTCGACCATTGCTGTTAGTAATGGTTTTGAGAGTCATTTAAAACACCCAGATATGGATTAGTCAGACTGACAAAATGCAGAGGTAACATTTCGGATGTTGACAAAGGTAACATGTCAAACGCGTCCCGCGACTCGTTTCGCAAATTTTTCGCCGATTCGCGAATTTCTCTAGAAATTCGCGAATTTTTCGGCGAAGCGAATCGCGGGAGATTCGCCCATCACTAATGGCTAATCAACAATTTGTTTTTCCAAAATGCATCAGTTAATAGTGCTGCTCCAGCAGAATTCTATATTGAAATCAATTTCTCAAAAGAGCAAACAGATTTTTTTTAAATTTAATTTTGAAATCTGACATGGGGCTAGACATATTGTCACTTTCCCAGCTGCCCCTGGTCATGTGACTTGTGCTCTGATAAACTTCAATCACTCTTTACTAGTGATGGGCGAATCTCCCGCGATTCGCTTCGCCTAGAGATTCGGCGAAAAATTCGCGAAACGAGTCGCGGGACGATTTTGTTGCGCGTTGCGTCAACTTTGTTGCGCGTCGCGTCATTTTTGGCGACTGACGCGCGACTCGTTTTTCGGCGAATTTTTGCCAAGCGAAATTTCGCTGGTGATTCGCGAATTTATTCGCCAGCGGCGAATCGCGGGAATTCGCCACGAATTCGACCTAGGCGAATAAATTCGCCCATCACTACTCTTTACTGCAAGTTGGAGTGATATCACCCCCTCCTTCCCACCCCAGCAGCCTAACAACAGAACAACGGGACGGTAACCAGATAGCAGCTCCCTAACACATGATAACAGCTGCCTGGTAGATCTAAGAACAGCACTCAATAGTAAAAACCCATGTCCCACTATGTTCTATTCAGTTACATTGAGAAGGAAAAACAGCAGCCTGCCTGAAAGCAGTTCCCTCCTAAAGTGCTGGCACAAGTCACATGACCAGAGGCAGCTGGAAAATTTACAAAATGTCTAGCCCCATATCAGATTTCAAAACTGAATATAAAAAAAACTTGTCTGCTTTCAGTGCAGAAGTCTACTGGAGCAGCACTATTAACTGATGCGTTTTCCCATGACAGTATCCCTCTAACTAGAATTTTATTTGGACATATGGAACATTGTCAACAAAAAAAAAGGGGAAAAAAAATTTACCTTTAGCAATAATACCTAAAAGCCAAAAACGCTTTCATGCAGTGTGTCAATATAAAGTCTGCAGACATAAAAAAAAAATAGTTGGATTAAAACAAGCCTTTGATCTTAACAAGCAATTTCCTTTTTTTCATTAATGTATCAACGATAGCACTTGATCAAGGTCATTGCCACCATTGAGAACAGACACAGCTGTGTCAATGTGAAAGCAAGCCCAGACTGAAAGGGATGGAATTCCGTTGAAGCTCACTGAACCATTCAGATCTCACTAGGCTAAAAATTGATCTCTCTCTGGGCTGTACATCCGATAAGCATATACATGAGTACCTTTGAATGTCAATCACGCAACAATTTAGCTACAGGCAAACGTCTGTCTGATGGATTTGATTAAAATGTTCACCATGTAAAGTGCAATCTGGATTTCATGATGAATGGCTCATAGATTACATAAAATAAATACTTTTAATATAAGAGAACTATCTGATTAACATTTTCCCCCCAAGTACAGTTATAGCAGTGTACAAGCTAATACATTGGTCAAGGTGACAAGGCAGAAATATGGCTTCTCTTATTAACAAGAAACTTGATTTAGTATCCTTTCTTTATAATAACCCGCCAAATTCCACAGTGTTTTACAGTGGAAATAGAACTCTCCAAAGTACAGTAAGGGGCAGATTTACAAAATTCATGTGAATAATTAGAAATTTGATCCAATTTAATATAAATTTGAATCTGAATCTTTGAATATGCAAATTAGGCAAATTTTACCATCGAATATTCGAATTTGAATGATTCGAATAAGATTTTATTCGAATATTCGATATTCGAATACTTTCCCTTTAAACTTTTATTTGACCACCTACTTCGCCAGGTTCAAGCTACCTAATTGGGAATCAGCAGTTTAGATCAAATACAATTTTGCGGTAAAATCCTTCGAATTCGATAGTCGAATTTGAAGGATTTTACTTTCCCACTATTCCCATGGTCGAATTTCGAATTTTTTTTTTATTCGAAATTCGACCATTAGTAAATCTGCCCCTAAGTGTGTACACAAACATAAACAACACTATAGTGTAGAACCCAATCCCCAGAATTCAATTACATGCCCGTATATTACATCCTAGTGTGGGAGGAAACAAGAAGCCAAATAAATATATATATATATTCTCTGTACATCGGCAATCATCATCATAATAGCAAAGGCTAGGTGCTCACCATCAATACTAGATTCCAATGCCATGGAACAAGTTAAAAACTTCAAAATTCAACCATCAAATATGTCAGGTTTCAATCGAATTGAAATCATTTGAATCGTTTGAATGCATTATTTGATTCGAATGATTTCATTGCCCCATAGTGAACAAATGAAGGCTTTTATACCAAAATTCACCAAGTAAAAGTTGTTGAGGTGTTATAAAGTAGAAGTCAATCTTATTGGACTGATTTAAATCAAATCAAACTCTTAGTTGTCTGTTTTTGCTAGGAAATGCCTGAAAAACAAAAATTTTTAGAGGGTTTTGAGGTATTCTTATTTTTTAACGCCTCATTCAGCATTTTTTTTTTGTTCACACTTTTTATTATTTGGATCTTTTAATAATTCAATGGCACTAGTGGTTTAGAGTTTAATTTTACTTCAAAAAATCTGACCTCTAAGATCTGATGAAAAAAAACCTTTAAGTGTAAAAACCATGAAAAACTCAATTCATTTTTTTTGCTGTGAATTGTCTGAAAAAGTATTTTATTAAATTCCATGGCATTTGTGATATAAGAGAAAGTGAGTTTGTTTGTAGTTTTAAAAATCTCAAAACCACAAAAATGAGACCTCTTTATAGATCCCTAGTAAGACCTCATCTGGAATATGCAGTGCAGTGGTTGTAAATGAGCTGGAGAGAGTGCAGAGATGTGCAACTAAACTGGTTAGAGGGATGGAAGACTTAAATTATGAGGGTAGATTGTCCAGGTTGGGGTTGTTTTCTCTGGAAAAAAGGCACTTTCGAGGGGACATGATTATACTTTACAAATACATTAGAGGACATTATAGACAAATATCAGGGGACCTTTTTACCCATAAAGAGAATCACCGCACCAGAGGCCACCCCTTCAGACTAGAAGAAAAGGACTTTCATTTGAAGCAGTGTAGGTGGTTCTTCTCGGTGAGGACAGTGAGGTTGTGGAATGCAATGCCGGGTGATGTTGTGATGGCTCATTCTGTTGATGCTTTTAAGAGGGGCTTGGATGATTTTTTGTACAGACAATATCAAAGGCTATTTTGATACTAAACTCTACAGTTAGTATAGCTATGGGCATATATGGTTTGTGTGAAAGTTTGGAGGGGTGTGTGTGTATGGATGCTGGGTTTTAATTTGGAGGGGTTGAACTTGATGGACTTTGTCTTTTTTCAAACCAATTTAACTATGTTACTACTATGTAACTATGAGACTGTTCAATAAAAAATGACAAATCAAGTGCCCTGGTGATATTTGGCCAGCTGTTAAATCAATAAACACTTGCACAGTTGGCTTCATGAAAGCATATGGAAAGTTTTATAGAAAAAAACACATTTTTATATTAGTTTTATGTTCTCTTGCATAGACTTTAAACTATAAAGGCAAAAGTTTACTGTACAAAAAGAACACGTTATCTGCATATCTGCATTAATACTAGCGGTTCAAAATGGATTTGCTCTTGCAGTTATAGTTTATGAAATTTGTTTTAATGTTTTGTCAGCCAAGATAAACACTAAGTCAGTTCCAAATCTTATGAAGAAGTCCAAATATAGAAAAGAACAGCCACAGGTAAACCAATGGAATGCCGATTATGGCAGAATTACAACTCCCAGATGGTTGTCAGTATTACGGGGCATATTAAAAAATGTTGTATAAGAAGTATAACCATTAAAAAAATGTATAAGAAGGATCTGGTGCAAGTCTAGTAAATCTGTGTAGAAGCTGGCATAGTTACACAGTTTTACTAGCAATACAGATTTCTATGCAATTTTACTTGATTCGGGTTTCTATAGAAGTTTTTATTAGTGGCTTAACAGCTACCTCAACCTCTTTTTAACCCTGATGTGAGAAGGCAATGGTGTGTATTCCTTGCACTGCTTTTTCTCTGTATCAGTGGTGGTTCTGCCACACTTACCCTACTATATTTTTAGGGAAAACAAACAATACAGAATAATAAAGCCCTACGTACTTTGAAATGAAGGTTTTTTGTTTTATTTTTGCAAAAATACATGATCAGGTTAATGCATCTATACAGTACATTATTTTTAACAGTATTTTACATTTCTAAATGGAGCCATGGCAAAAAGAATCAGTGGTAACATATAGTTAGATATTAGACAGAATAGGATTGCTAATAATACAGCCATTTACAAGTACTCAAAATAATTGCATTCACAACAATCATCAATGCAGTTATACTGTACACAATAGAAATACACTATTGGCTAAATGCAGCAACATAACAACAATGGAGAGCAATGCATTACTGGTTAAAACCTAGCGACAGAGAAAAGAATTAATAGCAATGTATAATTAACTAATTGTAGCCTTGAACAATAACACAAGTGGCTAAATGTAACAGCATGGAAAACAATGAACATCAATTGCTGATTGGCTGAATACAGAACGTAAAATACAATGAACATCAATACCTGTTTTGATACACACTCACCAAGTCAAGACAAAGCTATGTGGAAAATACATTTTAAAAATATTTAAGTTTGTTTTTATCTTTGCGGTTGGGCACTAAGGGTTATTAAGTTTAACAGCAACACCAAAAAGTGAAAGTGTTTTAAAAGTTATTAGAATACAATGTAGTGTTGCTTCAGAAGCACTGATATAGTTATTTTGTTTAAAGAAATAAGCTGCTGCGTAGCCATGAGTTCAGCCATTCAATGGAGAAAAGTCTTACGTTTCATAGCAGATAGCGGATTAGATCTGTACAACATAATGGTGTCCTAGAGCTTATCTGTTATCTGCTGTTTAACCTGTGTCATTTGCTAAACAGAAGCGTAAACACAATAATAGCATTTCTTAAAGTGGACCCGTCACCCAGACACAAAAATCTGTATAATAAAAGTCCTTTTCAAATTAAACATGAAATCCAATTTCAAATTTTGATTAAAGCATTCATAGCTGTTTTAAGCTCATTTAAAAATCTCAGCTGTCAATCAAATCATAAAGGCATAGAGGCGGGGCAGATAATTACTTTCACTTTCCATTCAGCACTTCCTAGATGCCAATGCTCCCCACACATTCCCCCAGTTCTCTTAACAATTTAATTGTGTAGCCAGGACATGGGGATAGACATTGGGTCCCCCATTCTGGTGCACAAACAAGATTCTGAGATGATACAAGGCTTGTCTTAATAACAGTGTTCACAAAATGGCTCCTACCTGCTTGCTATAATTACGAATTCCCAGACTGAAGAAAACAAGATTAAAATAATTTATATAGTGTAATTAATGTTCATTTTGCTTGACTAATGTGATAAAATATGATTTTGAAAATTTGTTTTGGGTGACGGGTCCACTTTAAGCAAATACATACATTTTACCAGTGCAGGACAACTGTACATTTTATTTTAATTGATTTAAAACATGTTTATTTTTTGGTGCTGGACTATTGCCAGACAAGGCCAAAATGAGCCTGCTGAAATTCACATGATGATTTCAGCCCATCACCACGAGAAGTATCTTCATTCACGACTGGAAGTCTTGTGTAGACTTTGCATTTCGTTCTCTTTGCATTTGCATCGGAGCAGCCACATGGGGTCCAGAAGCGAAAGAATAAACGATTTCAGGAGGCTGATTTGGGGCCTTCCTTGCCCGAGTCTTACTGTTCCTTTAGTTATGTTGAAACCATATGACCTGCTTTTTGCACTTTGAACATTCTTGAACTTTTGAAGTCTTTTAAATTATATAAATAACTAATTTGACACAGCAGATCTGCCATGATGGCACCATGACAAAAGGAGGCAGCCAGGAGAAGTCGACACTTACAGAATGCTACTAAATATTTTGGCACTATATAAATACTTGTTAGTAATAATAATAATAATAATAATAATCACCAGCAGGGAAATGGAAGTTAGTTTCTGTTGTTACCAGGGATTTTCTTACAAAGATTACATTTTAATAGATTGGGGGTAGTGATTCGCCGCCAGCGAATAAATTCGCCTGCCGAAAATTCACTGGGGTAAACAAAAAACAAGTCGCGTGCCGAAAAATGTACTGCAACTCGTTTCACGAATTTTTCGCCAATTTGCGAATTTCGCTGGATATTTTCGAGTTTTTGGTGAAGCGAAACTGATAGATTCACCCATCACTAATTAGGGGAAGTAAAATAAGTTTTGTTTGGATAACAATGCTCTACTGGCTGCAATAAGAACAATGACTAGTGATGGCCTACAAATAGTAACATACTGTAATAAGTTAGGTTGAAAAAGACACACATCCATCAACTTCAACCTTTATAGTCTATATATTTACATTGCCTAACTGCTAGTTGATCCAAACGAAAGCAAAACTCCCATTTGAAGACTTTTCAATTTGCTTCAGAGGGGGAAAAAATCCTTCCAGACTCTATAATGGAAATTGGACCAGCTCCTGGATCAATTTGTACTATGAGCTACGTATGTACGTAGAAAAGAATTAACAGGTCATTTAAAGTTTGTATCTGTTCATCCAGAACCTATACATGACCTGCATCTTGGAAACACAATTTCACATGAAAGAGGATACAGTGAAACCTTTATTTTAAGTTTTCCTGCATTTTACATTTTTTATTTGTGGTCCCACCAATTGGTGCATTTGCCTAATTTTAAGTAACATTTTCTTGGATTTTAAATCAAAATGTTATCCTGATGTACTCAAAAACTGCCTTTTCCCCCTCTATGAATGTTATTATTTGTGAAATAAAGAGGTTTAAAATACTAACCATATGTATATTTTGCAATGGGTCTGCCTGTAAATGGCCAATTCCAACGAGTTTGCTCCTTATACAGTCCTCCACCAATCACTTATTGCTTTAGGTTGTGCATGTGACTAACAGAGAGTCTTGCACATGCTCTCCATAGTGGAACATTAACACTGTAATGCTTAACTCTTGTTATTAACACAGTAAATATTGTATATCATTGTAAAACAGGCTCCTGTGCTTTTATCCTTTCAGTACTTGAAGAAAAAGTCACTTTAACACATTTCCTTGATTTTACATTTTCCCGGATTTGACATAATTTTTTCCTGGTCCCCTGGAAAAATGTAAAATGGGGTTGTACTGTAATTCTATAATTCCATAGGAAGCCATAAAAATCATTTCATATTCCTGTGTATCCTATACAGATATCAGTAATGTAATCATGAGCCCTGTTGCTTTATATCAACTTGGCTGCCTTAGTGGATGCACAGGAACTTTTATAAATTTGCACATTTAATTGATAATGCCCAATGATGTCTTAGATTTCAGTCACAGGGTTTACGCATTTGTCCCTAGTGCTGTGTCTCCTGGAAGATCAAATGGATTAAATGCTACAATGATGTGATCAAGGCTGCACTTTCAGTCAACATGGGATGCTCATGTCATTTTATGCAACTGATTTCTTTTTTAATTCAAATATTCTTCAAACACCAGAAAGCAGTCGGGTTTGATAAATGTACACACAAACATAGAAGCTTGGATCCTTTAATTGCATCATATGGAATATAATTAAGCAGGTATGTTTTTTGAATGACATATTTTGAACATACGCACAACTGCATGCAGAAAATTCTTATTTTCTTTCTTTCATGATATATCAGTAAGAGCAGCTCAATTCAAAAACCCTAAAACAGGATTCAAACGATTCTCCGCAAAATCCTTTGAATTCCTGGAACTTAGAAATTTTTTCAGGACAGGTTCTATGAGGTCCCCCATAGGCTAAAATGGCAATTCAGCAGCTTTAAGATGGCAAATATTTGAAGTTGGATTTTAAAGGGCAAGTACTTCAAAATTCGAAATTTCTAATTTTTTCAATTCAAATCGAATTTTGGGCTATTCGATAGTCGATGTAGCCCCAATTTACTTTGAAATTCAAATTTAAAAAATTCAAATGTTATCGAATTTTCACTTAGACCTTTAGTAAATGTGCCCCACAGAGGGACGAATTTTTGAAGTGAAAAAAATTCAACAAAGTTTTTATAAAGGGCTTTTTTGATCATAAATGTATGTATTTCGATCAAATAGGTCCATTTTTGATCGATTAAAAATCCTTCGATTGCATCATTCGAATTGAACGATTCCTAGGACTTAGAGACATTTTCCAGACAGGTTCTGGGAGGTACCCCATAGGCTAAAATGGCTGAAGGGTCGAAGTGAAAACTCGAATTAAAAAAATTCTAATTTCAAAGTGATTTTTGGGTACTTTGACTATCGAATAGGCCAAAATTCAATTTGCATTGAAAAAATTTGATTAGAATTGAAAAAATTAGATTCAAATTAAAAAATTTGACTGTTCAAAAATTGAAGTACTGTCTCTTTAAAAAAAAATTCGACCCTTTGCCACCTTAAACCTGCCGAATTGCTTTTTTAGCCTATGGGGGACCTCTTATAACCTTTAAGGAGTGTTTTTGAAATTTTTTAGAAATCAAATCAAACGTTTCAATCAAAGATTTGAACAATTCGCTATTCCCTTGAAAATGTTTTTGATGGTCGTCGAATTTCAAAGTTTTTTCACTTCGAATTTTGACCCATAGTAAATGTAGACTTGAAGGGAAAATGCACTCGCCAAATGAATCGAGTTGCCGGTGCATCGCCCCAAACCGAGCGGGAGTTGAGTATGTGCTTTAACCAGTATAGAATGGAATTTCTTTCTAATGGGCAATGGAAATCCACCAAGGGATAATGTTAAAAATAACATACAGGTGATTTCTATACCAGCTCAATGGTGCAGGGTTTGGTGGCAATAAAGTTAAGTGCCTTAAAAGTTGATTTATTTAGGCAAAGCCTTATCCTTGTTTCAGCATCACTATAGGTCAATATTTCGAATAAAAATATTTGTGGAACGCTGGAAAATGTGTTTGTGGTTCAGTGTACCCCACTTTTACGTATACTCATTAAAAAATTCTTTACTCAATTTCCCACGGGATTTTTTAACATTTTTTTACATCAGCTCCATAATGTCCTAGATATACTAGCAGTGTCCATAGATCAAAGTGACTCCATTGCATTTTTTGCTCCCACAGTGAAAGGACTTCAGAGAGAAACTCGATGGTGCTTTGCTTTTGACACAGCATGTGAATAAAATGTATAAAACTATCTAACTGTACTGTTCATTTATATTCTCTGCAGTTCAGCCTTCCCCATTGGTGTCGAATATGTCTTCAACCTATTGAGACTACCATTAGTTTAAAGTGAAGTGATATTTAGGCAGGCTTCTAATTAACATTGTTCTTTCTTCTATCCTTTTAGGATTTTCCTTCTGTCTTCTCCCTTTTGAGACTAGAAGTTTCTATTGCTAATGCAAGCAGCTCCACCAATCAGAAAGCTGCAAGCATATGGCTGTGTATGTGACTAAAAAACTTTGTGTCATTTGGGAAGAGCTTCAATATCTTTATGCATCTGTGTCCTAGAAATGAAAGGCTCCTGTGTGCCTTGTAAGTCCTACTCTCAGTCTTTTATAAATCATGCTGTCTTCATCTAGTACCCTTTAGAAAATGACTGTGTTTACGCTATGGATATGATTCCTGCAAGGCTGAGATTAGCAGTGTGCATAGAAAATGTCAAAATGATATGTAGCTGTAAAACAGTTTTCAAAGGAGTGGTTTGCCTTTCAGTTAACTTTTTGTATGTTATAGAATGTCTATTTATAAGCAGCTTTTCAACTGGCCTTCAATGTATAGTTTTCTTAAACATTTCCCTTCTTCTTCTGACTCTTTTAAATGTATTTTAAATGGAGGTCACTGACCCCATCTAAAATAAAATTGCTCTGTAAAGCAAACTTATTAAGGATGGAATGGTAAATTCGAATTATCGCTTTTTGTCAAATTTCTTTTGGTCAAATTCTAATTTTAAACCAAATTTGAATTTGAGATTTAACAGACCTCAAACCTGCAAACGTTCTTATTCAATACTTCTCCACCTAGAACCTGCCGAATTTATTTACAAGTGAATGGCAGAGGTCTGTTGAACCATTTGAAGATATTAATTGACTTCCTGAGATTCTATTTTTTTGCAGAGAAAATTCAAATTTGATTCAGATTTTCAGGTCATTCATATTTTATCGAATATCAGATGTTTTTTCATAAATATCCTCTCATTCGAGTTGTGAGTACAATTGAATTTATTAGAGTTAAAAAAATTCACTCTGAAGTTCTGAGTAGGGAAGGGCAATTAGACCCGTTTCACTAAAAATCGCAGAAGTCTATGGGTGTAATTTTCATGGCAAAAGAAGATGAAAACAAATTCGCCAATCCCTAGTTCTGAGCTGTACTGCAACTTGGGTTAAAATGCCTATTGCAAATTACAAGTGGGGATTAAAGGTTTCTAATAACACATTGTAAAATATGAAATGACCAATCCCAGGGTCCTGAATGGTGGATTGGGGAACAGATATGTTTGAGAAGCAGTTGACTGGATGCAGAAGCTGAGATTGAGGAAAAGATGAATGGAACTGAAATAGCTTTCCCAGATTTCTAAATTGTTTGCTCCACAAAGGATTTAGGCAATTGGATTGTATCTGGGGTTAGTTCGGTTAGTGCTTCATGAATAAAACACAGACTTAAAGCCGGTGGTTATTCAATCAACTATATAAAAAAACCTACAATTCAGTAAGTATATAATTCAAGCACAGATATCGTAGTTCTTTTTATAGAATGCAAAAGCTGGAGGCACCATTTTTGTAAAAGAAAAAAAAAATCTGCTGTAATTATTTTTCCATTAGCTATGATCATTAGTACCAAGGGATATAGCCTACTGTGGAAACACTGTTAAGCTGGGCTCCATATTAACTATGTTAAATTATTTGCAGCGTTGCTTTATGTCTTGTAGTGCCAGAAGGAATATCTTTTATTTAAATAACCAAATGAGATGGGTTGAAGCTCATGAAATATTTACTTATTTTTCATGGAATCCAGTGCTGCTTCAATTTGCTTGAAACTCTATGGCACATGGTTTTCTAAATGAGCACACTAACAACAGTTTTCTTGATTATACATTTGTTAATACATTCAGAAAGTAAAAATCTATGAACTTGTTATACAAGTAATGCACCTGGATTACTGTGGCTTGTGCAAGCAGAGCCGTAGATGTGCTATCAACCGGCCAAGGATTAAAGCCTTCCGACAAGTAGCCATATACACATCAAATGACAACGTGAGATCCAATGTTATGTGCCAGGGTTAGAATCTTGGCCTGTGCAATAATCTACTATCAAAGGGAGGTGGCTGATCTGCTGATCTATTGGAGGATTTTGGAGTTCACTACTGCTGGATTTTTATACACATACTGTATGGTACTGCCACTATTCTCACACACACTCAACCTCGTTAAAGGAGAAGGAAATGTGAAATCACCTGGTGCGCCAAAGTTTTGTGAAATTACAATAAAACTTTTTGATAAATAACCCCCCTTAAAAGAGGGTACAATTATTCATTGTTGCAATGTATCCTTGCTCATCCAAACCTCAATATACAAACATTTTGGGTTTGTGCATTGTACAGAATAAAAAGAGAAGGATTAAATAATTACTTGGATAATTCCTCCCTCAGACAAAACCATTTCAATTTGTAATAAGCACAGGCATCTAGAATCCACTGAGCAGAAGTGATCAGTGATTGCATAGCAACAGTCTTTGAATCACTTGGGACGGGACAAGGAGTCCAATTTTTTAAGGTTTAGCCACAGCAGAACAAGTTCCCTAAAGGCAGACTTTTCCTTATCTCTGTCTTAAATACTGTCAACTTCTGGCTAGAAGGGAATACACTGGCAGCTGTTTCTTCTACACAAGCAAACTGTCAACTGTCATTTGTTTGAATGTAATCATTATGGAGTAGCTAACAATAGAGGGTTACTAATCATTATTCAGAGACAAAACTATAAAAAATCATATACTGTCTCTTTTATATTTTTTATTTGTTCAATCTAGTAAAAAGGGTGTGAATATACATCTCTATTCAGTGTCAAATGCTTTCAGTGTGCTGTATTGATGTGTATAACAGGCATGTCACAGAATAATACAGTTTTAATTGTTTAAAAAAAAAAAATTATATAGATTCTATATTAAATTGCTCCAGTAACTGTAGTCAACAATCAATTTATAGGAGAAAGGCACAGAAGGCAGAAGATCAGTCTGTAAAATTATGCCCATATACATTAATGGTCGTCGGCGAATGTTTGGTGAAAATTCACTCATCCCATTTGGTCAAATTTGCCCATCCCCAACTCACCTCCATGTTGAGTTTTTACAGTATATATAGTAGACTTATGAGCATCATCAGATTTCACAGGACATTCATGTAGAGGCATTTTACCAGGATGAGAAATATTGGAAGTGGAGTTGCTATTAAAATAAATATGCTCAATGGCAGCTACATGACTGTACAGCAATAAAGGCACTGTGCATATTAATTGGTTGCTAATCAGCATATTTATTTTTTCCCAGGTTTCAAGGCTTGATCTAAACACTAGGGGGGTGATTTATAAATGATTGAAATTCAAAATTTTACACTAAAACTCAGAAATTTGAATGATGCTTTCAAAAACTAGTATGCATAATAGTTATTTAGCTCATAAAATTTGTAAAGCCAGAATGTAAAGCCTCGACATCTGCTGAATTCACGTACAAGTCAATAGTGACTGTCTGGCAAATCTAAGCTGTTATTTCAATCCAAGTTTTTCAAATATTTCAACCTTTGAGTAAAAATTTGAGGTATTCAATTTTTTCACCTTTTTCAGGCTAATTTTTTTGTATTCAGATTTTTTTGATAAATAAACAAACATTTTAATCTTTTCAAAACTTAGGGTTATTTTGAAGTAGAATAAAACTATCTTTGTAATACATTTTGTATGTGTCTACACAACTACCTAGAAATAAGGAAGGTATGGGCACATATATTAAAATCCATTGCCATCCCCCAGTGACTATAATGGAAACCTGCAGCTTAAGACAGTTGTCAG
The DNA here is from genome assembly GCA_024363595.1 of Xenopus borealis. Classification (NCBI taxonomy): domain Eukaryota; kingdom Metazoa; phylum Chordata; class Amphibia; order Anura; family Pipidae; genus Xenopus; species Xenopus borealis. Next base: position 22,089,001 of record CM044440.1, on the reverse strand, counting down.
CGCCAAAAATTTCAAGGTTATATGTGAGTTTTACGTTTTTTGAGTTTAATAAATCTCAAAAATGAAACAAATGTTGATAGCTCTGCCTCTGCCCCTATGTTTTGGGTGGTTTTAATACAATTATCCACTGGCTAAAGTAAGCTGGTACATATCCTGGAAGTATCTAATTACCATAATATTTTATCCTTTAGCCAAGTACTGTATGATTTGTTGTGGCAGTGGATGTAGCCATTGTGAGACTGTTTGTCTTACTTTGTGTTGTGTTTTGAAAGCTGAGGATAAGCAGAGTATAACAGTGTTTTATTAGCAGGTTCATGCAGCCATTACACAACAGTCACATAAACTATAGCACCTTAAACAGTATAGAAGGTACAGTCTATGCACACTATAACTCATGTGCACAGTGATATCCACAGGCCATTTGATACACACCACATATTTGCCTATGCTAGGAAAGCATTTGGGCAAATGTAATAAACAACAACAATGCATCTTAAAGCAATAATATACATTGTTCACATGACATAGTCCTTGGTCAATGCAGGTAGTTTTGGAATTTTCTCATTACACCTTATAGGTTCACTTTCTTCAGGCCTATTGCAGTTGGCATCAGGAGTAGGAAAATGTCCTTCATCAAATGGAGCTTCTCCAAAGTCATATCTAGCAGGAGCAAGATGCATTCCATATGCGTCCATCAGATAGTTCATATGTGTATGGTCCTCACTGGCATCTCACTTCTAGTGGTGTAGTAAATTTAAATTGTCCTTGTTTCAGTATTCCTGGTTTCTTAATTCTGACTAAAGATTCAGGCTAAAAGTGCACTTCTCTTGAACCACATTTTCTGTCAGTATAAGCCTTGCATTTGGCTTGATGATGTTTAACAATGTCAGTAGTAGATAATTTTGTAGGAACAGTATTTTGTTGAAGTTTGATATCTGCAACATGTAATTTAGTGCCCACCTGTCTGCCATGTAGCAATTCAACTGGAGATTCTTTGGTTGTTGCATGGCAGTCTATAGAAGCATCTGCAAAAGGACCCACAATATCAATAGCAAGTTTTTCCCATGCTGAATCAGGGAATGGTACTGGCTGAAGTGGTGGTGTATGTGTGATAGCTGTTTTGTCATGATTCTGACAAGTAACACAAGAATGAATGGCATCTATTGCTGGCCATCAGTATAGTTATTGTAGTCTATGTTTTGTACTTACAATTCCTTGATGACTCTCATGTGCAAGTTGTATGAGCTTTTCTCATAAGGTCTCTGGTACCAGTAAGCGGTGAGTTCAACTGCATTTGGCCATTTGCTTTGTAAGATGTCCTGTAGTTTTACTTGAATTGGACATGTGAGGCAAGCTTGCTTAAAATCAGAAGTTGTAACTGTAGATGATAATATATCAGTCAATGCAACAACTTCTATGTCCTCATCCAGTGTATCAGAAGCTGCAGGTAAGGGTAATCGAGACAAACAATCAGCAGTAACATTTTTCAAACCTGGTTTCTATTGCATTTAGTAGTTGAAATTCAGTGACCTCTAGGTATACGCATTCCAGCTCTTCCTAGTCCCTTTGTTGTAAGCAGTGTAGTTAAAGGGCTATGATCCATGCATAAGGTGAATTCTCTACCCCATAGGTAGGTTCTCCTTTTTTCTGTTGCCCAAACACATGCTAGAGATTTTTTCTCAACGGTTGAATACTTACAATCTGTCTCTATAAGTGTTTTGAATGCAAAACAGTTTTCTCTGAATGATCAGCATGGATCTGTGTGAGAACTGTACCAATGCCATAGTCTGAAGTGTCTGTAGCAACCATAGTGGGTAGTGCAAATAAAGCTAGCGCTGGACTGTTCACAATTAATTGTTTCACAGTTTCAAAGCTACTGTATGCTGAGCAGTCTCTGACCAAACCACACTTGTAGTGCTCTAAGTTGCTCCACAACTGAAGCATAGTTGGGAATAAACTTAGAATACCATGAAGTAAGACCTACAAAAGCTCATAAGGTCTGGAAATCAGATGGAGTAGGTGCAAGGACATGGTCAGGGTCAGACAGTAAACCCTCTTGTGAAATTACATGACCCAGAAAAGACAGCTGAGTTTGTCTGAAGTGGCATTTGTAAAAGGTTCAATTTCAGCATAGACAATGTGTTTAAACGTGTTTTGATAGCCGAGGATGAGCAGAGTATAACAGAGCTTTATTAGCAGGTTCATGCAGCCATTACACAACAGTAACATAAACTCCAGCACCTTAAACAGTATAGAAGGTACAGTGTATGCACAGTGTAACTCATGTGCACAGTGACATCTACAGGCCATTTGTATAAACACCACACTTTGTAAGGCAGGTAAGGGAGAGAGGCTATTTAGAATGCATCAGCTTACTCAAGTTCTTAAATACTCATTAAATAACTTGAATACTTAAGTGTTAGCAGTTTAGAAAGCATTAACTTAGAGGGTGAAACACATCCTTATACAATGCATGTTTCATTTCAATCTGTCAACCCAAAAAATGACTTTCTGCCTAATAAAAGACAACACAGTTATAAGCAACTTTCCAAAATGAATGTATTAAAAATTGTTGGTGCTTTAAAAGTTATTTGTAAATGTAATTGCTATAGAAAGCAGCATTTTCATAATTCCTGGTTGCTCCATTTTAAACAATGTTGCAAAAGCCAGTCTCCTCCAGCAAGACAGGTCTGTTAATCGTTTGGCTTATGTTACATTGTTTCAAAAGCCAGAGCCACCAGTACAGAGACTAGAAAGGGACAGGCAAACACTGCTTTCAATAGCAATACATGTACAAATAACTTCAAACCTATAGAAAATGTGTAATGAATGTATATTACAAAGTTGTTTAGAATCATGATTCTTTTATTAGGCAAAAATTATTTTTGGGGTTGACATGTCCTTTAACAGACAAATGTATGGTTGATTTTGTTTGTATGCTTGTCCAAGAAATCATCCAAGCTATTAACAGAATCAGAATCACAACATCACCCGGCAGTGCATTCCACAACCTCACTGCCCTCACTGCAAATAACCCCCTATGTTGCTTCAAATTAATGTTTTTTTCCTCTAGTCTGAAGGGGTGGCCTTTGGTGCGGTGATTCTCTTTATGGCAAAAAAGATTGCCTGCTATCTGTCTATAAAGTCCTCTAATGTACTTGTAAAGTGTAATCATGTCTCAGTTAGAAATGAATATCAGCTATTAAAGAAAGAGGAAAGAGAAGAAACATTATATTTTATTTATAAAGAAAAAACCTGGCCTGTACATATATACTACAATGGATATAACATCCCTTATAAAAATGTTAGAGTCCCTTTAAATTTGACACCAGCCCAAAAAAAATATCAAAAATGCATTGCATATTTACATACAGTAGTTACATAGTTAGTTAGTTACATAGTTAAATTGGGTTGAAAAAAGACAAAGTCCATCTATTTTTCTTTACAAACTAAGTTTTCCTGTTGCCAGAGCACTTCTATCACTTATTTATGAAATGTATAGGGGGAAATTCACTAAGATCCGAAAAGTCACTAGCGTTGGCTTCGCTAGTGTTGGCCACACTTCGCCAGGTAAATTTTTTGCCAGCGCTAAGCAAATTCACTGGTCTGACCGGGCGAAGTAAAGTCTAGCGTAAGTGGTAACGTTCAGGAAAATTTTGATCTTAGTGAATTTGCGTAATTACGATCCTTCGTCAGTGCGCAACTTCGCCTGGTGTAAGGGTGCGAAGTTGCACAAGTCTATCTGCTTCGCTAGCAAAAATAATTAGCGCTAGCGTTAGACGCTTCGCACTTTAGTGAATTTGGGCCTAAGTGTTCTCTTTGTCTGAAGGTGCCAGAATGAGTTCCAGCTTCAGTTACATTGTGTATTCAGAAAAATGGTGCTCTAACTCAGCAAGGTAAGGGAGTCAGATAAAAGCACATGTGATTTAACGGAGACATTGAAATAATGACGTCAGTAGGTAGGGCTTCAAGATTAAAAAGGGAAAATTCATAATATGTTTGTTTCTGTTTCAAAGGTAAAAAGGGGTATTGTAGGAGCACTCCAAGGCTAAGTAGTAATATTTAAATGGAAGTGCTATTGATGTGGTTTAATCAATACCTGGTCTCTGGTCTCATCCGTAATCTAGTATCTGTGCATTACAAAAACAAGGGTTTTTAGCTACAAATGTATGATCAATAAAATTGGTAAGACACCATACCACATCAAGTGAAACTGTTTCAAAGGTAATCGGTTCCAACACTGTAAATGTAATGCTACAAGGTACGCATATTGAACATCATTAATTTTTCCAAACAACATACAAGCAGAACCCCATCCGCAGAATAACCTGATGCCATGCAATTGCAGATAATGACATCCATGAACTATGCCCTTTCCCTAGACAAGCAGAATAACCTAATATGATACATGCAAGTATCACCTCAAGACAAGTATATGCACTTTCATTGTTCTGTAGCCTGTTACTCAAATGCACATTTTTACGTGGCGGTGATTAATATCCTGTTTTTCTAACCCAATGCCCTTAGCCAGCTTCACTCCCATTCACTGTTTAAACTCTCTAGGCTCTGAAAGTTTGCAGAGAAGCCTGATAAAAAGATATGATAAAATCAACCTATATGTGAATTGATAAATGAGAATTTAAGTTTTTAATTTCTCAACATCTGCAAATTGCACAATGGGGAATTACTCATTACGAAAAAAGTACTCTGTATATTTAACATGGTGACTCAAACTGGTCATGTGAATGTAACCAACGTTATTCATTTTACTTTAATAAGGTTTAAACAAGGAAATGTATCATCTTAATCAGAATATGGCTCTGACTGAAGAAATTATATCTAAGGGTTAAGCATCCAATGAGACCAATTCTAGGAAATAAGTCTCTATTTCTTTTAGTCCTCTCCTACTCCATGTCCAAAGTAGAGGAACAACTCTCTTTTTAATATGGTAATATGATAAAATAGCAAATAGATTTCAACATGTTTTATAACACATATTTCTAGGCCAATTTACATCAGCTTTGTTATATGTTCAGATGAGAGTTATCATCCTCATGGCAGTATCTGGGCTAACTATCAATCTTTCACTGCAACCAAAGTTATTTCAGGGGGAATTTAGAAATAGATGGATACATTCTCTGACCATTGTATCCATGACATGTCAAGTATGTTGACATTTCGGGGCCCATCTATTAAACCTCAAATTTTTCTGGTTGCGTTTTTAGCTGGGAAAAACTTAATTTTTTAGAGGAATAAAAACTTGAATTATTCAAGAGTTATTATGCTCCAAAGCTGCTAAAAATTAGAATCCAATAATACTCCAGCTAACAACTGTCGAGGTCAGGTAAAAGTCAATGCCAGTTGGTCCCTTTTTAGAACATGTTTTTGCTGTCATGATTGTCAAAAGTATTGACAAAGTAAAGTATTTGATCGTTTATTAATCTGATAAATTTGAGCTTTTCATTCATCAGTCTGAATAATTAGAATTTTCCGGGTGACAATTTGAAAAAGTCACATGATTTGAATTATTGCCAAGGTAATACTTTTGGGTAGATTTACTAAATTCGGGCCAATAGTCGAGAATAGTCTCAATTCGATCGTGCGTCTATTTGAATATGCAAATTAAGTATTTTCGACCATCAAATATAGAATATTTGGGTGCATCGAATAGATCAAATAAATATATATTCGAGCGCTCGACTATTCGCCAGTCGAAGAACTTGCCCTTTAAATTTTTATTTGACTGCCTACTTTGCCAGATTGAACCTACCGAATTGCAATAGAATCCTATGGGAAGCCTTTTGCCGAATTTCAATCGTACGTTCGAATACTTCGAACATTCGTTTCGTACGATTTTGACAAATATTCGAAAGTTTTTTCTGCCACTTTTCGTAGAATCGTTCAATCGTACGATTCTGGTGATTAATCTAAAATGCGCTCAAAACCGGCGAATATTTTATTCGATTTTGAATTTGAGGACTAAAAACCCTTGACAATTCGACCCTTAGTAAATCTGCCCCTGAATGTGAGGAAAGAAGAGGCCTTCTAACAACAAGGGGCAATGTTCTCCCTTCTTTCCACCCCTTTATTATCTTATGTAAAAATACTTTTATTGTGGATTGAAGGCAAAATATATAGTTTGGGCATGTAATGTTCCAAATCCCATGTCCACAGCCATCTGGATTCAGTGTAGTACCTACAAGGCATCTAAAATGGTCATAGTGGAAAACATTTTATGTGGCCCCAGCCTTAGCAATTGCCTGCATACTACTCTTATTTGAAAGGAGTGTTTGACTTTGACCAAATCTCCAATAGGAACCTTCTATATTTCATAAATATGATCTAAAGTGTTTTCTCAATTTCATATTTATTTTAACTATTCTCTTTCAATCAGTGAGAATGTTTTGCATTTGGCAAGATTTTGTTAAAAAAAAAGGGGGGGGAGAAAGTACATTCTTGCATGTATATATCACTTATTAATTCATCCTAACTCTGAGTGGGGAATTAATCAAGTGATTTTTTGAAAAATGTGTGCGTTGATATAAATGAATTCTAAAATGACTTACAGAAATGCAATATGTGCTGCTAAATCACAGAGTTTACAAGGCAGTACTTGTTGTATCCTCTGGGACTAGCTATCAGCACAGTTTGTATGAATAACCAATTCATTTGCACATAGATTAGCGTACTTCATTTGCAAATGGAGATTCTGATAGTTGGCAGGCTTTAACTTTGCAGCTTGGAACTGAAATGTGTTTGGTGGAATTTTTTTGCAAACTTAAAAATGATAAAAAGTATTCATCCATTCTGGACACCAATAATAACAATAAATCAGCAATAACATTTACTGTTCAACAGAAAGCACAGTGAACCTCAAGCATAAGGAACCGTCTGATGCAAATATTGTTTGTATGCACACTAATGAATCGGAACCATTATTGTGCTTACAGGTGCTGTAAATACAAATATGGGGGGAACGGCTGCACCTGCCAGACAGGGGAACTTAAAATGATAATATAAAAATGAATGGTGCTCGTTAACCAAACTAGATATCTTCCTTAAAATACTAACTCAGGATTAAACTTGGGTCACCTAACAAAATCAGTGCAATATTGGCTGATGGATTTTATGCCAGCATGAATCTTCCTCACAGACAAGATCATGTCCTCCTAAACTACATAATGCAAAACTTCACCCTCCATAATTCTCAATGACAAATGTATACAGGTATGGGACCTGTTTTCCAGAAAGCTCGAGACCTGGGGTTTTTTGAATATGTCGTTTGGATCTTATAAATATTGTAAACATTAATACTAAATTGATACTAAATTGTGCAGAACTATAGGTTCCATGCAGGA
>CM044440.1:22035335-22078942 GCA_024363595.1 Xenopus borealis | reverse complement strand
AACTAAATAAACCCAATTGTCTGGTTATGCTTATAGTAATGATTAATTATATCTCAGTTTAGATCAAGTACAAGGTATTGTTTTAGTATTAAAGAGAAAAAAGATCAATTTTCAAAATCTGGCTTCGTTTGGAGCTTTTTGGATAATGGTTTTCTGAATAATGGATCCCATACCTGTATTGAAGTAGTATGTGTTAAAAATAAATGTGGTAAAGAGATAAAGGAAAGGTCAGGTGCACGAGGGGACAGTGTTTGAAGGGAGCGGGCAACTGATTATCCTGATTATCAGGGACTGGTTGATTGGAATTAAGAGGCTCACCTCACGATAGACTCCACAGTTCCACCGTGCCTGGTTTTAATTTGTGTTGTTTTATGGACAAGGTCCAGCACTACCTGGAATGGTTTCGGCTAGTGAGTTTGTTTTTATGTGAGCGTGATCTTATTAATGTTTAGATTAGTGATGGGCGAATTTATTCGCCAGGGGCGAATTCCCGCGTTTCTAAGCTGGCGAATAAATTCGCGAAACGCCAGCGACGAAAACGACACGACGCAACGAAAACTACGCGACGTGTGTCGAAAACGACGTGTCGAAGTTGACGTCAAAAATGTCAATTCGCAAAACTGGGGAGATTCGCCCAGTTTAGATTAAAAGTTACGTTTTAAGTGAATTGTTACTTCTTAACTGCAACTTCCTGAACTGACTTGCTTGGTGAAGCATACTGGTGACTTTGTTACAAGTACCTGTCTGCAAAACTAGTCAATTGTTTCAATTATATATACAAGGTTGCAGGTGTGTCGAGCAGTTACAACTTAAATTTAGCTCTGATGTGATGTGTAGTTTTCAAAAAGAGCCAGCACTTAAGGATGGAACTGCTTTCTGGCAGGCTCTTGTTTCTCCAAATCAATGTAACTGAATGTGCCTCAGTGGGACTTGACTTTTTACTATTGAGTGCAATTCTTAGATCTACAAGGCAGCTGTTATCCTTTCCATTGTTCTGTTGTTAGGCTGCTGGGGGAGAAAGGGAGGGGGTGATTGCAGACCAGCAGTAAAGAGTGACTGTTTATCAGAACAAATGACCGGAGGCAGCTGGGAAACTGACAATATGTCTAGCCCCATGTCCGATTTCAAAATTAAATATAAAAATCAGTTTGCTGTTTTGAGGAACTGGTTTTCAGTGCAACTTTCTGCTGGATCAGCACTATTAACTGATGCGTTTTGAAGAAAAAAAAATGTATTCCCATGACAGCATCCCTTTAATAAAACTCTCTAGTTGTAGAGAATTAAACATTTTTTTTTGAGATTTGTGAGAAAATACACAGAAGGAATGTTAGGCTCCTTGATGCATTTAAAGCATGATGAATGATTAAAGCTAGAAATTAAAAAAAAATAACTCTTTACGTTTCAGTCCATTTATTCAAGTTACAGGAAGGATTCTCTACTGGCTCCTTCTCTCTCTCTCTAAATCCTTGCCACCAAACTCTTCCCTTTTGATTCCATGTTCAATTCCAGACCCCACACATTCACAGGGAGTTCATTCTCCTCCCCAAACTCTTGCCAGTTCTAATAGTTCATATGAATATCTCCATATGCAGGCTATTTCCTAGCAAGATCATGCTACCCACCTGTTTGGGATGGATCATCAGGAAGAAGGTTAAAAATGGATAAAGAGTTAATCTAATTTGCAACGAGGGGGACATAACATGTTAATGTCCTGTGGCAGCAAACATTCATATCACATTTGAGTTTATTTTATTAACTAGAAACAGGTCTACATGCAAAAAAAAGTAGCAAAGTAGCAAAAAGTACAAGCAAGCCGGATGAAAGCTTTTATATAGGTCACAGAACTCCAAGGTGACATGGTTTAATATAATGCACATCTGGGTATTCTTGTCCTGTGACAAAAGTGGTATTACTAAATCACTAATAATCCCTAGATTCTGCTTATATAGAAAGATTTAGCAGGTTATAGAAACTGTATTTACATGTTGCTGTACATTAAAAGGTAAAACCATGTTATATGCTTATGTATGAGAAGTACACATTTCTTCCCCTGGGGACTGAAGGTAAGAGGATGCATTAGGTCATCTCAGAACAGAATGATATTGCCCCTTACAAAATGGACAGTTTGGAAGTCAGTCTCAAGCTTAATACTGCCATATACAGTATGTTTAAGTTTGTGAATGTTTTGGTCAAGTATTTCACCTAGTCTGCTGATAAAAGCAGCTGTTTTTTTCCTAATAACAGTAATTATTTTGAAGTACACTTTATATTGGCTGGAAATCCCCCAGCTATGGCCAGCTAAAGAGTTGGGCCTAATTTAGAGGTGGGAGGGGGGTGTTTTATTTTTCCAGGTTGAAGTTTACTCCTGGCAGGTCCAGACTTGACCAGGAGGTGTCAGTGTTACTGATGTCTTTATAAAGGAGTGGCACCACATGTTCTTCCTTTCTGGCTGCCACCTGCTGAGGAAGGAGCATGTCTGTGGGAGAGCTTGGGACTCAGGCCCCAGTAAGGAAAGGCCCCAAGGAAGGTAAAACTTGGAGAAGGCAGGCATAGTGATGGACGAATTTGACCCGTTTTGCTGCACCAAAAATTTGCAGACGATTTTTGCTGCACGTCCATGGGTGTAATTTCCATGACAAAACCATTCACCCATCCCTAGTCAGGGAACAGGGCCCCATAAATAGTGATGAGTGATTTTTTTTTTTCAAGCATGGATTTGCGGCATATTTCTGCGTTTAGTTATCTGCAAATTCTTTTTTGCAAAAATCTGCCACAAAAAAGTCGCAAAGTCTGCATAAGAAAACATGCCTATTGAATTTAATGCATTTAGACAAAAAAAAGGCGCTAAGACAAAAATTTGCAAAAACTCCCATTGACTTTAATGCATTTGGAGAGAGAAAAAATTGTTGCACATGTAAATCTGTTGCGTGTAAGAAAACTTTGATGGCCGAAGCAAAATGGGCCAGATCCGCTCATCACTACCCATGAATAAGGTATGAAATAATGGTAGGTGTAGCTCCTATCATAGTTCCCTCTAGGACTGTAAGTCATTGAGGAAGAAAGAGCAGTTCTGAGCTCCAACGTAGGGGCATAGATTGGAGTTATCTCTCACAGATCATATTGCCTGTAGGGACCATAGAGGATAGAGGATACCCCTGGAAGTTCTACTGAAGGTGATCCAAGTCCTTGGGCATCACAGAGGTGAAGTGGAATTTCTGCCAAGCCTGACTCCAAAGGGATGTACCGGTGTGATATTGAACATATTGAATGTTCCTTTACCACTTTGACTCAGAGAAGCTGTGTGAGTATCCTGTTGTGTTTAATAAATTGTTTTTGTGGTTAATAAATTACTGTCTTGAGCAACTGAGAGGTACAATTCTGAAACACCTCTCTCTTCCCCCACACATATATGTGAGGACCTAGCAAGGACCAAGGGTTTAATGTAATCAATGCTCTGCAGTATTTGAGTGGAAGCTAGTCCTGATTAAAAAAGGGTTACACTTAAGACATATAGTAAGGAAATGATAAAGTGGGATTGCACAGGTATGATTAAAAAAGTTAAGTGACAACTAGAACTATGGTTTAGTCAATTTATACTCTGCAGATCAATTTCATTGCAAATTAGAACTCTTCATGGCACTTTCTATGGATAAAAGGTAATTATCACAAACGACTGGTCTGCTTTTGTGTGATAATAACTATTGATATTACAGGTTCTAGACGTTTTTATTCATGAAGGAAGAACATCATATTTCTTACAGTACTTGCATAATGCAGATATATGTCTGTTAATGATCAAAGACTATGTTTGGATTATGTGTTTTATACTGTTATTAGGTAGAAAAGTTAAAATGCAAGTATAAGTAATTTGTGACATTCACAAAAGAGCGTGAATTGTGTAAAATAAATGGAAAAAAGTAAGAGTGAGAAAGACAGACAAAAGTAAAGAGCGTCAGAAACACTGTTCTGCCTTTGTAGCCACTAATTGACTACATGTGTATAATATATGCGCTCTACATAAACAAACAAATGATGAAAGCACATTCAATTAATACACATGCGCACATATTGTGATTGCAATCAATAAATCCATGTTGTTAAGAGGGAGTTCATTATTATGTTGAGAATAATAAATATTAACAATATATATATATCTTACATAGGGGATCTTGAAGGTGATGTCCATGCCTGTAAAATTGCAATAATTGTTAGAAGACTAGCATTCAAGGGGTGTTTCGCCTTTAAGTTAACTTTCAGTATGTTATAGAATGGTCAATTGTAAGCTACTTTTCAATTCTTCATTATTTAGTTTTTGTAGTTTTTCAATTATTTGCCTTTTGTCAGTTGACTCTTTCCAGCTTTTAACTGGGGGTCACTGATCTAAAAAACAAATTCTAATGTTATCAATACAGGTATGGGACTTGTTATCCAGAATGCTTGGGGCCTGGGGTTTTCTGTATAACGGATCTTTCCATAATTTGGATCTCCATGCCTTAAGTCTACCATAAATCATTTAAACATTCAATAAACCCAACAGGCTGGTTTTGCTTACAATAACGAGGTACTGTCTTAACATTACAGATAAATTGGAAATCATTTTAAAATATTTGGATTATTTGGATAAAATGAAGTCTTTCCGTAAGGAAAACAGATTTCTGGATAACAGATCCTATACCTGTGCATAATTATTGCTACTTTCTATTACTCATCTTTGTATTCAGGGTCTCTCCTATTCATATTCCAGTCTCTTATTCAAATCAATGCATTGCTCCTTGGGTAATGTGGACTCTAAAATTGCAAAGTGTGAATAAAAGCTAAATAACTAAAAAAACACAAGTAAAAAATGAAAACCTACTGCAAATAGCATCAAAATATCACTCATAACATAACAGTTAAGTCAAAGGTGAACAAGAAATATTCCAGTGAGGGAGTATTCATAGATAGTGTGCACTTCAATATGTCATGAATATTCAATGTGTAAACATTAGGATCATAATCTGTTTCATCGGCTTGATGAAAAAAAAACCCTCAAATGGATTTGCATGTATTCTTCACACTATAATTAGGCCTGGCTGACGAGCAGCAATATCAGAATTTAGCAAGTCAGCTGTACAAATACACATTTGCTTATGACCTTTAAAACTGAATACCCCTACAGAAATAGGGGAGGCATAATTAAAACCTTTAACTTGTGTAAACCTTGTCTGTTTAATTCCACCCACTGTTCTAATATGCAGTATTCTTTCATGATTCTGCATTCATTGAATTAGATTTGTTATATAATTACGTTGTTATCATTTTTTCCTGGAAAAGTTATATGTATACACAGGGAAGCCAAATCACATACTTAGGGGCAGATTAACTATAGTAGGTTGAATTTCGAATTGTAAAAAATTCGAAATTCGACCATGGGAATAGTTAGGGAATTAAAATCCTTTGAATTGTAAGGATTTTACCGCAATTCGATTGGTCGAACAATCGAATTATAAAAATTTGATCGAACGATCAAATCGTTCGATTCGAAAGATTTTAACCATTCGATCGAATTTTTATAATTCGATCAAAATTCGCCACTTCAGTAGATTGAAACTGCCGAATTAGGCAGTCGATTAAAAATTTAAAGGGAAGTAATTCAATAGTCGAATATTTGAATATTCAAATAGATTTTTATTCGAATTATTCAAATCATTTGATTCGATCGATTAACATAATTCACTGGTTGAATTTACCTAATTTGCTAAATTTTTGAAAATTCGATCAAATTTCAATCACAATCCCAGTCCTTTTGTCCCACAAGCAAACACATGCTTCAATTCCCTATCAGGTCAGCCTGGCTGTTGATTGGTTACCATCCTACACTGAAGTACATATGCTGACTGCCACTGGCTCTCCTGCATGGCCTGGGAAAGAAGGCAGCCGGAAGTGGAACAGACGGGAGGCTAGTAGTGTTTTTGAAAAAATGTTCAATAAATCAACCCTAAACACTACTTTTTAAGCACATTCCTTCTATATTAAAAGGAGCATAATGTACTGGTGCATCCTCAATTCATTGTGGAAGATTCAAGGGTACTTTTACAGTATGGGTCCTCTGTTAGTGAAGACATTTCAACAGGATTAAAAGATAGACGGGTGAATGTACTGTAGCATTATAAGTACTTCAATCAGAAGCATTATATTTGCAGATGCCTAGAACACTAAACCCCATTGAGGAAATGTAATAAAAGTCGTATGTAATAAAAGTGATGCCTCTGTGCGAACAATTTTTGCTTTGTGCGAATTTAATATAGCTTTTGCGAACTTTTTGAAAACTGTTTAGCGACCACTTCCGAAAGTGGAAGAGAGTTTGCAAATTTTACAGCTTGTACCAATGCGCAGTCAATGTAATAAAAGTTCTTACTGAAAAAGTCATTATGTTTGCTCCAAAAGGTTACGACACCTTCAAGCTCTTCTTAAGAGTGTGTAATTAAAATTCGCAGTGCGCAATTAAAATTCGCAATACAACAACAGTTTAAGGAACAATATTACATTGCGAGATGTGGATTTTTAATCTTATTGATTGCATATTCTTTTGCTCTTTGCAAATGTAATTACATTCCCTTCATGGTATAAAAGGCACTAATGAGGAATGTAATTAAAGTCGGTAACGGAAAAACTATTCGCAATGCGAAAAGTTATTCCTCTGTGCAAATAAATTTTGCTTTGAGCAAATTTAATATAGCTTTTGCTAACCCAGAAACTGTTTAAAGACCACTTCCGACAGTGGAGGAGAGATTGCTAATTTTACAGCTTGTGCCAATGTGCAGTCAATGATTACGACACCTTCAAGCACTTCTTAAGAGTGCACAATTAAAATTCGCAGTGCGCAATTAAAATTTGCAGTTTTCAATTAAAATTCGCAATGCAATAACAGTTTAAGGAACAATGTTACATTGTGAGATGTGCATTTTTATTTTTATTGGTGCAAATTGTTTTTCTCTTATTGACTTTTATTACATTCCCCTACAAGTTTGCCCAGGAGCCAGAACCCATAGCAACTAATAAGATGTTTGTCTTTAAACAAGTGACCAGTAAATGCTGCCTACTGATTGGTTGTTATAGCTAATTAGACCAGTAGCAAACTTTGCAACTTTTATTAAATGTTCCTTTAACACTAAGCACTTCAATGTCCCTGCTTTATAAAGCAGCAGCATGTCAACTATGAGGGTTAACCACAATCTAAATAAACATAATGTGATACACAGTACCTCGGTAGTCAATGAAACCCATTCATCTGTTCTCAACAGTTACCTCCCCTTTAGAATCGTCTTCAGTTTTGTTCTGTTAGTGTTATTGACAGCAAGGGACGAATTGCATAATTTTTTAGATTGCAGAGAGCACAGTACTTGCACTAATAAGACTGTTACTGCACAGAACACAAATAATTTTTGCTTTCCTGTAACAAATCTACAAACTCTGCAAATCACAACAATGGATTAGATTTTTCCATTTGTATACCTCCTGTAGTTTTCACTTTATAAGTAGCAATGAAATCATTTGCAAGAAAATAAATTCTGAATGTGACAGCAAAAAACAGACTCAATTATCAAATGAACTGTTTCATCCACATAAAAAAATCAGAAATGGTTTCCCCTCCAAAATGATAAGTATACATGGATTCCACCTAAAGTGCTCTGAAATGAGTTTAGAAAAAATCAGAAATTCATTATGTAATGCAAAAAGCTTTATGTAAATGGAACTTACTCACTAGGGGAACAATGGAAGATGATCAAAGATAAGCAATAGGAATGAAAATAGGTTAATGGGAATCAAGGTAAAATAGATTTATGAAAATAGGAACCACTGTTTAACAAGCACATTTTATCTGATGTGTCCAGACTTAATTTACTTCTTCCTGAAAGTTATAATTTTCACTTACGGGGGTTGTGGGTAGGCAAACAAAAGCTGGGCTTAACAGAATCCTGCATCCTCAGCCAGCCCCTGTATTTCATTGTACAGGTATGGGGCCTGTTATCTAGAATGCTTGGGACCTGGGGTTTTCTGGATAAGTGGTCTTTCCATAATTTATAACTCCATATCTTATGTCTACTAAACAATTTAAAATGAAATAAACCCACCTCCATAAGGGAACAGGAAATATTAAAAAAAAAATTCCTTTGTATATAATGAAAAAAAACCCACCAAAATATTTCTAACTTTAAAATCGCAAAGTCTTTATCAAGAAATAACTTACTGATACTCTGCTTGCATTCCTCTTCAGAAAAGGCGACAGGGAGATGATTTATGATTTCTTCTCCCTGCCTTCTATAGGAGATAGCCGGGGTAAGAAATCGAGCGCAGCACAATGGATCATCGCCCTGTAACCTTTCCTGAAGAGGAACAAAAGCGGAGTATCAGTAAGTTATTTCTTAATAAAGACTTTGGAAGACTAGAGGAACGCAAGCTGAGTATCAGTAAGTTATTTCCTAATAAAGACTTTGTGAATTTAAAGTTAAATGTGTCTTGGTGTTTTTTTTCCTTATGTACAAACAAAATTAAAAAAACTTTAAAAGACTAGGAAATTCATACATTCAAAATGACCTACTATGCACTCTCAAGGCTCTAAGGACTACCATTATTCTGTTAAGTACAGTATAGATAGACAGGCTGATATGTTTCAAGGCAGAACAATATAAGAGATTGATTCTTCAATTAACAATGGAGATAAAATGAAATCTATTTTGAATAGTACAGTTGGATATGTTTATATTAAGAAAACTAATTATGCTTTGATATACTGAAATTTCTCTCAAATGAACAAGAATTTGGGACTAAGTTATGAGTTTAATAAAGCTTGAGGCACTTATACATTGTTAGGAACTGTGGATAGTTCTTTCTATGGGATGAGGTTGCATAAAAAAAGGAAACATAAGGGTCCAGACTGGAATGGTAATATTCTGTTTTTATACAGTATTTTGAAATACATTCAACAGATTAAGCTAAAAATAAAGAACTCATTTATATTCAGTGGATTTCTATTAAAAAAAACAACTTCTCAAATGATTTAATGGACAGATAAATCTTCTGAGAGTGATGGAAAAATAAATTTCCACAAGCCATGAATAATTACTGCATAACCCATCTTGTAAAAAGCATCCATCTTCTATAATGGAATGTATAAAAAATTGGAAGGGAAAAAGCTTGAACATGCAAATTCCAGAGTTTCTCAAGGGGGGCCTATGCAATCTACTGCTACAGTGACACTGCTACAATTCTATAGAAATTTCACCAGCACACCAAACAGGTGTAGGTCCATGAATATTATAAAAAAAAGAAAATATAATTTCTCAAATATGTCTTGAAAAAGTCTATATTTTATTATGGTGATTTATTTATATTGTTCAACTCATTTATACATCAAGGTGGTTATTTTAAAAAATCTGAATATTTATCACAATTTCTATCAAACTCCCATGCACATTTTTACTGTATTTATAAATAGATCAACTTTCTGCAGGAAATGACTAAATTGTATGTTTTTTTGTTTGACTCCCAAAAGCTCAGATGTTTTTTAATTATCACCCAAAAACCATGGATTATTCGGAATATTGTATGAAACCCAGATATGATATCATGAGATATTCCAATCTTAATCTTCCATGGACTTCTACATGAATAAATCATGAAAAACTTTAGTTATTTTTAGAAGAAAATTGTGTTTTCCCCTTTAAAACTCCAACTAGAAAAAAAATCTGACTAAATAACCCACTAAATTTCACATTAGTCCCTGACCCAGCTGAACGTACAATCTACTGTAAGGTCCCTATTATATCATACACACACAATGTCCAGATATAAGCCAATTAACCTGCCTGTGTGCGTTTTGAGTATGAAAGATGAGATGAATATCTCATATAATAGAATACCCAGTGGAAACTTAAATAGACACAGGGATGATCATACTGGGGATGATTTATCAACAAAAAATTGATATGTTTATAATTTATAGTTTGGTAATTTCCCTGTGGGACCAAACTGTAAATTATATCATTATAAACATCCCGTTCCTATGTCAGAATGTGCCGTTTATAATTTAAACATTATCCTAATTTAACCCTAACCCTAATACATTATCCACTATATGATACACAAAACCATGAATATCCTGCAAATGATATCATTATAAACAATGCTTAGTGATGTCAGCAGTTATAATCAGTGCTTAGTGACGTTATTTGTAGTGATGATCCCTTTTTTTCCATATTTCTTTAAAACACTAAAAATGTTAGATTTATTAACTGTAAAAACACGAAAAACTGTAATACAAAAATTCACCAGGTAGGTTGAGGTTCTATATACATCAGTGGGAGCTGTGCTGATCATATGGGCCATTTTTAATCAATTTTAATCAACTTTTCAAGGTTTTCTGATTTTTTTTGCTAATTGTCTGAAGAATTCAAATGTGTAGCACATTGTTCAACATTTCTTATGGTTTTTATACGTGGATTGACTTTGATGGCATGTTTAATGTTTAATCTCATTTTCTCTAAAACTACTAAAATTCCACCTTTGATAAACGGGCCTCCCCTTGTACTGTGTGCTTTAAGTCTGTAAATTTCTTTCTATGTGAAGTGTTAAGTAGTACTGGATAACAGAATACCAGCCTTGACAACCTGGGGCTTGGCTTAAGGCTGTCTGACATTTAACTTTAAATTGAGATTACCCAAAGCAGAACCTCAGGCTTGTCTCTCAGTATTTGCTGTAATTTCTTAGCAATGTTAGCCCATAGTTTACAACTGAAGATGTTTATTTCAGACAATTTAAAAAAAAATGAATCTAACAGTAGAAGATCAGACAACAACGGAATGCTCATTTCTTAGTTTCTGTCTTAGCTATCACGGATGAAGCTAAGACACCTGTAACAAGCTCATGTCTTTCCCATCTGTCTTTGTTAGTTCTGTGCTGTCCATTCTAACTAATGGTGTGAGTGACAACAGGCTTCCCTTATGACCACTCATATACCAGCTGCCTTTCAGTCTCAATGTCCTTTGTCACTGGAACTGTGAAAATAATTGGTGTACAGATGCTGCATTTTATCTCAGAGCTGCATCAGTCAGAAGGGAACAGAAAGGTCCGTGTTGAGTACAGTATCTTTATGGATAGCTGCCTTTAAGATTTTTGGTGTCAGCCGAAGCTTCAGATTCTCATGTGGACGTGACATGAAGCAAAATAATTCAAAGAATTCAAATTTTTATATGACATGAGAGAATTAAATATGACATAAGCCAAAGATTTATAAGGAATTTTGTAAAGAAAAGTGTATCAGCAAAAGAGATATACAATGCTGAAGTGAATACAACCAACATAAATGCACCAAGGAATCCTTCATAAGTAAAATTAAAATGGTAAAACGTTACAGGGCATTCACATTCTCATCTTCAAGGGATGGATTTTTCAATATTGCTTATTTTTATTTTCCCATTTAATGTGTATTGCTGTTAGCTGTGACTTTTCTTTTAGTTATATTGCATGATGCCAATGAGCATGAATTTTTAATGCAGAAATTACATGTGTATGGGCAAACATCATTCACAGAGAATCATTGGTCATCAGTTGAGAGTCATTGTTTTATAGGCACATGCTTATTAAGGATACAATGGACATAAGGACTCCACACCATGATAGACCAAAGGCAGGTCCTGCAATTGGGAGAAATTAAGTTCTTTGTCAGATGCCATATCTTATCATTATACTGAATTTACAGAAAATGTTAACTATAGCTCATGGTATCATGGGTTTTTTTTTTGCATTTGGAATATATTCAGAGCCCACAGTAGGCAAAACATTAATATAATAATTGTGTTTTTTTTAATTCATATTATGGTCAAAATATGTTCATCTATTTATTGAATTTTGTAATATGTCTGTGTTCTTTGTTTCAGCTGTCTCCTAAAATATCATAGTGAAATATTTATTTTCATGTTTGCCATTTGATCACCAACATGGGTTAATTCAGTTCAATACTACATGAAGCAGGACACAAAGCATGACTGTTTTTTTTCACGTTAAAATATTCTTTCATCCTGAAAAATATTCTTACGCACTGAAAAATCAATCCGTCATTATTAAAAAAAGACAATGCAGAACAGCTTTCTAATCAATGCCACCTAATGCACTGTATCCCACAGAACCCATCCTAAAGTCACTGTGGTATTATGTCACAATGTTCGAAAGAACATTTGGGCTCCAAAATTTGTTTTTCTTCTTTTCCAGGGGACCATTTATTTTCAAACAAAGCATTTAACATGGCAAGTGAGATATGCAAAAGATGTGCTTAATCTTGTAAGCTTCTGCTTTCCCATTGCCAAGGTTTGAAAAAAAATACAAAATCTGTCTGAGAAATGAAACAAATGACATTGTTGAGGCTAGAGATGTCAATATGATGCATTAAGGCAACTTTTCTTTCCATATAACTGTGACCGTAACATTTCATAACTTCCAATAGGCTGTCATCGCTAACAGAAAGAAATGTATTACAGCCCTGAGACACCAAACTGCTCTTATTATCCAACAAGTTATTTTGATGCTCAGGGTCACATACATTGAAAGACACTGTAAAATATTTCCCTTGACAATTATTTTCTATGAAAGAAAAACTCTAATAATAACAAGTCATATATATGGGTGATTAATGCAAACCCACACCCATTACATCCACGTAAACTGTCATTGCATTATAGATTTTTCTTTTTTTTCTGTTTTCCCTTTGTACCTGCTTTTTGATGTAATTTGGTGCTTGACCACTGATGTCACTATTGTATATTTCAGTGATTTCAGCAATTCAAGCGTGGTGATCCCATTGAATTACATGCACCACATAAAATTTGCAGTATATCACACTTTGGTCGGAGTGGATGCAGCTTGTGGGGAAAATCTATTCTCAAAGTTATTGAGTTAAGTTACAAAGTCTTTAACATTATCTCACTTTACCTTACATCACATGAATAATCTGTAACTATAGCTCCAAGCATAACTTTTGTTCAGAAAAACAAATAAAACTGTTGTCTGAAAGAATGCTTATTTGTGTACACCTTTGAATAAAATACTTGATTGTTGCTAAGTGCAGCAGGCCATACATGGGCAGATTTTTACTGATCAACAAATGATTCATCTATCAATGGCTAATGACATGTAAGGGGAAATTTGTTGTATCCTTGTCATGTTGACTGTAAGATCGTAACTGATGGTTATGGGGTTGATTTAAAGGACAAGGAAAGTCTAAAATAGAATAAGGCTGGAAATGCTGTATTTTGTATACTAAACATAAACATGAACTTACTGCACCACAAGCCTAATCAAACAAATGATTTATGCTTTCAAAGTTGGCTGCAGTGGGCTTTATCTTGTAACTTTGTTAAACATCTTTGCATGACCCTGACCCTGCACATGCTCAGTTTGGTCTGGGCTGCTTAGGGATCATCATAAATTATCAAAACAGCACAAGTCAAATAATATTTGCCAGAAGCTGATACAGCAAGACTGATTAATAATCAGAATATACAAACTGAACTGGATCCTGTGTTGTCATGTAATCTAATGTGGATTTTATAGTTTTTGTATTATTTAATACAAACTTTCTCCAACTCTGCACAACCAGTGGCTGCAGCAAAACCTGCTCCAAATAGAATTCCAGTTTATCTGTTTAAATCTGGCTCCATGATCTTTGCCACTGCAACTGGAGTTGGAAACAGTGAAGAGGTTGTAAAGGCAAAAATAAAATCCAATACAAATCTCTACACAGTTGTCTACTGCTCTACAGGGAAACAAAGCTGCTTGAGTTCTGCATGGCTGGGAAGTAAGGTGGGGCTCCCCCTGCTGTTTATAAGTATGATTTTTTCCCTGCAGAGCAGTTAAGGACCTTCTGCAAATTCCTATCTACAGAAGTAAATGAAGGGAAAATTTCACTGCATACAGTCAGGTTTCTTATAAAACAGGAAACATATTTTAATTGTCTATCCAGCCCAATTAATTCCATCCAGGATGTGACATCCTTACAACAGGATCTTGACAAACTAGCAATCTGAGTAGCTAAGTGGCTAATGCCACCTGGGATGTAAAAATATCCAAGCCACTTATACCCTTAATGGGACTGCACTAGGCAAATCCATTATGGAAAAGGACCTTGGAGTCCTTGTAGATGATAAACTTGGCTGTAGCAAGCTATGCCAGTCAGCAGCATCAAGGGCAAATAAGGTCCTGAGCTGTATTAAAAGGAGCATAGAGTCACAGGAGGCGGGGGTCATTCTTCCACTTTATAGAGCAAGACCCCATCTAGAATAAGCCATACAGTTTTGGTCTCCATCACTCAAACAGGATATTATTGTATTAGAGAGGATACAGAGAAGGGAAACTAAGCTGGTAAAAGGTATGGAAAATCTTAGCTATGAGGAAAGACTGGCCAAATGTAATGTTTGTATTTTTCCTCCAAATCGAACTTTTTAGCATTTTAATTCTAAACCACATAAAAATTGTTACATTTAAGTGTAAAAACTGTGAAAAACTGCAATGCAAACCTTCTTCATCTATAAGTTGGCACGGTCATGTAGCCATCAATTGGAGATGTCCTTTGCAAATCGTAAAATCTTTCTTTGCTTTGAGCTTTTAGAGGTTTTCTTAGTTTTCTTAGTTTCTTAATTCTTATGAAAATGGATTTCAAGGTTTATGAATTCTTATTTGTTTCACATATTCATTAATTTGTGCTTTTTATATTCAGATCTTTTACTAAATAAGTAGACATTTGTGCTATTTTTTTAACAAGTGAGTTTTAATGTGGTTGAAAAAACCTCTAAAACTACACCAACTTAAATTTTGATTAAAAAGACATCTCCATGTACCTTTGTTTACTATTTCAATTGACTTTTGGGACAGTGTGGTTGGAAGATTATACATTTTACAATTGCTTGTACCCCATCATTGTAGAAGAGCAGTGGACAACATGTGTGGCCACCTTTAGACTAGTTCTGCCATCAGTTTAACACTCCATTTTGCCTTGTTCACACTCAAAGAGAAAGAGTGCATGTCAAATTAATATAATCCTGTTTATCTTTGCTAGAGTATATATCTATGCCTAAATACTTTTGTAGATCCCCATTCCCTTTCATTCTTTCCTTTTGTGAATGGTGAAATATATGTAATATTCTTATTGCTTTGGACTAGTGATAGGTGAATTTTTTCACCTTGTTTTGCCGCTGAAATGATTCCCATAGACATGAATGGCCTTGAGAGTAAAAAAAATGATGCTCATCAAAAAAAATTGCTTGTCAAAATTTTAATGGGTGGCAGCGAATTTTCGCTAGGGGACAATTTGTGATGAATCGATATGGGTCAAATTCACCCATTCCTACTTTGGACAGCAATAATGAATGGTGAATCTGATCCATTTTGCTTTGCTGAAAATATGCAAAATTGTGAAAATTTGCCAAAATGCACGGAAGTCTATGTGCAACTATTTTCAACAATTTTTTTCACCCATTCGACTCTATGGGCATCATTTTCACAGAAAATTGTTTTTGCTCATCACTAGATAGCAGCAAGGCATAGGAGAAAAACTGCAAGTGCAGTTGTGCTAAAATGGATGCAAACATTTTTGCCTGTGGTGCAACTGAGGTGGATGTTGATTTTCTTCAGAAAAAGTGCACTTGCACACTGAACTTGTATAATTAAATGAGCCCTAAGTTTCTTTTGCTCTTCATATAAACAATATCTAGCCTTATTCATCAAGAGCTAAGAGCAAGTAGCACTCAACCACAAAAATGTTTCCATACACAAAAGCCCTTGCACATGACAATCTATACCATGGGCAAAAATAAAATGTTGTACAAGGTGCAGATCAGTCTGTATGTTCACAAACAAATAATTCAAAAGACTACATGGGCAGAACTATAACCTCCAAAACTGGTTTATTGACCTTATTAATATTACTACTGGTGCCATAATGGCATCTTAAAAGAAGGCTGCAGAGTCACACCTTCCTGACTTTTGGTATGAAGACTCCATTCTTAATTTAAATTCAGAAACTCTAGAATTTAGGTCTACATAAAGTACCTTAATACTGACTTATAAACAAGCCTATTGGTATAAATGTCTCAATGGCACATCAATATCAGTTTTAAGCAGAGGGACCCCTGGTAGCACTTTGTAACAAATAGTGGAGGGATTGTCTTTTTTGTTGCAGGTTTCCAAAAAAGCAAAGGCTGTGATTTGAGATACAGTAATTCAATAACTTCAGCTTTTATCTTGGTTCAGATTTCATTTTAAATGAAAACAGGTTTTATTCTCAGATTACTTCCAGTGATATGTTACATTTTAGCTCAATTTAAATTGAGTTCATGTTGTTGCAAATTGTTAAAAGTCCACAAAAAAACTCCACTGTAGTTTAGTGAAAACCACAATGTTTTATATGATACTTTTAATCTTTGAATTCATTAAAACTACATATATGAGCATTAATTTTACATTAAAAGCGCCTCCACAACAGTACTATTTTGTGCAGAATTCTGCTCTGTTCCATTTCCTGGTTATTGATATTAAACATGGTTTATTAGAAAATGCCTTGGCTGCTTGTTAAATTCTCCTGTTCTCTTGTAACTTTGACCCAATTATCATCCCTTCAATGAAATAAAAATAACCATCTCACTATCATATTGAAGGTGGTTTGCTATTAAAAATCAAAAGTGCAACACATCATATAGGTGACCTTTTCATTGTTACTTTCACATTTATTTTTGATCGTTTGTGTCCAAGCAATTTATTTCATTTTACTTTATTTATTTATGGATTGGAAAATGTACAGCAACAATTCCTCAGTCTGAGTTTGAGTTGAATAGCCATTTTACAAACAAGATGATTGTGTTAAAAGATTTTTTTGTTACTTCTGATGCAACTTTTCATAGATGCTGACTGCACCTCAAATTGTGAGACTGGGGCATTTGTGTAAGTTGAGGGTTGGATTAATTCAACCCAATAGCAACAAATTCTTCATGAAAATGTAAAAGCATCAGTCACAAAGTTCAAGTTAAGCAGGGGTTGCATATTCCAACAAGACAATGACCCTAAACATACTTCAAAATCTACAACGGCATTTATGCAGTGGGAGAAGTACAATATTCTGGAATGGACTTCACAGTCCCGCGACTTGAATATCATTGAAAATCTATGGGATGATTTGAAGTAGGCTGTCCATGCTCGCCAGCCAAATTTAACTGAACTGGAGATATTTTGTATGGATGAATGGTAAAAATACCCCCATCCAGAATGTAAGCAAAAGCCCTTGCATGCTATGTTGATACTATTGTTTGTAGCAATATAATAAGTATCTATAATATTGATTAATTACTGTGGAGAAATCAAAACAAGAAGTAAATAAATGTCTTAAGCTGGAAAGGTTTTGCTGAAACTGTTAAAATTGCATAAAACACCAAATGTTTAGCTGTGAAAGCTTTTAGATACGTTTTCAATGATTGATCTCCGTAGGAGGCAGAGTTGGTCATTGCCAGCTTAGTTGTTGAAGAACTCTTTGCAATCCCAAATGGTTTATAAAAGCTTTAAGATTGTTTCAAATCAGGTTTAGTCCAACAAGCTATATACAGCAAGTGGTAGCAAGAGAGTTTCCATGCTATTTTGTAAGACAAAGATTGATTCTAAACTTAAATTTGAAAAATACATTTGGAGATAATTATTTGGAAATCTAGTTACTGCTTTAAAAAGACGAAATTACTTTTTTTCACAAAAAAATAAACCTGCAAACAATTTTCATCTTGCAAAGACTAAGGTTGCCATAATAAAATAAGGCACACAAATACAAAATGTAAATGTTTTTGATGCCCCTTTTTCTGTGCATTACACATGGAAAATTCATCTTATTTATGCCTTTGAAATCTAATATGACCTCATAGGAGATTTATTTCAGCAAACTAGATTGATTGATATGTGAATGGCCACAAGCCTACAAGTCACAAGTCTTTGCTGTTCCATGTTGACAGATAAAGCCATACATGTTCTAGTAGAGGTCATCATTGGCCAGTCTGAATATTTTATTTTTTTAATGATTGGCCATGGGACATTTGCTGCTATGCTGGATTAATTAGCAAAATGTTATCATGCATTTCTCCACCTTGAAAATAAGCACATTGCACAGAGCAGTTCTTCTACAAGTTCCATATGCAAGTGTGCAAGGCATTTATTTATTATATACATAACAGTTCTAGTATTATATACAAGTACTATACAATATCAAATATAACAGCAACAATAAGGTGCAAAAAAGCTGAGTTACTTTTTACACAATTCAAGAAAAATGTGAGCATGGATATACCCAAGAATATTCTTTGGAACATTGAATAGTCAGGGTTTATTAAAGGACCAGT
Organism: Xenopus borealis; assembly: GCA_024363595.1. Classification (NCBI taxonomy): domain Eukaryota; kingdom Metazoa; phylum Chordata; class Amphibia; order Anura; family Pipidae; genus Xenopus; species Xenopus borealis. The sequence goes on along the minus strand of CM044440.1, from coordinate 22,060,541 downwards.
AACATCAAAAAAATGAAATTGTTTTAAAGTATTAAAAATATAATGCAGTGTTGCCCTGCACTTGTAAAACTGGTGTGTTCAGAAGCACTTCTATTGTTTACATAAATAAGCTGTTGTGTAGCCATGGGGGTAGCTAGTCAAAGGAGAAAAGGAGAACATAATATTATCTGTTATCCATTACTTATCCTCTGCCATGTAGCTGTTTTTCAATTTTCGCCATTGCTACTTAGCAGCTTGATTATATGAACTATAGTATTGTTTCTGAAGCAAACATATCAGTTTTAATAGCACAGGGCAACACTACATGATATTAATTTACTTTAAACACTTTAATTTTTTGGTGTTACTGTTCCTTTAAAAAAAGAAAAAGTTGAAAAGTTGCCATAAATAAAACTTGGCAAGTAATAGCTGGGGATGTTCAATAAAAGCCAGTGTCTCCAACAGCTTTATATACATATCTATATTTCTTGATAATTTCTGCAAAAAAATTATCTTGCATGACTACTTGTGAAATTGCTAGTTGCTTTGAGGTAAAAGTAGTTCTAAAATGATTGTCTTGTGGAATGTTACTGGTTGGTGGCCCAGAATATTGCCCAAGTAGCAATATCCTTAATACCTAAAGTCATCATTTTTATGAGTTGCCTTAGTGGTTTTGAAAGGGTTTGAAGCTGAGAAACTGAAAACAAAGTGAAGTCCCTAAAAAGAAACAAATCTGAATACATGAGAATGCTGCTAGCACTGACTTTATAAATCTGAGAGGGCAGATATACACAATAACCCAGGGGTGTCCATTTGACTAGAGTTACTAAACTACAACTCCTGTTTTTTGAAGAGATTCAGAGGCACACCGCAATAAAGGAACTGAATGAATGTTTAAGCTTCAAAGTAGGCCTGAGATGTTGTACTTTTTCATCTTAAAAAGTAAGTGGCTTAGAGGAGATATATATGTTTGTAGCAGACAAAAAACAAAAAAGAAGACCGATCGAGTTCGCCGCTTTTCCCTTGCTCCAGGTGCTCAGTCAACAGTGTCCCCACTGTAATATATCAAAACACTCCACAAGCTGACGGCACATCTGGATATGGTTTATTGGAAAAAACTGCTGTGAACCACCTAAGGCATTTCGGGAGTATATTCCTTAATCATAGAGCCTATGACTAAGGGATATACTCCCGAAACGTGTTAGGTGGTTCACAGCAGTTTTTCCAATAAACCATATCCAGATATGTCGTCAGCTTGTGGAGTGTTTTGATATATATGTTTGTATGTGTGTTTTGTACAAAAAAGGAAGTTCAAATAAAATCTGAGGCGGCTGATCAGGGGAACAAGTCAATTCAGAGGACATTTAAGGATTATCCTTTAAAGCAATGGATTTAAAGGTTTTACAGTAGGTATGTTTCATCTACAGTATTCTGTCCAACAATCCAACATTGGCCAACAATTGGCAATTGCTACCTGGGTATAAAACTATGAAGAAAGTTTACGTAAGAGCACAGTACATTTAAATATGGTGAGGATTTCAGATCAATCAATGAAATTTCCATGCGACTGACCAACCAGTTTCTATGGGTATGACAAATTGATTTAGGAAATAAAATGCAGCTGTTTACTTCATTTCATTTAAAACCATTGTATATTACTATAATCTTTAAAATTAAAACTTTGTATTACAAAAGCTCATACAACAGATGCCCATGGAATCTTATTTGCTACTGACCAGGCCAAATCTGCCCACTCTCCTCATCCGGTGTGTGTGTAAATAAGCATCTAAATGAGAATGTGCATGAGCGTGTGCATGCAAAGTATCAGACGGAAGAACATGGGCGGGAGGGGAAAGCGAGTGATGGGAGGGAGTGGAGAGTGACAGAGGGGAGGGTGGGGAGAATACAGACTAGGAGTAGGAAGAAGACACTTTAACAGCTATCAACAGGTATTTAACAGGTGCCCCCTATTATTGTGCCCTAGGCAGGTGCCTCTTCTGTCTACTCCTAGTTCTTTGATAAAGAGCCACCTTATTTGAAACATGTTGTGTTAAAATAAACCTTGCAGCATAGTATCTGCAGTTTCTGAGGCAGCTTTCCACACACTCCTTTCTTGATATGAATATGCACATCAAGTTGGGACAGAAGCAGTGGTACAGGCAGCCTACATGCAATTGGTACAAATCTGTTTGTTTTTACCCCTAGTTCCGGACCTGCTGCTGGTGCTATATTTATGGATAAAGCTTGTTCTTAGAATAAGGATGCTCTGACAGCTTTATATTTTTATAACTTCTACTGTGCATATCTATAAGGCAGCTTTTTTGGTTTCAGATTCCATTTGAAGTTTAACATTTGGGGCAGATTTTTAAAAAGAAATTTGAATTTGATTTTCGAGATTTCTCATACTCTGGCCCTTTAAGAATTCAAATTCGACCGTTCGTCACCTAAACTATACTCTGGGCACATGTAGGGCAATATAACAACTCTATTAGCATTATTAATGTAATGTTTTTTCTGTAACATATACGTCCATTCAAACTTTGTTCATGTCGTATGCAAATTAGCTGGCAAATTTTCGCTGGTGCAACTTCGTTACCGTTCGTCTCCCTGAGCACAACATCGCATTTTAGTGAATTAGCGGAGCACTGGCGAAGTGTGGCGAAGGCTGCACTAGAGAATTTCCGGACTTTAGTGAATTTGCCCCTATGAGTTTTATTTACTGCCATAACAGAATGAAGTCCATCACTTTTATTTCACTTATTAAAATGCAGTCAGATGTGAAATTATTGTGTACACAATAACTATAAATCAATTGAAGTCTCTCTGGCACAAAACTGATAATCATAGTTGGATTGAAGATATGCAAAGGACAAATACATTATTAGGAAAAAAAAAATTGGTGTGCATCAGAATAGTCGCTTGCGTCAAAATTATTCGGACACCCATGGACATAAATCTGTTTGGAAAAAATAGGCATGCGTATAACATTTGTTGCAGGTGTCAAAAGTATTTTGACGCCTATTGACTTCAATGCGTTTTGCAAGATTTTCTGCATGTCATGAATATTGCGGGATTGCGGGAAATGTATTTTTAATAATATTAATAATATAATAATATAATATTAATTATTGTTTGGCGAAGCGAAACAGGACAAAATGGCCCATTACTAGTGTTTATGTATTAATACCTGAGAGGCCGTGTTCTGCTCCTCCTGACACTCGTTGCATCTTCTTTTGTGTGCTGCTTCTAGGTTGTTCCGCAAGCCACATCTGACGTCATTGAATGTGCACAAAATTCAAATATATAAAGGACCCATGGCCACATACACACTGCCCAATATAGGTTTATTTGCAGATAGTTCCTGAATATGATTCTTGTCTAGTTTTCTTGTTCCTGACCCAATGCCTGTCTTTAACCTCTGCTAGTCCTCTGCCTGTACCAACCTTTGTCTGTTGTTGACTAGTGATGGGCGAATCTATCCCGTTTCCCCGAAAAATTAGCAAATTTCCAGCGAAATTTGAGAATCGGTGAAAAATTCACTAAATGAGTTGCGTCGTGTTTTCGAATCCCGTCACGTCATTTTCGGTGTGTTGCGTCATTTTCAGTACGCTTTATGTCATTTTTGGTGCATGTCTGGATTTTTTTTTGACTCTAGCAAATTTTTCGCTGGCGTTTCGCACATGTATTCGCCGGAGGCGAATCGTGGGAACTCGCCGCAAATTCTTCCGGATCCTGGCTTTGTAATGTGTTACTGTTTGATTTGACCCCGGCCTGTGTCCTGACTTTGAGCTTAGCTCCCGATTCTGTGCTGCACTGTCCGGTTGGTATTGATCTGGTCTGTTCCACAACTACAGTACTCTTAATCTTTCCTCTTTTTTCCTGTCACAATTTATCTTTCCCTTGTCTGCCTAGAACTCCTGTCTTGGCTCTCTCACATTAATACCTGGCGGCATCCAAGTAGCAGAGGGCTCCTATTATAGACATAAGCTATTAAAGACATAATTGTGAGCAGAGACTGGGGCCTTGGAGTTAGTGCTGTGTTTTGGGATACCATACAAGGCTCTTTGCTTGTGGGTTGCCTTTCAGTGGAGTTTTCATGACCTCTAACTCAAGGAAAACATGAGAAAATGCAGCCCTGATTGTGCCTACTGTGGCAAAGGGAAGTCGAATGCAACTTGATGAAAGCTCCACCACAAGGAAACACATGAGCAAACAGCCCTTAGAGTTCTGTTGTGTAGATCATCGATGACATCACTATACTCAATACTACAAACATAAAATTATAAGGTGTCGTGATAGCAATGTTTTTTTAGGAATGCTGTCATGTCATATTTCTTTAAATACATCTTAATTTCCTACATTGCGGTTTCAAACTGAAAGACAATAAGATGGTAATGGTTTTGCCATCTAGTGGCAGATCACTACTGAGGGATCTCAGAGCAGGTAATATTTTGGATTAAGAGCTACTGTAGCAAAAGCAAAGTTTATGAAAGCAGTGAGGAGTCTGTGAAGAAGCGTCTGTTCCCCAACGCCCTTCAGCTGTCCTTTTCAAGTGATAATGATAATAGCAATTTCTTGATATTTTACTACACCACTGAATTTGTACCACAATGAAATAATAAAAAGACTACTTTGAAATGTTACTAATGCCATATCATCTATGAATATGACAAGAAGAAAAAGTTTTAAAGAAAGAACAAAATGAACTATACTCAGCATATGATTGCTTCTTTATATCTTCAAAAGCAGGATTATACAAAGAAAGAGCAAGCACAAATCTGTTTCAGACAGACACATATATTAGTATGGAAAAGCTTCAGAAAATTCTTGCTTTGGCTTATTTTACAAGCCAAACTCTACTTTCTGCTTTACCTTTCAATCTGTACACAATGTTCAAGAGATTTAGTACAGGAGTTTAGGACAGGACCAATAGTAGGAAACGGTACAATGGTTGTGTGAGCAACCAATGGTGTTACAGTCATGTATAAATACTGAAAAAATGTATCTCATTACAGGTAGCAATCACAAATAACTCCCCCCCCCCCCTTAGTGTCTCCAGTTTTGCAAATACTGTAGGGAAAGTCAGTGGTGCTCTTAATGGCAAGACAGCTGTGAATATTCTAGGGCCAAATGAGATTACCCAAACATAGGCTAAACTGATATTGTATGGGTAAGCATCTGAGATATTTACTAATTGGTCACTCACACTTATTTAATCACATGGCTGAAAAGTGTGTCCCATTATATATGTGGTAATATATGTAGTAGTCAGGTTAGACAGCCCCATTATAAACTGAGACATTTATGGGGGAAAAACTTTTCATGGGTTTTTTAAGCCAGTAGATACTTTGTGTTTCACGTAAGTGTGGTAGTGTAAGTGCTGTCTGTGCAGAAGTCCAGCCAATTCAATTCATCTTGTATTAAATTTTCAAAAACCTGATCAAGAGGGATCAAACAGATTCAATCCAGAAAAAAACTCTACTATTCTGACATCCTTGTTTTCACTTGTATATAGGTGTACAGAGCTAAAATATAGAAGAGCAAAAAAATGGAGGCAGCAGGAATAGTGCTTTTGCATAAGGTATCAATAACACTGATAAAGGTAAACCTGGGTGGATATTATAGAATAAGAACAATGTAGCATATAATACATTTACTTTTGAATCTTCTATCCTTATTAAATTGAGTAGAGGAAGAGACATTTCTACAGTTACATATAGGTAATTGATAATGATGAGTAAAACTAGCCCATTTTGCTCTGCATGAAATTGAGAAATTTGATTGATATTAATTCAATAGGAAGGTGACATTATGTTGTAGTTTAGGCCTTGCCTATCTTGTTATAGATACTCCTTTCAACTATGTGAAGTCTATGTGGAAGGCAAGGGGTGCATAATAATAATGTTTTTCAACAAACAAGGCTGTTTTTTTGTTTGGTGAAACAAAGGGTATGGTAGAATTCTAGCAGATTAATGAAAAATCTTATCTTTGCCAAAATGGTGTATTTCTTTGTTCATTCAGCTCTAGTTGTTGACAAATGTCCCAAAGGGGTCTAAACTGTTGCAATGTTCAGTGACAAAATAAATATACGAATCAGGTATTATAGAGTGCTGATCATTTAATGAATGTATAACTAAACACTTATAATTCACAAGATGAATGGTGTGCTTGTCCATTTGAAAGTTTATGCATATATATATGCATAACTTAAGCTGTTCCCACTTCCATAAATTGTTTAGCTATGGGCTGATCCATTCTTTTACACTTTATTGCGGATTTATGTTCCCTGATCCTATTTTTGCGGATTTATGTTCCCTGATACTTTTTCGAAAATGGACTTCTTAATAATACAATGTCAGATATGTGAAACAAATGTTACTGATTAAATGTGTTGATAATACATTGCAGTTGCACTAGGGAGTGCTGTAACAAGAGGGTATAAAAAAGGAGACTCTATGCCAGTGATTTTCAACCTTGTGCCTCCAGCTGTTAAGAAACTACAAGTCCCACAATGCATTTGCCTGACTGTGGCTGTCAGACTCCTTCATTGCATTGTGGGACTTGTAGTTCCTTAACAGCTGGAGGCACAAGGTTGAAAATCACTGCTCTATGCAATGATATGTTAGCTTGATAAAGAGCCATGCCAGGCTCTGAGAAATAAAGGCAATTTTAAGTTTATTTGGAGTGCTGTCCATTTCGATTGGTGACCTGTGTGTAGGGGAGCCAAAGAGGAAGCCAAGGAACCTGGTAAAAAGCCAGGTGGCCTGAGAGATGTCTCAGGTAGGGACTGCAAAAGACTTGTTATAGAAAAAACCTTATGGCTTTATTTTTTGTGAGGACATGGGATATAGGCCCTCATCCCATAATAGAAAAGGAAGTAACCTTTTAATTAGGAAAAGTTGGGCAATCTTTGAAATTTATTTTCTGTAAATTGTTTTTATTTTTGGAGAAATCTTGAATAAACTGGCCAAGGGGCAGTTATTCTGCTTTGAACTGTCTTTACCTGTGTACAAACTCTATCCTCCTCTATCCTAGTGTAGGGATCCCCAACCTTTTTTTACTAGTGAGTCAAATTCAAATGTAAAAAGAGTTGGAGAGCAACTCAAGCATGAAAAAAAGTTCCTGGGGGTGCCAAATAAAGGTTCTGATTGGCTATTTGGTAGCCCCTGTGTGGCCTGGCAGCTGAAAGGAGGCTCTGTTTAGCATACACATGGCCTTTATCCAACCAAAACTTGCCTCTGAGCCTAAAATTGGAAAAAATCAAAGAACCTACTTTGAGGCCACTGGAAGCAACATTCAAGAGGTTAGTGAACAAGTTGCTCATGAGGCACTGTTTGGGGATCACTGCTCTAGTTAGACCATTTCTACTTGAAATGGCCAGAGTATATTTGAAAGTAAATTAGTCACGGGTAAGCCATAGTAAACTGAATGATGAAAAAACAATCTTTTACATTTAGATTGATACTGAAAAGTCTGTTAAGATTAAAAAAAGGTGTGAATCTGAACTGAGCTTCCTGTGAACCTAGGGATTTATAATAAGTTGTTTGGTTTTTCAAGTTTAGATTTTGGCAGCAACAACTTTTGTTCTATAGTTTCATTTTTGTGAAACTTTCCTGTGGTTGGGAGATAATTGTCTACAGAAGAGAAATAATGAGTATCACTTAAAACCAGTATGAACTGGTAAAAGAGGATATTTTAAAAACCAACCAAATAATTCAATTATATCTTAACAATTACACGGAACTGGTAGAGAAAAAATTAAAAAGTCTTAAGTTACCACCTAATAAGCAAAATGTTGTTCACAGCATAATACATTTTATATATATCTTAACATAAAAATACAAAAGAAAAATTATACACGAGAATGCTGCTAGCACTGACTTTATAAATCTGAGATGATCACAGTAGGGCAGACATACTACACAATAACCCAGGGGTCTCAATTTATATATACAGTATATGTATACATACAGTACACACTGATCAAGCAGCAGACCTAAGGGATCTGCCAGCAGTGATTCTACAAGAAGGACAGGAGTAAGTTGCTGTGGTATTCAAGCTGCTTACAGGCCGGTCTGTTGTTGTGTACTTGCTTATGTTGTTGGAGTTAAAAACTGTTCTATTTTTGTGAAGAAACCCCTGCTGTGAATAAGGCACCAATGCAAAACACATTGGGTAACACTGGGTCTTCTGCCATGGGATTTCTTTTTGTATTTTTATTACTTGTATTTAGCAGTACAAATATATTCTGCAATGTTTGGCAGAAAGGAGAAGGGACAAAAACAAGATGATAACAGGGACATGCACAGAAGATTTATTAGTATAGACAGAACAGAAGCCTTTGCTTGGAAAGGAGAGTTACTGTATGAGTTGGTATCTAGAAGGCTCAAGCTCCTTGTGAAGGAAAAGTTTGATGTGATTCTTGTGCAAGACAGTGGCTGTAAAACTTTCAGTGGAGAGAAAAAAACACAGATCCTATCGTGAATGGTATGAAACATCAAGAAAAGCATGTTAGAATTATAGAACAAGTGTACCCTGTACTAATTAAGGCTGTTATAATTAGCTGCCTATTGCTAAGCAGATTTGTTTTTGCCTGAAAAGCCCAGCCTTGGGTTATATGTCACTGTTGTATTACAGTATTTATTTTTATTTTATGCTTGCAAATGCTATTATATATGGAATTTAATTTCCAAGTATAATATAGTTGGGGCAGAATGGCGCAGGGCCAACAGTATATGTATTATGCAGAAAGGAAGAGGAAGCACAAACAGCATACATACAGACTTAGATTCTAGGCATCTGCCTGTACACATGTCCCAACTCATTAAAAAGGGACAGAGTGTATACTGTACTTCTTGTTCTCTGGATTTTATAAATCAATGTATATGCCTATCCTGCAGGTGCCTACAATATGTGTGAACACAATACATAATCAGTGTATGAATATAAAAGTAGCTTTTCCCATTAGTTCTTGTGCCATAATAATTAGTTTGAATGCAAGTCTTTCTCTTACTCCTCTTGTGTTTTCATTGAAGTCAGAGTAACCCTAACTCTAACCTTAATCCTAATTCTTTATAAATAGTTCTTGAGCATCAAGAAAAATCTCAAGTAACAATAAATACTGGAGAACAAGAAAATTTAAGACACATTCAGTAAAATTTCTAATCAAGATGAATCATTGCATTTTCATTAAAGAGTTAGCTTTCCTTTTTATAACACTGAACTCAAGTTGGACTATTTAATATATGCAAACTTTGTTTGACTCAAACCTTAACCACCTGACTATAGTTGTATGTATGGGCACTTTTAGCTGTTTTAGTGTAGGTCAGAATAGGTGATCAATAGAAGAGCCTCTAAATAAAAATATAGGTAAAAAGTTAAAAAAAAAGTTAATTTTCTTTCGGTGACCCTAACAATAGATAAGTTGTATGACAGAGGTATTATGAAAGCTAATCATTCAAAAAGAAAAAAAAAGACTATTGACTTGCAAGGATTTGTGCCCTTTAGTTTTTCTGCTTACAATATTGCCTTGTACAACATAAATATAGCAAAAAGACAAGAAAAATGGTATCCTAGTCTAGTAATTATCAGGCTAGCAAACATGCTAGGCTGATCAAGGACTGCTACCATCACAAATACTGATGGGGGGAGTCATTTTGATGAATGTTATTACAATGTAAATTAAAGAGTAAACATAACATATATTTCATTGTATTACTTATTCACATGGTCTAATGGACTTTTCTACTGGTGCATTACATTCTGCGCTTCACAAAAACCACATTTCAGAATGGATTTGTTAATGGCAATGTGACATCATGACATTCCCAAGTGATGCATTACATTATTGATACAGTATTAGCTAAGAGTATGTAGCATGGAGATGTGGAGCATATGTCTAAATACATTTTTAGGTGTAGAACTGAAAATCTAGGACCTTTTAAATGCCAATTCATAAGAGGTAAATCAATATGCAAATTTAAGTACTGTTTAATCTCCAGGTAGTAAATAATGTACCATTGTTTTAGTCATTGTGGTGGAAGAGGAGATTTATTTAGTATTTCAGGCTTATAGCATTAATGGAGGGCAAGATGGCTGCCATCTTCAATTTTATTTGTTCTACAATTTTGCTGGATTCATTTGCTCTACAGCTGGTAGAATGACACAATTTACAAATGATTTCAGAACACATACTTAGGGGCACATTTACTAAGGGTCGAAGTGAAAATTTGAAGTAATTTTTGGCTACTTCGACAATCGAAAAGGCCAAAATTCGATTCAAATTGGAAAAAAATTAAAAAATTCGAATTTTGGACTTTTGAAGTACTGTCTCTTCTAAATTCTAATTTGACACTTTGCCACCGGTTTTTCCCTTGGTTTTCCACTGATTAGTTTTTATATGTGAAAGTAAGAAAAGTCTTAATGCCAGCTGCACTGGAGCGAATGAGGAATGTAATTTAGGAATGGTGTGTTGGAACCCTTCTTTACCCTGCAGCACCCATGGGTGGTGACTTATTTAAAGGGGGGGAATTCAACCCCCCAGGTGCTAACCCCTCCCCCCATAGGCCTCCTCCCTCCTCCCCCTGGCCTACCTCTCCTCCCGGGCTATTGCCCATAAGTTACTACTTACCCCTTTGTGTAAGTCCTCTTCAGCGAAGCTCACAGGGGCCATCTTCTCTTCCAGCTGCTTCTTCCTGGGCCCTCTTCTGTTCCAATGGCTTCTTCCTGGATTCTGCTCCATCGGCGGTGCATGCACAGTAGGAAGCTGGTACTACTGCGTATGCACACGAAGTTCGTCGATAGAACTTTGTGAACTTTTTGTGCATGTGCAGTACCAGTGTCCTACTGCGCATTCACTGTTGAGCGCCACCGGATCTGGGAAGACGTGGTTGGAAGAGAAGATGGCCCCTGTGAACTTCACTGGAGGGTACTTACACAGAGGACTAAGTAGCAACTTAGGGGCAATAGGCTGGGGGGGAGGAGGGAGGGGGCCTACAGGGTTGAGGTGGGGGGAGGGGTTAGCACCGGGGGGTTGAATTCCCCTTTAAGTCTAATTTATGTTGCTGCTAAGATGCAAGTTGCATTGGTGTTGGTATGGGTCTTCCATTGCTTACAGGTTATTGTAATTAGATAGTTTTCTTATATGAATGTAAGACAAAAGTATAGAGGAGTGTAAATAGGTGTAAGCATGGTCATGGATCTGGTGGTTGAGTTGAGTCAACATGTTGAGAGTGCAATCTGGCGATTGAGTTGCATCTTCTAACATAAAAAGCACAAGTTCTAACAAAAAAGCAGGTTCCATGATTAGACTCATTATGCATAAAACAAAAACATAGAGGAATTGCTTAGAGTAAACAATCATATAGTAATTAATCTAAGTAAACAGAATTTGTATAATGACATACAGTAATAGAGGTAACATCAATACTTTTAAAAGGTTTGCTATTTCTTGCAATCAAACTTTTTAATTTGTGCGTGTCGAAAAAAAAAACAATTTGTATCATGTTGTACGAATCATTCAAGGAAACATTAGCTTACTTCTCCATATCAATGCTTTTATAGAAATATTTTACTCTGTTCTGAAATCCTTCGGATGAACAAATATATGCAAATGCATTCCACTGATAGACACAATCCAAAATGTCAGCTTCCAAAATCTATTTTGGTTTAGTGAGTCTGAGGAGGACTCAAAGAAGCAAAGGAAGAAATAAAGAAAAATGGACTGGAAATCACATCACACAGTAAAAATCTTCTTTAGAAATCAGGTGAAGTCTTATTTTCAACATAAAAATAGCAGGTTTCAGAAGCACACTGTGAACATTTGAAAAGTATTTTGTATACTGAAATATATGAAATATTTCTCCAGATCAAGAGTTGGTATAGAGTTTAGGTAAACATTGCTACCTGGCTGACTGGAATTGCCAAAAATATACAACTATAAACCAGCACAGTCACATATTAAAGGAACAATAACACCAAAAAATTATATGTGTTTTAAAGTAATGAAAATATCCCATACGGTTAACCTGCACCGGTAAACACTGATCAGTTTACAACACTACTTTATATTTTTATTACTTTACAACATTTTTATGATGTTATTGCTCTTTTACGTGGGTATTTGCTAAAACTAAAATTTTTCTCACTATATAAAAAAAATAATGTTGCCAAACCCCCAAACCTGAGTGTCCTTAATTTACCAACAAATTCAAAAAAAAAAAGCATGTGCAGAAAAAAGTCACAACAAACTCGTGCATCAAATCGAATCATTCACCTTTAACAGTTTATAGCCAAAAAAAAGCTACTTTTTCAGATTATCGAACCAGCCAAAAACCATTAAAGATTCTGAAGTCAAGAAACATGTTCAAATTCTTAAAGAAACACCTGCAATTTACTTTTGACAAGTTTTAGCTGGATTATTTTCAAATTCTGTTTTTACCCATCTTTGGAGCATAATCATAATCTAATCTTGAAAGTCTTCAAGTTTTATTTCCCCTCTAAAAATTTGAGTTTTCTTAATTAAAGCTCAGAAACAATTGAGGCTTCATAAATAGGTCCCTAAATGTCATTTTTTAGAAATACTCAGGAGCAGATTTACTAAAAATCACATTTCTATTTTTCCAAAAATCTGTGTTTTTTAATGCATTATCTTAAAAATATGAGGGAAGTGTAAAAACTACAAAAACCTCTAATACAAAAATGTCTTTTTGAGTTGCTAAAGACGTCAATGGGAGCTTCGCTGATATTACTGGACTGTCCAAAAAATGTTTAATCGTGGTTTCCAAAATCACTTAAAATCAACATTTAATAAATTAGCCTTCACGATTAAAATATATAATAATATTTTGGCAGAGATTTCCCTTGATTTTGTAAATGTCCCTCTACTGATAACATTTCAACTTCTGCTTTGTCTAAAACAACAATTGTTCTTTCCTCTATAAGATCATCTCTTACCCCCAAAAGATTATAATAATACACTACAAAATAAAGGTTTGGGGTCTTTAGGCTACCATGTGGGATGTAACCCACAAAGTGGGGAAAGACAGAAAGAAAGCACATCATCTGGTACCCCAGGACAATATAGTGGCCCTATCAAATGTTGTAGGAAGTCTTTAAACTTCCAAACTCATGGAAAGTTTGGGGCATTCTTTCCAACCAGATAAATGGTCTTTCTATGTAAATAAGCAGGTTTGGGGTTGCTTGCAACCTTGGTCTCCTGGTGACAAATCAGATCAGACAGCCAAAGGGTCAAATTCACCAAAGGGCGGATTTGCGCCAGCAAATACTCCACCACACTTTGCCAGGTGTAAATTCGTTACCACTATGCTTATTCACTAAAATGCCAAGTTGCATCACAGCAGCCGAATGCTGGCGAAGTTTCATTAGCGTTAATCTGTCAGCGAGCGAATTTCTTAGCAATCTTTCGCCAGCATTAATTTCTGCTTAGCAACACTTCATTAGTACTCTTTCGCTCATGTCAATTTAAATAGGGCAGGTACATATAGGTCGTATAGTCATTTTTATTAGAGATGTTATTACAAAAATCTTTAAAAGTTAGGACTTTTGAAGGCAATTCTGCTTCATAAAAATGAAAAAAAAACGCAAGCAATTTTTTCAGCTTTTACAGGCATACAGGATATGATGTCACTGATTTAGGATTTAGGAGGATTAAGCTTCATCTTAGAAATTCACCAGGTGTAAGGTGGCAAAGGAAACCAGTGAAAGAGGTAAAGTTCTGTAAAATTTGCACTGAATTTGCAGAATGACGATTGTTTTCCTGAGCATAATTTTGCCTAGCGATAGGGTGTGAAACTGCACTAACGACGAGTCCCTTTCGCTACCAAATTGTCATCTTTGCCTGTTAGTAAATTGCCAATGTCCCTGTGGATGCGATTTCTGGTAAATTGTCTCTAGCAATGGCCACTTCACCCATTAGTAAATCTGCCCCAAAATATGGCTTGCTGTAACCTTCTTTGTTTACCATGGCATACACTGTGATGTATACTTTATTACTGTATATTTTAAGCAGCATGATATAGAGCATGTCTTGCAATGTGTAGTAAGTTTTGATGATCTCAACCATAAATAACATATATATTTATAATGCTGTGTGTGCATGTATACACACACAAATGCATAATAGTCATTCAAGTACTGAATCTACTTGAGTGCACTCATATAAATGCAAATTCAATGTACAATGTTAAATACAATTGGGATTTTACGAGGAACATGAGCCAAATGATAGCAATAAAAACCTAGTTTGCAGTAATTGTGTATGGTCTTTGTGCATATTAAACTAAATGTAATGCTTATCCAGATGGCATGTCTGTTTTCTCTTAGAAGAACTAATCCCTGCAACAAATGTTTGTGTTGCAATTTAACTGTTTTAAGGATACATCATCATACTAATTTACCTTGAAATGAGCAGTGACCAACGATTCTCAACCCATCACCACAAGGGGTAAAAGTCTTGCACAACTGATGTGCGTTTGTCCAGAAACATGTATATATACCAACCGTATTTAGATTTTATGGGAAGCTATAAGAACTATGACCCTGTGCCCATATTAAACAAAGCCTGCAATAGTTTTCAAATTAATTCTTTGTGCCAAAATTCATATAATCATAGTATCTCAGAAGGTCACACTGCTTAAAAGACAAAGGAATAATTGAATTAGATTTTCTGCCTATATGATATACAACATAAAACTGCTTAAAACTGAGCAAATTCCATCAGTCTAAGTACATGAAAGGCATAATCATAGTCTACTATATTAAAGAATTTCATGTGAAAATTAGAAAAGTGACACAATTTGAATGATTGTTATAGTGATGCTGAGATTTAGACTATATCCCTACCTTCATTCCAATGTTGAATAAGCAATCAGAGTAAAAATGGATATCTCTGCTAACCTTAATCTTTAAAGGAGAACTGTTATGGGAAAATATGTTTTTTTTTCTTTTAAATGCATCAGTTAATAGTGCTGCTTCAGTAGACTTCTGCACTGAAATCCATTTCTCAAAAGAGCAAACAGATTTTTTTATATTCAGTTTTGAAATCTGACATGGGGCTAGCCATTTTGTCAATTTCCCAGCTGCCCCGGTCATGTGACTTGTGCCAGCACTTTAGGAGGGAACTGCTTTCTGGCAGGCTGTTGTTTTTCCTTCTCAATGTAACTGAATAATACGCAGTGGGACATGGATTTTTACTATTGAGTGCTGTTCTTAGATCTACCAGGCAGCTGTTATCTTGTGTTAGGGAGCTGTTATCTGGTTACCTTCTCATTGTTCTTTTGTTAGGCTGCTGGGTGGGGGAAAGGGAGGGGTTGATATCACTCCAACTTGCAGTACAGCAGTAAAGAGTCATTGACGTTTATCAGAGCACAAGTCACATGACTTGGGGCAGATGGGAAATTGACAATATGTCTAGCCCCATGTCAGATTTCAAAATGAAATATAAAAAAATCTGTTTTCTCTTTTGAGAAATGGATTTCAATGCAGACTTCTTCTGGAAAAGCACTATTGACTAATACAATTTTCCCATGACAGGATCCCTTTAATGTTTTCCCTTAACGAAGTAAAACTAATACCTAGAACGAGCATTGTTGCATCACTAGGGACAAAATAATATCAGTATGTCTACTTTACTAGCAGTCTTTTTAAACCACACAAAACTTCAAATCAATATTTCTTTATGAATATTAATTTAGCAAGCATTCCTATAGAATTAATATTTTGAAACATTCTCAGATAATATACTGCACATTATGAGTGCATCTTGCAGTACCATTAATTTTAGTTGTCTACATTCATAGTATTTTGGATAAATTAAGTTTGTCAGTCGCACGATCAATGGTGAAATTAAGGACGGATGTTGGATTTGTTGGATTTTTATTGCTTTTTTTATTGATTTAGAAAGTTTCAATAGGAAACGGAAGAGACAGACTGTTGTGCTGCATAAACAGAATGTTTTGATAATAACAGTTTGTTTAAAAGACAAATGTAGTCCATAAAAATATTTTACTGAACACAAAGGATTTAATCTAAAGAGAAAGTATACCCAAAAATACAATCCAAAGGCTAGAAATAATTATTCAATGATTTATACAGTATTTGAGCTTTGTCATACCCTTGAAACTATTTTAGTTCTAGCTAGAATTTGAATTTGCACTTCTATTAACATGTCTTGAACTTTCATTCCTGTATCAGCTTCTAAAGCATGCACAGTAGACTTTCTAGCCTAAGCAAGATACAAAATCAATTTTTTTTGTGTGAAAAAAGACATATTTTTCAAGATTTATTATACCCTGAGTATGGAAAAAGTCAGAGTCCAGAAATCCTCCATTTCATACCTACCAAATTTATATATATAATTCAATGGAAGAGTTCCCTATCCTATTTGGAAGTTTCTGTGATCTGCTCTGGAATAAGCACGGAAATCCAACTAATTCAGATTTTTCGGGCAAAAATCTAAAAAAATTCAATTTTTTCAGGAAAAAGGCAGAAAATTAAATGAATTTATCGAGTTTGTCCCCAATCCAATTAAATCGTGCTTTTTTAATAATATAATAAATAAAGTCTAATCCTGGATTCTATTTTGGTCTGACTTTTTTAATGTTTTTTTTTTTCAGAAATAAGGCCCTTTGTCATTGGCAACTTCACTTGGTTTTCATTATGTCCCTAGGTAATTTGACAAACATTTTGGGAGATTGTAGAATAAATATTTTATGTATTGTTTGTTTCTGTAAATGTCAGAATGTGAGGCAGAAGATAAGGTAGATAAGAGTGGTATAGTAGGTATAAAGTACAGGAGTTCCAGTTGTAATCCCAACTGGGGCACTGTTGTGTGTGTTCTTAACATATCACTTTTCCAAAAGTTCCAGGATAGGGTATTAATGTTTCACTGTGAGGCCCAGTTACAGGTTACATTACTGCATATATACAGTAATCTAGGATTAACCATATTACCCATAAAAATATGAAAAATTAAAAGTATATTTTTTACCCATAGACTTGTTGTTCAGGCTTGTTGTGGTTGTTGCATCACTACAAGGTTTATCCTGGTTGGAAAGTTTAAAGTTGTGTTAATATCACAAGCTTTCATAAAAATTGAAAAAAAGAAACAGTGGTGTAACTTTTGGGGGCTCGGGTCACCAACAGTGAGAAAAAAGAGGGAATCATCTGCAATGCACAAAAAAAATATAATTGCAAAACTAAATAAAAAGTACCATTTAATTGGCAAATGAGGCCCAGAACAAAACCAAAGAGCAACTTAACTGAAGTGACATCAGTAGTGATGGGCGAATCTCCCGAGATTCGCTTTGCCGAAAAATTCGCGTCAACTTTGGCGCATCACGTCGTTTCCGACGCGCGTCGCATCGTTTTCCTGTGATTTGCCACCGGCTAATAAATGGCGGTAAAAATTCGCCAGAGAAAATTTGCCAGCATCAATTTCCAAAATTCACAAATTTTTCGTGAAAACATTTGAAATTCACGAATTTATAGTGAAAACGTTCGGAATTCACAAATTTATAGTGAAAATGTTCGAAATTCACGAATTTATAGTGAAAACGTTTGAATTTCACGAATTTTGTGAAATAGTTAAAAATTCACAAATTTATAGTTAAATTGCTTGAAATTCACGAATTTATAGTGAAACTGAAAATTTATATATATATTTTCCGATTTTTACATTTTCACGAAAAATTCAGCGAAACGCCCCAGATTTGCCCATCACTATCCATGAATAAATAATAGGTCATGTTTTTCTCAGTAATACAGTTATCTAATCTTATCTAATACAGTAATCACAACGAAGTAGGCAATGGAGCCAGGAAGTGATCATCTTCTGCAGTTTTTTTTGAGAGAGCTGATGAGTAAAAACACTGAGCAAAAACACTGGTCATTTTACTGGATTATTTTGCCCTAATGGCTGAGGAACTATATAAGAGCAGGTTTCCTATATATTTACCGAATACCAAATTATCGAATAGATCGAATGATCGGATATTCAATAATTCGATCATTCTATGATCAAAGGAATCACAATTTTAAAAAGCTTTGAATGCCTACTTCGCCAGATTGAACCTACTGAATTCATTGAGAAATCGAATATCGAGCAAAATGATAGCCTACAACTATTCGATAAGCATTCGATAGTCGAATGCTTATTGAATTTTGAATTAAATTTAAATTTAATTCGAATTACATTTTTGGGGAATAATAGTACATGTGTCCCTAAGTGATGGCTATAACAACAAGTCTATAAAAAGTTGTGAAATAAAGTGGAGTAATTAAATATCTTCTTTAAGGTTATAAGGTGATTTTAGAGATTTGGTTTCAGTGATAAAAGACCTATGCATTTAGTAAGGCAGAACTGTTCCTCCTAAATTAAATGAGCTCTTTTGATGAAGAATTGAAGAGTCCTTACTTTCTGACCTGACATTTGTTACTTAATCAGCATTAATAATGAGGAATTTTCTAAGCAGCCAAAATGATTATTACATTCTTCATAAACTCCACATTCTGGAAGCCTAAGATAGCAACATAATTAATATCCATGATAAATGACTAAGAGCCAAGCTTTTGTATTTTCTTTCTGTGTGCCTTTTTCCCCTACAAAGAACATGAAAGGAAGTATTAGAGATTTTTTTTTTTAATAAAGGACCATCCCTATGAACATTGTTACTAATGTGCAGCTGGAGAAGCACAAAATGTACTTTTTTCACTATTTTGGAAAAGAGATAAAAAACAATGCATTTTTATAATGCTCATATTGTACAGTGAACACAATCTTCTCTAAAGCAATAAAGAGGGCTAAAATTCTGGTTCACGTTGAGGTGGATTTAAATAACAAAGCCAGATTGCAATATGTCTTTATCAACAGATGCTAGTCTGTAACCGGCTTGCCTCTGGTATTGGAAACAAAACCAACCTATTGGGTTTATTTAATGTTTATATGATAGACTTAAGGTATGAACATCTTAATTACTGAAAGATCCATTATCCAGAAAATCACAGGTTCTGAGTATTCTGGATAACAGATCCCATACCTGTATTATTCCTTTGAAAGCTAAGGTGTTGTGTGACAGGTAGAGACATTGCCATTAAGCTAACCTGGACACTGTGCATGTGAACTTCTTTTTTCATTATCAGCAGCACAGAATATAAATTCTTTGGATTGTAAGGTCCACTGGGGGCACATACTGAAGTGAATGATACATACTCTCTGTATGATGCAGCTGAATATGTTGGCATTATCTAAATAAAGAATAATAATGGCACTATTATTCTATGTTATTTTCTTATCAAGGAAATACACCAAGACAATGTTTGGTTAGGCACCCTTGGACCAATTACAGAAGCTAATATCAAAGGCCCACTCTAACATAGCAAAATAGCAAGTGGTAAATCATAGGCCCATTAAACATGTAACTAAGGATTGATGTATTTTTCCAAGGTTGGGGTCCTACGAAGCCTGAGGGATTTTCTGCAAGCACAATGATTTAGTAGTACTTGTTTGCCTGTGTTTTTGCTGCCAGTGTTAACAGTTATGAGAACTAAAACAGACAAGTTCAAAAGAGTCTAAAAAGCTCAGGTGCTGACATGATGGAAGGTTTTAGAGCAAATGAAAGAGAGACTTAATTATTAATTGGGCATCTCTTTATGATCTGTACTATTCGTACAATACTCAAATTGTCCTATTTGGAAAGTTTATAGCAAAGATGAACCACAATGGTTTTGTAAGGCAAGTGAACTTGCAAGGCGCAATAAAAATTACCTTTGGGGGCTTGATTGAGCACTCAACCTACAGCTGGATAAACATGGTTATGTTGTTAGCCTTTACGTTGGATAAGGTGAAGCACATCCCCCCTGCACCATAGTAGGAAATGGTTTATAGCAATATTGGGGAGAGAATCCCAACCAACTAATGTACATATGTAACTATTAATGATTTGACTTGAGTACAGGTGAAAATACTCATAAATCAACAGACCATAAGTCCTATAGGGGGCCATACAAGTAGCTGTATAAACTTTTGCCATGATTTTAGGGCTAGGTATACCTGAGACCCACCTTTCAGATTCAGCTGTTCAATGAAGAAGCACAGGCACATATCTAACAGACAGGTTTGATGAATATCACGGAAAAATATGTCCCGTTCTAGTAATCCATAGATTAAACAACAGAAGATTAATAAAACTGTTGATCGGTTTGATTTGTACGTATGATCGATTTCAATTAATTACCGGTCAAGGGGCAATTATGAGGTTTTTTATTTATTTGGGGCCATCACTTTAGTAGAAAGTGTCATTTGCACCAGTAGCATTAAATACATTTGATTATAATTGTGTTTCATGTCTCCTGCAGTACAGCACATTTCAGAACGTTCTTTTCCACCTGAGAATACCTAGGAAATATCTGCTGAGCGCATTAATTAACTCCTATGAGACAGGATTATGAGATTTATGAGGCTAGATTATGGGAATTATGGCTCTGTAGGCCACTGGGCCCAAGTGAAATGAAGAAATTGTGTTATAAAAAGTGATTCATCAATGCTGACCCATTATTCTACAAGTTTTATCTTCTCTTTGGGGTAATCAAACACCATCAGGCTTTTATGGGTGAATGGTTTAATAGGTACTGTACAAAACATGCAGCTATAACACAAGCACACTGCAATGGGTAACCTTTAAAAATATAGGATTTGCGACTTTATGGTTTAAAATGCTCTTTATGGAATGTGGGTCATGACACTGTGGCTTAAATTGGACAGAAAATACACCCAATTTGTGAATCACTCAGGGCTACATGCAGTAAAGGCTTGAATACCTATGATCACAATAATAAAAAAGCAAGTACAGAAATTGCTGAACAAACATTCTATTTTTTTAAGAAAGGCTTTTACTGTAGGGAAATACTTTACAGATGCAGTAAGCAGAAATTCACTAAACCAAGGTCTTGCATCGCTATTACAAGATTCTGATATGAGAGCAATCATATGACGGTGTAGTTCAGCCAAGACTTAGTTTAAATATGAAGTAGAGGCTAAAGGCTAAAGTTGTTTTAATTTTTGAGGCTAAAGTCGTTTTAATTTTTGTACTTTTTTCTCTACAGGCCCTATCCTATTCTGATAGTAGCTAACTGGGCCCCAAGCAACAACTGCTTACATTAGAAAAAAAAGCTTGTTATTGTGTTTGTGAATACCAGGTCATGGTACAGTATATCTGTAGAAATAAGTTCAATCAATTGGACTTTTTTCCTTGAAGATGTTTAACCAGTCATCCAATTGGCTTTACCACACAGCAAACACAGCAGGTTTTGTTGATTTGATTTATTTCTACAAATATATATTGTGTGTGAGTTTTTGCAAATGTTTTTAAAATATTCTGAATGTAAGGGTTGGCACTACAAGGAAGCTGACTAAAACAGTTACTGCTAGGGGCAGATTTACTATTGGTCGAATTTCGAATTGAAAAAAATTTGAAATTTGACCATGTGAATAGGTAGGGAAGTAAAATCCTTCAAATTTGATTGGTCGAACAATCGAATAGGAAACATTTGATCGATAAATCGTTTGAATCGATTGGTTCGAAAGATTTTTTTGATTGATCGAATGTTTTTTATTCGATCAAAAATAATGAAACCCAATTCGGTAGCTTTGATCTGGCGAACTAGGTGGTGAATAAAAATTTAAAGGGGAAGTACTTCGACAGTCGAATAGTCGAATATTCAAATGAAATTTTATTCGAATCATTGGAATCATTGGATTCTATCGAATTTAGAAAATTCACTGGTCAAAGTGGTCTTCAAAAACATTTAAAAATTCACATTCTATGTTTTTTAAAATTTGATCGAACTTCGAATCCTTCATGTGAATTTAGTAAATCTGCCCCCTAAAAAGTGTGCTATTTAATTGGCTGTGCCTTCACTCTAGTACAAAAGGAGGGGTAGGCATGGACAAGGTATTCGGAAATACTTTACAGATGCAGTAAGCAGAAATTTGCTAAACCAAGGTCTTATTATTATTACAAGATTCTGATATGAGAGCAATCATATGACGGTGTAGTTCAGCCAAAACTTAGTTTAAATATGAAGTAGAGGCTAAAGGCTAAAGTTGTTTTAATTTTTGAGGCTAAAGTTGTTTTAATTTTTGTACTTTTTTCTCTACAGGCCCTATCCTATTCTGATAGTAGCTAACTGGGCCCCAAGCAACAACTGCTTACATTAGAAAAAAAGCTCATTATTGTGTTTGTGAATACCAGGCCGATCCGTAAATCATCTGTTCCTCAGACTTGTAGCAGAAATTCAATTTGGTTTGTAGTGGACCAGCGCTCAACAGCACGAAGTCAGACAAATATGGAAAAAACGAAAATAGATCTAATATGGTGTAGTACTTTTTTGCTTAATAGGTGCACCTTTTGGTGATTTTCCCATACATGCAAAACTTTGGTTGTGTGCCCTTTCACCAATTTGTTTAAAGGTTACTCCAAACTTTATGACACCTTATAATTAGGGTACTCACAAACATTTATATAATCATATGCATTCACTTTCAAGTTGTACAGAAAGTCCTATGTATGCACAGTGCCACCTGCAGGCCATTTGTATAAATACCACACTCTCCACTTAACTTCTATCTCCTTTTCTACAAAAATGCGCTGACATAGTGTAAAATAGTACACATTTTAATCGTAAAATATAACAAGACTTTTACACTCACAAAAGTCCAGTTAAAATTTGCCTATAGTCTTATTAGTCAGTCACCGCCACGCCGTTTCTGGGTTCTTTAAGTGGTTGATGTCATTGGTAAAACGCCAGCGTTTCACTCACCACATGGACCCGGGGCGCCTAGGAATGACCTCGCTGCCATGACGCGTTTTTTCTATTGACTTTCTCAAAAGGCTTCATAGGTGTCACTGTGCATGTTGCCTTAGGCATAGAGGAGTGGCAGACAATATTTGATTGACAGCTGAGTTTTTTAAATGAGCTTAAAACAGCTATGAATGCTTTAATAAAAATATGAAATTGGATTTCATGTTTAATTTGAAAAGGACTTTTATAATACAGATTTTTATGTCTGGACCACTTTAAGCCTTGTATCATTCTAGTTTACCATATGAAGATCATTCACAGTGCTAAACGCAAAATCATGAAAATGATAGCAGAAAGGAATGCCTATTTTTGCCTTTAAGGTAAATGCATCAGGATGGTATAAAACAAGCTGTAACTGCCGTAAGCTTAACTAGGGGATATTTGATTGAGTTTTGCTTTTGTACACAGATCATGGGAGCTTCGGAAGATAATCCATAAAGCTTTATAAAATTGCAAAGGATCGGTAGCCTGAATCCTAACCTTATGTTAAGGACGGATGCTCTAAGCTATTCTTTAATGCCAAGGCAGCACAGAATTCCAATCTGTTTCCATATCATTCATCAACAATCCACAGCATATGTATCCTTCAAATACAAGGAAATAATTTAATTCTGCCTGCTGAAAAGGCTTTGGGAAAAAAGCAAAGGAAAAAAAATGAATGCAATAAACTTAAAGTTAAGAAATCATACACAGGTTCTAACATTACATGAACCAATACACTAATAATTGTTAGAATGGGAATCATCTCCTGTATATTCTAGACATGCTTCATGTATCATAGCAATGCAGTCAGCATGATTATGTTTTCATGCAGGGTTTAAACTAAAAAAAAATGTCATGTTCTCTAGTAGATGACATCAGTGGAGGAATACATCTTTTTCTTATGGATAATTAAGACACAAACTTAACATGAGGACTCATTCTGGCTAGTATTCTGTAGTTATCCTCCTAGCAGTTTTCAGTCAGCCAGCAAGATGATGTGCTTCCAATTACTACAGGAGTGAAAAAAAGGAGGTCACTAGAGCTCTCATCTAGAACTATTCTCAGTCGATTTACTGCAGAATTATAGGAAATACTCTACTTTCGAAATTTTATAGTCATAGCCAATCAACCCCTGGCAGACAAATCTACCCTAAAGTACATACTGTATGCTGAATATAATAAACAACCTCCAAAAAACCTTTAAAAACCAGTTGCGTTAATCTGGTGAAAATTTCAGAGGTTAAAGGTATTCTCTCATGATTTTTATTGTGTCGTATTTATTTCTAAATTACACGATTTACACTGCAAATAATTCACTATACCATGTAAAATTCAATTCCTGAACCAACAAGTGTATTTTTTTTTAAAATTTATAATATTGACATGTAGGCAGCAATCTCAGGTCATTTTGCCTGGTCATGTGGTTTCAGAATCGACGTTTCGACCCTCACAGGAGTCTTTATCAAGATACCAACAATCTCAATAAACAGGATGTATATATAGGGAAATGGTCACAAACCCCGCCCAATCACCACCCCCACCAAGTGAAAAAAGGAAAAAAGAAAAGTAATAAATTACAATGTAAAAAAGCTTACAAGTTAGAAGCAATTACAATAATTAATATATATCAAACATTTAAAATACTCCATCAGCGGCTATGTAAGAATGATACAAAAGAACAGTATTCATTAAGACCCTTAGGGGTCTTCAAGGTCTGCATCCAAAAAGTTAAAACTAAAATAATTTCTATCAAACATTGTATAACCTGTACAAGCACCCATGTTATTTTCCCTTGTGATCTCACGTATGTGGGGAAGACACAAAACAGCTTAAGGGAACGGATGGGTAACCATCGCTCATGCCTACGGGCAGCCTTCAGTACGGCAGCAGCAATATTGCATTATATAAACATTAACTTGAAAAAGGACATGGTCCTCCTACCTTTCTATTTAAGGGCATTGACATGGTAACCAACCCTCCAAGAGGGTCTAAATTGTTGCTGTTTCCCCTAAGGGTATCATTCCTAAATAGCCCCTTATTTTTAACTTCAGGTTTGGGACAATGGAGCATGCTGGCAGCCCCGTTTCTGGGGCTACCGCCGCCTAAGGCAGCAGCCTCAATGCCACCCTTCCCGCTCCGCTTCACTTGGTGGGGGTAGTGATTGGGCATGGTTTGGTGAGTTTTTCCATATATATATATTGCAGAAGAAAAACTGATGTTTCGGCTGATACAACAGCCTTTTTCAAAGTGGGTCACTTTGAAAAAGGCTGTTGTAGCAGCCGAAACGTCAGTTTTTCTTCTGCAATAAAGCACTTTTTCATTATAAGTCCTGTGAGTGCGGCTACCTACTTGGATATATATATATAT
>CM044440.1:22013027-22032724 GCA_024363595.1 Xenopus borealis | reverse complement strand
TTGCGCAAGTCTATCTACTTCGCTAGCGTAAATTGGCCAGAGACGGTGTTAGTGAATTTGCGAAGTTGCGATTTGACGCCACGCTGGCGAATTTGCGCTAGCGTTAGCCGCTTTGCGCTTTAGTGAATCTGCCCCAAAGATTCTGGCAATTATGTTTCACTTTGGAAAAGGGTGGTGCCATTAAAGAATCTGTACCATTTTTAAATACTGTAGTTAATTATGTTTGATAATTGTCCCCACGTTGAGCAAGAGTTATGGGAAGTTTCCTTTCAGTTTGGCATCCCTTCTCTATATTGTTTGTTTGTCCTATCTTCATCTTTTTATTCGTAGGTATCCAATCCAGTATTCTTTTATTTATTTCCTAACCCATAATTTTGTATAGCAGCTGTCTTCTTCATAATATTCATGTATCCTGAACTCACAACACACTTTCTTTGGCTGGTTGTTGTACAACCCCCCCCCCCCCAACCCCCTACTAAGTTAAGAGTTCCAGGAGAATAATAATATAGATAAATGCACACACAGTTAGCAAAGAAATATTACTTCATTAGCCACTGCCTTATTTCTTTTTATAAGAAAAGAAAACTATCAATAAAACATCAGCGGTCTTCGTTTATCTCACATTTCCCATACCTGCAGTTACAGGAAAAAAATAACAGCAATAAAAATAATAACAATATGATTTGAAGGAAATGTCTTTTCTGATTTTTCTCTTCGCTGGAAACAAACAAGGATAAAGGGAACAAAAGATTTCTTTTCTGCAAACCCTGGGTGGTTTAAGCGTGGTGGGACTGCCATGTGCTGTTTTATCGTCTTTACAGTTTAATAGCAGCTAGACATCACAAGGTACAGTTCCGTCCCCATGGTGGCTTTGTTATCAGCTTTGTAAAATGAGTTGTCTGGTGGGATGATAGCTGGATTTGGGCTTTAGGGACCTTATAAAATCATTCTTCCACTGACTTGCTTGAGACACCCAGAGCAAAGTAATTATTTCTATTTTGCAGGCATCGAAAATCACCTTTTTCTCCATGAATCATAACGCGAAAGAAGACTGTCGCTTCCTTAAAAGGTTATATCATCAGTATAATAAGGCTCTGAAATACAAGTGTTATTTTGCCAGCCACCCTATAGGAGGGGAGAATAGTAATTTCTTAGAATCAGTATATTATTGGCATCATGGCAGATATCATTATTTCTATTTGAATTTTTACAGCTACAGTACTTGCAGGTAGCTAATTAAATGAAATATATATTTCTTTCTTTTCTGAAGCAAATGTAACTTTCTCCAACAAAGCCAATTCAACTTAGAAAAGACTTGTGAAAAGATTATACTCTAAACTATTTTGTGTAGGCATGGGATCTGTAATCCAGAATGATTGGGACCTGGGGTTTTCCTGATCATTCTGTAATTTGGATCTTCATATCTTAAGTCTACTAAAATATCATGTAAATGGTAAATAACAGGCTGGTTTTGCTTCCAATAAGGATTAATGATATCTTAGTTTGGATCACATACAAGGTACTGTTTTATTATTACAGAGAAAAAGTAAATCATTTTTAAACACTTGTATTAATTCAATATAATGGAGTGTATGGGATAAAAATCAGCCTATTGGGTTTATTTTATGTTTAAATTATTTTTTAGTAGACTTTAGCAATAGAGATCCAAATTACTGAAAGAAATGTTATCCAGAAAACCCCAGGTCCTGTGCATTCTGGATAGCAGGTCCTATACCTGTATAAAAAGAAAACTTTATTAAAGGAAAACTATACCCTTTTTTGAATTTTTGAGCAACAGATAGTTTATATCAAATCAAGTGACATATTAAAGAATCTTATCTACCTGGTATATATAGTTAAGTAAATACATTTTTACATCTCTTGCCTTGAACCACCATTTCGTGATGGACTGTGTGCTGCCTCAGAGATCACCTGACCAGAAATATTTAAACTCTAACTATAAAGGGAAGAAGTGTGGAAGCAAAAGACAGAACTCTGTCTGTTAATTGGCTCGTGTGACCTAACTTTATAGTTTGTTTGGTATGTTTGTGTGCACCGTTGAATCCTAGGATCCCAGGAGGCCGTCCTTATTTTTTTAAATGGCAATTTTCTATTTATGATTACCCAATGGCACATGCTGCTAAAAAAGTGTATTATTATGAAAATTGTTTATTTACATGAAGCAGGGTTTTACATATGAGTTGTTTTATGCAATATCTGTTTATAGAGACCTACATTGTTCGGGGGGTATAGTTTTCCTTTAATACTATGCACCAAAAAAACTATATGAACATGTTAGTTTATAAATGTCAACGGTTCTGGCAATATACAGAGCAGCCAGCAGAGGGAGGCACTGAATTGCATCCTGAATGTCTGCCTCATTTGTCCCAAAGAACTGCTGTCAGGTTTATATAAATTAATGAATGATTCTGATATGGTCCCATTTGCTCAAACATACAACACACAATCCCATTCTATCCCTGATTTGGATGAAGTAAATTGAGAGGAAGCCATTGAATGTATTTATACATTTTTAATCTCTACTATAGATAGAATATTACAGTTTAAGGTGATTCACTAGTTATATATATATTACTCCAATAAGTCTGAAACATATCAAGGGCCAGGGTGGCAGATGCAAAACCAACCAATTCAGTATGACTATGAAGATTTTCATTCATCCAGGTCATGGTATATCTAATATCAGTAATTCTAAAACAACTGGACTTGCTGAGTAGTCATTGAAGACATTTCACTACTCATCCAAGCAGCTTCATTTCAAATCTTTACCTTTTTGGACTGTTTGATATGCATCCAAGAGGGGGGTAACTTGTAAACATAAGTATACAGGAGACCCAGATCAATATCTGTTGTTTGATTCCCACCATCCAATGGAACACATACTGGGTGACATTAGAAGTCTGCACCACAGTGGTGTGTGACAACTGATACAGAGTCCAAATACAAAGAGCAAAAACATCTCAGATGAGCTTGAAAGAATGTGGCTACCCAAACTGGCCCTTCGTCAAAACAGCAACAACCAAACTACATAATAGCCAAAACATAGTCATCCCATATGTAGCTGGAGTGTCAGAAACTCAGGAGGATTTTCAACAAACACCACTTCCCTGTGTTTTTAAAACCTATCAATACCCTGAGACAAAAACTGGTACACCCAATGGATGCAACACCAAAAGAAAAACAAAGTATACCATGTGGTATACAAAGTCCAGTGTAGTGAGGAGTGTACTGATCTATACATTGGGAGACAAAACAACTGCTCACCAAGTGAATGGCTCAGCATAGGAGGGTGAACTCAACAGGACAAAACTCAGCTGTCTTTCTACACCTAAAAGACAAGGGACACTTCTTTGAAGATAGCAAGGTCCAAATCTTGGATAAAGAAGGCTGCTGTTTTGAACGAGGAGTGAAAGAGGCGATGCATATCAAGGTGGAGAAACCATCACTGAACAGAGGCGGGGCCTTCGACACCACCTGTCTGCTACATACAATGCTGTTCTGACATCTGTACCCTGGCAGTTTCATAACACTTCACACATACATTCATGCAACTCTCTCAAGTAATGCCTGTTTTTAGGAGTTGCAAGACACACTGGTAATCCTATCACAGTAACTACGCAGAATAAACACCTCTATAAGCTCAGATGTCACCTCTTTGAAGAGTTACAATGTGCCATTCTGATTGGATTTGAGATAGAGTTTATATATCGAGAACTTCCCACACCGGCCAGTTCAACTGAAGAAGCTACTCCAATGAGTAGCGAAACGTCTTCAATGATTACTCAGCAAGTCCAGTTGTTTTAGAAATACTTATTTTAGATACAACCAGTTCAGGTTTGTTTTATATGATCTGAGAATGCGGAATCCTTTCTGTATATTGGTGTTGTATTATAGAGTACATATATCACCATTAAGAGACAGGTGTATGCCTATCAGGGATTATGGATGAAACTGTGCCACTAGACAAAACCCGAGATCTAATGAGAGCTGTACTGTTTTATGGGGATAAAAACTGGTGATTATGAAATGGAAGAACTCCCAACTCCCTTTGTTAATGCGAAGTAATAAATTAAATAAATAAATAAATAAATAAATAAAGCTCCCTTTGATTGAGCTTACCTATATTTCCAGAGGCTCTCCTGGGAAATTTGAAAAGCTATGGCTGCCATTGTTGGAAGCCTATCCAGAGGTGATGCTGCCTGATTCTCCATAGATGCCAACCCCCAAATACATTACAAACTGAAACATTCTGTGCTCATGATTCAATATATAAAATATGTATGTTTAAACTGTCTGTCAACAAGGTAGGCTTTATGAGAATGAGGTTAGAGCCTGCTAGAAATTGCTGATGAAGCAGTTGACTAAGCAGTTAACTATTTTTAAGAACTGGAACTTTAGTACCTTAATCCAATCCTACAGTAAGAGCCCGTTAGGAAGAGCCTTGTGTAATGTATTCTCTGCTGAATGGAGGAAAAAAGCAAAGTTACTCAAGTTCTTAAAGGGCACCTATTGGGCAAAAATATTATCCCCAACCAAAGGTGTGGTTTAATAGAGCCCGCACTTCAGCTTTGGGTAACAATTGTTTATTTATTTTTTTAGAAAAAACTGCCCCCACCAGTGCTAGGACAGTTGCACTGCAGGGAGCTCCCTGTGTGAGTAACCGTGTCAGTCAGGGAGCATACGGCAAACATGTGTCTAAAGTTATATGCATACGCATAATGAGCAAGTTGAGGCATTCGGTTATTATGTGCATACATGTGCTCCATCCCAGGGTGGGTGTCCTAGCGCTGACAGGGGCAATTTAAAGAAAAACAAAACTACTGGACTGGACTACTGGACTGTATTCGCACCACCTTTGGTTGGAGATAATATTTTTGCCCAACAGGTGCCATTTAAATTGTTTTACAATAATCTTTTTTTTTTATTTAATTTTTTTTTTAAATCATATCCTGATTAGACCATAAAGTACAACAGGTTTAGAGTTTCTATACCATAGTTGAAAGTGTTTTCCTTCTGAGTTTATTATACATTGATAGTGATGGGCAAATAAATTCGCCAGTCACAAAACTGCGGCAAAAATTCACAGCGTGAAAAACATTTTGATGCTCACAACTATTCTGACGCTTGTCTAAATTATTATGATGCCCATTGACTTTAATGCATTTGGACAAAATAGGCACTCGTCAAATTGTCGCAGGTGTCAAAATTGTTGTGGGCATCAAAATTCACGATTTGCAGATTTTTCAGTTTCATGAATTTCATTGGAAATCTACAAATTGTTCAGCAAAGCGGAACAGGACAAATTTGCTATACAATGACATCATTTAGGCAGAAAGGATTTGTTTCTATCATGACCCACCAATTTATTGAAAATGTTACACTAAATAGAGCCAAATATTTACTTTTTGCTGCTTTTTCAAACATTAAATATTAGTGTACATACTGCAGAAGACCTTTTTGATTGAATTCACTGAACAAGTGCACTAGTTTTGTTGGCATTCATTTGCCCGTTTGCAGTCCTACCTTATCACGGTTCTTCTTTAAAAATTCTTTGACGGTGGTCAGGGCGACATTAGCTGCCGGTTCGTTTGGGTAGCCTAAACCAACAACAACAAAAACAAAATAAATAATGCATTCAGAACTTGTAAATGAAAAATAATGCATTTTCATATTTATAGTCTAAATAGATTCCAAGCGATTTGCTCATACAGCAAAATGTAGCATGCATAATGTAAGTATTTTACTTGAGCTAGATATTTACTATTTCAGCTGAGATGTTCATCCTATTTTAGCCATCACAATAAACATGTCCTGAATGATATAAAAAAAAGATAGCCTTTTATACCTCATTTATTTATGTAGGTCACTTTGCAGGGTTTTGAAACAGGAATGAAATAAAACAACAGATGATGAAAACAGTTTGTTCATTTACTATCAGGTTTTTAGTTTATTGGCACAGATTTCCATATCAACGGCTGATCAATAGAGTAGCAATGTTTATTGTTTTATTGGGAGAACTCTCTAGCGCAGGAAAAAATGTCAAATGTCTGTTGTTTTATGAGCCTAAATATAGGGATGATCACCTGCATTGTTTTTCCATTGAACAATAAATAATTTAATCTCTTGAGATAGAGTTGCTAAATAATCAGGAAGTTGTACAAATATCTTATAATCACAGAATAGGGACAATATCTCATTTTTAACTTTCAGGAACACTTCGACTGTGTACTTATTAGTTTAGATTTATTGTTGTTAATGTTCTATATGCATTTTTTATTTAAATTTATGTTACATATACTGTCCCAAGCAAGTAGGCTGTTGCATCCTTTCATGTTGCATTTAATTCCTTCCACTCCATTATTGTAGAAACCCTAGAGCAATTCACATATAGACACTGACTGGATAGCATACTTTGATATCATATTGGGATAATTTATTAGTCTTCATACTCAACAAATAAAATTATCAAATTAACATTTCTGTACAACTCATTAATTTTAGAATACCACTAAAAAAGAAAGAGCAAAACACAGAAAGCACCTACCCCCATCAGAACCAACATTTGTAAGGAGGTGAAATTTAGAACTGCAATTTTCAGGTTGTCCAGCAGGTGCCAGCAACCTTTAAGATCAGTTCTAATGTGGAGAATGGGGAGGTCATAGCCCCAGAGAGAATATATATAAAGAAGTTGGGAAAGAAGAATTTCTCCTTTTGCATAAGCAACATATGGTGGGTGGCAGTACAGGTCTTGGGACAGGCACAGGTGGATAATGTATCCTTGTTTGGTGCTTTCAAGTGGTTAGTGAGCTCCTCTAAAACAGTGCTGTCCAACTGTGCTGTGTGAGCTTCAAAAGGTATCAGAACTGAGATCAACTGGCCCCTGCATTGTTCATACCTCAGATTCATCTTGTAAAATTCCTGCATTGTTCTCACTTGTAATCCTATGTATTTTTCACACCCTGTATTGTACACAATGTATTATTCACACCTCAGGCTGCCAGTGTCCACATAGAGTACACCTCAGATACACTGTAGGAGCAGCACTGACATTATGTCACAGTACATAGAGTTCATAGTAGAGTGCTCATAATAGGGTTCCCTGTCTGTTACTCTGTCTGTGCCTGCTCTAACCTACCTGTGTATTCCACAGTCCTGTCCAACTCTGCCAGCCTTATTCTGCTTGTGTCTGCCAGCCTTATTCTGCCTGACCTACTCTGCACGTATGTGCCATACTATGCCTGTTCTGCTCTGCTTGTGTTTGCCATACTCTGCCTTCATTATTCTGCATATGTCCCATACTCTGCCTGCCCTACTCAACCTGTGTGTGCCATACACTGCCTGCCCTATACTGCCTGTGTGTGCCATACTTTGCCTGCCATATGCTGCCTGTGTGTGCCATACTCTGCCTGATCTGTCTGTGGGAGGTAATATACTCATTAGGGGGGCCCCCAAGATGTTTATTCATGTGCTGGGGTTTGCTGTGCTATCCACAGTGGAGGAAAAGAAATATGAATTTAAGGTTATGTCTTAATATGACAAACTTTCTTTCACATACAGTGTATGTGGGATATCCCTGCAGTGAGCACTGACCATTTGTTTTTTTGGTGTGTTATCACTATTAATGTGGACATGATCTTAATAGTTTTGGTGTTATCATGCATGTTGTTTAATGCAGGTGTGGTTTTAAAAAGGGGGGAGCGGTCCACATTGACGTCCGTTATCGGCTGTCCAACACATAGACCATAATAATTCCAACCTTCGGTACCATAGAAGGGGGACAGCACTGCTCTAAAAGCTCTCAGAGGAGAGAGGCAGCTAGGTTAGCTAAACAAGGGCAGACTGTGGTCTTGACAAGGAGGTACCATACTAGGTTGGACCCCAGGGACAATTGCATCAGTTAGGAAAGACAGTGGTCGGGCATAGTTTTGTAAGAAACTATGGAAACTCCACTGACTCATTTTGGAGTATAAGCATTATAGTGCTGGACAGGAGCAGGAAGAACAGTAATGAGCAGGCCAAGCCCTACATGACACTCAGCTAGTTTATTTTCAGACTGCAGCTGGTACTGTAGACTTGGTATGACACTTCTTACATGAATGTGCTAAATTTGTTGTTTTTTGCTTTCCACAGTAAATATCTACCTAAATGTCTAGTCTAGTAACAGGAGTTCTATGCGATTCAGTTAAACACTTACAATTTTATGCCTTAAATTTTACTTTCTATTATTGATGAGCAAGTTACTATTACATTAATAAAATCAAATGTTTCACATGGTGTATTATAACCACATTTAACTGAGACTACTGAATAACAAAAAAGGAACAGCTAAAAAGGATAGTTTCAAACAAATTAAAAACTAGAATTTCTGAATTGCTCAAACTGATGACAGAAGCTGAAGGTGAAATACCATCTGTGACCTAGGCTATTAAAAAATGATTTTAATATTCAAAGTAGCGATGGATATTAAATAACAAGGGATTTACTATAAATAATTAATAAAAGGGTCAACTATGGTGCAGTACAAATGCAAAGGAGGAACACACTTCTGCTGTATTACAGCACATGTTTTATGTATTAAATTGAGAGCAGAAACACACTTAAAGTATTATTGCAAGCTCAGCATAATATCCATTAACAACTGTCAAAGTGTTATTAACAAAAAACATGCAAACAAATAGCAAGTATAAATCAGAATGTGTTACCAGTTGCATTTGGTGTGATTATATTATTACTCACTGAAATAGGTCATCTTATTATCACCAGTTCCTATAACATCCATTCAAATTATAATAAGTGAAATATGTTATCCAAACAAATCTGTAAAAAGATTCCATATAAGGCATATCTACAGCCAGCAGTCTCCAGCATTATAGATTCAGGTTCTAAACAAACCACCCTTGTGGCCTTAAGGACACCTAGAAGAATCCTTGTAGTCCCAGGAAACGTCTAATGGTACATTCACTACCTGTGACAAATCAAGGCTCCAAAGATCTAAGGGTTTATCCAGTGGGATAAGGAATAACCACTACAGGAATTTCAGTTCTAGACCTCCCATGTCTAGTCAGCACACAGAATGGATGAACCAAGGATAAATGTGTGAACATGGAAAGATGATATACGTATAAGTCACAACATAAGATTGAATATAAAGAAGAAGAGGAAAGAAGATAGAGGTTAGGAGAAAGTTACATGAATAGCAAAGCAGTAAAAAAATGATGAAGGTGAAGGAGAAAATAGATCTAGATTGCCTTGTGTAACAACAACCTCTAGTGAGCTTAAAGTTGAGAGCTACACCATTATAATTCAGAACATTATTTTCATTCTGCTTGCTCGTTTTTGAATGCAATAAAAAGTCAAATTAATCTATGATTTAAATGTGCCGCCTTCACTTTATAAACAAAGTCAAATTAAGAAGTAGTTCATTTGAAAGGTAGCGCATTTAGATTTATAAAATGTTTATGCTGAAGGAAATTAAGTATTACTTAACCTAATTTTCTTTATTGGATTTTTTTCTTATTAAAGATTACATGAATTTGAGATTGTTCTTTGTTAAAAAAAAATCCAATCAAAGAAATTGTGTGGAATTTATTTATTTTAGATTTAGATACAGCAGCCTGAATAAAAGTTAACAGGCGTTTGAAAACTTAAACCTAACTATTAAATGCAAAAGAAAAAGTTATTTCTTAAAATATTGTATAAACTATCAGCAAACTCCTGCTAGGGGATAAGGATAATGAGTAGAGGGATAGGCCCACCTTAGCATGATGACTACATACTGTAACTGAAAAGCTCACAATAAGATGTTATAACATAGAAAGCAATGAGGCTAGGGTTGCCACCCTTTATTTAGGGAGCTGTCTGGGTTCAAGCATCTTTTTAAAATGTTTTAAAACTTTTTAAAGTTAAAAAAAACAGCAAAGTTTCAAGATCCAATTGACATCATAGCCACCCCCTAATGTCAATAGGCACACCCTCAATGTCATTGCTCCATCCCCTTTGTCTGTATTTCTATACCAACAAAGGTGGCAACCCTAAATGAGACCTCCTTAGCTAAAGTTACAATCAAATTGTTATCCAAATCTGCCTCCATTAAAGTACTCAGATGTTGAAGTCTGTAAGATTAGAAGATGACACTGTGAAAACCGTATAATCAGATAGGTGTAACGGAGCTTCCAAAGTATTTCCATTAAAGGTACATATAATGAGGGGAGAAAGAAGGCAGCACAAGACCTAACCTGACATTGATGCCTAAATTCGCGAAATGGCATCGAAAATTCGCCTGCCGAAAATTTGCTGGCGTCAAATTTTCAGTGAAGCGAAACAGGATAGATTTGCCCATCACTAGTGACCAGACCCAACCCTACCCCATTGTGGTCCCAACTGAGCTGGAATTGTGGGGGAAAAACAAGGCATTCTGAATTTTAAAAAAGTGGTAAATTTGATTTTTCACTTTGTACACTGCACTTGAGTATTTAAAGGACTAGTAACATCAAAAAATGTAAGTGTTTGAAAGTAATTAATTAACAATATACTGTTACACTGGTAAAAACAATGTATTTGCTTCAGAAAAACTACTATAGTTTATTTAAACATGGTGCCGTGTAGCCATGGGGGCAGCCATTCAAGCTGCAAAAAAAGAGAATGTGCAGATGTTGCATAGCAGATAAGATAAGCTCTGTAGAATACAATGGTGTTTTATCTGTTATCTGCTATGTAATCCTTTTTTCCAGCTTGAATGGCTGCCCCCATGACTATGCAGCAGCTTTGTTTATATAAAGTATGGTAGTACTACTGAAGGAAATGCACAACTTTTACCAGTGCAGGTCAACACTATATTGTATTCTAATTACTTTGATTCACTCAGCTTCTCTTGGTACTGTTCCTTTAAATTACTTGTTGTACATTATCAACTATGGATGCACTGAATCCAGGATTCAGTACATAATTTGTCCAGGGTTGTGTTTAGCTTTGACTGCATGGATTCCGGAAGGGCTGTCCGGGTACAGCTTTGTGTAAACTCTTCTTTTTACACAAGCCTTTACTCTTGGCTACACTTCAGCATGAAATAATTACACAACCCAAGATTTTACACAGCATACTTTGGCAGTAAAAAAACATATTTTTGTATGTACTTCAATGTTGTTTTTTGTCAGGCCTTTTTTTTCTTATTATTTTATTTTTAAGCACATAAACATTTGGTATATAGATATGGTGGTCAGTGTTGCATGTCGCAAGCACAGCAATATGAGAGAGGCAGACTTTGTAGCAAGTCTCCTCCATATAAACCTTGAAATGTGTGGTCTTGCAGGCAGAACACAAATGCAGCCACAGCAAATCTCTTTAATAAATTACTAGAAATCTTGCTCTTTGTGCATCGGGCTCATTTCCAGCTACTATTCCTGTACTTGGAAATTCACCCAGTCCTATTTATGTCAAGCTCTAAAACGAGTAATTAAATCTCCACTTAGGAGAATTAAACAGAGTTATTGTGTTTTGAACAAAACCGAGTTTTCCCTGCAATGAAATTAAGAATTTTTAAAATTCCCCAAAACAACAGAATGTGACTATATTGCATATCCAGTGCATCGCTAAATAATCCAAGAGCAAGCATTTCAGGGTTACAAAGCAATTACAACAGGAATTCTCTTTCTGGAATTTGAAACATTGTAAAATGGTAGTTGATGGCACAAATTAATAACATCACATGAACTCTAATTATCGGTACTATTTATGTCACAGCGATGATTGTTAACAGGAGTGCCATTGCATTGATATTACATGATAATGACATTCTTCTATGCTTTCTATTTTGAGGCAAATTTTGTATCTTTGCCCCCATGTACAAAGTGTATACAGAGCAGGTTTTGCAGAGATAGACATAGTATTTGGCTGTCCTGCATATATCCTTTACTTCAACTTCTTCTAACACCTGTGGAATGAATTGAGCACTGAATGCTAGTTAGCCCAGATTCTAAACAACAGCGCCCAACCTCAGTAATATTTATATGGCTGAACAGAAAAAAAAAATCCAGCAACAATAGTCCGATAGCACAGGACTCCAAAAAGAAGTTGGAATAATCTCACCAGATACACAGTTCTGGAATTTTTCAAGGGCACAGCCGGATTTAAACTCTCAGCAGTCTTAAGCCTGATTCTGTGCAGATGTCCTTTTCACAGTGATCCAAACAACCTCCAATTTCTTTTCACAATGTCCAGCTGCTTCACCGATTTCAAGAACCGGCCGGTCACCAACAACTTGTAACTTTTCACGATTTTTTTGTGATTTTTATTAAAAGCATAAAACGTGAAAGACCACACCAAGGATTGATCACACCTGGATTTCGCCAACAATAAAGCTTTCTCAAGCAGTACTAAGTAATACGTTTCACTGCAACAGACAACTTCACATAGCCTGCTTTATCCATAGTCGGAAACGACGCGACGCGGCGCGATTGCTGCGACACGCGTCAAAAACGACGCACAACTCGTTTCGCAAATTTTTTCTCTGGAAATTCGCGAATTTTTCGGCGAAGCGAAATGCGTGAGATTCGCCCATCACTACTCAGTAGCCATGAGTCGTTCAGGTAACTTAGTCTGTGGTAAAGTTTATACCATTGTTTATGCTTTCTTATGGCTGTCAACTTTCTGGTTATTCTGTGTTTGTGGCTTGGCCTTCCTGGTCTTATTAGCTCATGGCTTTCTCTGTGCGACCTTGTGTCACCTGCTCACTAAGGCATGAGTAGTTCGTACTAATAAAGATTTCTACTTTTTACTTAATATTCATCTGATCCATGTGTGGCCTTTGAGTGCCTTGCTTCTACATTTCTTCACTGCTTTACACCTGCTCACTTTCTTTATTTAGGTTTTTAACTTACTCTCCACTGTTGCATATATCCCTGGTGGCTGCAGAGAACCCAAACATGGTCAGATTTCAGCTAAAGATTCAAGTCCTTTAGACCGAGTCACCAGCTTACCTGTCTGTGTAAAGGGCCCTCCAATGGGGATACCCAACTAAAAATTGGCCAGGGAAGGTTTCATTTTAAGGTTGGGTCGAGGACCACATTGATTCATTGACCCAGTGCTCACCCTCAAGAATCCATATTCCTGTCGTTGTTATCTGATTCTTTGGTCGATCAGGGGAGATATCAGTTTAGCCTGATATTGTTCAACTTTGGTGGGCATATCAGGGAAAATATTCACTCTTTTGGTGATCTTACCAAACAAGTGAATCTTATAATGTATGGCCACCATTACCCAGATAAACAGTTTAGGCACAGTATAAGAATTCTTTTACAGTTTTTGTATGTGATCTCCCCTCCTGTGCTCTAAAGTGTAATCTACTGTTCAGCCACCTTTATGGTTTTCGGGGGAAAATGGGGTCATCGGTTGATTTTTCTCTGCAATATGATTTATTTTTAGTATGATATTGGCATAAATCATGCCATACAATATATGCGGTAATGAAAGTAAAGGCCAAAGTTGACTACTGGTTTAGAATACTGATGGTAACCAAGGTTGCATTTACAAATAAACAAACATCTAATTGGTTGATGTAGGCTACTTAACCTGGCCAAATAATGTTAATTTACTTTTGTCTCAGATTTAATTTGTTTTGGTTCATTGCTGGGGCCTTAGAGAATGAGAGGCTGATACATCATTCTTTTTATGCTTTCTCAATATTCTTTTTCCTTTTACCTCTTTTTTTTACTGTAGAATGCTGTACAGGATTGATCTTTGTTGTTAATGTGATTTTGAGGAAAGATCAGGCTGCATGAAGCACTTAGAATTAATTGTAATGGAGTCTGGTGACGGGAAGACAATTTTAAGCATTTTACACACAAATATTGTATTTGAATTATATACTTATAATGGACATTTTATATGCTACACCTTGTTTTGCTTTTACCTCTCTGCTGCATTATGCTATCCCATTTATTAAATGTTGTTACTTGAGATGTTTAATGAGGTAGATGAGCTAATATGTTATAGTTTCATTTAAAGTGAAATACTTTGCACCTGTTCTGTATATCTCTAATATATTCAATAGTCATGACGAATATATGTTAAAAATAATAAGAGCACCCAGCTGAGATTTGTATTCATTGAATTTATCTTATGTAATTTATTTATGCATTGAATTATGTTGTTTACGCACTTTATTATTGTTTTTATTAATTTTCTTCATTTAGTGTACTTAGCATGCCATATGAAAGAATATATATTATTTTAAACTGGGAGGAATGTAAGACATATGCAAAAAAATTGGGCTATTTAATGGACTTTTAAAAAAACAAATCTCAAAAAATATAGCTTAAACCTTGAATAAACACCTCTTATTGCATTTTATGTGGATTCTCAAGATTTTGAGTGCAGTTACAACCACTGAAGCAGGTGGTAGCTTCTGGGTTCCCTCCATGCCAATAGTCAATAGGCGTAGTATACTTGAGTCTAAAGACTTTAGCACACCCATCACTCTCACGCTGAACACTGAAAATGACTCCACTCATTTTGATGCACTGGCCTCAATTTGGAAAACTTTCAGTGCAGTGAAAACAATTGTTTAATTTTGATGCTTCGGCCACAATTTGAAGAATTTGAAATAAACCCCCCTTATTTGCAAAGACTTCAACAATGCAAGATTTCTGGGGTAAACACTGCATTATGGGGATTCCACTTGATATTGCACTTTGCTCACTGTATTGCAGTCATAATTATGTATACATAAAGATGTAGGGACCGTTACATTAATACTGAAGGGAGTTTATTTCATCCATCTAATTAATGCAGCTGAAACATATTTATTTGCTTTCTGAAAGATAATGTGCTATTATAAATTTTATAATGTGATTGACTCAGATGCAATGATGTCAATAAGAAACAAAAGTGCATAGAAAGGTCTCCTTGGCAATTGACCCCTCAGATATTCCATAAATAGGTATGAGCAACCCCACTATCTTTTAATTAGCACTAGTGATGGGCGAATTTATTAGCCAGGCGCAAATTTGCAACAAATTCCCGTGATTCGCCTCCAGCGAATATATTTGTGAAACACCAGCGAAAATTCGCCTGCTGAAAATGCTGGCATAAAAAAAAAAACAGACGAAAACAACACGACGAGTGTCAAAAACATGACACAACTCGTTTAGCCAATTTTTCACCAATTCTTCGCCCATCACTAATTAGCACCAATTGCTTTATTCATATCTGTCCATATAGGTGTAATTTTGGAAGGTACCCTAGAGTCCATGAAGTATGTTTCTTGGATTTGAATCACCTCCCTGAGATTCTCTAGTCAGGGAATCAGATTAGGTAGGATATGCCATGAAATAATCTGTAATATACCTGTAAGGAATTATTACTCTGCTACTGTAGGTTTGAACCTGGGACCTTTGTATTGTAGCCGGTTCCCTTACCTCTGTACTATTCTGGCTGGTTAGTGGTATGGGTTTATTCTATATTGAGGTCCGTATGGTTAGCCCTGGTACTGCTAAATAATTCAGCTGCTTTGCACTAACTGGCAGGTGAAGTCTATTTCTTATTTAAGGAATGAGCAGACTTTTCCCCCTGCCAGTTCATAGGTCTCCAAACCTGCTGGACACCCTTTACACTCCTGCATTTCTATGTTCCTATGATCCAGCCTGACCCTGTTCCAGGACTCTCCCACATACTGATGATTATGATTCTTGTTTTACTGATTATGATTCTTTTTTTTACTTTGAACTCCTGAGCCTGTAAGTTATCCTTTTACTTTTGTTTGCTAATAAACTCTCGGTCTGCAAACATCCTTGCCTTAAAAGACATACTATACACATAACTTGCAATCCAACTATAGAGGAGGTTCCCTGAGAATGTACAAAGTCACCAATGCATTGCAGAGAAGCTACTCTGATATAGACAGTACTATTGCCTGGGTATAAATTTGTATTAAAGTACCAATAACATAAAAAAATGTAAAAAATTGAAAAACATTAAAAAAAACACCAAGACAAATGAAACTTTAAAAATCGCCACTTACCGAAACTCCACTTCCGAAAAGATGACAGGGTGACGATCCATCGTGCGGAACTCAATTTCTCCTCCTTTGCTATCTCCTATAAGGAAGGCAGGGAGGAGAAATTGAGCACCACACGATGGATAGCCTGATGGCCTTTTCTGAAGAAGAGCAGAAGTGGAGTTACAGTTACTCGTTGCTCACCAACCTATTGGATGTTGCTCCAAGTGGCCTCAAATCAGGTGCTTATTTTTGAGTTCCTGCCTTGAAGGAAAGTTATGGTTTGGTTTTAGGCTGCGAGTACACATAGGTGCTACCAATAGCCAATCACAGCCCTTAATTGGCACCCCAGGAATTTTTGCATGCTCTCCTAGCTCTTTACATTTCAATGTGGCTCACGGTAAAAAAAAAAAAAAGTCGAGGACCCCTGAATTATCTGTTCCAGGCACTATTACAGCCAAATACAGTGCCTGACCAAGCATCATCAGGTACAAGCCTGTGGACATAATGTCATATCTTAAGAACTTGATCTGCCAGATTCTCAAAGTTGTCAAATTTAGTGTTGGGTGAATTTATTTGCCATGAGTGAATTTGCGGCAAATTTCCGCATTTTGCGTCTGGCAAATAAATTCGCTAATCACCAGTGAGAATCCGCAAATTTTTCAGTGTTTCGCGGGAAAGTCGCAAATTTTTTGTCAAAACGGGACAAATTCACCCCTCGCTAGTCAATTTCTCATTCTGCATCAAGCAACTGGACTGGGCTGTGATCCACATGAGTTACATGCATTTGCAGTATTGTTCCCTAAGTCTTGATAGTAGAAATAAAGTTCATAAAAACCAAGCAGTTTCAAGCTTTGCAACTAACTCAAACTTGAATGGCAAAAAAATAATCATACACAAAGTCACATTGAGAGGAAAATCCAAGTTTGGAATAATGACCTTCAAATTACTGTCTCATTAAACAAATATAGATGCTTTGTTTTTGCAAGAAATTTGCATTCCCATAACAAACAGGCTTACAGTCCCTTTATGTAAATGGACCGTAAGATGCCAATATGTAGACATACTGTATGCAGGAGTGTTGGGACTGATTTCATTATGTTTGGTCTTTATGTAAAACAATTCCTATAAACCTTTATGAAAATGCTGCACAAATAAGTGAGCAGCTGGATGTGCAAATAAATCTGGTTATTTGTATTGAAATTAGCATTGTATATGCATTGCATACTTAGAATGAAATAGCACTTTCTGGTCCTTTCATGGTATTTTTCCCCTGTTGCTCCAAGATGCATGGTCAGGTTAATTGGAGCTATCCAGACCAGATGGATTAAAGGTGGAGAGCCTTTGACAGTGCTAGGAAGCATGGGGGTAGAATGTTCAGACTAAGGTCATAGGGAAAGCACACCAGTCCACAGTCATTGGTAAGCAGAATACTGCCTACCTGCCCTAAAATGGTTTGGCAACAGAGTAAGGAATGTGGGCATGTTTGGAAGCTTTGGCTTCTCATGATGGGGTTTTGGTTAAGTCACAGCATGGGGGTTTGGCGGGGGGGGATTCTTACCAGAGTGGGAAGGGGCTGGTACCCCTGGCATTCATGGTGTGGTTTAACCTCCTTGGCAATGGTCCCTGGAGTGAAGCCTACTCGTGTCTTCACTTTCCACGGTGCAGCTGGGTGGCCGGCATGACAGGGGGGCTCAATCTCTCCAGTGGGGTAGGAAATCATTCTCGGCTGGTAATGTTGTTTATTCAATTATGTAACCTGTTTAGTTTGTTTACGGGGTTAATAAAACTGTTCCCATTTTACATCCATCCTGGACTGTTGTATGTTGTTTCTTGGGGAACACAAGGAAATGTAAATGACAATGGTTCAGTACGTGTGGTCTTGACAACTGCATGCCTTGATGCTGCCCTGGTCTATATCCTAAAAACCAACAATGATTAAAAATGTAATTATACCTATCTACACTATGCTCAAAATCTAAATAAACATTTATGGGGAAATGTAATATAGGTTGTGAATGGTAAAAATGTCCTCAATATAAATACAGTAAATGTCTGTGAAAATGTAATCCCTTTGCCCCTCATGTGACAGTAGGATATTGATTGCAAATTTTATAGTTTGCAACTTTAATTACACTATATAAATTATTTGAATACTGTTTCCTTCGGTTTTGGAATTTATAGTTAAAGGAATGAATACTTGAGCAACAGATAGTTTATATTAAATTAAGTTGCATATTAAAGAATCTTATCAAACTGGAATATATATTTAATTAAATATTGCCCTTTTACATCTCTTATTATTCTCTATTTCTGTTAGGGAGTCTATAAACTAATCCATGTGGATCCCAACTGAGCCAAGGGTATTTGTCCCAGATCCAAAGACAGCCATAATCAGAAAAAAAAATATCAAAGATACATATCCCAAGGCTCAAAATATATTAAAAATACAAAAATATTTATTAAAGTTTCATATTAAAATTGGTACATCCTGACCCCGTTTGCCCCACCTTATGTGTTTCATACCCTCCGGTAGTCATAGGTGTCTCTGTCAGTAGTGTGTTGTACACAGAATTTAAACCCAGGTTATCCCACCCAATTTTACTAAAATCAATCAAAGAGTCGAAAGGGATTGACCCTATTATCTCTATATCTAATCATATTATGCCTATACAGAGTACTTGTACCATTTACTTTGTATGTTGTAATGATATATTCTGTCTTCGTAACACAGTATACTGTATGCAACACACTACTGACAGAGAGAGATATATATATATATATATATATATATATATATATATATATATATATATAAAGTAACATAGTACCATACTCAACAGGGAATACTTGTGAAAAAAACAAAATTTATTGAAAAAATCCAACGTTTCGAACACCAACTGGGCTCTTTCTCAAGGAATAACTAACCAAACTGTGACCAACACAAACTGCTAAATACCCTCCCCCAGAAGTAAATGGCACAATGGTGAGTGTCATGGCAACTGCTGTATAGAAACAAGTGGAACTGTGTTAAGAGTAGGAAAAAAGCTAACACCTGTGTAACTTAGAAAAAAAGCCTGTGCACATATATAGAAACAGTTGCAAATAAAGTAGCCAAAGCGAGTCATGTGCTGTTCCCACGTGTAATTCACTTTTGTGAATGATGAGAGCATCAGGTTATTCAGGTTTAAATTGACCAAATTTATATATACACATCACAGTGCCATATACTGTATATATTCCACACTGCCAGTC
The DNA here is from genome assembly GCA_024363595.1 of Xenopus borealis. NCBI lineage: Eukaryota > Metazoa > Chordata > Amphibia > Anura > Pipidae > Xenopus > Xenopus borealis. Next base: position 22,013,457 of record CM044440.1, on the reverse strand, counting down.
CCTTAGGGCCTGCGTGCGTGCACTTCCGCATTTTGTATGGGCATTGGCGCCGGCGCGAATTTCAAATAGTACTTAAGGGACCTTTGTAATTGTAATCATTGCCCGTTATAGGATCATTCTTATAGAGCTCCTGGTGCTTCTGATCTGTGATTCTGTCCATTTTCTGATACCTATTGTGACCCCTGCCTGTTTTGATGATCCTGACTTCTGAAATTCTGACCCTGCTTGGCAACAGACTCTTCTGTATCCTCATCCCTTTTGATTAATCTCTTGGTTTGACACTTGCCTGTCTGACTCTGCTTGTACTCTGCCTGCCCCGACTCAGCTAGTTTGACTACGCCTTCTGCCCAAAAGACTTTGCTTTATCGTTGTGCCCCTTTGCTCATCCAGAACCCTTAGCTTGGCACCTCTCTTAATAAGACCTGGCAGC
>CM044440.1:21991717-22010170 GCA_024363595.1 Xenopus borealis | reverse complement strand
ATGCTGAGTCACGACGCATTTAACTTACAAATCCAAGTGACTCTATCTGTATATATATACGTACCTCAATAGGCCGCACTCTCCTACTTGTCTCGCAGGTGATTTCTGCTGTATTCTATATCTCAGAGGCCTCTCTCAAAGTATGTCAGCCAATTAACTTTCCCGACATCATGTGTATTTATTGCATTCTCTGTGTTCTTTTCTATACTTAGTTAGTCCTTTAGTTAATAAAACATTTTTATTTTTATTTAAGACCTGAGAGTGCAGACCTTTTTTTGGATATATATATATATTTATTTATATTTATTTGAACAAGATACAACTCCTATAAATCATTTTATATAGTTATATATATACACTAGATCTTGTACAGAATCATATGGAATCATATGGAAACTATGACTCCCAGAGTTTTTCAAACATGTCTTTTAAACATACTGTGGTTGCTAATAGACTGCATCTAAAAACAAAATAATCACCTAAAATTAAAAGTTACCTAGATCACTTTAGATTCTTAAGCAGGTTAACTTAAGACTTTTAATATAATTGCCCTTTTAACAAAAAATATTTTACTCATTAGGTTACACACATATATAGCTTTATGCTCTGTATCCAAGCCTCGATTTCCTCTGGTGTTCCGTCCAGACACCCTTGATACTGTTTCCAAAAATTATAAGATGTGGAAATCACAGGCTGACCGCAGAATAACTGCTAATAGTGCTTTATTGTGCATCCACACAACATGTTTCGGGCGGCAAAGGCCCTTTTTCAAGTGTGTACAAATCACATAAAAAACAATTGTTTTATAGAACCACACAATAGTTCCCACCCCTTAGTTGGTCATGTGTAACATTGGACATGTGTAACCTGTGGTTAACCCTTGGTGTTATACTTTAAGCGGTATCTTTCATCACACCAATGTGCAAAATTATGCAATAAATAAATAAATAGTGTCCAAATATTGTGCCAGTGTCCTTTGTTTTCAATTCCATCAGTGGATCCACCTGTGTTAAAAAAAGTTTCAATAAAATTCTCTAATTTTAATACTCTTAAAAGACTCATATAAAATCACTTGAGGAACTGCTCATAAAAGAGCCTACCTAGGGACACCTTGTTTACCTGCCCTTATCAGTTTAAGCAATGTATCAGTTTAGTAACATATTTTAATGTTTCTTACCCTTAGACATTTTCTAGGATGCTGCTTGCAACTATGTATTCTAAATCGTAACAGTTATCATTCTCTGTAAAAGGAAAGGAAAAGGTACATATTTTAATTACAGGAAAGGCAATAAGCTCCAATAATCATTTAGTCCTAAGGGGGCCATTGTGTTCATTTTCTTAATCCAATATGCCTCCCGTTGCCCTAACTGTTTTTTTCTATCACCTCCTCTTTTTGCAGGAATTATTTTTTCCAATACTAACCATCTAAGTTGGTTTAGATTATGGCCTTGATTATGGAAATGTCTGGAAACAGGAGTATCAGTTGCTGTACCCATTTTGTAATTTCTTATATTGTTCCTGTGTTCCTTAATCCTTGCTTTCACCGCTCTAATGGTTTGTCCTATGTATACTTTGCCACATGGGCACTTTAACATGTACACAACGAACTTAGTATCACATGTGAAGAATCCATTTATCTTAATAATATTCCCTTTAGTTGGATGGTTAACAGTATTGCCCTTCATAATAGAAGAGCAGCAGATACAATTAAGACAAGGAAAGGTACCTTTCTTCGTATTTCCTTCAAATCTATGTGTTTTACTGGAGCAGTCAGAGGGACACACTATGTCTCTTATGGATTTCCCTTTAGTGTAACAAAAGAGGGGTGGTTGTATATACAAGCCCCCGTATTGGGGATCTTGTCTCAAAATTGGCCAGTATTGTTTGATGATCTTTTCAATTTGTTTACTTTGTTTACCAAACTTTGTGACAAACGGTGTTCTCCCTAGGTCGCCCTTCTTTTTCTTTTCTGTACAAAGGAGGTCTTTACGGTCCAATTGACTGACCGCCTCACTGATCGGTGTCAATCTGTCTTTCCTATACCCTCTATTTAAGAATTTTTTTGTCAAATTATTTACTGACCCCTGGAATTTCTCATTATCTGAAGAGATTCGCCTTGCTCTTATGTACTGACCTTTGGGTATGGCTCTTATAATATTGGGATTGTGGTAGCTATTATAGGCCAGGAGGGTATTTCGGTCTGTGGGTTTCGAAAACATCTGGGTCACAATCTGTTGGTCCTGAATACTTATATTGACATCCAAAAAATTAATGGAGGTAGTAGAAATCTCACTGGTAAATTTGATTGTGGGATGTTTTTGGTTGGCCTCCTTGATCATCTGGTTGAACTCCATCTCTGTTCCTTTCCAGATGACCAATTGTTTTTTATGTGATTTGTACACACTTGAAAAAGGGCCTTTGCCGCCCGAAACATGTAAAGCACTATTAGCAGTTATTCTGCGGTCAGCCTGTGATTTCCACATCTTATAATTTTTGGAAACAATATTTTACATTTGATCCCCAAGAAATTAGATACCAGACGCCTTGTCCATGAGGGCATTTTCTGTGTTATTGTTTAAGAAAGCAGTTTTTCTGATTTGAGCAGTTGTCGTCACTTCAACTTTAGAAAAAAAAAAACACAATCCACCCAGACAGTTGGGAATCACAAAAGGTGGAATAACGAAGCTTCAAAAATATGCCCAGTTAGCCAGATTTTCATGGAAAGAATTCAGCCAACCCTATGTGAAAGTTCAGTTTCATAAAAGACAAAGCACAGAGGACTTCTTGAAAAAAGAAGCCAGGAAGACATAAACTAGCCACAGCTTACAGGGAGGTGAAGTGAAGTGCTTTGAGTAGAACAGATTTTTTTTCCTGTTTTTTACAAGAAAACAAGGAGCCTTTAGTAATCACACCACCTCCAAAATAATGGTTTTAAAGTACCTTGTGGTAAATGCGACTTATTGTTAACAGAACTGATATGGAACAGAAGAGCGTTTGCCAGTGACTCAATTTAATTCAACAATCCCTACAATGCTGTTTACATGTTTGATGGAAAATAACCCTTTTATGCAATGGCAGTCTCATTACAAACCCTGGCAAAGATAGTGCAAAAGTAAAAATTAATCTGGCAACGACAGTTCCAAAACAGATCCAGTGAGGCGCCAAGTGGACTGTGGATTCACAGTCTTAACCATTAAATACAGAGTTATATGTATTGCAATTGCTCTCTGCCTACTGTTATATGCACTGAACATGTCATTAAGCAAAACTGAATGATGGATATTGTAATGTAAAATGAACCTGCCAGCAAAGACACATTTATTACATTTCTGTAAAACTAGCAATATTTAAGTTATACCTGTCCAACTGCAGGGATGCCAGGATCTTGAACCTTGGGAGTTTCTTGGCTACAATTTTGCCTGAACAATAAAGGGTTTTTTTTATTTTAAAGGACATCCTCACTTGAGCAATATAAATACTAGTCAGACAGCTTGTTTAAGGATTCAGACTACTACACCGCTTCACAGAAATTATAGCATGGAGCTAGATAAAAAGTAAATGGTAGTTATAAACGTTTTTTAGGGGAGTGAGTTATAAAAATTTTTTAGATGAGAAGTCTACCAAACACTAGTCAAGGTGGGTTTTTTTGCGATTCACTGCATGTGTCCATTTATTTGTTTCAACAAAACAAATAACAAATTGAGGCTGCAAAACACATTATTAATCAGTGTCGGACTGGCCCACCGGGATACCAGGAAAACTCCCGGTGGGCCCAGGTGTCAGTGGGCCTCTTGCTTCTACAAATTTTGTATATTTCATGGTTATTCCCTACTTATGGGAACAAAGAGGCTTAATAATGGAAGAACAGAGCATAGTACAGTATGTAGTGAAAAGAGAGTAGGAGAACATAAAGGTTGAGTAAGGAGAGGAGATATAATAGTTTGGAAAGTGGGCCCTCAGCCTAAGGCTTTCTGGTGGGCCCCTGGGATCCCAGTCCGACACTGTTATTAATATTGAGTTATTGTCTCAATACTGAGGCGTAAACCTAATGAGACAGTCAGCTGTAGAAAAACTCTTCCTTAATAGAGAAACACCTGTTTCAACAGTCTCTACTGATAATGTTTTTGGGCTCTTGAACGTTTTTCTGCAATACAAACAAGGCAGTGGTGGGTCAAAAGGGGACCCCTTCCCTCCTTCCCTCCACTGGGTTCACAAACAAGACTGCAAATAACCAGGTATGTGTTAATGGCGAGAAAGTGAACTACAAGGTGTACAATGGTCCATACTAGGGTAAAAGGTACATGCATAGTACCCCCCCCCCCAAATGTTTTAACCAAATGCCTCTTCAGTCGATGCCTGGTTCTGGTCCTGTAAAAAGGGAACCTTCCCATTTCAGAGGCTTGACTAGCAAATAATTAGGTGAAGAAAATGGAGATACAGACAAGGGTCAATAACTGAATATTCAAAAAGAATAACTAGCTTGAGCAGCAGTTGAGTAGCCAGCTTTAGCAAGGTATGAAATTGGGAATTTGAAGCACTTACCCCCGATATGTATTGAAAGGCACAGGGTGCCCAAGCAAAATTACCCATAACAACCAATAACTTATGTGCTACAGTTGGAGGAAAGATGTTTCTTACATCAAAAAAGAAGTAACTCATAAGGTACTATGGATGTGAGCATAGGTACAGCATTCCACCTAAGATAAAATACACCAAGAATTAATAATTTTAGGTGTTTAATCTATTTATTATGTTACAGTATTATAAGAAATGTAGAACAGTTCTGCTTAAATGTAAAATAGTTCAGTAATAATTAATTCATTTCCTGTTAAAACATTTTGGTAAAACCTGAGTCAAACTTCCAACATTCACCATATTAAAGGAAAACTACTGTATACACACTGAACAATGTAGGTCTCTATAAAAAGATATTGCATAAAACAACTCATATGTAAAACCCTGCTTCATGTTAATAAACTATTTTCATAATAATACACTTTTTTAGTAGCATGTGCCATTGGGTAATCCTAAACAGAAAATTGCCATTTTAAAAAATAAAGAGAGCCTCCTGGGATCTTATGATTCAACAGGGCACACAAACATACCAAACAAACTATAAATTTACAGTAGGTCAAATTAACAGACAGAGTTTTGTCTTTTGCTTCAACACTTCTTCCTGTAACAGTTAGGGGCAGATTTACTAAATTCGTGTGAATAATTCAAAATTCGGTAAAATTTTCAAAAGGATTCAAATTCATATTTTCGAATAATTTTTGTGGCCACTTTTTTGAAAATTCGATCAAATCGAATGATTTGAATAGATCTAATAAAAATCTATTCGATTATTCGAATATTCAACAGTCAAATTACTTAACCTTTAAAGTTTTATTCGACTGCCTAGTTCCCCAACTTAAACCGAATAGCTATACTTCCTTATGGGAAGCTCCTATAGCATTTTTTGTAAGTTTTTTTTTTGATCGAATAAAAAAAAAAAAATTTGATCGATTTTATTGTTCGATAGAATTTTTTCTATTCCGATCGTTCAATTGGTCAAATAGCGTTAAATCCTTCTAATTCAATGTTCGAATTTGAAGGATTTTAATTCTATTAAAATTCGATGGTCGAATTCGACCCATAGTAAATCTGCCCCCTAGTGTTGAAATATTTCTGGTCAGGTGATCTCTGAGGCAGCACACAGACCATGATGAAATGGTGGTTCATGGCAAGAGATGTAAAAGGGCAATATTTACTATAATATATATTCCAGTTTGGTAAGATTCTTTAATATGCCACTTAATTTGATATAAACTGTCTGTTGCTCAAGTATTCAATTAGTTTTAGTTTTCCTTTAAACAAACATGACATTTTTGCTAAAAAATTTCAAGGCCAATGCAGATTCTAGAAGGACTGCTTTAAAGATGTTCAGATAGATTTGCACAATACAGCAAACTCTCTCCTCCTTGTTTTAGTATCCCAGCAAGTCAGTTCTCTTGAACTGCTTTTTTCACTACATTAGTCTTCTGACTCGTGTCTTGGGATGCATTAGTAAAGTCTAACCGTGCGTCAGACAAATGTAATGGCTTCCAAACAGAAACAACAGAATAAAATCTAACTGCATAAGGAAATTACATGATTAAATCATGTGTATTCATATGGTAATCTACATTAAAACTGCAACATGCCTTGATGTTGAATTTCTTTCAGTACTCAACTGGAAAAAACAAGGTATGACATTAAATGGAAATAGGGTGTTGAAGAAGTAGAGAAAAAAAAACATTATGCTGAGTATGAAGACAAAATATTCAACCTGCAAATACCACCACTGAGCCTTATAAAACATACCTGATTAAGGTTGTGCTTGATTCAAGAGGGGTGTCAAGTGGGAGATACCCCATTCCTGCCATGTTAATAACAATAATGATAATAATAATACTCAGAGCTGCCATCAGGGGGGATAATTGTCTTGGGCTCGGTAGGTTTTAAGATTAAAAGGGGGCCCGAATGTGCCACACTTTCTGGATTAGCTGGGTCCCCTTGAGTGCAGGACGCCACAGATCTGAAGCCACCAACTATTTGAAGCCAATGAAAGGGGCCAAAGCCACAGAAAATGCTGCCATCGACAAGTAGAAGGAATAAGATCTCACATGAACTTATGGTAAGTTCCACTGAACACCAATGTTTTGTTTTTTTGTTTTGTTAATTTTTCTTGACCAATGTTTTTTCCCCCCACCAATTTCTTTTTATATCTATTATGGGGCCCCTGACCACCCATGTTTTTTTATTAAACCCTGGCCACCAATAGGTTATCTTTAACTCATAAGGGGGCTCTTTTTATCAATTTAACTTGTAGGAGGGATCCTGGCCACCAGTGGTTTAGCGTGTAAGGGAGGGGGCTGGTCACCAATGTTTTTTTTTACCTTGTGGGGGGACCCTGGCCACCAATGTTTTAACAGTCATGTCTTAGCACCCATGTCTGTGACTCTGTGTGGCTTTTTACTTTGGTGTGGGGGTGCTTGGGGTCTGAGGGATTTAAGAGAAACAGCCCCTAGACTTAAGGTTTTTTAGGCAATTCTCAGTCTGACAAAACCTCTTACAACTGGTTGTGAGGTGACTGCTATGTAAGTTTGTGGTGGAACGGCAAATTAATCAATGTTAATACAATTACATTATATTTTTGCTTGTTTCTAAAAGGCTTTCTGTTATGTTGTACCTGTCAGTTTAATCATCTCTGGGAAAGAAGTACAATAGTATAATCATTTCTACATAATCCCAATATTTATTTTTAAAAAAGGCGACCCTCTTAGCCTAATAAAAATCCAAGCTTGGGCAACCTCTAACCGATATCCAACTATTCCATTATTAACGTAATTGTGCTTTTTGGACCCTTTTAGTTGTAATGTCCTTTCTGTGTGACTGTAATTATACTGAATTCTTTTTCTGTAAGACTACACTATGTTACCAAAAGTATACAAGTATCTGCTTCTCCAGCATTTCACTCTGAATCCAAGGATATTCATATGAAGTTGGTCTACTCATTGCTACTATAACAGTCTCTAGTCTTTTAGGAAATTTCTCCACTAAATGCAGGCCTGGATTTGTGTCTAGTGATGAGCAAATCTGTTCCAAAAAAATAGAAAAATGCATTGAAGTCATTGGGCATCAACATTTGAACTACACATGATAATTTTTTTATACGTGCAACCATTTTTTCTCCCTCCAAATGCATTAAAGCCAATGGGGAGGCTCTTTTGTCCAAATGCATTAAAGTCAAAGGCCATTTTTCTTATGGCGACTATTTTTCTCTCAGTGACAATTTTGTCTCTGCAAAATTTTTTGACGTTGGATTTTTGGCACAGTTTCATGAAAGAATTTGCAGATGGAAAAATGCAGAAATTCGATGTGAATCCATGCTTGGCGAAAAAAATTCACTCATCACTGTTTATGATCCATAATGCAAGAAACCCTCTCATTATTTACTCTAGTGTTTAAGATTGAGTTCAGTGGAACCAGCACTACAATACAATGAACTTTCATGAATATCTTTGACACTTGAGAAACATATTCAAATCAAGTAATATACTGTACAACAGGGATCTGCACCATGCAGCTCTCCATCTGTTGCTGAACCACAATTTCTGAAGCCAGAAGCAGCTGGAGAGAGAGATGGGTTGACAATGTCTGCTGCACATCATCATGTGTGTGACTACAATGTCAGCTGAAATTAGAAGCAATTTGCATTTCCACACTTACTTTATTGATTTTAGATGTTGCTACAGAACCATTTGGATCATGTGGTTAGCATAGTGAATCTCCTTATATTAATTAAGCAATGATGATTTTAACTCTGGTGTTCAGTCTGGTGGAATCAAACACATGCCAGATTATGACAAGTAAGCCCCCTTTTTATCTTCCTGTGAAGTATTCTGCCTCCTTACTAAGTCCCTTGCAGACTCTGTTATGCACATTACTTGCATTTCCTGGTGTTATTATACATCTTTAAAAGTTCTGGAGTCCTCACTCACACTCCATGCTGCGTCTGAAGCTGCGTTCGGCACTTACACGTGTCTCGTGGGTACAACATCATTGAAAATAATGGAGTGTGTCTAGACCTGCACTCCCCTGCAGCTGAACACAGCCAAACGGAATGTGGGGGAGCACAGGTAACAAACGCCCATGTGTAAGGGCCCTAAAGGTGGCCAAAGACGCACAGATAATATCGTACAAAACTAATTTTCGTATGATATTCGGTGCGTGTATGGTGGTAAATGAGCCGAGCGATATCGTCAGAATATTAAGATATCGGTCGGCTGGTTGATCTGGCTGGATGGAAAATTTTGATCAGATGCCTTTGAAAGCACCCTTAAGCTGGCCATAGACTTAACCAGGCCCGGATTTGTGGAAAGGCCACCTAGGCCCGGGCCTAGGGTGGCAGGATTTTGGGTGGCAGGATTTTAGGGGGCAGCATGCTGCCCAACCACACCCACATTGGTTCAGAAACACTGGGGATGCACAGGAGATATGATGAGTTTTTTAAATTTGCTGGACCAATCCCTGTTGCTCCAGTCCTGGTGGAAATTTGACCGAATATAGGGGAGGGGACGGGGGCGATGAACGCCAGTGGGCCTAGGGGCGCCCACTAAATAAATCTGGCCCTGGACGTAACAATTACGATCTTTCTCTGAAAAGATCTTTCCAAGAAAGATCCTTCGTTTCAACACAGAAGAGCTGAATCGTCAAAATGTAGGTAGAAACAATAGAATTCTACTTGTATCTACTTGTATTCTACTTGTATCTGACGATTCAGTACTAACAATGGCCGATGTTAAAGGTGCTTTCAAAGGCATCCGATCAAAATTTTCAGGATAGTATGTGCATGGGTTTGCAATTAACCTAGGTCAGGATCATAATAGCTGACCATTGTGTTACAGAGGCAAACCCTTATTTAGTTAGCTTCCTGAGAGGAGTATGATTTTGTTTTGTGTTAGCCTTAAAGGGGTGGCCTGTTGTTTGATATACAAACTCCAGTTAAAGGCAAAACTGCACCTTCTGTTGCAAGACCTGTTGTCTGGTTCCATCACTGCCAATTGGTAAAAAAAAAAATGTATATTTTTTTTTGCAGGCAATCCATAATTCAACACCAATCACATTGTAATTCTGGAATATGAGAAAAATAAGATCCATAAAATGTCAGATGCTACAAAGTTCAGTAGTGATGTATACATATTTAAATGTATATGTAACTTAAGCAAAAAATGTATATCATATGCATATAACAAGTATAGAGATTATGCTACTTGTTTGCATGTTTCTCAGCAATCTGAAGATAATACCATAAAGCAACAAAGAACAAAAGGCTGTCAAGCTGAAAGGGAGCAAGATACAAATGGCACGTTATGCAAAAAGCTCATGGCTGACAGCAAATAAACTGCTTATTTCTTTTTGTATTGCATTTGTTTACAAAATATGACAAACATCATTGTGTCAGAGACATTGTGCACCAACTAGAGGTCAATATGGAGTCAGTATTAATTGGCTCTAACTCTTTGTAAAAGCCAAAAAATACTCTGTTCACGCAATAATTTACTGAAGTGGAAAGAATAATTGCAGGGTGGTTAACGTTTCCACGTAATATTGCAGTCTTGTTTTTAATAACATTTGCAGTGTTTTGGTGCATTCTTTTGAAATGTCAGACTGTTGAATATATTAGTGGAAATCCGAGGCTTTCAATATAGAGTTTATCATATATACAGCAAAGCTATCTTTTAACTAGAGATCAACCTAAATATGTTCATAACAAGCTATTTGCAATTAAAATGTTGTTTCCTGATCTATCTATTTGATTACTTGTGAGCAAAGATGAAGAGTATGTTTTTAAATCATATCAGTGAATTAATTTTATTAATATAGAAATCAATTAAGTCGTTCATCTATATTCTGCTAAAATACGGCCAGTCATATCCAGGATTACTCATTTGAATATTTCAATGCAATCTGCATTAAAAGCATCTGCAGCCAGAAGGGATGGCAGGAGGAGTTAAGGCCATTAATTTTTATAGCCTTGTATTCTCCTAAATTATCGTAGCTTGGTGCTAGGCTATGGGTGCAATGTCATCCTCATATCACAGCTGCATGGCAAACTACATGACTGTTAATGTTTTATAGGATTCGCTTCAATTAAATTCCTGATATTAACATTACCTTAATCTTAGATTTAAATTCTCAGAATCAATTTAAATGACCATCATTTGGTGAAAAACCTGCAAGCACACAAGCTCCTCAATTCATGTTCCTTCAAGTACTCACGTTTCTCAATTTAATTAATAATAAAGTAGATTTATTGATGGCTTTAGGGTGGTATCTTGGTCTTAAAACTGAAAGGAAGGCGTAATTAAGGTTGACTGCTAAAGACATAAATGTGGCCCAACTTTCCCATTTTAAGAATTACAATATGATAGGGGTTGGTCAATACCATCAATTAGGACTGACTAGTTAACATAGTAGTCAAAATGTCTTTCATTTGAAAAACATACTGCTCATTAAACATCACTAGCTGCAACATTTTTCAATCTATTTAAATTTAAATTTTTTGTCTACTTTCCAAATTATTTGGCTTTCTCTTTTGCCTCTTTCCAAACTTCACATGGGGGTCATTTACCCTGGCAGTCAAAGGCTGTTGTTCTTGAAGGCTAAAATTTTAGTATTATTGCTAATTTTTATTGCATATCTTTCTATTCAAGCCACCTACTATCCATATTCTGGTCTCTCATTCAAGCCACTGCCTGGTTGCTAAGGTAAAGTACACTCTAAAATTCCAAACTGTAGAGCTTCTGAACAAAACTCTAGATAATTCAAAAACAGCAACTGCAAATCCTTTCAGAATATCACTGTCTACATCAATGATCCCCAACCAGTGCCTTGCAAGCAACATGTTGCTTACCAACCCCTTGAATATTGCTCCCAATGGCCTCAAAGCAGGTACTATGTAACAATCTCGTTATCAGAACCTTGCGCAGTGAAAAGTGAAAAGTTCAAGGCTGGCGGCAGAAGTCGTAAACGAGAGTCATGCAGGAGTTGAAAACCAGATAATCAGACAGATAAATGTGCTTGACCAGGACCAGTAAACTGAAGCCTAGCTTGGGCACTCACAGAATGGTGGAATAGGCTTTTAAATGCATATTGGCGCCAAAAGTTTCAAAACTGGCACTGAATGGTGACGTCACAATGCCAGCGTCAAGGTGCCTGGTGTTACATGCCAGTATCAGATTACACCATGCGGAAGTATGTGCCTGCACACAGAAACAGGCCTCGAGACACACCGGGATGTATGCGAAGGGAAAGATCGGCCGGCTCGTCTTACATGCTTATTTTTGAATTCCTGGCTTGAAGGCAAGTTTTTATTGCATTTGCACAAAGGCTTAACTTTTTGCATATCAAATAGTTTTTGCGTTACCGACGTATATTACGTTCCCCTGCAGGTGTACTAAAATCTAGACCCCTGTAGGCTGCAAGTCCATGTAGGGATTCCAGTAGTCAATCACAGCTCATAATTGGCACCCTTATTGCATGCTCACGGGTACAAATATTTGGAGATTCCTTGTCTACATGATAAAAAAGTTTCAGTTAAAGATGAACTTCCCCTTTCATGCCTGCCTTAGGGTGGCCTCAACAGTGACCACTTTTCTTAATGCGCATGACGTCACACGCTTGAAAACGTGCATGTGCAGAAACTGTCATGGCGGAGCTCCCGGTGTGAGCGCGCTGGCGGGGGGCATTTAAATAAAAAAAAAAAAGAACCAGTACCCCCAACGAGAATGCAGGCTCTATCGGCCCACACATTTGGTTGGGGGCAACTGTTTTGCACGATAGGTGCCTCCAGATGTTCCTTTCATTCCCAGGTGATTATGGTCTGTGAACAATGCACATTAAAAGGACATAGAAATGTACTTTCCATAGTTAAGTGTGAATATTTGCAGCTAATACCAGAGGCAAGCTTGAGAACAAAAAAAGTATGGGCAAAAAGCATGGCATCTTGTTTTTTGTACTTTGCCCTAAAGAAATGTATTGGCACTGTTTTTGCAGGCTTAAAATCTGTACACACGTTGCTTACAGCTGAAATAATTCTTTATACCACCAGAAATGTATTTGCAATGAGTGTGTTTGTGTGTAGACTGTGTATAGGTTGTGTGAGCTTTACCCTAGAATACCTTAAAAGCCAGTAGACACCATCATGTGGAGAATTAGAATTGTTTGTAGAACAAAAAACATCCCCACAGGCATGATACAATCTGTACAGCTGTCTTGCACAAATAAAAACTGAAAAACAATTATATTTCATCCCTTGGCAAATAGTCATTCAGTTAATGGTAATCTCCATGCATTAGCATCATAATACCTGAACTATCTGTACTCTTTACCATGTTCACAACCACATCTTCATTCTTCCGTTTGCATTTATCTGATTTTATATAACAAAACCACAGTAAAGAATAATTGTGATAGTAGTTATTATAGTATTATGCAAGTGCTCCCTGAAACACTAACATGAATACAAAGGGAACTATGAACAGGTGGGTGAAGGCAAGGAAAGGACATGATTAGAGAGTTTTGGCTTGTGTGCTTTGGGTATTGGTGAGGAGGAGTGTAGGCCCTGCCAATAGTTACAGCTACTGAAATTATGCACAGTGCATGAAAATACAGTTGGGTGTAAATGTAATAAAAATGTGATTGTTGGTTGCAGGATTGTGTCACTTCAGCATAAAAATAATTTTTGCATGTGATTCTTTGGACTTGCACTTATTGAGTGGGAACTATGGACTTACTACCATGTTTAGTACCTGACTTCATAATGTTACAAAATAGCAATAAGCACATCATTTGCATCTATTTGTATGCAAACACATTTACTGGCTGTGTTTATAAAGTGTGTGTTTTTCAAGAGTATGCCAGGAACAGTTCAGGGTAAAAATAAAAACTGGGTAAATAGATAGGCTGTGCAAAATAAATGTTTAGTTAGCCAAAAATGTAATGTATAAAGGCTGGAGTGACTGGATGTCTAACATAACAGAATACAACACAAAATCCTGCTTTTCAGCTCTTTAAATCTGAGTTAGTCAAACTGTTCAGTGAGTTTGCAATTGATCCTCAGCATTCAGCTCAGATTCAAAAGCAACAGTTATGACCAATGTGACCCTCCCTCAATTCACTGATTGGTTACTGCCTGGTAACCAGGGTAACCAGTCAGTGTAAACAAAAGAGAGCTGAAAAGCAAGAAGTAGTGTTCTGTTCTGTTATGTTAGACTTACAGGCACTTCAGCCTTTATACATTACATTTTTGGCTAACTAACTATATTTAAAACATTTTTTTATTTTGCACAGCCTATCTATTTACCCAGTTTTTACTTTTATACTGAACAATCCCTTTAAGAGAAAACAGCAGGCACTCACAAATCCCACAAACAGGCTTGTAAAAGAAATGAGAACTTTATTTAGGCCACAAAGTAGATAACTGCATAGCCTCACGCATTTCTTGCCAATAATCACTTAAACAAAGGCTGTACAAAAAAAATCACAGCCATACCACGTATATACCCCAAACTCACCAATCAACAAAACACATTAATTAACCAATAGAGTTCAAAAGGGGGAGGGACATCCAAGGGCATCCAAAGGAATATATTCACAGTAAGTAATTTCAACAAAGTTGTGCATACATACACAAGATAAAAAATAATATATGCTATCATTTGGTTATCAACTAACAGTAAAGATGTGTGATAGTAAAAAATATTAGAGGAAAATAGTAGATCAAACATGTATGTATGTATACATAATGAAGACAAGAAACATATATGAAAATATACACAATATTCCAAAAAGTTGCACAACCTTACCTAACATAAAAGGAACAGTTCACTTCAAATTTAGTTCTACACTATTATGTAGAATCCTAAGTGGATAGTGTTTTGTATTTTTAATTCTTTGTAACTACATCAATTTTATTTTCCAGTTTTCTAATTTGGAATTTGAGCACTTATCTGGTTGCTAGGTTCCATAAACCCCCAATTGGCAAGTATTTGAATAAAGAATAGAATGATATGTTAAAAATCTAGCCTCAGATATTATCTACTGAGTCAAGCCAAGTATTTTACTTTTCAGGGCAGAGAATGGTAAATAAACCAAAACAGTTAAAAACAGCAAATCAAAATAAATCTCCTTGATTTGATCTCATTGATTTTCAGAGGTGCAAGGCACTCACCAGAGAGGGGGCCATTACAATGAGAATGGGGAGGGAAACTGCATTGCCTATTTTAAAACTGAGCTTGGGGAACTGCTATGCTTGCATATATTTGTGTTTGGATATGTGTCAGTTTTTAGGAAAATATGTGTAAATGCTTGCTTGTATTCATGATCCAGTACCTTCATTTTAGTATTTATTATGGCACAAAATGTAATGGATACTCACACCATCTATTTTGTTTTGCCAGTAGAGTCTCTAACCATTAATACCAGAATATACTGAGAGGAGTTGCCTAGGCACAACATATGACTTTGATCCTCTTATGTATTTATGAAAACATTTTACCAAATTTACACCAGAGCTGGCTTCAGTAAGTTGTTACAGGGCTTAAAAAAACACCTCTCTGTGGCTTCTGTATTGTGCACGAAAAACATGGCACCTTACTTTTATTTTATTTTGAGTGGTTTAAAGATCTCTTTAGTACTCCCTGCCAATAAATTAAGAACATCTTCTTCTACTAAGTCTCCACTAATTATCTCAGCATTCCTTAAATTGTTTAATCTTGCATGTAAGGTAATAAAGGTTCTTTCTTGTACAATTGCTGCAGAATGTGCTTATTGGTCTTACTAATTATCCCTTAGGATACAATATAATATTTCTGACAGTTTTGTTTTGCTGTAATATATCAAACTATGTAAAAACTTTCCATATCTGTTTTATTGGGCTTTAGTAAACAGTTGTTTTCCATGAAAGTAAGAAAAGTGATAACTTCTAATTATGTATAAAACAAAAAGGAGTTATTTCTATTTCCTGCAATGATCACTTTGTCACACTCTTTTGTCACACTTGGTATCGCAAAACCTAGAACAGATGCCAAGATTATAGGCATTCTGCCTATAATAACCTCTTTTCACGTCAGGAGGAGCCCTTCACTACTCAGATGAAAGTGCGAGATCCAAGGGCAGGCAAGGTAATCAGAACATGTGACAGAAATGACAGGGTAAGAGCAAAACGTAGTTGAGGAAACAGGTCAGGGTCAGACAGCGCAGTACAGAATCAGGATCCCTAACAGCCAAAGGTCGGTTGAGGCAGTGATATACCTGTAGCGGTGGTTACAGACAGACAAAAGCCAAGGAACAGAAAATCAGGCTAGAAACGCACTCAGGAACTATGTACAATAGACCTATATTGTGCAACCTGGAAAAGGATGAGGCACCTTTAAATATTTGAACTGCACACCAAGAGTAATGACGTCAGAAGCAGCACACAAAATAAAAGGGCAGGCATGAAAAAACCAACAGGACATGTGCCAACTCTAAGAAGGAAGCTGCGGGTGTCCCCATGAGGAGAACAGTGGGTTTTCCTGCTGTCCCACTAGACCATCAGGTACTGTTACACCCTTCTACCTTACTGGGAAGGCCTCTTTGGTCTCATCTGAAATCACATTGGTCAGATGAGATCAACGAGATCAAGAGTCAAGAGACAGAGGCCAATGTTTGTCAACAGAAGGCAGTCATTCATCACCACCCCAAAATGCCAAAAAGAATAGCACTCAAACAATTATGAAAATACATTGTTTACACACAGGGACCTTCATCAGGACTATAGAAAGTAACACTATAAAAAAACTCTTTGAAATATTAATACATATTAGAAGCAACCTATTGGTCATGTTGATGGTTTTTCACTGATACTGTAGTTCTGCTTTTGTAAGTAAATGTTCCTAAACCTGACTGTTCCTTCTCAACTGGTCATTTAGAAATTCTTATACTAACAGACTACTGCAGCACAAATATGTCAGCCCCCTTATAAAGGAACTAGGGGATCAGATAGGAAATGTAACAGGACTTAGCAAGAATTTATAAGAAAAAAGTATAAATACCACGCAAAGACAATATAATGATAGATATGGCAGACAAAATATTTGCAAAGCAGTTTCGTAAATTGGGAATTTAAGTTAGTCAACTCTATTTTCACCCACAACAATATTGTACAGTGGGCACACTCACACAAGCACCTGTCTCATTTGTGAGCCATTATTTCAAATGCATATTTGCAAAAACTGGAAAGACAGGCACAGCAGTGCAATATTTTAGCATTCAGGAAAAATCAGGGATAATACAACCATTTGCGAATAAATATGCGTTGCGCAGACTTTATTAATGACCACAGTATCTTTTAAGACAGAAAATGTTTTCAGAGAGGGGATTGCTGAAATTTGGCATACTAGATAAAATATGGCATTAGTGTGGGATTCATCTGGTGCAAGTCAGTATAATATGCTAATTGGCCACTGAAATGACCACCATATCCAAGCTGGCAGTAATTTTATGATTCCCTTGTATCAGTAAGCAACCTTCATCACAGCAGGATTGGCAGGTAGTGGTACTGTAGTGCACTTCATAGGTTCTCTCAAGTGTGTGTATCTATGGGGACAAGTACATTTTATAATATAATAATCATACCAATAAATGTTCTATTCAATATTTACAAAATAAAAATATAAATGTTTTAATTATCACACCTATCAGTTGAGTGAAAAGTTCAACAAGATAAAAATTTTATATAAATATAAGGTTTGAAATTGAGATAATGAATAGACCAAATTTGAGTACAGTGGGGCTCACCCATATATCAAAGGATTGCAAAGTAGTATGGGAATCTTTGGTCGCAAATGGACCATGGTGGATCAGGTATAGATGAGAGAAAGGGGCACTAACTAGTTGACGGCAGTTGTGTGTAAAATCAAATAATTCATACAAATAAAAAAGTCCAAATTGTCCAAAAACAGCAAATATTCCACGTGGGGTGATGCCTCCTTAACCTGCTGGTTCCAAAGCAGATTAATGCTCTTATACCACTTATAGTGATTTTGTCATTATAGTTCATTTTGGCATGTTGTGGTATGCAAAACAATGCAAGCCATCATTTGAGACATAAGACTCTTAGAAGACACTTTTGATAAGTTGAAAATGCTTAAAGAAGATTGTACAATAATGAAAATGGTAGATTTTAAATCATCAATGGCGTTGTAAAAGGGAATTTGCATGTCCTAGTCAAGTTCTGAGTCTTTTGGGCAACCCTACAGAATATTAACATGTACTGTTTGTTTAAAACATGGAGTCAGCATTGTCACATTTTCTGTATAAAGGGAACCTCACAAAAGGGAATTAACAAACCCCTCAACACTTGAGCAGGATGAAAGCTAATTTTCAAGGCTAGAGAATGTTCTTTTTTCATGTACATAATTCTTAATCTTGACATAAAGCTCTTACTGATCACAGGCTGGCTTAATTTATTTTTTAAACACGCTATCCCTCCTATTAACTTTATGTTGTAATTATAAATGTAATAAATAATGTCCTTCCTGATTAAACAAAAATGAAAATGAAATGGGCAGCTAATGACAGTGATAAGTTCATATTTAAGTTAATTTTTTTTTGCAATGAAATACAGATGGTTATAGCCCAACATTACATTCTCACCTCCTCAATACTCATTAGAAAAGTGATGGATCAAGCTTCTATCATATTTTATTTATTGGCACTTTATAGAACATTTACATTTTCCATCTACTGTATTTAGCAATGCTGAAAAGCTTTTCTTAAAAATGCTATAAAAAAGGGCAAACAATAAATACATAAAGAAGATAAACTTCTGCTTGCAAACCCTTGCCTTGGCCAATCTCTCTCAACCAGTTGCTTCAAATACCCCCA
>CM044440.1:21978635-21991608 GCA_024363595.1 Xenopus borealis | reverse complement strand
CCCCCCCCCCCAGCAGCCAATAGCTTGCACCCAACAGCCCCCGCATACTTCCTTCTCCACTGGTGCCTCTGTCCCAGCCTGTGCTCCCTCCTTGTTGCACTCTTGTTGCACTCTTGTTGCACTCTAGGAAGTCACCTATGCTGTCTTCTCCTAGTCCAGGCCCTGCTAATTCTACTGCTTTGCTTTGATGAAGTGGTCTTTATTGAATTAATTATATAATATTTTCATTTAGCAGAACAATTTTTAATACTATGGATAACCTGGTAACTTTTCTATATTAGTGCTTTTATTGTAATTCAGGAGTTGTTAAGGTTATTCAAATATTTGAATATTTAATCACCAAATAGGATTAGCATGGATTTTTGCATTCTTAGTTAAGTACAAAACACTTCCTGAATAATGCAAATCCTTAAAAAACAAAGAATTTATTGTTTTTCTAGACATGAGCACTTTCTGCAAAAGGGGTGTACACCTAATGAGTGAATCTGTCCCATTTTGGTTTGCCAAAAAATTTGCTAAAGTCAATAGGAGTCAAAACATGTGTGACAATTTTTAATGCAAGCGACAATTTTTTCTCACTCCAAATGCATAAAAGTCAATGGGCATTTTTTTAGTGACTTTTTTGTTTCTGGGACTTTTTTGTCTTGGTGACTGTTTGCAGTGGCAATAATTCATAGCATTTTTTTTTGGTGGAAAAATTTGCAGATGGCAAAGTGCAGAATTTCACAGCAAATCCATGCCTGGTGAAGAAAAATGTTCATAACTACTTTATTTATAAAATGTCTGGAGTTCTGGGATGTAAAAATTCCATTATGGAAAAGGACCTTGGAGTCCTTGTACATGATAAACTTGGCTGTAGCAAGCAGTGCCAGTCAGCAGCATCAAGGGCCAATAAGGTCTTGAGCTGTATTAAAAGGGGCATAGAGTCATGGGAGGAGGGGGTAATTCTTCCACTTTATAGAGCACTTGTAAGGCCACATCTAGAATATGCCGTACAGTTTTGGTCTCCCTCACTCAAACAGGACATTATTGTATTACAGAGGGTACAGAGAAGGGCAACTAAGCTGGTAAAAGGTATGGAAAATCTTAGCTATGAGGAAAGACTGGCCAAATTGGGGATGTTCAAGCTGGAGAAGAGGCGCTTAAGGGGTGATATGATAACTATGTATAAATATATAAGGGGGTCATATAATAATCTCTCTAATGCTTTATTCACCAGTAGGTCTTTCCAGATGACATGAGGTCACCCATTCCGTTTAGAAGAAAAGAGATTCCGCCTAAATATTCGGAAGGGGTTTTTTACAGTGAGAGCTGTGAAGATGTGGAATTCTCTCCCTGAAACTGTTGTACAGACGGATACATTAGATAGCTTTAAGAAGGGCTTTTTTTTTTAAGATGGCTTTTTAGCAAGTGAGGGAATACAGGGTTATGGAAGATAGCTCATTGTACAAGTTGATAGAGGGATTAGTTCGATTGCCTTTTGGAGTCAGGAAGGAATTTTTTCCCCCTCTGAGGCAAATTGGAGAGGCTAAGTATGGGTTTTTTTGCCTTCCTCTGGATCAACTAGCAGTTAGGCAGTTAAAATTAAAAAAAAAATGGTTGAACTTGATGGACGTGAGTCTTTTTTCAGCCTAACTTATGTTACTATGTTAAAAGCAGAAGGAAACCAAATAAAAGATAAGAGCAGGGATCTTTTTGCTGGGAGAGGGATCTTTTTGCTGGGACACAAATATAGTCCCACACTGTTTAGGCTGGGTTTTTCTTATCAAACTGACATTTTCTACAACAATGAAAAGTACAGTATTACTTAAAATTAAGTTCATTACTGGTCGTAAACTAATTGTTAGTCCATAGAGCTGTTTCCATGGCTTATTTGGGCTCCCATGGGCTATAATAATTGATTTGAGATTGTTTGTTCACTTTCCTTGCGGACATCATCTTTTGAACAAGAGAGACCTTTATTATATCAGATAATAAATAATGCATCCAGCAGCTAGCAGATAGGATTATGATTTGTAAATAAAGTGAAATGTTTCTTGTAGCAGGAGATTTAAAATTAAGAAATAAATCGGATACTCCAAACAGAAAGCACTGTTGATTTTGTGTCTAATATCCCCATGAGCCCTACATGTTTATATGAAACATTGATTCCTCTCAATTTCACCTGTTGAGTGTTCTGCTTCTCTAAAATGCCAAATGTGCTGTCTCCTGCTACTGCATCTGATTACCAGGGCTCAATAAATGAACTGACATCTAATTACACAGGCTAAGGGAGAACTTCTGCTATGAGATTTTACAAACTCGACTCTTCATTAGAGATGACAGTAGCAGTGCCAATATATAAACTTGTTATCTACATCATAGCTGACATATTTGTTTAAATGAAATTTAGGCTTTAAAAATTCTTTTTTTAATAAACTGATTGATTACAGATTTAATTTTTTTTCAATTAATTTAGTGGCGCTGTTTAATATATTATATTTAAGTTTTTTCTTGCAAAATGGCAGATCAAATCAATTCTATTCAGTACAAATCAATAACTACTGCATGAAAAATTTTGGGTCTTAAACCCAACAGAATATTTTGGAAGGGTGTGAATATCACTTTCTATATATGGTCTAGAATGTAACAGAAACTGAATGTACAGCAGCCTGTTTCCCTTTAGATATTGAAAACTAGCAACCTTATGGTTCCCTGTTATCTGTGCCCATTAATTGCACAGACAGATTGCTACAGCATTTTGGGCAATTTATTTCAAAATTTAGTAATGAGGCTGCAGGTGTTGACTGTAGACATAGTATTCTGCTTCCCTGCAGGCATCATTTACAGAGATGTCACATCAAATTTGATCTGGCTTATGGTCCCATAATATCAGTATTGGCTAATTGTACAGATGTAGCACAGTTGCTATTGCATTTGTATGATACAGTGAACAATTATACAGTAAATTTGTCATGTTCATTATGCACACTATGGGGCAGATTTATCATTGGTCGAATTTCGAATACAAAAAAATTTGAAATTCAACCGTATGAATAGAAGGGAAGTAAAATCCTTCAAATTCAAAGGATTTTACCACTATTTGATTGGTCAAACGATCGAATAGCAAATATTCGATCGATTGCTAAAATCGTTCAAAGCAAAGCAATCGATTCAAACTACTTTAACCATTCGAGCGAATACTTGCTATTCGATCAAAATTCCCATAAAACACTTCGCCAGGTTAAACCTGGCGAAGTAGGCAATCGAAGAAATTTTTAAAGGGGAAGTTATTCGAAATTCAACTAATCAAAAAGTCAAATAGATTTTTATTCGATCTATTCGATCCGATCGAATTTGCAAATTCGACGGTCGAATTTGCCTATTTTACATATTCTACAATTTTTTAAAAACTTAGCAAATTCGATCGAATTTTGTAAATCTGCCCCTATGTGTTAATTGATAGTTTGTTTCCATCTAGCTTGTAATGGGCAGGACTCCTTTATGGTGGAACTCCAGGCAGAGAAGCAGACTGTGATGTGTTGTGGGTGGGGCCACAAGTAATGGGGGTGGAGCCATGACCTGATGGGGGAATGCCATGGCGGCAGGGGCAGGCTTATGATGTACCGATTGGCGATTGGCAGTTCGCCACGTCAATATTAGGAAATCCTGCTGGGTATTACTAATTTGGAAAACCAGGCAGGTAGTTTTGCAATACAGGTGGCAACCCTATCAATATTTGTATCCAATCTGCATGTTTAATGTACATCCTTCTACTGTACAGTACTATACACAGTGTAAACTTGTGATTGTGGAGACCCTGAGATTTAAGTATGCTCGTTTAAA
Source organism: Xenopus borealis (assembly GCA_024363595.1). NCBI lineage: Eukaryota > Metazoa > Chordata > Amphibia > Anura > Pipidae > Xenopus > Xenopus borealis. Next base: position 21,987,783 of record CM044440.1, on the reverse strand, counting down.
CAGGAATTAACCCCTTGCAATCCAGGGTCTGAACTGTGCCTCCACCTAGTGAATGCTGAGGATCATACATCAGGGGAATTCCACCCAAAATAGAAAACACAGTTTGCAGTAAACAAGAGAAACTTTATTTAAAGTATGAAGGAAAGAATAAGTTAAACCATGCAATGCAATAATATCTCTAAACTGGGGAAACATGGTTCTGTCTAGTAACTAGCACAGTCTCTCACCCCAGGTAGCACTACCTGTCCCAATGCACCTCTCCTTTAGGATATACTGTAGGCTGTAGCTACCACGAGGTTGGCTCACGAGAAACACCTGTCCTCACACTGGTGACGCACAAGAGTTACAACTGGCATCCAGCCACTGAACGACATTGCAGGGCAACCTTTCCGTCTAGGCTAAAATCTGCTCAGTTGAGCACAAACCACAGTTTCACTTAGTACTGCATTACATGGTGCACATTACCTAGTGTCTCTCTTAGGGGAAAATTCACTAAAGCGCGAAGTCCTAATGCTAGCGCTAATTTGCCAGCGTGACGTCAATTCGCAACTTCGCCGATTCACCAACAGTGTCCCTGGTGAAAATTCGCTAGCGAAGTAGACTTGCGCAACTTTGCACCCTTATGCCAGGCAAAGTTGTGCATTGACAAAGGGACCTAACTACGCTTATTCACTAAGATGAACGTTCTTCTGAACATTACCTCTTGTGCTAGACTTTACTTCGCCAGGTCAGACCCGGCAAAGTTCAATACAATAGATTGGAGTTTGAAAAAAAAACTTGAAGTCCCAAAAAACGCTGGCATCTTTTACCTTTTGTAGGGTGATAGTCTGAAAAACAGCGACATTTTTTTTTCGGGTTACCCTCCTTTCCCCCTACAATTCCTAACATATGGCAACTCAGCTATGCATTGGGCACATGTTTAGGGCAATAGGACAACTTTATTTTATTTATTAAAGGTTTCCTTGGCTTGTGTAGTGTAATGTAAGTTCACGCCATATGCAAATTTGGCATTGCTAGCATAAATGCACTTTGCCTGGCGAAGTAACGGTAGCGCTACTTTGCTACTGTTCGCCGCCCTGAGTGCAAAGTCGCATCTTAGTGAAAAATTCACCTGGCGAAGTACGGCAAACACCGGCGAAGCTGTCACTGGCGCATTTTCGCACTTTGAATTTGCCCCTTAGCCCTCTAGTTCTGTCTGGCTGCTGCAGGGCTCCCTTTATCAGTTCTTTCTGTAACCCTGTGCATTTGGCTCAAAAGTCAGGCACTCCCCTGAGTCACAGACAGAGAAACAGGGGAAGGACTTGTCTGATCCCCTACAGTGGCATTCAAATTTTCCTGCAATATTCATAGTGTTGGGCCAAATGCCATAAAAGGTCTCACCATTACCCAAATTTGAAAATTTTCAGGAAAGCTTCCAGGAGGCTACAATGACAATTTGGCAGCTTTAAGGTGGCGAATAGTCTAATTTGAATTTTTTTTCAAAATTTGCTAATTTAAATTTTCAAATCTTTACAATTCAAATCAAATTTGATCTACTCGATAGTCAAAGTAGCCCAAAATTACTTTAAAATTAAAATTTTATTTGAAAATTTACTTTGACCCTTAGTAAATCAGCCCCTTAAATTTATGTGAAAGAACAATGCAATAGTAAGTTCAATTAACTGCAAAGCATGGACAAAACTTTGTAGGCATGACTAATTAATTCATAATTTACAGGTAGTTTTAGAAATTGATGACCTGCCACTTGTGTGTTCTCAGCATATTGACTTCAATGCATTTAGCACGAGAAAAAAGTGGCTAATGATTCCAATTCATTTGGCACATGAAAAAAATGTTGCAAAATTGCCTATTGAAACCAATGTTTTTGCCAAAATTTGCAACATTTTTCCTCAAAGTTTTTGGTGAAACAAAACAGGGCAATTTCTTCATCACTGTAAAGAATTCCTCAACGAATCACAAAAGAAAAAAACCTTTCAGGCTGTCCATTCCCCATAACACCACTAGGTTACCTCTACTCTACAAGGTTAATTTTTAAAGAATTGAAATTGGGATTTGGCAGCAATTCATGAGCATCAATATAAATAATTGTGATTGAAACTTTTCTTGAAGTCATGGTGAAAAATATTTTTGCAAAAAAGCTGTGATCATGTCCCCCCCCCAACTTTTAAAATTAAATAAAGTCACCACTTAAAATATGTAAAAATTTATAGAAAATTAGCTGGTATACCACTCATGGTTTTTTTTTTTTAAACAAGCCCTTTCCTACTAACTCACAGTTTCCTTGTTAGCTGCTATCGAGGTTTTTTTCTGAAAAGTTTCAAGATCTACCACATTTCCAATATAACAATAAAAAAATCACTATATAAAACCTGTGGAAATGCCATATAAGTCAAATTTCTTCTAGAAAACAGTTTAGGTTTCAATGTAAAGATTTTCTTTGTATAGATACTGTATGCAGGGAGTCCTGGAGTTACATACACCCACAGAGGTTATTACAGTAATTTAGTGTGGTTTGCTTGAACTTTATTTCCATTTAGGTTTAATAAACCACCTGCCCCAATCCCCTCCGACTTGTGTTGTCTACTACAGAGGACAAAAAAGGTAAAAATAAATAATATGTTAAGACAAACAACTGTCTTGTTGCATTTCATAAATAAATGTATATGTTTCAACTTACATACTAATTCAAATTTAGAACAAATCTACAGACCCTATCTTGTACGTAACCTGGGTATGCTATAGTATTTGAGACTAGTGATGAGTGAATTTTTTCAGCTGGCATGGATTCATGATAAAATTCAGCATTTTGCCATCTATTAAAAAAATCTGATGCAAAAAATGTTGCCACAACAAAAAAAGTCACCAATACAAAATTGTTGTAGAGACAAAAATGTCGCCATACTAGAAAAAACACACATTGACTTTAATTAATTTGGACAAAAAAGTCACCACAAGAAAAACGTCTATTGACTTAAGAATTAAGAATAAAAGTAAACATTTTTTTGATGCCCATTGATATCAATGGGTTTTGAGAATATTTATGGCACAGATTTGCTCATCACTATTTGAGACTATAAAACATGGAAACTACTATATAACAGTATTGATGAATATATAATAAAAGTATACATTAGACATAATCAATGGTGAGGTGATTAGAGTGTCATCCCAACTGGAACTTGAATCTACAATGTATGTGGCTAAAAAATTCCCTCATGTCCACTATAGAAGATTTTCCAATTACAAAGAAGTCAAAGCACTCCCTTGAGACAAAGCATCAAGTCTCCCTTCAGGATTTGATTGTTATCACATTATTTTAGCTGATCTTGTAAACTATTACGTGGGGGTTCTTTCTCAACATGACTAATCCATTTGATCCTTGGTGTAATCATTGATTGACGAGGTACCTAGCAAACACTCAATAACCTTTATTACATCGGCCATGCCAGAGAGTGAACAGTTTGTTTATGGGAGATACTTGGTGGCTAGCAAAAATGCACGACTCTCTAATATGAACCTAATGGGGTGAATTGAGTGATTATTCTGTCAAACCGCTAAGAATTCTCATTTTTCTTTTCTGCCATGTAGGTTTCTTCTCTCCTGCAGCCAACTTTTGATGATGATTAATTTGTCAGGGACGCTTGTACAAAAGGAATAAAGAAATGAATTGCCAATTACCGTTCTCAAACTGTGTCCCTCAAACCTAACAAATATAGTTGTCGTCAAAACTTGAACATAAACTATTTTTTTTTGTTCTGCTGAGTTTAACAGAGTTCCCATGTTAATAATGGATGATTTTTTTTTTGCTACAATAACAATGAGGAAAGATTTTTTTTTAACAGTATAGCATAAAACAAACTGAAAGTGTTAGATAGCAAAGAATTCCCAGGAGGCATTTATTGGATGGCTTCCAAAAAGACTACAACTACTGTATATTAGCTTTTGCAGAATGAATACCTAAATACAACACTAATCAATTTCCTAAGAGAACATACTTGCAGTTAAGAATAATGGTCAAAAAGACAATGGTAAGCTCACTGCAACCGGTTTTTTTTTTTTAACCATGCATAATTTTTTTCCACACCCTTAAATACAACACCCAACAAAACCCAGATAAGTCAGTATAAAATAAATAATGAGGATATTCACCCCAGACATGCCAATTTAATCCCTAAGTAAAATGGATACTGGGCATCTTAACCCTAGATGTGGCTGTATAATACTTTAGAAAATTATCAGAATAATTACCTGAGATATGCTAGAACAATTACTAAAGAAAAGTAACAATCAGCATATTAACCCGAGCGGTGCTAGTATAATAACCATAAAAAGGGTCAATAATCAATCCACCAATCCCAAAATGTCAGTAAGATCACAAAATATGCAATAAGAATTCCATTAACTCAACACATGGCAGTAAGATCACATTAACTCCATATATGTCAGTAAAATCAGTGGATAGATTGAAACATTACATTAAAATTGCAAAAGCAGAATACCAGTAACAAAGTTTTCGTTTTTCCTCCCACAGCTGCTTGGCATGCTCTCTCTCTGTCTGCCTGCCTGCAGAGTACACTGCAGGAAAATCCAAGATGGTCATGCATTCCACAGTCGAACATATGACTCTTGGCAAAAGACAGAAGGGCGGTGGGGTAAGGAGGGCAGCAGGAGGGAAATAAATTAAATTAAAAAACCTTCTGACACAGTTGGCCCCCTAAAATTAGTGGGCCCTTGGCAGATGCCAAGCCCTACATAAGGGGACAACAAGCAAGCCCATGCACAGACTCATATATATTCTCAGCATTAGAGAAGAGCCAGTAAATTAAAGAGCGTAAACATAGACAGCTTTGTTATAAAGAGTACATTTCTGCAAGTTAATATATATTCATTGCAGTAGAGGTTCAAAAATATATAGGGTGTTGGCCAAGGATTGACAGGTTAGACAGTCTTAGAGCTAAACTCCATGAGCACTTTTGTAGGATGGTGTCAGATGCATCTGACAAGTTGAATGTAGTCACATGGGTCAACATACTGTTGGACTAATGGGAATTGGAAAAACTGAGGCATGAACTAGATATACAAATTTCTATCCAACACAATTGTCACATGTGAACTCTGCATGCTGCATCATTGGCAATATAAGAATGGATGGTGTCAGAAAGTCTGTTATTTCTCATTGTAATATATGTATATTGAGGGATGTAAACCCATGAAGAAAAGACTTTACAGTCTAGCCAAGGGGGATCACATTTTGTAGCATCCTACAAGTTACATGGCATTGAGTAGTTTTGCATGGAGGACCAGATAAAATCTGACCCACAAAATCAGTGGAGTTTAGTGCCTAAGCACAAAAGGTGGTAAGATATGGTATTCAATGAGAACAGAGAAGAAATATGCAGTAGGTAAAGGAGTAAAAGAAAAGGTAATCTGGAAGTACCCCAATCCCCCAAAACACACACATCTCTCTGGAAGCCCATTTACTGATAGCATAACCTTTTATAATGGATTAATTTCACAGCATTACAAAACTTCCCAAAATATCATAAAAGCATCAATGATAACATTTCAACTTTTTAAATTGTGTTAATGGTAAATAGTGATGGGCGAATCGGCGAAAAAATTCGAGAAACGAGTGGGCGAATTTTTCTGTGGCGAATTTTTGCTGCTGTTTCGCGAATTTATTCACCAGCGGCGAATCGCGGGATTTCGCCGCGAATTCTCCCCTGGCGAATAAATTCGCCCATCATTAATGGTAAAAAATACATAGTTAATATTGATAATACTCCTTTGTAAACCAAGCATATAGCTTACACTATAAATGTTGCCTGAACAGAAAACCATCAAAATTGCACAATTAAATTTACAACTATACTCTTGTAAATAGTTAAACATGTTAAAAGCTACTTCTATATTTGTTAACCTGGCTGTGTAATTTGGGTGCAGTTGGCAAAGTGTTCAGCCGTCACACCTAGTAAACGTCAGTGTTAAATATTTTAGTAATTGGCAGTAGTTAACAGTCTGTATGTCAGTAGAGATCTGAATCATAAAGATAAGCTGTACATACAGTTCATTTCAGTTCTACTAATCAACAACACTTCAGTTCATGATATATGGCTACACCAATTACAGCACAGAACTAGTCTGTTTGCATAACTTACATTTTGGGTTATGAAGTTATTTGAAAGGCCACTTCATTCAGAGCTGAATAATAATTTAGATTTCATGTACTTAAAAAAACTGAATATAGTCTTGACTGATCATTTCTGTAGAAGTGAGCATTATTAAACCCAATATGTCAGAGCTGCATTTAAAAAAAAAAAAGATAATTTAATTGACTAAAATAAGCTAAAATTTACATAAAAATGGAGTGGAAAATTATGGAAAAAACTAAATTCTTCAGTGGGGAGAAAAGAGATTTCTTGGATTAGAAGGCAAGAGTGCAGCATGCATGGAGCTACTGAGTAAAAACGTGTAGTCTTGCCTTATCTATTGGACAACTAATGGACATTTTTAGAACTGGGGTTTGATTTATTAAGATTCAAATTCATGTTTTTTTAAATAAACAAGACCCTCACACTTCAAACTGTCCATAGGTCCAATAGATTACGGAAAAAAGTGTGATTATGTTTTAATTTGAATTTTCCAATATCAATTTAAACATCAACAAAAATCTTAAAAATGAAAACTCACATTTAAAAATTTTAAGACTTGGCCAGCTTCTGTAGACCAATGGAAGGTGTATAGTAAAAATTTTAATTGTATTTAATGGCTACAAGACAATGTTCTCCCCAGTGAAAATAAATCAACAAAAACAATTCTACACTTCCCTCACTGCTCCAACCAACACAGAAATTATCTTATGGAAGCCAATAGGGCTGTGTGCATTAGTCTATTCATTTTAGTTAGGTATAGGTGGGAGTGGAACCAGGTGACCAAAGAATATTACTGGCCAATGCACCCAGGAAAAACCTCTTGGGGAAAACACTGCCTAGAAAAAAATGGATTTATTGTAAATTGTACAGCAAAGATACACCCAATTATGTCTGGACAAAAACAATAGGCACAATGGGCAGGGGATGATCAGATTGTACTTGCCCGCTCTCTTTCTCTGTAGAACACACACTGTACTCTACTGTAGCTTAGCTAACATCATCAGCTCTCATAAAAAAAGGTCAAGGCATCATGATAAATATAACTAGAAAATCTTGATTTGCTTGAAAATGCAGAAGTGCAACATGTTACTAAAATCTATAACTGCTCAGCAATGATCACAGTATGCTGCCTTGTTCATGCATATATAATTTACTTAGGAATGCCTGCTCAAATCTCATACACAGAATGACAATTTGAAAATGGGGTTGGAGACCTCTTAGAATCCATTAGATCTTTAATAAACTGCATGCAACTACTAATTACAAACTAATTACAAAGTCCTACATAGAACAGTGGACATTTAATGGTATGCAACATAAGCATTTGCAGTCATTAAACAGCTAGAAATAAATTATTTACATGGGGTTGGGATTTAATACTTTCCTCTTCTACCAGAAGGTTATAATAATGACAGTGTGTTGAGGATTTCCTTTACTTAAGAAGGATCTTGGGATTTTTTTTAGAAAACACATTGTCTAATTCCAAGCTACTAAAGTAATAAAGTACTGTCTTGCATAAAAGAGAGCATTAACTCAAGGGATGAAAAAATAATTATGCCTCTTTATAAGTCCCTGGTAAGACCTCACCTGTAGTATGCAGTGCAGTTTTGGGCTCCAGTCCTTAAGAGGGATATAAATGAGCTGGAGAGAGTGCAGAGATGTGCAACTAAAATAGTTGAGGGGATGGAAGATTTTTATTATGAGGGTAGTCTGTTAAGAATGGCATTGTTCTCTCTGGAAAAAGACATTTGCAAGGGGACATGATTACTCTTTACATGTACGTGAGAGGGCATAAAAGGTAGTTAACAGGGATCTTTTATCCCATAAAAAGGATAACCACACCAAAAGAACTTTCATTTGAGGCAGCGTAGATGGTTCTTCACATTGAGGGCAGTGATGTTGTGGAATGCACTGCCGGGTGATGTTCTGATGGCTGATTCTGTTAATGCCTTTAAGAGTGGCTTGGATAATTTCTTGGACAAGCATAATATTCAAGGCTGTGGTGATACTAAAATCTAATATTTGTATGCACATTGAATGGTTTGAACTTGATGGGCTTTGGTAATTTTTCAACCCCATCTTACATATGTTACTATCTATTTCCAACCTGTTTCATGTAGAAATGATGGTGCAACAAAAGCGACAGTATAGAATGTGCCAAAATTAATCACTCACTCTACCTACCAGTGTCACATTAAAAATGGTTGCTTCCAAAAGATTCTATACTGTCAACTTGTACAGACTACAAAAATATGTGGCCATTTAAATATTATTGTTTTTCTGTGTAAACAAAGAGGGAACTGCTAAACCGAATGCAAATGCTCATACGATGACTAACCATCTCCTAAACTGCAATCTGAATTTATATGAAGGTCATGCAGTTCAGTACTGTATAAACAGTTCCCATTTGCCAATTTCTATTTAGGTGAAATTATTAACATATTGGTTACATATTATAAATGCTATGATTAGATCAGTAATTCCCTTGTTTTCCTTACACAGAATATCATTATGTCCCAGCCACTGTCATAACATAATACTTAGAAAAGATGGTAAGTAATGCAAATTTTTCATAATATGCAGCAACAATATATGAATTTATTTACATGCATACAGATGAAACTGCACTTTTCCTGTTTAGAGGTGAATCAAAACATTTACACTGATCCATATGGTACAACAGACTGGGTAAGACCTGTCTAAAATTTAAAAAACAACAACATGTATATATATTAAATAGACTATTCAAAGCAAATTCAAAGACAAGTATACATTTTTGTGCCTAGGATCACAGCAGTTCACATACATTAACCAGCTGCATTGAGTTCAAGAGACCTTTTTTGGGATTTCAATAAAACTAAGAAAAGTCCAGTTGCTTCAGACTTAATTCTACTAGATAACGTGAAAAACATTAAGCAAAAAAAGCCTATCAACAATAAAAAGTGCTGCTCCAGTAGACTTCTGCACTGAAATCCATTTCTCAAAAGAGCAAACAG
>CM044440.1:21935137-21976292 GCA_024363595.1 Xenopus borealis | reverse complement strand
CTTTAACTAATTTAATAATCTTACAAATTTATTTTGAGGCTATATTCGATCAAAATGGACCTATTTCGATCGAAAAGGTCCGTTTTTGATTGAATAAAAATTGATCCAATCGTTTGAATGCATTGTTTGTTTTTAACGATTCGAACGATTTCATTCGAATTTTCACTTACACCTGTACTAAATCTGCCCTTTAGTATGATGCAAAGAGTGATATTCTGAGAAAATTTGCAATTGGTTTTAATTTTTTACAATTTGTGGTTTTTGAGTTATTTAGCTTTTTATTCAGCAGCAATCCATTTTGCATTTTCACCAGTCTGGTTGCTAGGGCCCAAATTGCCTTGCCTTGAAATGATTTGAATAAGAGACTGGCAGAGGGGCTGAACAGAAATATAAGTAATAAAAAGTAGCAATAACAACAAATATGTAGCCTTACAAAGGATTTGTTTTTACATGGGGCCAGTGACCCCCATTTGAAAGCTGCAGAAGAGCCTGAAGAAAAAGGCAAATAATTCATCATCAACTATCGAAAATAATTAATGAAGACCAGTTGTCAATTTTCTTAGACTAAACCATTCTGTAACATACTAAACATTAGCTTAAAGGCGAACCACCTATTGACTTCAAAGTGTTTCACTAATCTTTCAGCAAAGCAAAAGAGAACAGCTTTGATCACTAATTGTAATGTTTTCTTTCCAATTTAAGAACATTCTAAAATGTTTTGTGATCTCTTTTCTAATGACCTGATTGTTCAGTGATGCATTTCTTTGAATGCTAAATATTAAATTGTAAACCATTACATAAAGTTGAAATATTGAATTAAAAAAGTAATTACAATTTTCTCATTCAATAGATACATTTGAAAATGTCATGTTTGGAACTGAAGGCATTGCTGCATATTTTTAAGTCAGAAAAAATTATTTGAGATTTGTAAATTAAATAACAAATGCATATTCTCGTGCAGCAGCAACATGGCAATTAATTTAAAGGTTTGAAACATTTTTATAAATCAAATAAAAAAGGATTGGTCCCTTTGACAGGCCTCTCTATATTTTTGATCAACTGCCTTACAGAACCAGACAACCAAGGTCAAAACAATACATATTTTAATCCGCATGAAAACAGAAGAATAGATTTGATATATAAAATTGGAATTAATATACCACAAACTAAAAAATGTTCTCAAATATAAATGAATAGAGCAAATATATGGCTCATTCATAACTTTGTTTGGACATCATATAAATCTCTAGTCAAGTTTATGAATGGTCAGAATTTCCAAATAGGTAATAGAAAACCATTATCTACAGAACAGACATAGTTTACAGTAAATTCTGACTTACAGGAATTTAATATGTGAGAATACCTCAAAATCCTTGATGAAATCCTCATGGCAGTTAAAGCCCTTTAGCAAGATAAGAAGTATATCCCAAATGAATTGTGTTCATTATGTTAAATTAAGTTTACCTCTATCAGCATTCAACATATGGTTAATTTAAAGTTCTCATTAAACTGCATAGGCAGGTCATTCCAGCAAATAAAAAAAACTCCTATAAATTGAAAAACAGACTGTAACAGCACTTTTTAACTAACTGTAAAACTTCTGCTTAGAAATAAAAGAAACATAAAATTCTCATGGGTAGCATAAGTATTTTATTTCTTCGAAAACACACTAACCCAGTGAAATGAAGAAAATGAATTAAAGAAATCTACATAGCTTAGGTAGCATTTCTTTGGGAACTAGTCAATTTTGTCCAAAGTAAATGAGCAATATGAAAAGTTAAATAATTAAATAAATAATTGGTTTATTCACTGGAATAGGCCTCAGAGAGTTCACTACCCAAATTAGCTTAAATTTGAAGTCAGCCTTTTATGAAAAGGATACACTAAGGCTCATTTACTGTACTAACAATGGGCAAAGTTGCACCTGGATAGTAACCCATAGCAACCAAACAGGGATTAAAATTGTTTTGCCAGCTGAACAAAGAATAATGAAAGAAAAATTTGGTTGTCACAGTTATTGCACTAGTGCAAATTTCTGTTTGCTAAAAAATAAGCCCAATTCTTCTCAGAGCTCATCTATCTATGTGACTAAAATTAGGAGTCTTTGGTTATATTTCATAATAGACATCAATAATTCTTCTAATGCAGAAAATTACAAGACAAGAAAGAACACAGCTTTTCAACCAAAGTAATTAAACAAAGAACAAATTGCTATAAAAAGATTTTAAACAGTACTTGTACTACACACAAGTTTTGGGTAAACCCATAATCTTTAAATGTTTCATATGCCAACACGTCTACTCCCTGCTCCTGAAATGTTCACTGTACAGTGATATTAAAAGGCATATTGGGTTATCAGCCACTGATCTATTTATATGGAACTGATACATTTAAATACATTTATACATTATTGTTATCAATTTTATTGAAGGGTAAATATACCATATTTATTATTTTCAGAAATGTTTTTTTTTTCCAGTGGAGACCTTAAGAGCTAATGTTTTGTATCCACTCCACCATTACCAACACGCTTCTGTGAAGTTATTACCTATGAAGATGTCTCTCTGTGACTTTATGGCCATAGGCTCTCTGATCAGGTCCCATTGCTCTTCAGTCACATCCCAAAAGATGGAAGATGGTAAGGCCCAGAATAAACATGTGTGACATGACATATGGGTGACGGCAGAAGATTAGGGCTATATATGGCATTATCCATATCTGCATGAATTCACTAGCTTTTCAAGTAGACTGAGCAGGAAAATTTGTTGATCTAAAAGTGGAATATCATAGTTACACATGTTTTTCAAATGCGGAACAGGTTAATGCTACCTGCTATGGGTTTCTAGAGGTGATGAAAATGTTAGCAAAAGTAAAATGGATGAATATATGCCACAATACTAACTACTGATAGCAGAACGTCAATACAGTGTCAGTTTCATAAACCAAGAGTGCACAGAGTTTACTGATGCTCAGCCAACGTCAAGTGATGCTTTCTCATTAGCATCTATCACCCCAAGTGTGTAATACTGATTCTTTAATTAAATTATTAAATTCAGCTAAAACATGTCAACATTCTTGTTGCTAACGGAATACTGGTTCCATTTATGGGCCATCAGCTGAATATCTATTGGTAAATCAGCCCTTTTTCATCACTGTTTTAAACAAATCTCTACATGGCCATATCTTTAGGTTTATATGTCCTCTTGGTGACCAGCTCCTATACAATTTTGATTACACAACTTACACAACTCAGTTGCCAGGGGATAGTGGAGTCATCTGTATCATTACTAGAAGAATGAAGACCTGTCCTGGTTTTACAGTCATTTAGATCCAAACAAAGGTGAAGTGATGCCTAAAGAGCAGGTTATATCATTAGTTAGTTTAGCTATGTCAAAAACTGTGCAGACTAAGCAGAGATATCTAATCTGTATTTATAATATATAGTCATGAGACCCACAGAAAACATCTATATATGGCTCCCTAAAGCTTGAAGTAACTTTTTAAAAAACATATTAAACATCAGTCAACTTGCCTTTGGATATTCTGCACTCGTAAGACCCACAGCAGTAAATAGGTCTGCTTTTCCTATTTTTACAGTGATTCAGAATTCCAATTAATAAATGTTCTTGTTAAGGTTCTTATGAGATGAATAGTCTACATTATAGAAAGCTTATGTGTATACAAACTACTAAAACAGTATGATAACCATAAAGTTCAGATGTCAAAGAAAGCAAACTGTTTATCACACAAGTAAGCCAATTTTCTAGTCAGAAAACTTCTATATTTCTAAAATGTATCCATGGAGCTTAAGTATATATAAAAAATAATTCTGATTTATTGTCAGGGTTCATAGAACAACTTGGGTTTGCTAAGCCTTTTCTAACAACTTCATAAATTGTGATACATTGTTGTAAGATGTAGAACTGGAAAACTGCTCATAAAATCCATATGCTATATTGTTTGAACCATGTGTTGATGTTATGGACTTGGTTTAAATATATTTGCAATATAATAAGTGCTGTGGCACTCTAATTTTTGAAAAGCTAAGAACGAGAGAGTCAGCCAGAGGGCTCTGAACCTTACATACCACTCACTTTTAATAGAAGGGACTGAATCTCACACTGGTTGGCCTTGTGTGTGAGTTGGTGTGCTGGCTATTCATAAGCTAGAGACTGAAAGTCCTCTGGAAATTCAACTCAAACTCTTTTATAGAGAAACAAGGAGCATGTTAGCTAAGTAATTCTTTTTTTAGTCCTGCATATTGTACTTAAAAATTTTAGATATTTATCATGCCTAGCTTGGAATAGTGTTGATCATAAGCCAAGTTCTTTTTTTCCATGTTATAAGAAAACTAAAAGACTATATAAAACAAAGAAAAAGAATAAATAGCAATACTAAGGGGCAGATTTACTAAATTCACATGTATTCACATGAAGGATTGGAATATTCGACTGAATTTTCAAAAAGATTTGAATTTCAAATATGCAAATAAGGCAAATTTGACCATAGAATAGTCGAATTAGAATTTTCGAATTTGAATTATTCGAATATTCGAATTATTTGAATATTCGAATTATTTGAATATTCGAATTAACTTCTATTCGAAAATTAGATTATTCAATTATCAAATACCTTCCCAATTCGACCCCCTAGTTCGCCAGATTAAACCTACTAAAATGGGGGTCATTCCCTAAGATCAAATAGGAAAAATTTGATCGATCGTTTAAAAATCATTCGAAAATTCAATTCAAATTTGAATTGAATTTGATCAAATTTCCCTATTCGATCGATCAGATTGCGCTAAAAAAAAATTTAATTCGATTTTTTTTAATTCCCCACTATTCCCCCCACTATGCCCTGGTCGAATTTCAATTTTTTCTGCCATTCGAAATTCGACCCTTATTAAATCTGCCCCTAAGTAAAAAATAAACCAAAACAATTAAAATGAGTTGGATCACTGGTAATAAAATATTAGCTCAGTTAGTTTATATATATCCAAACATTCTCAATTTTCAGCAGTATGTCAGATATGTTCAATGGCCAAACAGGTTGTCTATTTCTATATTTCTCTATTATGTGTTTCAGTGAGGTTGTTATGACAACAGTAAGCTGAAGGGCACTTAGTGAGTCACTTGAACATACACCATTTCCCTTTGACAAGGTTATTGCTCTAAACCATAATTCAACAAGAAATGGTCTAAAAAGTTGTAAGGAAACTCCTGGGGGGAAATGTGCAATGCTCCAAGCAGTGTGCAAAGCGCAAAGAAATGTTGTAATCTGACATTTTTTAGACTCTGCCCACAGCATGAGGCTTTGTCTAAAAAGTTGCAGAACTCTCTCCTCCGTTTAAGAGTGCAGAGACTTGCACACAGTTGTTTGAAGCTCCACCCCTAATGTTTGTCATTTGTATTCACAAATTAGGGAGCTAAAGGATGTGCAGCCCACATAAGGTCCTTGTCCTTATTGCTTATTTTTGAGGCTGCAGCTCCTGATGTTGCTCTCTGCATGGAGTGCTGGGTTTTCAGCTCATACAGAGGACAATAACACCCGGAGATGCATGTTCTATTAAATGAACACTATGGGGCAGATTTACTAAATTCACATGAAGAATTCGAAGTTCAATCGAATTTCAAAAAGCTTCAAATTCGAATCTTCGAATATGCAAATTAGGAAAATTTAACCATCAAATATTTGAATTCGAATTATTTTTTTAATTCAAAATTCGACCAATAGTAAATCTGCCCCTAAGAGGTGCACTCTTGCTCCCAAAACTGTTACTCAAAAATCATTGCTCATTCCACATTTAATCTAGCATAAAAAATAGAAACTTGATAGACAAACTTTTTACTAAAAAGTCCTTATCCTGCTTTATGTTAGTTGTTGTCTTTAGCTGTTGGGAAGTATAGAGTAAAAAGTTTATAAAACCATTCATAGGGTTGGTCATCCCTATAAAATGCCAAGCTTTATATTCTCTATATTCAGATTCTAAAAGTTGTTTATGTTATTTTAATTCCAGGTGAATCTCATTATTTAATTTATTTGCAAAAAAGTAATACAGAAAGAAAGAATGCAGAAACATTTTTTGAAGAAGGCTTGCAATTGCTAGGTGGAGCACTTGTTGCAAAAATTAGCAAATTTAGCAAGGGTCGAATAGCAAATTTGAATTTGAATTTTCAGAGTTCACACATTCAAATTTTAATTCCCCTATTCGAATGTAAATTCGAATGCGAGATTTATCACATCTCGGCCATGGAATCAGTCCTAATGCAAATATTCAGCACCTAAAACCTGCCAAGTACATTTACATGTCAATGGCATAGGTCTGTTGAGCCAGTTGGAGATTTTAATAGCCTTCCTGACATTCAAATCCTTTTTTTCAGGTGAAAAACTCGATTCGGGCAAATCAAATACAAATTGAATACAATTCGAATTTTCAGGTTGCAACTAGTGATGGGCGAATCTCCCGTGATTCGCTTTGCCTAAAGATTCGCGAATTTCTAGGGAAATTCGCGAATCTTTAGGCGAAAAATTAGCGAAACGAGTCGCGGGACTCTTTTGACGCGTGTCGCGGCAACTTTGACGCGAGTCGCGTCGTTTACGAAGCGTCGCGTCATTTTTGGTGCGTCGCGTCGTTTCCCCATCGTCCCTCCCCATTTCCAGCACTGATTATTATTGTTAACATGTATTTATATAGTGCCAACATATTTTGTAGCACTGTATAACAAGGTCCTGTCTATAACATCTGCCTTGTCTAAGAGGTAAACCCTCTTGTTGTGTAACTTAAATAACACCAAGTTTGAGGACCATGTTCTATCTATGGGTCATCCCTTCCCTTGTTGGAGCCAATTTCACACATTTCCACCAATCCTTGCACCTTTGCACCTGACACACAATTTAGAAGATGATTGAGGAGTATGCATTTATGCTAAAATTATGGGGAAGTTCATTCACATCTGCACTTCCTTCAATAAATGAACTATATTATGTTTGGGCTTCATTCATTTATTTGCAAGCTTGCAAAACTCTCCAAATCAACAAGTATCAGTAGCAATATCAAAAACAGAAAGTGTTATTTCTGGTATCCCTGGTATCCCTTTCCGGGTCAATTGTAACTCACTTCACTGAAAAAACTATTCTTCATGCTAAAACTGATAATTACTACTGTCTTATGTACCAACTTTGTCTGTAGGCTCCTTAAGGTATGGGACTCCAAAGTACTGTCACAGTGTTGAAAGAATGCATTCCCTATAGTACTATTCAATATGCTTGTATAGCCCTGCATACCCATTGGTGACATATATATAAATAATGTATGACTATGCATACTTTCTAGATATAGAATTATTAAATACATACATTTTGCACTGACATTTCTTTAACCTGCAGGTAATGTACTTTTTGTTGTGTGCATTAAAAGTACTACAGAACATAAAAATGGTACTTTTTAAAGGTATTATCTTTTTTTTTTATCTCAGTAATGCAATGGAAACACTAGTTTAGGTGTGGAACCTGTTATCCAGAATGCTTGAAACCTGGGGTTTTTTTCTGTAATTTGGATCCTCATAACATAAGTCAACTAAAAAATAATTAAAAAATTAATTAAACCCAATAGAAGTGTTTTGTCTCAAATAAATATAACTTAGTTGTGATCCAGTACAAGGTATTGCTTTATCATTACAGGGAAAAAGAAAATATTTTTTTACAATTTGAATCATTTCAATAAAATGGAATTTATGGGAGATAGGCTTCCTGCAATTTGGAGCTTTCTGGGTAATGGGTTTCGGATAATGTTAACTTTTTGCATAGGCCACTGAGATGAGTGAGAACATGGCAATAGGGAGATGTAGCTACATTCTTCAATGGCACAGGAATAATCTATAGTCTGTTACTAGCCAACAACTTATGACATTGGCAGCAGTACAGATAGTGTGCTAAAAAAATGATCAGGATGTTGTTATTCTTTTCATATTTACTTACATTTCTGTTTGTTTTGTAACACAAAAGCTGTAAATCAAACCTTACTTTCCCAAACCAATGGAAGCTGCTAGAGCAAAATAACCACAAAAAAAAGGGTCCAGAGGCAATCATATTTCCAATTTAGAAAAAATATAATATAATAGAAATAAATTGATCTGACTAAAGAATTATGTAGTGAAACGTGAGGTCAATTGAGTAAAAGAAGGAAACCAAGGTGAGTGAAAGCAGAATACTGATCGATATTATGACTCATTTGTTAATACAAAGTGCTGTGCTAAATTGTGCTCAAAATTGTGTCCACTAGATCGCTATTCACAAAGGTACTTCTGTCAATACATGCTCCTTTATGCACCAATTGTCTGTAAATGAGTCCTTTAATTATAGAATTAATTACACCAAAAATAAAAAATAATGTGCACTGATACAAATTGTGTTTGCTTCAGAAACTTTACTAAAGGTCATATGAATAAGATGCTGTGTAGACAATCGGGTTTAATAGGGTTCTAGAACACATTTCACAACAGATAACAGAGAAGCTCTGTAGAACACAATGGGTTTAGTTTTTACACAGGAATAAACAGTTTCTAATGGCATTCATGGCTCTCTACAGGACTAGCGAATAGAGCCTCTACACATATAAAATAGGACAATTGTTGCCAAGAAAGATTTTATTTTAGGTGCTTCTGGGCTTGTCTTTGTTAGTTGTACCTACTTGTGTAGCCTAATTAACAACACTTTGACAATCTTCTTACAAAGACTATAAAAAATTTGACTGCAATTCGTTATTAATTTACTTTTGCAACAGCTACTTAGCGTCTACATTTATAACATCCTAAAATGGCTACAAAATTCTAATGAAACACATTGCTAACAAAAAGAAATATATAAATAATATGTAAAATTGGCCTTACCATATATTCCAGTAGATATACACGGGAAAGCCTAGAAAAACGAACAAGCAAAATTAATGATAATGGACTATCATTTACAGGTAGTCATAATAACAATGATTATTCTTATTTAAAGAAACATATCTCATAAAGACCTTATGAGTGTATATATATATATATATATATATATATATATATATATATATATATATATATATATATATATATATATACATACACATAAATAAAATTTTAGAAAAACAACCACACTCACAGGTCTTGTGATAAATGAGTAGTGGATTTATTACATTTTTTGGCCCCTTCATGAAAGTTCTTTTCCTCTAGTCTGAAGGGGTGGCCTCTCCTGTTTATGGGTAAAAAGGTCCCCTGATATTTGTCTATAATGTCCTCTAATGTATTTGTAAAGTGTAATCATGTCCCCTCACAAACGTAACATTTTTAACTCTATATATATTTCTATTATTTTTGAAGAAAAGCTACGTAACATCCCAGTAGGGTGAAGGTGAGCTACTGAAACTCATAAAATATTCCAAATCTTTCAAATAAGAAACATAATTAGTAACATGTAACTTTGGGCTCTGAAATATTAAAAACGAGTATTTACTGTATGAATATTATTTGAACTGTAAAGAATGACTGACTGCATTTCATTGAGAAGGGGGCATTATTAATAATCTATGGGACACATTTTAAGACCACTAAATGTAGCATAAAAGTGTAGACAAATTGCTAACTGCATTTCATTAAAATTGTTTTACAAGTTGTCATATATAATTCCTGCTTTTCTGTCATCGTAGGCTTTAGTCACTTCTGATCTGAACTGCTGACTTTTATAGTCTAAGTAAAACCTTAAAATGTGTGACTGCATATTTATCTTATTTCTCAAGAAAAGACACACTGACCATAAAGTGAGAATTGTGCCCTTGCATTGGTAATATTTTTCTTAACCTATAATTTCCATATATGCATTAATAAGGTTTATGTACAGACACATACAGTACATAAATCCAGAGTTCCAGAGAATGAGAGCAAAATAAAAGCATTCACCATTTCAGATTTTTTTTGGTGTTAGGATTTATGGTAATTCACTGTACCATAAAGTCATTATTAATAATAAATAACGAAGCTGAAGAATTTTGACAGGTTAGAAAAAGAAATAGTGAAAACAGGAAAGGCCGTTGTCCTCTCCGGACCACAATGCAAACATAATTACTGTACATTTCTGGCAGAGCGACTGGTTTTGAGGAAAACTGTGTGGGGTAATAATTTAATATGATAAGGGTGGATCATGCAAAATTGATAAGAGACCTGGCTGACTCATAAAATTTATGTTCAGAGATCAAAACCATATTTTCTGCCTTTAGAAGATTTTATTCTTGTCTCTTTATTTGCCCTGATATTAGAGTGCATTTAATCTTTAAGATTTAAGATATGACAAATACAGTATTCTCCTTTATACTTAAACATACAATATTTATTTACAAGGCTATTAGTTATTTGCTTCCATTCAGTAATAGATAGGTGTTATCCAAGACGTAGGGGCAAATTTCAAATAAAAAAAAAATTCAAAATTCCACCATCAAGAAAAGGGCATTTTCTATCGAAAATGGATCAAATAAAGTCAATTTTCGATCAAATAAAAATCATTTGAATAGTTCAAATGCATCATTCGATTCAAACCATTTTGGCCAAAATCCTTCAAATTTCAAAAAAGGTTCAAAAACACTTCTTAAAGGTTCCAGGAGGTCCCCCATAGGCTAACATGGTTATTCAGCAGCTTTAAAGTGGCAAAGTGACAAATTAAAGTTTTTTTAAAGAGACTTTGATTGAAATCGAATTTTGGGTTAGTCAAAGTAGCCAAAATTTTCACTTCAACCCTTAGTAATTGTGCCCCTAAGATATTTATTGTTATTCTAAACATAAACACAGTCACCATGAACACTGCTGTCCTTTTTCCAGCATTCCTAATTCTGATTTATGTAATAGAATTAAATATATTTCCAATATCCTGTAAGGGTATGAACTCCCAACTCAAGAAGGGTCTGTTCCTCTCATATAAGAGGACATGGGAAGGTAGCTTTAAGGGTAATTAGCATGACAACTAAACATAGTGACTGTTGAGGTTCTGTTCCTATATGACATTTTTTGCATGGTATGTTTACAGTATTTGCTTCACCTTCCTATATAAATCCATTGCTTATGTTCAGCAATGGACAAATTTGTCCCTTTTTGCTTCACCGAATATTTTGTGAATATCTCCGTGAAATTCATGAAACAGGACTTTTGACGCATCAAAAGTTTGACGACCATTTTTGAAGCTGGAGACAATTTACCTCACTAGTGAATTGTTCGTGGAAAATTGTCGCCGGAATCAAAAATGGTCACTGGCATCGGAATGGTGACTCAGATTATCGTAAATGTGCCATTTCACTAATTTATTTGCCGGCTGAAAAACGCAGAAATTTGCAGCGATTTCGCAGCAGGCAAATAAATTTGCCCATCACTACTTATGTTTTATCCTGACAACAACTTCTAAAATTGTCATTGGCTGTACATGTTTCAATATTTCACTGAGTTTAGCCACAATTAACATTACATTCTACACCAGTTATGGAGACTATGTGACAAATATAACTGATTTATTTGCAATAAAACTTTTGGTTTGAAATTCAAAACACGTGAGTCTAGATGATTTTTTTTTTTACATATGTTTGGTCATTGTTATTATAACTTTCAACATTCCTGTTTGTGCTGATGTTTTGCCTGTGAAACCTACATAAAACTCTTTCTGACAGAAAAGTATTTTATAGAATATAGGAATACAACTAATGAGGCCACTTTTGTATTATATAAATCTAACAACAGCAATATAAAGATATGGGATCTGTTATCCAGAAACCTGTTATCCAGAAATTTTCAAATTACAGAAAGGCCATTTACAATAGATTCCATTATAATAAAATAACCCAGACCTGTAATAATATGAGTGTCCAAACTACATGATTTTCTAGTAGACTTAAGGTATGAAAATCCAAATTACAGAAAGTTCAGTTATCCAGAAAAATGCCAGGTCGCAAGCATTCTGGATATCAGGTTGAATACCTGTATATTTACAATACAAACTCATTTCAGTTTCTGACCTAGTTGAGATTATGAAGTCCCAGATCGAAGGAAAGTAGATTTAAATAATTTATACAGTGTAATTAAAGTTCCACTTGCTTAACTAATGTGATGATATAGGATTTGGAATTTTTTTTTAGGTGACAGGTCCCCTTTAATGAAAGCCCAAATGTATTAGGTTGATTTTTGCTCTTTCTCAAGACAAACAAAGTGAGTAATTTTGTTGGTCTTGAGAACAGTCCCAATGACATTGAATAAATTTCTTTTTCATTAAAAACTGTGTGCTCCTATTTTCCTACTGTATAGATATGCTGCTATATACTGTATATAGCTACATTAGTTAAGAGTAACGATTGGTGAGTTTATTTGCCAGGCGTGAATTCGCAGAAAATTCCCGTGTTTCACCGCCTTTTTTTTACGCCAATTTTTGCTGGCTTATTTCCACTAACGAATTTTCGTGGCTTATTTCCACCAATGAATTTTCGCTGGCATCCAAAACCTGACGCCGGTGTCAAAAACAAGATGCTGGCGCTGTTTTGCAAAATTTTTCGCTGTTTCGCAATTTCTTGGCCAAGCAAAACAGGACAAATTCACCCACCACTAGTTAAGAATGATGAAATGTGCTTATGGAGTTGTATCCTTAAATGGGTAATTCACCTTTCCTATAACTTTTACTATGACCTATAGAAAGATAATGTGAGATAATTTGCAATTGGTATTACTTTTTTTTATTATTTGTGGCTTAGCGATTTAGTTTTTTTGTTCAGCAGTTCTCTGATTTGCAATGTTAATCACCATTTGGTTGTTAGGGTCCACATTGCACTACAAACTTATCAGTGGTGTGAATGAAAAGTTGGAACATATAGAGAGGAGAGGTCCAAATAGAAAGATAAGTTATAAAAAAGAAAAAGTTGCAGTCTCATCTGGTATCAGTGACCCCAACCTGAAAGCTGGTGTGATAACTCACAACGGTATAAGCGCAAACCGATTTCCCACGAGGCGAGGAGAGAACGCTAACCCTCCTTCCAGCAAAACCACTCCGGTCACGCTGATACAGCAGAAAGGCGCATCGGCTGGATAATAGGCAGGGTAGTTGAGACTTGGTTCATGAAGATAAATCAAAGTGAGAAAAATCCATGTATACGTGAAGGAGGATGAACAGAGCAGGGGAGTGCATGGCTCAACACGTTTCATGACAATGGGCATTTCCTCAGAAGCTGAGAACTCGTTGAGCCATGCACTCCCCTGCTCTGTTCATCCTCCTTCATGTATACAGTACATGGATTTTTCTCACTTTGATGTTTGTAATTAGTTAAAATCAATAAAAGTGATTTTATCTTCTTGAACAACGTCTCAACTACCCTGCCTATTATCCAGCCGATGCGCCATTCTCCTCTGTTTTCTGTGATAATTCACCTTGGTGGTCTAGTGGGCTCCCTGCCACTTGGTGCTGCTTCCTCTTCTTTGCCTGTTTTGCCTGCTTGACGTGCACTTCCAGGTTTTACACGTCATGACATCATCGTGTTTTGCTGCGAACTTTGATTATTTGAAGAGGCTTTGGACTGGAAATAATTGCCCATTGTTGGGTCTAATTTATTTAGTTCCTGGGTGTGATTCTGTCTATATATTATCAGGTTTTGTTCCCTGCCTGTCTGACTCCTCTGTATTCTGCCAAATCCTGACCTTTTGCCTGCCTGGCTATTCTGAACTCTGCCTGCACCGACCCCTACCTGCCTGTCCACGCTTTATCGTCTACTCCTTAAAGCCATTGTTTCCTTCCGTCCTATCCTTGGTAACGATTGTGTCCTTTGCTTGTCCATTACTCTTGCTTTGCTCCTATTATACTAAGACCTGGCAGCATCTGAGTAGCTGACAGTTCCTCCAGAAGCCAAAGGTGGATGCTAAAGATGAAAGCTGAGCCATGACCAGGAGCCTAGCACTTTTATGGATTTAGGGAGCCGGCCATGACAGCTCATGACAGGAGTCAGAAGAAGAAGGCAAATTATGCAAAAAGTGTGATCAACTGAAAAGTTAAGACCAGGCCATTCTATAACACAATAAAAGTTAACTTCAAGGTAAACTATCCCTTTAAAGGCAGAGCTGACTTTCCCCCTTTGACACTGCACTGTGCACATCAAATAGACATGAGTCACACAGTGCAGAATCGGGGAAAGCACGCCAGCAAGCCCAGTCCTTAAAGACACATTCTTTAGGATAGGTAATTGCCCTATAGTCTCTTTAAATGGCCCCATTATTTGCCATTTTTGTCATCAAATGGGACTGACAGATTTTCTAAATGACAATAATTTGAAGATGATCTCAAAAATATTCCAGCTTTAACATTCCCTACTCAGAAATCAGGCTTTTTTGTTACATGTATTATCTAATGAGAAAATAGTTCTTGAGGGCACTAATAAAATATAGCTAACTCACAAATTCTTGGCTTATTAAGGGGAAGATCAACATTAACAACACTAAATTATATCATTATCCTTATTCATTATCTCTAATTTTGCATCCCAGAAAAATTTTCTTTAGAGCTGTTAAGTGCAAACATCTATAGGATTCTTTGGTAGCCTGTTCAAACTAGGCTGAAACTGTTAGCTTTTGATGCAGGAAGAGTAAGTAACAGCTTGAATGGGGTTAGAAGGACAGCAATTTTCTGTTTATTTACAGAACTATGTTATTGCTATACTATAAATTCAGCACAGCACCCAATGTTCTGCCAAGTGCTTTTTAATATAAAGTAGAGTGAATTAGGGAAAAAAACAAATGGCAAGACACATTGAATCAAAATGCAAAGCCCATTTGTGTTCATAGCATTGAATGAAAATGATAGTGACCAATGAGCACTGCAAAATTTAGTTTTGCATGACATTTGCAGAACCAAATCTGAATTGTAGCCTACTGTAATTCTGCTTACCTAGTGAGTATTTCCAGGTTTCCTAGGTTTCAGTTTAAGAAACAGTCAATCTGGATTTTTTCACAACTGATTTGACCAACCAGGGCTTATTAAATAGTAACGCAAGTAAGTAGACTATGGTTGGGCTTTTTGGAGCAAAACTCAATTTTTTTTTGAGATTTATTAAAGTCTGATGCAGCAAAAAGACAGAATCTTAAAATCTGCCATCACACACCTTCCAAGGTTGTGTATAAATGAAAGGCAGTGGTTGCTATCCAAATTTTAAGTTTCTGTGGTCTACAGTACACTATACTTATCAATGCTTTTTGAAATTTTCAGGTAAAAATCTGAAAAAGTGGTTGCTACAGGGAAAAGGCTCTGAAAACATCTTACGATTTTGGTTTTCACTTGTTTCTATTGAGTTTTTACCCAAACTGATTAAATCAAGCTTTTTTTTTTTTAATAATAAATAATCTCAAATCATGGATTCTAGTTCGGTCATGTTTGGATTGTCTTCCAAATTGGAAAGCTATAAAATTTACTAAAGAGTAAGAATTCACCCCTAACTTTTATTATGTTACTAGTATTGAATTCTTGTCATTGCTTGTGAATGCATTTCTTATTTCTTTATTTCTTGTTCTCAACCATAGGTTTTGTTGTCAAAACCACTCGGCAGCTCAGAGAGGCTGAGAACCGTTCGATGGCCTTTGTTGGAAATTATTCAGTGGCATTCCAGTGGAAACCTATAGCTAATTTGTGCACATCATGAAGTGGTACTTGTACTCCAAACACTTATTTTAGTTGTTGCAAAAATCCTTCATGGATGACAAATGCATGGCATTTTTGGCAAAAACAAAACAGATTGTGACAAAGAGCACAGTTTCATTAATTCTACCCACCAACAATCAGTGGCATAATTAGATGTTACTAGGCCCCATAGCGAATTCAGCTTAGGGCCCAGTTAGGTACATTCTCCAATTCTACCAAGATATATTGAAATTGTGCACTAACTAGTGCCCCACTGGCCCTCAGCACTCCTGCCCCCCCCCTATGACTGAAGGGCCTACTTCCTCTGTAGTTACCCCCTGCCAACAATATTATTCAAACACAAACATACACTTTAGAGCCAAAAGTAGCCAGACACATGTTTAGCCAAAATTATCCAGACAACCCATTTAAAATGGCATGTCCATTTTTGGAACACTCACTACTCCAGCATTCCAGACTGTCTCTATAGGCAGTGTAAGCACAATAATTATTTTGGCTGATCAGAGGCAAACAAACCATGTCCAAGTTTCAGCTAGAGTAGTGTAAACGATATTGCAATTGGACCCACCTGTTTTCCATGGTGTGGGCTAAGGGACCAAATTTCCATTGAAAGCAAACCTTAAGGATACCAAAACAAAATTTTTCAATTTGGTTTTATACTAGTTTTTAAATGTGTTTTGTATTTTGTCCTATAGATGGTGCTGTTATAGAATGTATTGAATGAATAACTTACAGGGTAAGTTACAGCCTTGTTGTTTAAGCCTATGATTAAGGGGTGTTCCCAAAACGTGTTAGGCGTCTTATGAACTCCAGCTACCTATTTTTTAATGGTTGAATAAACAGTTATTCTTACATCAAGAGTGTGCCATCCTTTTTTTCATGTGCTTTATGCTACAGCTAAGGATTCCTGCATGATTGTGGGCACACCCGGTCCTTGTTAATCCCTTCGGAGCATATTGGAAGGGATTATGGAAGTAGTCCATAGCCTACTATTGTGTACCAAAACAATTCCCAAATGCACAAAGTGAGGTCCATTTTATTAATCAAAGGTCGATTTCAAATTGATGTGAATTTTTTTTTTACTCTAATAAATTTGAATGTACTCACAATTCAAATAGGGGATTTTTAATGACAAAATTTAAATGTCTAAAATTTGATCGCATTGGAACAAACCAAAAATTTGTTTCGTGATCGAATATGAACAAAACTTGAATTGAATTTTCCTCCAAAAATACTTGAATGTCAGGAAGGCTATTAACATATTCAAATGGATTACTGGACCTCTGCCATTGACTTGTACATGAATTTGGCAGGTTTTAGGTGGAGAATATTTGAATCATAACTGTGTCCATGGTTGAGGTGTAATAAATCTCACAATCTCATATCTCTTATCTACTGAATGTATTATGCCATGTAGCTGCCCTTTTCATTATTTAGTAGAAGAACACATGAATGCATAGAAAGCGTCTCTAAACTATTTAGGCTTCTGCTACTTTATGACTTAAAATGATGGTATAGGGTTCACTGCTCAGAAGGTATAGACACTTCCCATGCTTTGTTTGAGATGCAGATCTACTTTCTTATCTAAGGAAAAATGTTCCAGAGCTGAAAGGCTGAAGCTCAGGAAGAAAAGTAGACAGAGCTAGAAATTCACTCATGAGTCTTTGAAGAGTGTGCTCTTATCTGAACATGTCAGTTTGTAATGTCTGTGTATGTGCACAAGTTGTAACTCTGCCTATCTAGTTCTAAACAAATGTAAGCCTGTTATATGTCTCTAAAAACAAACTGCTGTTATCACTCTTTGTATGCTGATCCCTCTGTTTGTGTGTATGCACACTGTATGCCTTCACACTATCAGAATTGTACTATCAGTCTTTGTTTGCATGTTTCCAGGTAAAACCCATCCATTCCTTAGAGGCAAGGATCATCGACATTCCTTCTGACAACATTTACCAGTCTCAGACATTGGTTTATGTTTACTGGTAAATGCCTTATTTGCTTGGTAATTTTTTTTTGCGATTATCTACCATTTCAAATACATTTATATATTTGCATATAATATATGCTTTTCTTTTATCAAGTGCAGCTAGAGTATCATCAAATCAAATAGATATAAAATAAATTGATAAAGGAAGATGACCCTAAATCAGTTAAATATTCTGTGTTAATAAAATGAGCAAAAAATGATGCACTATAATGCAAGATTTTCAACTTTATCAGTGTCACGGTCGGCACCCAAACCAGAACAAGTGCCAAGCACCCTGATCTCGATTCATGCTTCACCAGTATTGTGACCACCTTTGGCTTCGGGAGGAGCCCTCAGCTTACTCAGATGCCACCTGGACTTATACGAGAGGTGCAGAGCAGGAGTTCTGGCTAGCAATGGGGCACGACTGTAGCCAGAGTCTGGAAAGGCCGAAGGTCACGGTACAGGCAGGAATAGGCAGGTTCGTGGTCAGACAGGCAGGGTCGAGGCGGGCGGATAACAACGGAACGTCAGGCAGGCAAAGGGTCAAACCAGGTGATGAAAGCAGATAAGGATGAGACAGGATCAGAGTCAATAACAGGCAGGAGTCAAACCAGGAAGACAACCAAAGGGTTAAGCAGAATCACAGTCGGATACAGGCAAGGGTCAGGTTCCAGAGGTCAGAATAATCAAAACAGCCAAGCAGGGTCAAACACAGGTAGTCAGGATCAGATAAGAAGCTAAGCAGCACAGTACTAGGCACCAGGAAATTAAACCTATAACGGGCAGCAATTAGCAGCAAAAACCCCTTTTAAATACATTTGAATTTAGCGCCTTTAAATGTGTGCGGAAGCCAGCGCCGGAGGGGGAATGATGCAGCGGGCGTCCCTGCCGTCCCTCCACTAGACACCAGGGTGAGTTCCTTACAATCAGCTTCTATCTGAACAAAGTCTGAAAAAAGTTGAAAGCAGCAGGAAATAACAAGAAAATGAGGACATGTTGCCTTTTGAACTAGGCTCCTGAGTGCAATTACACAACAGAATACATCAATTTAGGGACTCCTCTGAGAAAAACAG
Source organism: Xenopus borealis (assembly GCA_024363595.1). Taxonomy (NCBI): domain Eukaryota; kingdom Metazoa; phylum Chordata; class Amphibia; order Anura; family Pipidae; genus Xenopus; species Xenopus borealis. The sequence goes on along the minus strand of CM044440.1, from coordinate 21,957,572 downwards.
TTCGATTTTAGAAGGAGGTGCTATATATATATATATATATATATATATATATATATATATATATATATATATATATATATATATATATATATATATATATATATATATATATATAAACTTTTAGTATACAGTATATCATTAATGGATAGCTTTATTTAAAAGGTCAACTACTACACTTCTTGTGACCTCAAACAATGGCAAATGGTGCTGCTGATGGCATCTACTGAGGACAATATTTGGCCTTGAATGTAAAGAAATATTGCCAAACCACGCAGGCTTACATAAATTATTAGATTACATTGTTTTCACTTTGTATTCAGTTAATTTGATATATATTTGTTTTGTATGCAACATTTAAAATTATTGCAGTAAGTAAAAAGGCATGTTCAATAATTAGTTGCTTTCAGCACAACAAGGCTATACAATATTACCTCAGGAATTATTTATTCTTTTACATTTTTGTGGTTTAAATGGAATAATTGTAAAGATTTACTAGTTTAATTTCTATTTTTATATAATTCTTTACTTAGCAGTGAAAATATGTTATTTGCCCATCAATTGCATCCACTGCACAATTAATATTTTGAGAAAATAAAATACCAACTTAAAAATAAAATAGGATACTAGTAATTAAGGACAATCTGCATTAAGCTCAAGCTTGGCTGTCGCAAGCATAAATGTAATAGAAGTACTTGTACTTACTAATTCTGTTCCAACAAAACCATTAAAACACAGATATATATTTTTACTCCATAGACCAGATGGCATTTGCATCTATTATCAATGATTTTCTTTTATACCTTGCTTCTAAGCTGTGATAAACTGCTAAAGAACCTAAAAGAATTTCTAGTAAACTCTAGTAGACCAACAGTGTACTCCACTGAAATAATGTCCTTTAGTGGTCACATTGTCATATCAAATCACATCAGTTGAATATTTTTGCATGTGCCTAATTTCTTAACATATACTGTAGGTGGCACTGGCCTTACTTGTCTCATTAAAATGCTACAGGTATGGAATTATTTATGAAAAACGCTTCAAATTATGGGAAGACTGCCTCCAATTTAAAAATGTATTTTAATTTGTAAATATATTTTCCTTTTGCTCTGTAATAATAAAACAGTAGTGTGTAATTGATGGTAACCAAGCTACATGTATCAATATTGGTGGGAAAGCAATCTTATTGGGTTTAATTACTGTCTAAATGATCTTTTAGAAGACATGATACGGAAAGCCAAAATACGGAAAGATTTCTTCCAGATAACCCCAGGTCCCTAGGATGCTGAATATATATACCTGTCCATATTTATGAAGGAATTATTACAGTACAGAAAGGCTTTAAAAGTAGTAGTTCAACAATAAGTAAAAACAAACTTTTTTTCTGGAAGACTGAGTCTGCAAGATGTGTTAGCAACAGTATTATTGACGCAAATGCTAAGTTCCTTTTTAATTATTTAACTGTCAGGGGTGAATATTTGATATTTTCTGATATGTTGCTCTCCTAAGAGCTAATTTAACCTCTCATAGTATACAGTATATGCTCAGTGCCAGTGTAAACCTTGTTATGCCCCTAGTCTTGCTTGCAAGAAGAAATGCAGAAATGAATGTGCTAGCAGATGTTTTACAGACTTCTTCATCAAATGCAAAAATATATGTAAAGTTTTGCTTTTAGTGGCCAGTTACTTAAATTCATCAGGTATGGATTTGGCAAGTTTTGCTTTTTTAATCTATACCAAAAATACTGACTTTACTACAAACACATTTTAATACATTTTCTTCAGAATATTTGGCTAGTATGTCACAGATATTTAAGTTTCAAGCAGTTACATTTCACGAGGGTCAAAAGTCATGCTTTAACATTAAAATGTAAAAGACTGATTAAAGTGTTGGTAAACTTAAGAACTGAAAATTTAATATATCAATAATAGAACAGAAACATATGGACCTATTTAATGGTGAAAGTTTCCCAGAAAAATGACTGCCTTGGCCTTTATTTCCCATGGTGAATCAAAAGTAGTATGGATAAATCACTGTGAAGTTACGTGACCATATAGAGGCATTTATACAGGTCTGAAATGTGATGGCGAATTAAATTTGGCAGGGGCTAACTAAATTCGGCACGTGCGAATTCGCAGCGAAAACTCACTGGCGAAAACGCATTGCATCATAAAAACATTTGGCTATGCATCAAAACTGTTGTGTGTCAAAATTATTCAGATTGACTGTAATGCATTTGGACAAATAGCATCAACTTGTTGCGGGCATCAAAATTGAAGTAGGCATCAAATATTGTCAGTTCTCAAATTTTTTTGCAAAGCAAATTCCCCATAACTAGTCAGATACTGTCATATGAAAAAGTTTGGGAACCCCTCTCTGCCTGAATAATAATTTACTTCAACAAAAAAAAGAACAGTGGTTTTCATTTCCCAGGAATATCTGAGTACTTGGTGTTTTCTGAACAAATATTTTTTATTGAGGCAGTTTTCAGTTGTATGAAATAAATCAAATGTGAAAAACAAGTTGTGCAAAAATTTGGGTACCCTTGTAATTTTGCTAATTTGAATGCAGGTAACTGGTCAATACTGAGTACTGGAAACACCAAAATTAGCTTGTTAAGCTTTGAACTTCATAGGCAGGTGTGTCAAATCATGAGAAAGGCTATTTAAGGTGGCCAATGGCAAGGTGTGCTTCTGTTTGACTCTCCTCTGAAGAGTGACAGCAACTCCAAAAGGATCTGAGAACAAAGATTGTTCAGTATCATGGTTTAGGGGAAGGCTACAAAAAGCTATCTCAGAGGTTGAAACTGTCAGTTTCAACTGTAAGGAATGGAAACAGGAAATGGAAAGCCACAGGTAGAGTTGCTGTAAGACACAGGTCTGGCAGGCCAAGAAAAATACAGGAGCGGCATATGCTGAGGATTGTGAGAATGGCTACAGACAACCCAAATATCATCTCCAAAGACCTGCAAGAACATCTTGCTGCAGATGGTGAATCTGTACATCGTTCTACTATTCAGTACAATTTGCACAAAAACATCTGTATGGCAGAAAGAAGCCCTTTCAGCACTCACGCCACAAACAGACTGGCTTATTTTATGCAAAAGCTCATTTAGACAAGCCACAATAATTTTGGTTTCGGACTGATGAGACAAAAACTTTTTTGGTCATAACAAAAAGTGCTATGCATGGTGGTAGAAGAACACCGCATTGCAAGATAAACACCTGCTACCTATTGTCAAATTTGGTGGAGGTTCAGGGACTGGAACCCTTGTTAAAAGGTGAATTAAACTCAATATCAACAAATTCTTCAGGATAATGTTCAAGCAACAGTCAAAAAACTGAAGTTACACAGGGGTTGGATATTCCAACAATGAACCTAAAAACACTTTGAAATCTACAAAGGCATTTATGCAGAGAGAAAAGGACAACATTCTGGAATGGACCAACTTGAATATCATGTAAAATCTATGGGATGATTTGAAACAAGCTCAGCAGCCCTCAAATTTAACTGAAGTGGAGAGATTTTGTATGGACTAATTGTCAAAAATACAATCCAGAATCCAGACACTCATCAAAGGCTATAGGCGGCGTATAGATGCTGTTATGTTTGCAAAAGGAATCTCAACTAAATATTGATTTAATATCTCTGTTGGGGTGCCCAAATCTATGCACCTGTCTAATTCTGTTATGATGCATATTGCATATTTTCTGTTAATCCAATAAACTTTATGTCACTGCTGAAATAACACTGTTTCCGTTATATTAAAGGAAGTTGTTACTTTGAATGCTCATCCAATGATAAACAAAACTCCAAAGAATTAAGAGGGGTTCCCAAACTTTTTCATATGACTGTATTGGTCATCAAAATATTGATAATTTTCTTAAGTTACTAAGGGCTATACAGTAAGGGACAGTAGCAAAAACACATATCAACTGTCATTTTTGTCAAAGCAGAACCAATGAGGATGCAGTTTCAGATTTTGAGAGAGTGCAGTAAAGCGACAGGCTGCCAATTCAAACAGAAACACCACTTATCCAGGCCCAAATACCTAAACATGTAAAGATACTGCACAGAATGCAATTTCAGTGCACAAGGATTCTAATGTATTCAAGTCATAAATTTCTTTGAAAAGGCCTGAAAGCACAGTGTATTAGCTGATAACAGCAATTTTATTTATTTTTATTTATTCAGTGTTTTTCACCTTTAGATTATCCAAAAGTCAAATAAACCAAAGGCATATTCTAGTTTAAGAATTATCCGGTAAAAAGAAAGAAGAGATATGCACAGTTGCTATGAAAATAATGTCACTACTATAGCTATTTATTAATGCTAAAAACCTTCATTTTAGCATTGATTATAAATACTGTACCTCCGTTTGCATTGCACCCTGGGGAGAGACCATATATATATGGTAGTATTTCGCTTTCTAAATTATCCTCTTCACACACATTTGCTGTAAAATGGAATCTGTAGTAGTGATGGGCGAATCTATACCGTTTCGCTTCGGCGAAAAATTAGCAAAATTCGCGAATTGGCAAAAAATTTGCGAAACGAGTCGCGGCACGTTGTTGATGCGTGTTGCGTAGTTTTTGACGCGTCACGTCTTTTCCGACACGCGTCGCGCCATTTTCAGAGCACAACTCATGTTTTTTTTTTTTTTTTTTACGCCAGCGAATTTTCGCCAGGCAAACTTTCGCCCGCGGCAAATTGCGGGAATTCGCCCATCGCGGGAATTCCACCAATCACTAATCTGTAGCATTTCAAGCAAATACAAAAAAATTGCAGCATTTTCCCCCCAAGATGATTAATACCACTGTGCTATCAAAATGGTTAAACCATGCTGAATTACGCAAACATTGCTTGTGATATTCCTGTTTATGATGCAATATTTAGCCTTAAGCCTCTATTTTTTGGTCTATTCGTTCATCTGATTGGAAAAGGGAGGTCATGACATGACATTGTACAACGGGGGTAGGCCTTTCTTCAAATTGACAAATGTATTCAGCTGTAGTGGTGGCATGTAGTGATGGGCGAATTTATATGCCTGGGTCGAATTTGCATTGAATTCCCGCAATTCGCTGCCAGTGAATACATTTGCAAAATGCCTGTGAAAATTCACCTGGCAAAAGTTCATCAGCATAAAAAAATAGGGTGTCAATTTTTTCGACGCCGGTGCCCATTTTTTTTTTTTTGGATGCCAGCGCGAATCCACACAGACTCCCATGTCCAAAACGAGATGCGGCGGTGTTTTGCGAATTTTTCAGCGAAGCAAAACGCCCCAAATTCACCCATCACTAGTGGCATCCCTTATGTCTGTATTACAAGTTATATGTACCTGAGCAGGCTATGTAAGTGATACATCACTAATAATATACAAATGACAATGCTTAAAATCTATAAATTACCCACACTACATCTTCCTAAGTTTCTCACTTTCTAGAATATAGATATCACTCACATAACTACAGTATTATACAGTAACACATTCTGCAGGTAAGGCCATGACAAGCCAAAGTAACTGAACCATTAAACATAGTATGCATATTTAACAAATGAATATGTTATAAGCCTAGCAATAAATACATTCCAGTATTCTACTGCTGCATACCGAGCAGAAATTATTTCCATATAACATACTGTATCCCTTTTTGTAGATTTATAGGGCAAACATTCAGAGCCAGATTTACACAAGTGCACTACTAGGCCCACTGCTGCCCATCCCCCTTCATTAATTTAAAAGTGAAGGGAAATGTTATCTTATCTCCTGTGCATCCCTAGTGGTTCTGAACCAATGTGGATGTGGTTGGGTGGCATGTTTCCCTCTAAAATCCGGCTGCCCTAGGCCTGGGTCTTTGTATCCTTTCCATAAATCTGGGCCTGCAAACATTGCTATGTTAATTAAAGGACAATTTTAAGCAAATTCATTTGACTTTCTCTCAAAAATTCTCTAAAAATGTAAACTACTCTAAATCCCTAAAAAATTTAGATTTATCAAGTGTAAAAATCACAAAAATACCTAATACAAATTTGCCAAGTGAAGACTGCTGAGGTCCATAGAAGTCAAACAAAGCTGCAGTGAGCTAATTGGACCATGTTTAATAATATTTTGCGCTATTAAATGTCCAAAAATCTAAAATGTTTAAAGTTTTTTGAGGTTTATGTATTTTTTAGCGCATCATCCAGCTTTTTTCTTTATCTATGTTTTTTATATTCTGATCATTTAAAAACTTCCATTGCATTTGTGTTTTAACAGGAAGTAATTATATTTGTGGCTTCTAAAACCTCTTCTAGCAGAGTGAGGTGCTACAGTTGCTCAGCTGGGTTAGATTAGCCTCAGGTGGCTAATCAGTACTTCTTAAAACCCAGTCGCTCAAAAGCTCTAGCTGGGAGAGACACCGAGGGGCAGATTAACTAAAAGGCAAAGTGACTAACGCTAGCAAAAATTCGCCAGCGTGATGTAATTTTGTTACTTTGCAGATTTACTAATTATCGGAGGAGCCCCTTCGCTAGCGATGGAGAGGTACACTAGCTTCGCACTTTAACGCCAGGCAAATTTTTGCTCTGGCAAAAGAGCGTAACTAAAATTCACTAAGATGCGAATTTTACTGAACTACGTAACTCTTGCACCAGACTTGCCTTCACCAGCTCAGACCAAGCGAAGTGCAATAGAGTAGATAGGAGTTCATTAAAAAAAAAAGTCCCAAAAAAAGGCTAGTGTCTTTTCATATTTACAGGGTGATAGGCTGCAAAAGATCTAATGTTTTTGGGGGGTACCTGGCTTCCCCTCCTAACATACTGTATGGAGCATAAACGTTACAGTGGGCACATATGTATGGCAATATAACAACTCTATTTTATTTTATTAATGTTTCCCAGGCTTGTCTTTGCTGCAACATATATGTCCATTGAAATTTTATTTCCCGCCGTATGCAAATTAGGCAATGCTAGTGCAACTTCTCTTTCCTTGACGAAGTAACGCTAGCACAACTTCCAACCAGCAAGAATTAGCACCAGCATGTACCCCTGGAACACTTCTTAAATTCTGATAAAGCTTTTAATCCCCTGTTTAGGGGAAACAGATAATTTCTTAAAATATAAAAGTAAAATTATGTTCATGGTCTTAGTTCTACAATATGATCTTCTCTCCTCTCTGACTCACAGGGACACTGCAGACTCTTAATGAAAAAGAATTCAGCATAGTCATGGTCTCCTTCTAAATTAATGTAAAACTATGTTGGATAAGATGTTTTATTTAAGATGAATTTGTCCAGGGCTCCTTTTATTGGATAGGTGAACCCTGACAAAACAAGATTGGTTGGCAAATTATTGGTAGGTACATTATGTTTGCAACTAAAAGGGAAAGGAACACTTTATCAACTAGAAAAAAAGAATCATGCACTACTCTTCTTATTCTGAGAAAAAAAGGATGAAGAGTTTAGAAGAGAAATGAATTGCCACCAATGGAGTTAGTATTAAACAACATTAAGACAATACAACATATAAAAATAAAGTAATATAAGTGCAGCTTATAGTTTAAAAGGGTCCTAAAATAAGTACAGGCTTGAAATATTATCAAAGCAAAAATACATATAAATGAAGTTAAAAATCCCTTTCCAAAAAGATTTGGTTTATATAAATGGATTTATGCAGTGTATTTACAATTTGAGATTTTATGGCAGCAAGGAAAAAATCAGAGAGAGAGAGAGGTGTCATATCCATTTTTTTCTTGCTCCATTTAGTTTACTGCTTTGAAGGCTAGGCTAAAATTTATTTACTACCAGCCTCAGCCTAACATCGGCTTTATAGGAAGAAGCTAATTTCTGCAAACATAATGCATTAATTCTGGGGCTATAAAGCAAAGCTTTGTTATTATACCACCTGGCTGTAAAACTGATAGAAGAAATTATTAGAATTATTTTAATTGTTAAATGAGCTGTGCCTTGTATTCTGTTTTATGCAGATTGTGCTGAGAGTTGTGAGCTACAGTATAACGTATATATGTAAATATGCATAATCATAGCCCACCTTCTCAGTGTTAAATGGACCCATTGACTAAGCAGTCTGAAAAATTTTCACCAGGCTGCCATGCATTGGTGTCTATGGCTGCCAAAATACAAGGACTGCTAAAAATCAACAAAGCTTTAAATAACCTGTTGCTCCCCTTGATCTTGCATAATTATTCATGAATTAGCCACAGTCTGTTCCATACCTGTCTAAATGTTGTGTTTCTAGTTGTGTCTAATTATGCACATTTCCTTTAAGTCCTCAATACAATTCTTGTATATATCATGCTGGTACCATGTATTCCAATTATAATTAAATTACATACCGTATTCATAGCTCAAATTAATCTACTGGAACCAAAGTTTGGGGTATAAAGTAGGCATGACTATTCCATTGTTAAGGATTCAACACTTATTACAACGAAAATAGCAGTCCGATGAAAATAATAAGCACTACAAATGTCTTGATGAGAGGTCTAAACTCTTCCAGTGAAAGACAGCTATCATCAGAGCAGCCCTAGGGAAATAATTACAGTAAATGTAAGCTGCTGATTTGTGGAAGCTTCTTTATCAAAACTATGTATAGTTAATTGGAACAGTTGGAAAGGCTACTCTGCTATACTTTCATTTCACCTAAACTAATTTGAGAGATATACACTCAATAGCTGGTTTTATATCCTCTCAAGTTTATTTTTATTTTATTCATAACATGATGTGTCATAATTACATTTATTAGGGTGGCCTTAGTCTGGCTGTTCACTTAGAACTGGCTTAATTCCCAACAACATAACCTAGGTGCAAAATTTGCACTGTCCCTGCCTCACTCACCCATCCTTGTACCCACTATCCTCCTTAACTAAAAGGATGTTTAGATGGATTGGCGATCATGGGTGCAATCATGCCCCCCTCCCCACTGTTAGTTAAGCCACTGTTAATTCCTGATTAATAAAAATACATATCCTACCATGAGAAAAATCATACTAAAGGTTTTCTCTCTTCTAGATTGTTTATTGCTCATATCTGTCCCTTCCCCTAAGAAGAATGAAATCCTCTACCACAATACAGTGGTTGCCATACTTTTACTAGTTTTCAACCCCGTTCAAGGTCCACCTTTTGGTCAGGGCCTCCCTCAACTCATAAAAAAAGCTTATTTTTTGAGTAAAGAATATCTAGGAATGTAACCAAACCTTACATTTGAAAAGTATGTATGACAGCAAACAGACATTCACCTTAAATCTAACCCTAATAGGCCTTCAGGCTGAGCCTCCCAGCCTTTGTTATTGCTTCAAACACCTCCGTGGGGGCGAGCCTCACAGTTTGGAATCACTTCCCTATAATATAATAATATTTACATAATACACTAGAGTCCATTTCTTTAGAAGCCAATTAACTTGTGTTTGTTTGTGGCATAAGGAAACTGGAGTAACCATGGGAAACCCAAGTAGACACAAGGAAGACATTGCAGGGTTTATGCTAAAAAGTAAATGCTAGTGATGGGCGAATTTATTCGCCAGGGTCGAATCAAAGTCGAATCAAAGTTGACGCGACGCGCGTCAAAAGCGTCCCGCGACTCGTTTCGCGAATTTTTCACCGATTCGCGAATTTCTCTAGAATTTTTCGGCGAAGCGAATCGCGGGAGATTCGCCCATCACTAGTAAATGCACGTGGCCACTGTGTTGCCCTTACTACTAATACCAATATACAACATCCGTCTACAGGTATTTCTCTTTTCTGTCTAGGCTGGGAAGATACAGTATACTCTGTCTAAAAATGAGACTTCCTATTTTTTTGCAAATTATCTGCAATATTCAAAGGTATTCAGAGAAAAACTACATCAACCGGTTTTGTCTAAATATTCAGTGAGCCTAATGCTGTGTGTGAGATCACCATGTGAAGCATTTAGCAGGATCATGTGGATTTCATTCAAGGCAGGGTTCTAAGTGAATTAAGCTTGTTAGTTCAGATTTCTACAGGGATGTGATGTAGAATGAGCCACTGATGTAAATAGAGAGTATCTCATTTATTCTTATTAAAAGAAACTATAACACCTATATATAATTATTTTGGGAATAGTGTACATTTTAGTTAAACTTGAAGGTAAGAAGGCTATCATTTTAGGAAATGTAACTAGTATGTGTCCATCCCTAGCTGCTGTATATTACCCCTAATATATTGCTTACTCTTGTTTGAGACATATCAGCTAATCAAAGTTTACACTAGAGAGTGAATATTGAATAATAATGCTTGTAGGCTGCTAGCAAAAGCAGAGGTCAGATACTTCAGATTTAATTTGCATTTCATTACACAGGGCGCACAGGTGCAAGAATTAAAAGGTTTCTCTTTTTTTTTTTTTTTGCTGTAGAATGTTCATTTAAAATTCCAGTCCAAATTGCCTTCTTATAGAAATGACATCCTACATTCAGTGTTGTTTGGGGGAAAACGCGCCTACTGGGATCTAATTACAGGAATCTAATCACAATCTTTAATATACTTATACTTTTATAATTCTGCATTCAAAAAGCTGCTTTAGAAAAGGTGACTCTACACAGGGAAACATCAGGAAATAGAACCTGCAGAGAGAACCCAAGGCAGACCTTTTTTTCCCTCTACTTTGTAACTGTGTAAATCATAGCACAAATTCAACCTTTTATGTACTGATAATAAAAGGTCGAAGCTAAGAAATAATTGAAAAGAACAGCTTTGGTAGAACAAGCTGATTTTAACTCAGCAAAATTACATTCCACTACCTTGATAATATACTTTATCTAATGTCAAATGTTAGTCAAATGCTATAAATACACTTGCAAATACAGAGAAGAGTTGAAAATATATTGTACTTCTTATAGATATGTTAGATGTAAAACAGCCATGCAACTAATCAGCATTCACTACTCAACTAGCTCAACTGCATTGTGCGCAGGGTCTACCTTACTGGAGATGGCTTTTACAGTATGACCACAGGCAATGGAAAAACCTTAACGGGGTTGTTCCCACTTATCATATGCCTATTCAAGTTAATTCTGATCTATTTTGATAGACATTTTCCTTTTATTGATAAGATGTCCTCTGCACTCAACAATGATATTGATATATTTGTCTGTATGTGGTTACAGTCTCGCTGTACCCCCATCTAATGGTTTATACATTTTTTTTGTTATCGTTTATACAGGAGCAACAGCCAGCTCTTGCTACAACAGCCAGTTATAGCTCTTATCATTCCCAGCTACAATCAGGTGATCCCAGGGGAGGCCAATAAAAGGACAACTATTTTGGAGTTTTAACCTTGAAAACCAACTTAAAATATTTCAATATATGGACAAATAATCCTGTTTTTTTTAAGGGGAGGGTGTTTATAATAGTTAAATGCACAAAATGTCTAAATGCCCTTAACATATTGATAATGGGTTGAGTGCCAAGGACATCTTTCTTGTCATGTGACATTATGCCACATTGTATGACAAATCTATATGAAATTCATGAACGATAGTGATGGGCGAATCTCCCCCGTTTCGCAGAAAAATTTGCGAAATTTGCGAAAAAATTCGCGAAACGAGTCACGTTTTCACTGGCGTTTCGCGAATTTATTCACCAGCGGTGAATCGCAGGAATTAACAGCGAATTCGCCACTGGCGAATAAATTCGCCCATCACTAATGAACAATTGTGATAAGTGAAACTGGCCCATTTTGCATCACCAAAAAAGGATTGAAATCATGTAACAATTCTCAAAATGGTGAAATTATGCAAAAATGCATTGGGGTCAATGGGAAGGAGAAACTACATGGCAGTTAAGTGCAATAGCTTATACACTGCCCTGCCTTGTTTAAGAAGCTCATTTAAAATGTGCTACAGTACAATAGTTCTTCATATAAAACAAGCTGACATTTGCCAATTTCTTCCAAACCCTGCATTGAAGACTGCTCTGATCCCATTACTTGCTGAAAAGGCAAAGGGGTACATAATAATGATGATAGTTTATCTGCATCACCTCTCAGTACATGATCAAATCCATGGTCTTTTAATTTCCAGCAAAATACTGTAATAGTGCCCCACTTTGCACAGAGATATTTGCCTTGCTGATACTCACTAACACAATATATAGTTAATTATATTAGAACTAGCAACAATGGACCTGTTTGTTGAGGACAGTTATTCTGAGACCCAGGAAATAAAGGCAGAAAACTATCTAAGATGTACACTTGGCAATGTTTTTTATTTGCTAATATATGAATTAACATTACGTGATAATAACAGTAGATGAAGCTGATTCAGAAAGGACGATGCAGGTGCAATTTAATTATGCACACAAACTTTGGAGGAGCGTTTGATTTCTACAAGTAATAAGCACTGATCAGACTCTCTAATGAATACATTGTTAATGTTCCACTGCATATATGTCAACTATTCCTCAGCTATAGATGTCATAAACATCTTGCAAAAAAAAAACCCCAAGGCGGATAAACCATTTTTCTTTTTCATTCTGTAAATCTCCCATTAATTTACAACACTTTGAGTTGACAGAATTGTAATTCCTAAACTTTGTAAATAAATCAGAGCATTTTATGCAAGGCTACATCCAAGTCTATTAACACATCTGACAACTTTTCAAATGTCCCTGGACTGACTTCCTGGCACCAGGCGTGACTCATAATGGATTACTTCTAAAAGCGCAGAAGTGGTTATGAACACTGTTGGCCAGCTCGCTCAAAAAGCCTTAAGGCTAAAAGCAGTTTTGTTTCAGTGACTTAGAAAATCACTAGCAATTTTATTAAAAATAAGAAAAACGTACATTTAACCAGTGATTAAGCAACTATTTTTCAACTCAAAATTCCTCCTCTACTCAAGGTCAAAGTCACCACAACACTATGAATGGTTTATTGCTGAGTGCATTAATTTACACTAAAATCAGTTTTTCAAATGCATTTAATTGTATAGAAATATAATGTGTCTGACAACTCAATAGGACCAATTCAAGTTTTAATAACTGCACACTATGGGGTTGATTTACTAAGGGTCAAATTTCGTGGAAAGTGGAAAAGTGGAAAATACTTCGGAATTTGACCCTCAAATTTTTTTGGGGTGCTTTTCAATTGAATATGGCCGTTTTTGATAGAAAAACGGCCAAATTCTATCCAATGAATATCATTTGAATCGTTTGAATCATTTGATTCCATCGAACGATTCGAATTATTTTCACCAAAGTCTTTCAAATTCTCATAACTTTGAAAAAATTTCTGGCCAAGTTCTGTGAGGTCCCCCATAGGCTAAAATGGCAATTCAGCAGCTTTAAGCTTGGGAATAGTCAAATTTGAAAGATTTTTAAAGAGCCAGTACTTCTAAATTTGAAAATTCGAATATTCAATTTTTTTTCAATTCAAATCAAATTTTGGGCTATTCTATTGTCAAAGTAGCCCAAAATTTATTCGAAATTCAAATTTTTGAAATTTGAATTTTTATTTGAATTTTAATTTGACCCGTAGTAAATCAGCCCCTATCTGTTCTGACTCTGGAACTACAAGGATGTCATCTAACGTGTGAATGCATTATTACTGCCATCATGATTATTATTCATGTATTCATTTAGTGCCAATATTTATACACAGCTTATTGCAGAGTAAGTCTGCTATTCACCACCTACAATGAAGCTGGTCATGGCTGCCAGATGAACCAAGGGCTTAGCTCTGATCTCGTCAGTGTTTCTTTGGGGTGGGAAATACTTCAGTTTCCCCTTTCTTCAGAAGCTAAGCTTGGGAAGATCAGGGAAAATACAGGTTGCCAACTACCTTGTCCTTATTTGTCTGCTAAATTCCATATCTATGAATCTTGCAAGATTACTGTGTCATGTATTATTTATTTATTTGTTAATTTGTCAACCTAACCTGTAAATTATCTTAACTGCAAAAAAGATACATTTTTTAACACTCATGTATTGTATGTTCAAGTCTGTCCAGTTCTGTGTCAGAGTTTTGGAGAGGTTGGCTCAACACAGGTTCTGGCCACATTCAATTAGTGGATTAAAGGTGAGGAGTGGTAGCCGACAAATATGGTTGGTCCTGCTGAAAGATACTCCTGTTGTCTAAAATGTCATTCATGCCTATGAAGATGTTCAGTGGTTGGTATAATGTGCACACTTTGGTCTAAGCTGTTTAATAAAACCTGTGGCTACTTTTGATTATTTGAGTGTTCCTGTGAGGAGTATTAAGCTGAGACAACATGGTCATAGGTATGGTTTTTAGTAGTGATGAGCTAATTTATTCGGCAGGAGCAAATTCGCTGCGAGTTCCCGCGATTCGCGAAACGTCAGCGAAAATTTGCCTGCCGAAAATTCGCTGTCTTCAAAAAAGAAATGAGTCGCGTGCCGAAAATGACGTGATGCACTATGATTGAAGTGTCACGAGTCGAAAACAACGTGGCACGCGTCAAAAAAAAAATGTGCTGCGACTCGGTTCGCAAATTTTTCGCCAGTTTCCAGCGAAATTCGCAAATTTTCCGCGAAGCCAAACGGGATAGATTTGCCCATCAATAGTCTTTAGCAGATTAGTAATCCACTCTGAGACCATTGTTTTGAAGCAGCATGGTAGCATAAACTGTATTCCACTAGAGTATACTGTACATCATTTTATAATGGTGTCCTCTCTCCACTTGAATCACAGACATGTTAATTATTTCAACAGTTATTTATACTGTACTGTAAGTTTCTTCTGCGCTTTAGGAACACAAAACTATCCTGTCTAAAATCTCCAAGTGCTACTCAGGCAATTGTCACATGGGAATATGGACTGTACATTTTAAAGTAACAATTGCTTGAAAAAGTGGGCAATTTGGCACAAACCTAAGATAACAAAAATCACTGTCCCCAACCTTGCCCCAGTCACCATTACTCTTTGGGTAGTCCTTCAACTGGGCTGACTCAAACCGGTCAGGCAATAATTCTGTTCATTTTCTTTAGTGCAAGGAAAGGCCTAGCAGTCTAACCTTCTCAAATTCAAGCATCTAGTGTATCTGTGACAGAAGGTAACCATCTCTAACTAGTCTTTCCAGTTGGAATCCCTTGATCAGGAATCTGAAAGTTTCAGAAGAAATATTTGTGAGTGATAAGAACTGTTATGTGCATTTAGAATACCTGCCCCCCCCACCTATTAAAGGTCACTTATGATGCATGTGCCAGTAGGGTTTTTAGTGGTTAAAGGTCCCATTTAATTTTTTTTAAGAAAGCATATCTTTAAACTTATAATATATAGGGATGAGCAAAATTTTTCACCAGGTTTGGCCACAAAAATGATGCTCCAATGGGTGAAAACAATTGTCATACATCAATTAAAATGTATCACCCATTTGGTGAATTTTTCTCTGTTTTGGAATTTTTTGCGAAACCTGTTAGATAAGCCTTTCACTAATAATATATACTGTATGCACTGTATACAATGTGAGAACTATAACAGATTGTCATCACTGTGCCTCACAGTAACATCTATACTTAAAGAGATCAATAACCTAAATAAAAGTGCCAAGTTTGGAATCTCAAAACTCAGAACAGATGGCAAGGTTCTGGTCACGGTTCACGTTACTGCCAATAATAGCGATCCTTCGTGTCAGAAGGAGCCCTTCTCTACTCACCAGGAAGAAGATGGGTGCAGGTGTCCCTATCGGGTGCGCACTGGGTGTCCTCAACACCCCACTAGACCACAAGGTGCCCTTACAAGAAGCTGCTACAATTACAAAAGGCCAACACTCAGAGCTTTGCAATATTTACTCTTTCCCAGAGCATAGCATGCAGTAGTTATCCATTTGTATGTCAGATTGTGTATCAACAAGATGATTCCTCTTTCATGCAGTAGGCTAGCAGCCAGTTTAGAGGATGATCAGTGGACCTAAGCGGGTAGGTTACCAGCCATTATGTAATCTATTTGGCTGATGTGTGCTTCATAGATTGATTTAAAACTGAAAATAAGTAGCAATGTATTGCCAACTGGCTGAAAAAAAGGAAGGGAAACCAAACAAACATCAAAGAAATCTTCAACTGAGCTTGGCAGTGGTTATATCAGTTTTTTTGTAAAGGGTTATATGATTTCTATTATACAGATTCAGAGACACAGTATAGGACATTTAATTATGCATGAATGTCAAATACATTAAATGTAGATTATTTTGAAGGTAGTTGTTGTTGTTTTTTAATAATAATCCAAGAAACATCTGTTGTTATTTTCTTTAAGTGGGTCTTGTGAACACGAGAGACTTTAGGATAATGCGGACAGCTTTAGAAATGTCATATGGAGGATGGGAACAAATCCGAAAATGAAGAAAACTAACCTTTTAAAATAAAAAAGAAGCTATAAACTTCAATGCAAAGGCAGAAATCTACAATATGCATGGCTATAGCTTTATGTAAGATTATATGCAGGAAGAATGTAGTTTAATTTGAATTTTGGCAAATAAATGAGAAAAAGTATAACTTATCTCATCTTATTGATGCAGTGCCCCTGTGTGCCAGGGAAAGATTAAAGGCATGACCTTAGTGATGGGTGAATCTGATTTATTTTGCTATATGGAAAATTTGAAATAGAAAATTCTCAAATGTAAATTGGTGTTCTTTGGGTAACTTTTTCAAAGTGTGCAACATATTTTGTACTATAAATTGAGTATATGGGTGTTTTTTGAGGTGAACATCAACATTTTTCGATTTTCAAATGTTGAGAGGTGTGTGGGGAGTAAAAAATGGAATTAAAATTTAAAAATGTTTTCACTAAATTTAGATCTGGTTTGATTCACATTATCGATATCATGGTTTATTAATATAGCACTAGAAAGTTAAATAAGACAACCTACCAATAGTCCAAATTACACTTAAGCCCCTCCCCTAGCTGTACAACATAGCCAACCTGCAAATTGTTAATATATTTGTATGAAGAGGCCTGAAGTATTTTTTAGGCTTTTTTGATGGTTTTACTGTCAAAGTATCCTGGACAAGGTCATCCTTTATTTTCTCCTTGTTAGCTTTAAACCAGTGTTTAGCAATGCTTAAGCTTGCACATAATATTATAATTAAATAATTATGCTATGCAGCAGAAAAAAAGCTGGCGATTTCCACTGATGAATAGTGATGGGCGAATTCGACGCTGGCGAATAAATTCGCGAATCGCCAGCGAAAATTCGCTGGAAAAACGAGTCGCGCGTCGTTTTTGACGCGACGTGTCGGAAACGACGCAACGCGCCAAAGTTGACGCGACGCGTGTCAAAAGCGTCCCGTGACTCGTTTCACAAATTTTTCGCCAATTCGCGAATTTCTCTGGAAATTCGAGAATTTTTCGTCGAAGCGAATCTCGGGAGATTCGCCCATCACTACTGATGAAAAATAATCTCAAACAACACAGACTGCTTGCAAGTGAATATTCCTGCTAACTAGCTTTTTATTAAAGTGGTACGTACAATTTCAGAACTAGATCATTCCACATATCTGTAATATCTCAAATATATATATATGTAGTGTCTTGGAGTGCTCCAGCCCTTAATTAAAACACCCTGATGAGAGTGTCAGGTGCTTAAACTGGACGACCTTCGCCTGCCCTTCAGGCTTTCAAGAGGCTTGAAAAAGGACTCAGTGTAGTTCAAAACGTTGCCTTTTTTGTATGCATATGGGCTAAATAAATGATCACATTGCACTTTATATATATATATATATATATATATATATATATATATATATATATATATATATATATATAACCAGTGTTGTACAAGTTCTCTACTTTGCACCATTTTGGACAATGCTCATTTACAGTATAATGCATGATATATTGCCACTACCTTTTATATACAGATAAACCCAATAGGCTGGTATTGCTTCCAATAAGGATTAATCATATCTGTGTTAAGATCAAGGTCCTGTTTTATTCTGTGACCTTTGTTACTTTATTGTCAATACATGTTATGTGCTGTTGCTATAAATAAATGACTGCAACATATAAAAAACTACTGTACCCCCTGTTGCACCCTAGGCACATGCCTCTTCTGCCTACCCCTAATTCCAGCCTTGAATGAATCCCAGATTAATCCCTTGAAGGCATAGTTATTAATTTTTTACCATGGAAAAGTAACTAAAAACGTATACTACATCTGTGGCCAACTAGTACATTTGTGTTCTGGAAATATGCCATTGAATGGCAAAGCAAATCATTAAAAGTTACTGTAGAACAGTTTACAAAAAAAACAGAACTTTATACAAGTGTCCCTACAACCTTTAACTAAAAAGAGGTTTCATCGGTTGTAAGACTGTAGACTCCATAGTACGGCTCTTCAATTCCATTTATAAGTAAACTGGGAATCTCCAGCTTTTGGTATACATATAAAGTTGTCAGTAGATCAACTCCATTATTACAAGATTTTGGGTGGGCTCCAACTCTCATAGTTTGGAGAGCTTCTGACACTATATTATTTGATTCTATAAACCACCAGGAGACAGACTTTTGTGCGTTATTTCTATTACAGTCATTAATTATATATAAATCTTGGAGCAGCAGAACAATGTAGTCTTGAATTACTGATATAAAGAGTCCTGACTAAACTAGGTGCCAGGAATATTAGCTCAATAGACAAACACAGTTTGAATAACCTTTCTGTAAATAACTACTGCAGTATAATGATGCCATGGATCTTTACTGTATGTTCTCAGTATTATAAATCTTTTGATGGGGTTTTCTCTTCTTTGTTGCTTTTTCTACTAAAGTAAGGCCTTATCAATTTGATTTTCATAAGACTTATTGTTATAATTTATAATATTCCCAGTCAAGATAATTTGATATCACATTGTTCATTATTATGGTCTGTTCCTATTCATTATATAGCCTTGAATACAACGAGATAGCTGCAGGAGATCGAATAACAAGATGGATCAAAATTAAGGAATTTAAAATATTATCCAAATCAATATCTTGCATAGTCAAACTAAGCATTTTTAGTCCCCCAAGCAAAGCAGCTTAATATTACAGGGATGAATTTTCACAGTAGCTCTGCTAAAAAATAATTTTATAGGCTTTCTTAATTCTCCTTGACAAGTTGTATTCTTTTCTTTCTCTGTTTTTTAATCCTCTGTTTATAAGATCCTAGTTATTCACTCTTTTATAAAGGTCATGAAAACCAATTACACCATTGTCCACAGCACAGTGGGGATAGAAGAAAGGAGGTTCTTAAGCAAAGAATGGGCTCTGGTTACATACTTGAGTCATTTCAATCAATTTAACGGTAATGTGTCGTTGACTTAGGTCATGGCAGTAATCATCCAACTTGCAAACTCATCATAACAGGTCAGTCCAAACACCATATATTTCTAAGAAGGACTTGTCAATGTATTAGTTTATTGCACCATTTTTTAAATGATAGTGCTTCCTTGACATAAGACAAAAATGTAAAAAAATAAACATATATATATATATATACCTATATATATATATATATTTAGCATGACAGAAGATACGAAAAATATGAACGCACTTCATTAATATCTTTTTAACTATATTCCTTATATGTTTTGTGTCCTCTCTGCAATGTCTAGGAAATTATAAAGAATCTGATATTATGACTACATAATATATCCTTCTTCGACATTGGGAGAAACACAAGTATGCCTAAAGTCACTGACTACTCACCATGCATGCACACATAGCTCAGATGAAATCACTGATAGTTTTTGCACATATCCAATTTCGCTGCAGAAAAATGTTGGCATTCCTATTAGACTGTGGGAGGACAAAATAAGGTAACTCCTGGGAAAATGGGGGGGGGGTGACATGTATGGCTGTGCCTGTATCATCACTGTAGATATGGCCAATAAGAACTCCATTAATTCTAGACATGCCAATAAGATCACTGAAAAATGACCAATGAGCACTTTTTTAACTCCACACATGCCAGTAAGATCACTGAAAATTGCAAATAAACACTGCATTAACACCACACTTGACAGTAAGATCACTGTAAATGGATAATAAACACTTTATTAACTCCACACATGCCAATAAGAAACAATTAATCCTTATTGGAATCAAAACCAGCCTATTTGGTTTATTTCATTTCTAGTAGACTTAGGGGCCGATTTACTATATTCACGTGAAGGATTTGAAGTTCGATCGAATTCGTAACATAGGATTTCTTCGATTGGTCGAATATCAGAATTTTGGCATATTCGATCATCGAATAGGGAATGGTCGAACGATCGAATACATTCGAATAGAGTCGAATGGATGACTATTCGATCATTCGATCAGCAAAGGATTTTATTTTTTAAGTTTCTTTGATTGCCTACTTCGGCAGATTGGACCTACCGAATTGCAATAGAAGCCTATGGGAGCACTCCAATAGGCTTCTGAGACCTGATCGAATAGGATTCCTACGATCAAAGTGTTCGATCGTTCGAATCGTATGAATCATTAGAACAATCTAATGGTTTATTCGTTCAGACGAATGATTTAGTCGAAGGATTTATTCGACCGATCGAATAGATTTGTATTCAGTCGTCGAATATCGAATAAAAGGTAGCCTAGAACTATTCGATTAACATTCGAAAATTGAATGTTAATCGAATATCGAATAGAAACTAATTATTTTTGGGGAATAATAGTAAATTTGCCCCTTAAGGTATGAAGATCCAAATGACAGAAAAATATGTTATCCAGAAAGAATAAGTTAGGAAAAAAGGTAGGAAGTAAAAAGACGCAAGACTCCCTAAGCATTAGTGAGGGTTTTAAATGAATCTATGATTGCTCATTTATACCAGAATAACATTACAGAGGGCAGTGAAATATAATTCCCACCTACTATCAAGATTTAATCTTTTTATGCCTGAATTTCACTTCTATTAATGTTTGCATAGTTAGGCTACTATAAGTATCTGCTCTGGTTACAAACATCAAATCTAAAGCCAGCTCCACGACTTTGAATAAGAGGATGTAGAATTCCTGTTCCTCTATCACTTTCCAGTGTCTGGATGTGCAGCATCAGGGAAAGGCAGTAAGAATGAACACCACCACTCTGAAGCCAATATACCACCCCCCACCAATCATGAATACAGTGCTGCCAAACACAGTCAGAGCTATATTCATGAAGGCAAAAATTTAACTAGGCTGGAAGACGGGGTGTAAAGTGCTAAAAAAAAAATTGAAGTTTACATATTGCCTTCCAGGTCATATAATGACCCGTATAAAATTTAAGCTTGTTGGTATCGTGGGAGTTTCATAGGTCTCCATATAAAAAGCAGATGCCGTACCAGTCCATTTTCAGTGTTAAACTGAAGGGAGCTGCACTTCTTTACACAAGTCAAATAATTTTTCAAATAGTATTTTTACTACAATCATGCTAAGGTTATTGTCAATGATGATCAATCAACATTTACCCTAGTTAATATATATTGCATTTCATCTTAATTCCCTGATTAGCCATGGGTTTCTAATTACTATAAGCCAATTAAACATGCCTATTGAGTATTCTAGGGGAAAGAAGTCAGCAAACATTGAGCAACATAAAGCCTGAGGGGGAAAAATCCATTTATAAACGTCAATTATTGAGTGTAATGGAATTATGAAACAATTAATTGACTCACATTGTAGTGATGAACTTTGTTGGAAACAATAATCAAATTCAATAAACATGCTGTATTTAAATGAGTGAACACAACTCCTGACTATGCTAAGAATCCAACACCTGATTCTTAAAGGTGATAGTTAAAAGCAGGGATTTAGAATCTACCGCACCATTACAATTCTTAGTATCCTGCACATACTGTAGATATGCAAGAGTAGCTGAGGTTCATTTAAGGATGCTGGGAAAATTCTCACTTGGGCAACCAATCAAATTTTTGCTTTCACTGTTTTACTTGCAGTTGGCTGAACAAAGCCAATCACTGATTAGCTGCCATGGGTTACAGCCCATAAGCAAAATTGTCCGGTTTTAATTACTCAGTCCCCAGAATTTATTTACATATTAAAAATGTTCTTCATTTTGAAAAACAAAAATGCATAAATTACAGATAAAGTCATCTTGGTTTTTTGTTTCATTTCAACTTAACACAATATAGTAAGGCTGTATTTGGCAAACTGCTTGATGAAAAGCATTCAGAGCTTATCAAACATTTCCTTGTGTTATGTGCACTCATCCAGATCTATCTCAACTTGTATCAAGTATGCTGCTTAGTTAAGTTAGTGATGAATTGTTGAGTCTTATATCTCATCCAAGTGCCATTTTATTTTACTTTCCTTAGCGGCTGGCTGGAAATCTGTTGACTGAATATAAATACCATGTCATGATGGGATATTGTACAGCTGAGTACTGGAAATTAATGTGTGTGTGTACTTGTGCATATGGTTTCAATTATAAAAATTGGCACAGTTCACTTTAGCTCATACCATCAGTACATAGTTCCTTTTTTATAATTAAATGTACTTT
>CM044440.1:21919858-21934321 GCA_024363595.1 Xenopus borealis | reverse complement strand
TACTACATCACTAAATGAGTAGCACCTGATCCCACTTTGATCTATATTTCAAATAAAATGAATTTCAGCTTTAGCCATACTTATTTTACAAGGTACATCCCCAGTATATACACCACAGTAAAACAGGTTAAAAACAGCTAAAAACAACACGATATGTAACAATAAATACTTATGGCTACTTTGCAGCATATTTGCATGGGAAAGGTAACTGCTACAATTGCTCAAATCACATATGTACCAAATTATTAAAATGAACATTTTTTGCAATAATCACATATGCAGTATGCAAGTGTTTCTTATTTTGGCGACTTTTTGTCCAAATGCATTCAAGTCAATGGGTGTTTTGTCTTATGGTAGCTTTTTTGTCTCTGCAACAATTTTGTCTCAGCGACAATTTTGTCTTTGTGGTTTATTTTTGTTGCAGTGATTTTTTTTGCGGCAAATCTTTGCTGCAGTGCTATACGTTGCCCAATGTTTCCTCTAGAGTGCATCAGGTTAATTTAAATATCACTAGATCTGCCTGTGGGTAAATATGGATGACAGTAACAAGCATGCAGTAGATTGAGCAAACAAACACAATAAAAAAGTTTCCAAAAATTGTAAGACTGATGATTTTCTTACTTTTGCTAGAGCTTGATGGTGGGAAGTTCAATTTGAAAACCCTTTAATACTTATTTTGTCCTTTTTACGATTCAGTGTATGTGTTTCTTCCATAATTTCAAAATATGGTATATGTGATAACTGGTCTGTTAGTTTTCAGTGAAAATAGTATTATATAATTTTTAAATAATTCTATATGTTTTGGGTTAATAAGCCATATTTATATTATTTCAGCATTTAATATTTCATTTTTATTCCCCATATACTGACACGCTTAATAATACACTTTTTTAAATTCATTTAATTTGAATTATAATTAAATGTATTGCTCAACCATGGCATTTGCAGGCAAGCCTATGACTTTTACAGCATGGCACCTTAAAGGAGAAGGAAAGGCTAAAATTAACTAAGAAAAGGTCTATATATATTCACCAGTAACAAACTTCAAACTTCCTGTTTTCAGCATAAACCTCCAGGGATAGGGCTTGAGCATGCTCAGTTTGCTTCTCTCTACCTCTACCCCTCCCTTTCCCCCCTCACTCCTCCCCTCTCTGTTGTTATCTGAGCCCAGAGCTATGAGTGAGCGGGGAGAGACTCAGGCAAGAATTGATGTCACAATAAGCTAATATGGCAGCTGCTATCCTAAACAAACAGAGAGTGTTTCTAGAGTTGTTTACTCCGGTATGGTAAATCATTCTGCAGAACAAATATAGTGTTATAGTGGGTCCTATTGTGGCTAATCTATTGGCAATAAGCTGCTGCTGTAGCTTTCCTTCTGCCATAATAGATACTTTAGCAAAGATAACTTTTCTGGAGGAATTGTATATTGTGATGGCCAAGTCTCACTAGGTTACAAGAAATACCAACTTTTTACTTTCCTGCCAGTGGAATAGGTCAAATGATAAAAGGGGAAAATGGTTACATAATTATGTAGAATGCATCTATTATTCCAATGGATTTTTTCGTATGCATTGACTAATGCGCTATTTTACAAATGCATGATATTTGCATTTGCATACAAAGAAAATGATCAAATGGATGTATTTTAAAAGACAAAATTATTTCTAAGCCATGTTTTGAATTCCCAGTTCAGTTTATTTTTCCAGAATTTTAACTTTTTATTTTGTAGTTTTTAAACAAGTCATGCTAATGATGTTAGTGATGACTATATAGGGTAAACCAAGTGCCAAAAGGTAAAAATGCTCCATTAAGCGTATTTGCTATTTCAAGTGCAAAGTGCTAGGTTCCCACAATGCAGCATTTTATGTCTAAATCCCAGTACGACTGAGTTTAACCAATGCAGGTTCAAATCAAAATCCACAATGTATGTGGATGCTTTGAATTCATCACAGCATGCTGGACCAAAGCATTGCACTAAGAGCAAGTTGCAAGGATCACAAGCACCTTTGGGAAGTACAACTAACACTTTGTAATTGCATTTGTAAAACATGTTTGTTTCTTTCCCTTTACAAACTCCATGTCAGTTCTTACTAGGTTAGTCCCTCCCCCCTGCTCCCATCAGAAGGACCCTCCCCAAGTCTTTAAAGACTGGCCACATCCACCAACCGGTGTCTTTTTTCCCTTCTCATTTTGCTCTCATTGGAAGCAAAGATGTTTTTCTTTTAACTTTGGGAAAGCATAGGCCTGCCCATCCCGCATCCTAGAGACAGGAGTTTTGGTCCACGGGACCTTTTGTTCCCCAGCACATGGCCTCATATCTTGGAGTCTTCTGTGCTTCAGCATCTGGATCAGCTAAGGCAATGGTATGCAAGGTTCGCTACTCCTGGTCTGCCTATATTTCAGTTGCCTTTTTGTATTGCTGTCAGAACATTTGGCGGCAAGTGCTTGTCCCCCCCCATCCGATGTGCCCTCCTGGCCTGCCCAAAAGGCATCCAGTAGCAGTGGTGTATGTGGCCCCCACACACCCTTTGTTTTTATGGATGGGTGAGGGTGGTGGCAGTTAGAGGGGTAGCCAGTTATTAGGCATAATTAGTTATGGGCCTGAACCGTATTGCCTCCTGTTTTCTTTTTGTTTTCTTTGTCTTTTAAATGGAGGGCAGGGTTCAGCAGACTTTCCCAAAGGTACCTTTATAGCTTCAGCTAGAAAGGTGGCAGATTTGGGCTCTGGTAAGAGACACCAACTACCAATTTTGCCTCTGTGTAACCACAGCAGTTGCTTTTGGTTACCTGCTTCTGCAGACAACAGCAGCTGAGTTTAATCAGCAGTTTCCACTGGTACATTGACTCTCCACTGAGAGCAATAATGTAATTCCCCTGTCTGTGCAGACACCAGCTGAGTATAATCAGGTGATTCCTGTGCAACTGCCAGCTACAGCAAGTGGAGATCGCCCCACCCACTCTCTTACTGCAGACTGGAACTTGGATCCAGCAGCCTCTGGTAAGTATTGCTATTGGTAAACTTAAGAGGCCTGTTAACAATGAACTTGGTGTCCTGCAATATGTGGCTTTTTTAGACCTGCTTACAGCCTAGCATAAGGAGCAACAGGTAAGGAGCATGTTCATATTCTGTTCTGAAGTGCTCTGAGATAATCCTTTGCCTACCTGCGTTGTGCAAGGTTCTGACTATTTGCTCACCTGAAACAGCGGATGCTGAGTTCTGGGTAGTTGCTCACTCTAATCCAATAGTCTTAGAGGATAACACAATCCTATGCAGAATTGCAGTGTACTGGGCATTTGTATACCTGAGAACAGCCCTAATGAATGCTGCTATTTGTTGTGTAAGGTGATGTGCTACAGCTATTGCTCTCCTGAAACCAGTAGACCTCATGAATGCATCCCTGGGCTGTCTGGCTGCTAGGCTCTGATACACTGTATGCTTGCTCTAAACAGCAGCTAATCTATCACATGTTGCTGTGATTGTATCTTTGCTTTGCAGGATCTAATACACTTACATCTGAATGTCTTATTATGCAAATATATTCTCCTGGGTAGGTATTACTTAATTGTTAATTTAAACATGGAATTGTATCAGGTTAATTTTCTCCCTGTGCTAGGTGAGTTTACATGTTGTTTCTGATGCACACAGCAGGAGTGCCCTCTGTACAGTGGTGTAACTAGATGTTACCAGGCTCCACAGCAAATTAATTTTAGCCCCCCCCAATATGTCCAGGGGTTGACCTATTTTACTAATATATGTTGAGGTTCAGCATGGTTTTGGCCTCATGGGGCCTCCTAAACCTCCTGGGCCCCCCTGCAGCCAAAGGGTCTGCTTCCTTAGTAGTTACGCCCATGTCTGTACCTGGAAGTCCAGACCTGATTGTGCCCTTAGCTGTGTAGCTTCTCTGTCCCTCCTAAGAGCTGTCTGGGGTGACTGCCACACAGAATTATGCATTGGCACATACTACTAATAAGCTTACTGTCGTGACATTCACATCACACTCATAGAAAGATAGGCTGAAAAAAGACTCACGTCCATCAAGTTCAACCTTTTTAACTTTTATTTATTTTTTTTATTTTAACTGCCTAACTGCTGTTTGGAGTAGGAGTCTTTAGTCATACTGCTGGCAAAACAGAACATCACTGTGGCCTAAGAGCCAGGTTTCTGCTCTGTGTCTAGAAGACAGACTCGTTGACTCAGTTTGTCCAGTCTCCTAGTTATGGGGTATCCTAGTTTCGGGGCTAGCTGTTCTTACATACCAAATGGGTACTGATTTAGACTGCAAATGATGGAATCATCTAGTGAGTGTAGAGTCTTCCCTATCCTTATGTCTGTGTCCTCCCAAAATACCAGTATTGAACCTGCATTCTCACGGTTACATACCTATGGGTTCGACCCATTGCTTCAGGACTTAGGGGGGGGATGTAAATTACATTTTCACTTTTATCAGTGTGCCACAGGTTTTTACTTTATATAAAAAATTATCTCAGTCTTACATTACTTGAGGTGAGTAGATTTCTCCTACTTCTATTTCATTGATGGATAATTGGGGAAAATATGTAATCAGTACCACAATTGTCCCACTGTGTCTAGTTCACTTGACCCAGTGTGTATGGTTCACCTGAACCAGTGTGTATGGTTCTCCTTACTCAGAGTGTATGGTTCCCCTTTCCAAGTAGGATGGCTCACCTTTCCCGGCAGGATGGTTCACCATTCCCGGCAGGATGGTTCACTTACTGAAACATCCTTATGATTAGTCCAGTCCTAAGTCCTCTGCATGCCCAATGGTGGGCAGCCTGGTACTCAGTGTAAGAGGATTTGGCTACCTCCAATATAACCAATGTTAAGAAAACACTGACACACAAGGCATATAGTAGCAGGGCTAACCCTTGCTATTTTAATAATGCAGAACATTGAGGGAGTTCGTATGATATAGGATGGCTAAAATTTCGTACATGTACACATATTCCTTACATGAGGGAGGAAATCAGATTGGTCTAATGAGAATATTAACATCTCTCCAGGTTACTCTACAGCCTGCCACTGTGGCTCTTGTGATTATCATAGTTTACTTTAAATCCAAAATCCTTTATGGGTAACCAGTTCTATCTGTCTCACTATGCTCTGCTATCCAACATTTTATTCTTCCCCCTGGCACAACCTGTCCCCACACCCCGGCAGTGGCCCGACTTTGGATTCCCCCCCCTGTAAAATTCACCCCCTCCTTTCATCCCATCGATATTCCCCCTCCTGCCAAGCAGGGCAATGATCCTCCTCATGTGCTGAAGGGGTGTAAGTCACATAGTTCCATAGTGTGTCTATATGTGTTCCATATGTGTCTATAATGTCCTCTAATGTACTTGTAAAGGGCAATCATGTCCCGCTGGATTGCCAGGGCCAGCACCAGAGTCAACCCTCCCTTTCTGCTGCCGCCGGGCGATGATCCTCCCATGGCACCATGTGGCCAAGTGCAGGAGCCGGGCCAGGGGGGGCAGATCACTGGGGGAGACATGGGCTCCTTACAACTCCCATGAAGGTGCAGCTCGTTGGAGCCCTCCACTTGTGCGGGCCTCGCCACTGAAGCGTGCAAGTCGCCGCTGGCCCAAGAGTCCCCGATCGGTTTCCGCAGCCGCCGGGCCCGCCTGAGAGCGGGCACCCGGACAAGTCCTGGCCTTCTGCCCAAGGGAGAAGAGGGGAGAGGCACACGTCAGGGCCCAAAGACGCCTTCAGACCTCACCAGCACGGGGGGAGGTCACGTAGAGCCCCTTGCGTCGAGAGCGGACCCCCCCGACGCTCCCCCTTCCGTGGGGGGGAGGCGCCAGGGCAGTCCGAATAGGATTTGAACATTTTCGAACGTTCGAATCATACAAATTATTCGAATGATCGAATAATTCATTCAAATGATCATTATTCGATCGTCGAATGATCGAAGATCGAATAAAAGGGTAGCCTAAATCGAATATCGGGGAAATTCACATTTTTTGGGGGGAATAATAGTAATCTGCCCCTTAATGTTCACTCATAGAAGTTGCATGAATGGGCTCTTTCAGTGTCTTCATGGCTAAAGATTCTTGTTAAGAGCCCATTACCCTCCCACTGGGAAAATACTAGCTTACTATGTCCCAGTAAGTACTGACATGGAGTTAGTAATGAGAATAGGGAAGATTGTAAACTGCCTTTTTCAAGTGATTTTAGAAGCTTGTTACAAAGACGACAGTAGGAGGGTGTGGTCAGTCTTTAAAGACTTGGGGAGGGTCCTTCTGATGGGAGAAGGGGGGAGGGGCTAAACCAGTAAGTACTGACAAAGAGTTCGTACAGGAAAGGAAAATCATGGTAAGTATGTTACAATCTTCCCTATTAATGTTCTGGTAGTTAAGGTATAGAATTCTACACCAACAGAGATAAGTGAGACATTGATAAAGCTCAGCATCAGTCTGCTTGGAATTAAAAATCCACTGGTCAGTTTCTTCATATTATTTCTGTCATTTGGGATAAAACTTTTCATATGATGAGATTGATTACTAATGTAGTGAGCTATGATAATAACAGTATTTGTCTAGCTAGAACAGATTTTTATAAAGATGCATTTGTGAGAGGCCTCCAGAGTTCCAAGTTATTTAAAATATGCCTGAACTCAAGCTGTTTAATCATTATCTGTTTTGTTGATATCAAACCAGAGAAATTCATCTAGTTTCAGAACGTGCACATTTATCTCTTTTCATGTTTTCAGAGACACATTATTAATTTGATCACAGAACTAGTAGTTATAAAATAAGACCAAAGGTTGAAGGTTAAAGCTTCTTCTCATAAGATAAAATCACCCTTTTGGTTTATGAAAAATATTTATATTTAATAGAAAATTATTTGGAAAGTCATCCCATAGAAGAGCACCAAGTTAAATTTAAGGTAATGTTTGTTCTTATTTTGGTTAATTTCTAAATGGCTTGGGGGTTAGAGTTCAATGCTGCTGCTGATCTCTTAACAATCATAGAAACTCTTGAAAGCAATCAATTCAACATCAGTTCCTAAGAACATATACCAGACTGTATATAAATGTAATAAAATTCAAAATTCCTTTTGTTGAGTGTACTTAATGCCTATTAAATAAATCTATTTCAAGTTGTTGAAAGGCAACATGCCTCCATCTCGTAGATGTCAATTTGCACCAAGGGCACCATATTAAGAGGCTTCTGCAATAAGATTGATTTGTGGAACATTATGGAATTATTATTACTTCTTCTCAGTAAACAGCAAACACAAACTATAGTGCTGATTTAGCTTCATTTTATGAACCTGTTATGTCCTGAAAGCAGCTGTTCTTTGGCCTAGAGCAGGGTTTCTCAATACCAGAGATCAATGCAACTCTTTTAGTGCCTCTTTTAAGCAAAGCTTTAAAATAACATTAGCTGATACATTAACTAGTATTTACAGCACATTTCTCTGTGCTAATAGCAGTAAGTTGTTTATTGGAACTTCTTGTGGGTCTTATAGGTCTGAAATAAAAGATTTATTTTCCATCCTATGTTATTGATCAGCATATAAAAGAACCCATCACTAACATATTAACTCAATGGTTCCATGTCCATATATTACATTTAGGCTGTCCAACTATGCCAACAAATAAGCCATGATAGAAAAGAATGAAGAAGCCACTTCAGAAAATAACAAAGAAGCTGTGTCAGAAAAGAACAAAAAAGCCGTGTCAGAAAAGAACAAAAAAGCCGTGTCAGAAAAGAACAAAGAAACCATGTCAGAAACGAACAAAGAAGCTGCGACAAGCCTTCGCCAGCTCAGACCTGGCAAAGTGCATTGTAGTGCATAGAACATCCTCAATCTTCAGTTACTTACATCATAATTTTTGAGTGGAATACCTTCTAAGTCCAAAAAATGGTGGCTTCTTTTCATTTTTTCAGGGTGTTAGGCTGCAAAAGGCGTACATTTTCTTTTGGGTACCTTGTTTCCCACATATATTTTCTACAATATGGCACATTATTTTACAGTGGCCTTATGTGTAGGGCATGAAAACAACTCTATTGACTTTATTAAAGTTCCTTGGCATGTCTAATTATCAGTTTAAATGTAATGTATTAGATGCACCATGTAACATAAATAGCTCCATAGTTACATAGTTGAATTGGGTTGAAAAAAGACAAAGTCCATCAAGTTCAACCCCTCCAAATTAAAACCCAGCATATATACACACACCCCTCCACTCTTTCACACAAACCATATATGCCCATAGTTATACTTAGGGGCAAATTTACTATTATTCCCCCCAAAAAAATTGTTTCTACTCGATATTCGATTAGCATTCGATTTTCGAATGTTAATCGAATAGTTCTAGGCTACCTTTTATTTGATATTCGATCATTCAACGATCGAATAAAAATTTATTCGACTGATCGAATAAATCATTTGACTGAATGAATAAATCATTCGATCATTCGAATGGGGCTCCCATAGGCTTCTATTGCAATTCGGTAGGTCCAATCTGCCGAAGTAGGCAATCGAATAAACTTTAAAAATAAAATCCTTCGGCTGGTCGGATGATCGAATATTTGTTCATTTGACTCTATTCGAATTTATTTGATCGTTCGACCATTCCCTATTCGATGATCGAATATGCCAAAATTCACATATTCGACCAAACGAATAAATCCTACATTCGAAATTTGATCGAACTCGATCGAACTTCGATCTATTCACGTGAATTTTGTAAATCGGCCCCTAACTGTAGCGTTTAGTATCAAAATAGCCTTTGATATTATGTCTGTCCAAAAACATCATCCAAGCCCCTTTTGAAAGCATCAACAGAATCAGCCATCACAACATCACCCGGCAGTGCATTACACAACCTCACTGTCCTCACTGTGAAGAACCACCTATGCTGCTTCAAATGAAAGTCCTTTTCTTCTAGTCTGAAGTGGTGGCCTCTCCTTTTTATGGGTAAAAAGGCCCCCTGATATTTGTCTATAATGTCATCTAATGTATTTGTAAAGTGTAATCATGTCCCCTTGAAAGCACCTTTTTTCCAAACCCAACCTCGACAGTCTCCCCTCATAATTTAAGTCTTCCATCCCACTAACCAGTTTAGTTGCACGTCTCTGCACTCTCTCCAGCTCATTTACATCCCTCCTAAGGACTGGAGTCCAAAACTGCAGTATTACTATGGAACAATAAAGAGGTATAATTATGTTTTCATCCCTTGAGTTTATGCCTTTTTTATGCAGGACAGAACCCTATTTGCTTTAGTAGCTACAGAATGACACTGCCCAGAATTAGACAACTTGTTATGTATAACACTTATCTTCTCACTTAAGGAACTCCCAACACACTGCCATTTAGTGTATAATTTGCATTTATATTATTTTTGCCAAAGTGCATAACCTTGCATTTATCAACATTGAACCTCATTTTCCAGTTTGCTGCCCAGTTTCCCAACTTAGACAAATCACTCTGCAAAGTGGCAGCATCCTGCATGGAATCTATAGTTCTGCACAATTTAGTATCGTCTGCAAAAATAGAAATCAATGCCCTCATCCCTGTCATTAATAAACAACTTGAAAAGTAAGGGACCCAGTACAGAGCCCTGCGGTACCCCACTAACAACATGGGTCCAATTAGAAAATGTTCCATTTACCACCACTCTTTGTAATCTATCTTTTAGCCAGTTCTCTATCGAGTTACAAATACTATGTTCCAGGCCAACATTCCTTAATTTAACCAGTAACCTTCTGTGTGGCACTGTATCAAATGCTTTAGCAAAGTGTAAGTAAATCATATTCACAGCCATCCCAGAATCGAGGTCCCTGCTTACCTTCTCATAAAATGAAATTAAGTTAGTCTAGCAAGATCTATTACACATAAAATCATGCTGGCACAAACCCATAGTATTGTTATTTGCTATGAAGCCCAGTATCCTATCCTTTATTAATCCTTCGAAAAGCTTTCCTACCACCGATGTCAGACTAACTGGCCTATAGTTTTGAGGCAGAGAATGGGATCCCTTTTTGAATAGCGACACCACATTAGCATTCCACTTTAAATTGCCCACCGTATGCAAATTACTGTGCAAGAACTCTAGCGAAGTTGCGCTAGCAAGAATTGAACACTAGTGCATTTGCTCGCTCTGCCGAAGTAACGCTAGCAAAAATTCAACAGTGTTTGTCTAGGATGCAACTTCGCAACTTAGTGAATTAGCATTGTCTGAGCGAATTTACACCTGGCAAAGTGATGCGATGGCTGCGAAGCTGTTGCTGCACTCAGGTATCATGCTGAATGTATTTTCACTTGAATTAAAAGTGATTACAGAGAGGGAAGGATGTTTAGAGCACCATTTTGAGCATTGCATCACTTCAGATACCATATGCCCCAAAGGTCTTACCCCAGCGCCTGGGACCTCCTCACATAGTAACATAGTAGCATAGTAACATTCCCGGGACCCTGCCTGCTGCTCCTGGAGTCCTGAACGGTTCCTGTGAATCAAATTTTCGCTATTGAGCAACTAGACACAGAGTCGCGGAATCCTATCGAGCAGCAACGGCAGGCGGGAAAACCGGAGCAGCCAGAGTGTGGAGATTGCCAGCAGACACCAAAGCCTATATTGCGGGAGGAACGAGACCGGATTGGCTTTACACTACGGGAGACTGCGAGGAAGTGAGATCGCTAATATAAAGATCGCATCCAGACCACGTCTGGTAAGTACAACTCCACTGCGGTATCTGCACCATATTGGCTCTTTCTTCCTTAGACACTCCAACTGCGGAAATAATCCCATCTGAGACTGCTACTCGTACCGATAAGGCGCATATATTTATTCAATGTGTGAGTACCCACAAACCAGCTTTCAATTGGTACTATAAGACGTTATTACACTATATAGCGTATTTTTTCTTCACAGATACTGCAAATTATCGGCACCTTGTAAGTTTTAGCGCATGGACATTTGAAACTTATCACTTACAAGTAGTGATGAGCAAATCTGTGCCGGGGAAGAATTTGCAAAACAAATTCAAAGTCAGCATCAAAATTTTTTCATGTGCAACAATTTTTTCTCACTGCAAATAATTAAAAAGAAGGGTTCGGTTTGGGTGGAAAGACCATGAGCTCAGTCTTGGCCAGGTTGAGCTTGAGGTGGCGTTGGTTCATCCAGGAGGAAATACTGTAGCTACTAAGCAGTCTGCTATCAGGGTTTGAACATCAGTGGTTAGTGAGGGTGTGTCTAAATAAATCTGAATGTCGTCAGTATACAGGTGATATTTAAGACCAAAAGAAGATATAAGGTCTCCTAAGAGAGAGTGTATAAGGAGAACAACAGGGGTCCAAGTACAGAACCTTGAGGTACCCCCACATTAAGATGAACAGGAGGAGAGGATTTGTTTGCAGGAGTCACAAAGAAGGAGTGGTCAGAGAGGTACAGAGAACCAGGATGCAGCTTGATCACAGATACCAATAGAATGGAAAACTTGCATTAGAACAGAATGGCTAACAGTATCAAAAGCAGAGGATAAGTCCCAGAGAATGAGAATAGAGTAATGACCTTTGGCCTTAGCAGTCTGGAGATGCATAGGGTCAAGCAGCTTATTGGTGCAGAGAAAGTTAGTAATACGGGAGAAGATTAGACGTTCCAGTCTAGCGGTAACAGTGTAGCCTTTTTCAGGATGGGCTTGACACAGGCCTGTTTGAATAATGAAGGAAAAGCTATTGAGGAATTGAATATATGAGTAAGTACTGGAGTAAGGACAGGCACACTGTTTTGGTGACTTTTAGGGGCAGATTTATCAAGGGTCGAAGTGAAAATTCCAATTAAAAAATTTTGAATTTAAAGGTATTTTTGTGTACTTCAACTAAGGAATAGGCCAATTCAATTTGCAAAAAAATTGAAAATCTGAATTTCAAAATTTATATGTACTGTCTCTTTAAAAATTCAAATTCGACCATTCATCATTTAAAACCTGCAAAATTGCTCTTAGCCTATGGGAGACCTACTAGAAACTATATGGAGTCAATTGGTGGACTCTGAAAATTCTAAGTTTTTTTGCGAAAAAACTTTGAACTGAATACACTAAAATCGATTTGAATTTCAAAATTTATATGTACTGTCTCTTTAAAAATTCAAATTCGACCATTCACCATTTAAAACCTGCAAAATTGCTGTTAGCCTATGGGAGACCTACTAGAAACTATATGGAGTCAATTGGTGGACTCTGAAAATTTTAAGTTTTTTTGAGAAAAAACTTTGAACTGAATAAAATAAAATCGATTTGAATTTGATCGAATACGGACCTATTCAGTCAAAAACTGACCTATTTGATTGAAAAAAAATTTTTAATTAATTTTTGTTTGTCTTTTTGAATTTGAAGTTTTTGCACTCCCAAATTCGAGCCTTGATAAATCTGCCCTTTATTGTCTCAGCAGCTTTATGTCCAAATGCATTTAAAGTCCATGGACATTTTTTCTTATGTTGACTTTATTGTCTCGCTGACAATTTTGTCTTGGTGACTTTATCATTTAAGCAAAATTTTTCGCAGTGGATATTTGCTGCAGTTTCCCTAAAAGATATCAGATGGTGAAGTACAGAATTCTGCTACAAATCTATGCATGGCAAAAAAAAAAATGAATTCATCATTGCTTTGGTCTCATTCGTTTTGATCATCCCAACCTTACTGTCAATATATTTTAAGCAATGTTTGCCCTTTTTTAATAAATTAAGTCTATGCATAAAGGCTATGGCTGACCATTGACTGTTTACACTACTGTTATATGTTAAATGTTTGCCACATAATTAAAGTTAAAAGAATGCAAGAATGGAAGCCTCTAGAGAGGAAATATAATTCTCATTTATAAGAGCACATTCCATTCCAGTGCTGTGCAGACTCACGTCAATTTAACTCAGCTAAATGAGGCAGTTGGTGATTTAAAATGGAAAACCTTGGGGATTACTGAACACACCAAATGTGTTTGACACAGATTCAGA
This sequence comes from Xenopus borealis, assembly GCA_024363595.1. Taxonomy (NCBI): domain Eukaryota; kingdom Metazoa; phylum Chordata; class Amphibia; order Anura; family Pipidae; genus Xenopus; species Xenopus borealis. Next base: position 21,921,347 of record CM044440.1, on the reverse strand, counting down.
AATAGCCACTTGAACACCAGCAGATGCAGAAATGTGTTTAGCAGTGATGGGTAAATAAGCTGTTGTGTTTCACAGATAATGGGCAGTTATACAGTCTGCACAAAAGGATTAGCACAAATTTTGCAGTCTGTGACGCCATACTAGTTTATGCAGTTTATCAGAAATGTGAATTGAAAGTAAATTATTCCCCTTACAACCCATTACTTTCTATGCTTTAAATATATATTATTACATATATTAAATATATCTATATATATATATAATTCCAAACAGAGCAAAAGTCGGCACTCACGAATAAGTAATTATGTACGCCTGGGTGCAGCTCCAAAATTATTCATACGAAACAACCACAAAGAGATCCGCACTCTCAGGACTTATAAAATAAAAAAATTTATTAGCGAAAAATGACTGACGTTTCAGCCTCCTCCAAGGCTTTTCTCAAAGTGATTAGTGGTTTAAACAAACTGCCTTAAGTACAAGATAGGGCGGGAACTTACATTGGCAGTAGCTGACATCATACCCACATAATTAAGAGTTAATGGCTAGACATAGAATTGTTCATTGCTAGCTTAAAGGTATAACATACACAGCCTGCATCAAAACACCATAGCCAAAACGTCCATTTAAAACAAATACAATGTGGTTAAAAACCTAATGTTAAAAACATATATTTGTAACTAGCCCCAAACCATTTAAAAGTTAGAAATCAATCACGCACTAAAAACATGTGCATATATATATATAGTGAATAAAGTACCCCCTCTTGTAAAATATAAGGATATTATATGTTACCGAGGAGTTTCATGACCATATAAAAACACGAGGCCGAAGGCCGAGTGTTTTTATACAGGTCATGGAACTCTGAGGTAACTTCTAATATCCTCATATTTTGCAAACGGGGGTACTTTATTCACTATATATATATATATGCACATGTTTTTAGTGCGTGATTGATTTCTAACTTTTAAATGGTTTGGGGCTAATTACAAATATATGTTTTTAACATTAGGTTTTTAACCACATTGTATTTGTTTTAAATGGACGTTTTGGCTATGGTGTTTTGATGCAGGCTGTGTATGTTATACCTTTATTATAATACACAAGTTTCAGTGAGTCATGTGACAGAAATTACATAAAAACTCACCGTTTATAACTGATGACATCAGAACTCACCGTTTATAAGGATATAATTTGCAAGATATTTACGGCTTTTGTGTATTATATATATCTATATCTATCTATATATAATATATATATATATATAAATATATTCATATAGAAACAAGTAGTAGTGTTTAATAACACATCTACAGATGCAGCCACTATGATTTGTGTGTTAAATGCGTCGTGACTCAGGGTTAAGTGAAGTAACTGTGTTATGTTATCTTAACTCATTTAATGCATTTAACCTTTTCATTAGCGCTATGCAACAAGTTGGTGCTATAGAAATACATGTTAATAATAAATACCAAATCACCATTGTTTTCAA
>CM044440.1:21872265-21892762 GCA_024363595.1 Xenopus borealis | reverse complement strand
ATCTTTTTAAGAGAATAATACAGACTTTAATTTCCAAGCTCCTTCATTTCTTTATGCCATTGAGTACTAAAAGCAGTAAACTATCAGTTCTTTTTTATATTTTCGCTGTTAAAATTCCCTATTATGCATTAAATTATTTTGTTCAGTCTCAAGGTCCGTAGCTTTCCTGCCAAGTTATCCATTTTTAATTCAATGCACCGATCATTAGCAACATGAAAAACTATACTCTGGGTCTCAGTCAACTCAGGAACCAATTTTAAGTCATATTGCTGGACACTAATATATCTGGATGATCTTTGAGATGAAAAGTTATGCTGCTGAGCTGTAAGAGGTTGCCAAAGCATATTGAAAAAAAAATTTAAATTTAAATAAGATCCACTTGGCCCACTGAAACTTTGCCTTTTTCTATTATTCATTCATGTTTAGGATAGCTTAGTGATTATCCTTTATCCTATGTCCACTTGAGGTCAATTATAATGTTTGTCTATAGCATACATTTACTTGATTTACTAAAATAAATCTGACACTCTTGCCTTCACGTTTTATAGAAGTTCACCTTTCTTATGCCATATAATAAACCCTGATAGCTGCAACAAGAAGTGAGTTCCTAATTATCATCTTTATTGTTAGTGGGCCATTTAAGATTGCTTGTTCTTTTTGGTGCTTTTTAGCAAACCAACATGCCAAAAAAAAAAAAAGATCTTCGTAAGTTTTCCCAAATGGACAACAAAAAAAACTTTGGCAGCTTTAAGGGGCCAAAATTTTTCTGTGTTAAGAAACCCATTTGGGCAAACTTATGAAGACTACTGAATTTTGTTAGGCAAGCAGCCCATCATGATTAGTAAAATCACTTGAGTTTTCATTAAAGATTGCTAGAGAAGCATCGTACATGGACCCGTTAGTGTAAGGATTTAAATCAGGGGTGTCCAAACTTTTGGCTTCAAGGGCCGCATTGAAAGAAGAAAAATTGTCTGGGGGCCACACATGAAATACACAAACACTTTTGATTTGTAAAAGTACTACACAAAAAAAAGAACTACAATAACAGTTGGATAACCAGATGGAATTATACACTGGAATAAGGGACACGTGGATATTAAATAGACTTTTTATTATATTATTATTACTAATAGGGCAGCGGCAGAGTCCCTCTCCTCCTATATCTTTTACAACATGACGTTTTCTCGAGAACTGAGTGTTTCAAGCTGGGCCGCATTCATATCCATCCTTGGCTGCATTTGGCCCTCGGGCCACAGTTTGGACATCCCTGATTTAAATTAACTACTGGTATTGTTACAAAACCATTCAAGATTCAATTTATTATGCTTTACTATCTGCATGAACCATGTAAAGAAGGTGATATGGATCACAAGCTGATCCTTAGAATATCTAAAAAAGGGATGAGCAAATATTTTGCCCTGTACAGAATTATGGTTTAATTTGTTTTTGTCAGCAACAAAAATCTGTGCTACAATTTAGATGTGTTTGTTTAGCTGTGACTGTGTTTTTTTCATGCTGGAAAAAAACACATGCCAATAGCAGCATTTGAATTTTATCATGCATTTTGTTTTGTTTGAAAAAAAAATTTTTTTTGGTGCAATAGCACATGCATTTTTTGAAAGCAAAAACAGCCTTTGAATTCAATGCATTTGGTTCAAGAAAAGCACAGAAAAAACAACACCCATTGACTCCAATGAATTAGGCAAAATGTTGTCATTTGATCAATTTTTTGATTAATTGAAACACGGCAATGTTTTGATGAATCGAAACAAGACAATGTTTTGATGAATTGAACAGGGCTAAAGTGAAGCCTTATTCAGTCAGTTAGCATTTCCATGTAAGCCCAGTTTGCGACCCCTTTATTACACACATTCATATGGTATAATTAGGATTTAAAAAATGGTAAGTTAGGAAATGGTCAAAAGATACTAAGTTCTATACAAATTACTCCATATAAGATCCAAAATCTCTATTTAACAAGCAATACAGGGAAGGTACTAATAAAAGGTGATACAAGAAGCTTGGTAGTGTACAAATTATTAGCAAAGTAGAAGTATTTCATTTTAATGTCAAAGGTCACAGTTTAACGTTCAGACAAAAATGCCCTTTTCCAGTTAATAAAGACCTCTTTGTTTGCAATTATCTTAACTTTGCGGGAGATAGCACCATAATCACTTGTCATTCTGTCTTTGAAGAAATGCAGTTGGTTTGTGGAATGGAGAACTGAGATAAGATGTCTGAAAAGCTCAAGACTGCAGTGAATATTTATTATCAAACTTGGCACCAGTTTAATGATGGCATTTCCACATCCCAGATGGGAGTGAAAAATGCTTTTCATATTCATCTTTATGAAATAGTGTATAGCATTAACACAAAACAAGCAAAGCCTTATGAATCTGTTAGAATTGTGCTGTAAATGTAACCAGCAGTTACTGTATACATCAAAAACTGGATATTGTTGGATATTGTCTAAATAAACAGCATCCATTTCCCATCAAGAGATAAAGATAGGCAGAATGTCTCCTGTGTTCATACTTATCATTCTCGTTTATTTTAACTAATTATTATTATATTTCCAATAATTATTTCAGAGAAATTGTAAAAATGGCGGTGAGAAGATAAAAAGATGTCAAACTCTATATGTCAACAATACACCAACCGTTATTTAACCAACTACAATGTGCGTCTGGTTGCGCACTTGCATAAACATGCAGTTTACTGGCATACACTGAAGTATGAGCAGGAATCAAATGCTTTATGCACACAAATAAAAAGCATGTATAAACCACATACATTAAGGGGCAGATTTATCAAGGACCAAATTGATATATATTGAATAATAAAACATGATCCAAACTAAAACATAATTAATCGTTATTGGGAACAAAACCAGCCTATTGGGTTTATTTAAAGGCTCCACCACAGCATATATACATATATATATATATATATATATAGTAGAAATAAATATAGACTATCATGTAAAGCTAGCCCACGGGCTCCATCTTCAGCCACTTCAGTAATCTTTGGAATGAGACCAGTGCTTTGCCAATTTTCGTGAGTTTCAGCACATGAGCAGTTGTCACGTTAAAGGAGAATAGCTCCAACTGTGCATGCATCAATTTCATTCTGAAGATTACCCAAGAGTAGAAGATGGATACTGTGAACTCCGCTGGACAGAATCTACATGGAGGGGTAAGTAAAGAGTTAAGGGCATTTCCAGAGAAATTCTCGAATTGGTGAAAAATTCGCGAAAACGAGGCGCGGCACACTTTTGACGCGCATCGCGTCAACTTTGACGCGTCGCATCATTTTCGTCGCGTCATTTTCAAAAAACGACGCGCAACTCGTTTTTTCGGCAAATTTTCACCAGGCAAAATTACGCTGGCGTTTCACGAATTTATTCGCCAGCGGCGAATAGCGGGAATTCGCTGCAAATTCGTCCCTGGCGAATAAATTCGCCCATCACTAAATATGAATCATTTTCTTCTGCATAACTAATTTTGCCATAGAACACAACTAAAACATACTTTTGCGACCACCTGACAGCTCAACTAAACACCGAAAAAATGGCTGCACAATTTGAGGTTTGTGACAGAATGCAGTGAATGTAATAAAATGCCTTTATGGAAAAAACAAACTTTGGCTTGAAAGCACAAGAAATGTCTTAAACTGGTTGCTTACCCTTCAATTAACTTTTAGTATGATGTAGAGAGTGATATTCTGACACAATTTGCAATTGGTTTAATTTATTATTTCTGGTTATTTAGCTTTGTATTCCGTAGCTCTCCAGGTTGCAATTTTTACAACCTGGTTGCTAGGGTTTAAATTAGCTTAATCATGCTTTGTTTTGAATAAAAGACAAATATGAATAGGAGAGGCCTGAACAGAAAAATAAGAATAATAAAAATAAAGTGTGTAGCGCATTTGTGTTTAGATGGGGTCAGTGAAAGTAGAAAAAAATGAAGAGTTGATAAAAATTAGCCATTCTATAGCATACTAAAAGTTAACTAAAACACACAAGTTAGGGAAACAGCCAAAAATACCTAGCCCCATGTCTAATTTCATAATACATTACTCAATTTACTCATAAAACAAAGATTTCAGTGGCGGATTCTGGAGCAGCACTATTAACTGATGTCTTTTGAAGAAAAACATGTTTTCCTTTGCCAAATTCCTTTGAGGGTGCTCAACAAATAAAACAATTTAGCTAATTTTTTTTCCTTCTTTTTCCATAAGGTGGCATATTTTTTTGTGTAAAGTGACTGCTTTTTCATTAAGATATTTTATTACAGCATGTAAACTTTTGGAAACATCAAATCCTTCAATCTTCTTTCAGTTGCAAGGTGGTCATAAAATATATTTTAATTGTATACAAAGAAAAATGTAGCTGCACAGAGTAAAAATAGTTAGCACTACAGATATTTTTATATTTTTTCCACTAATGCTGTTTACTGCATGGGGGTTATAATAGGTGTATCTCCTTAGAGGCACTCTCTACTGGACTAACAGTACCAATTCGGACAACACTCAAAAATATCTTCTCAAAAGAGTCTTTATTTAACACAGCATTGTCTCGGACCATGGTACACAATAGTATAGACTTGACAATGATGCATTGTAAATGTACAAGAACAAAAATCTATACACCCAAAATATTATAATATCTATAGAAAAGTAAACATTTCTGTAGAACAGAGGCTAAGATGACTAAATATTTTCAATAAACAAACAAATAAGATCAACATATGAAGAATTGTTCAAATGTTTTAAAAAAGTGAGTTTCAACTTATATTCTGTTAAAAGGGACAAGCCTATAATCCTTGCAAGAATCAAAATAAGTAGGGATGCACCGAATCCAGGATTCGGCCTTTTTCAGCAGGATTCAGATTTGGCCGAATCCTTCTGCCTGGCCGAACCAAATCCGAATCCTAATTTGCATATGCAAATTAGCGCCAGGGAGGGTAATCCCATGATGTTTTGGCACAAAACAAGGAAATAAAAAATGTTTCCCCCTCTAACTCCTAATTTGCATATGGAAATTAGGGTTCGGATTCAGTTCGGTATTCAGCCAAATCTTTCGGGAAGGATTCAGGGGTTCAGCCGAATCCAAAATAGTGGATTCGGTGCATCCCTATAAATAAGATATAATTATTATTATAATACTTTATTTATATAGTACTGATAAATCCCTCCCCTAAACATATACCATGATTCATGTTACAAAGAAGTCAATGAACTGTCTTTTAATTTTAGAAGAATGCAAAAATAGAAACCCCATAAAGACATGGCTGGAATTAAACTATTAACCTAGTGCTACAAGGAAAAAATTATAACCACTATGCTTTTATTTCCTTTTCTAAAAAAATGTTCACCTAAAAAGTTAATTGATATTAGATAGACTCAAAGCTGTGTTAAAAGTATGATATATATATATATTACATAAGGGTCAAATTATTTAATTACCTATGATGCTATTGTTATCCAGGATATAATTGTGAGATACTGTATGTACATATTGTCATCTATAATAAGTGTAAGTCAGAATAAAAGGGTGAATGAAAAAAAGAGAATGAAGGCATACACACTTTTTATGATGATATACTATTATCACAAAAACAACTCAAGCTCTGGGGTTCTTTCCCCTTAAGACATATAAAAGGATTGATTGGATCCTACAATTAAACATCTGGGATAACACAGAGGCTACTTCATTCCAGAACGCACTCACTACTCCACAGGATCTCCACATATGTATAATTGATCCCCTTTTCCCACAAATTCAAAAGCACTGTGGGGAACCTTATGCTTGAAGGTATAAAAACAATTTATAATGTTAATGATTCCCAACAGGACAAAGCAAAAAATGCTATATATAATGTGAAAGTATGTTGCTGCCTATCTTGCACGTCTTTACCATTGGCTGTAACATTTTGAATTCTGCTTCATTTTTAGAAGCACATTTTTATTTTCTCATCACTAATCCTAGTCCCGTCTTGAATTTCACATGGAATGATTCCAATTTGAATACCAAACATATTTAAATGGATTAATTGTGAATGGTACCTGCTAAGATCAAACTTATTATTCCTTTTCCCATGGCATTAGGGGTAAAGAAGATCAAAATGATTAAGCAAGTTTCAAAACTTAACTTCAACATGCACGGTATGTTTGTTTCTAGTCATTAGTCCTACCATATGTTAAATAGATTTTTTTTCTTCTTCTTCTGTGCATCAAAGCTTTTAGGGTGTATATCTTTTGATGTGCTCATGGATACAATGAATTCATGTTTTAAATGAAAATATGATAGATGAAATGATAAAGTTTAGAAATCTCTCCTGATCATGACAAACAGAATATAAACAGACCAAATTAGTCAATGAATATGTATATTTCAAAAGATTTTCTCACAAGCCGTGACAACACCCCCATGGTCCTAAAAACAGCAAAAATGTCCATTATAGTTTTAACATCAACTATGTTTTCAGTAGCTCTGTTTTTCTTTTTCCTTCTTTTTTTTTGATATGCAAAACTGTGAATTTCATTTCCTGAAGATATCAACCTGCAGTAAGAATCCTTGTGTGGTATTAACTCAAGGGCATCTTATGAGCAATGACACTTCTTTCAAACCACTGATTTATGTTTAATGCCAGTGTTACAGAAATTCCAGCCTACTGTATTTTAGCTTCTTTTAGTTATGTGAATAAAATGTGTCTTAGAACAGATCACCTTTCAATACTTCTTTCTTCTAGAAAAATAGGTAGGATTTCCGTAAAAATACAATGTTCACAAAAATATTTTTAATGTAATGTAAGTTTTGTATTTAACAGTTATTATAGAACACTAGTGATGGGCGAAACGGCCGCGTTTCGCTTCGCCGAAAAATCCGCAAATTTCCAGAGAAATTCGCAAATTTTTTGCCGATTCGCGAAATGAGTCGCGCGCAGCGAATTTTTTTTGGCGAATTTTTTTGGCAGTTTCGCAAATTTATTTATATAAATTTGCCCATCACTATAGAACACAAATACAAATATCATATATTACATATTTAAAATATTCAAATATCAATAATCAAATATTCTAACATTTAATAGATTTAAAATAATTGTGCATTTCACATACACAATATAAAGTAGTTACATACAGTAGTTCATGTAGGTTGAAAAGAAGACAAATGTCCACCAAGTCCATTACTGCCAGGTATCCTGAGCCTCACTGTGGAAAACCTTTGGCAAGTATGTTACCGTGCTCTATTTCAATTTATATTCATGTTCATTAATATTTTATGAGAATTTGGTTCTTTTTTGGTGTGAGCCGTGTGGCACTTTCTATTAGGGATGAAACATTTATATTTTAGCATTGTCACAGACTATGATAGATAATAGCTAGTAGACCAGAGAATAAGATAAAGAAACTTTGCTTCCTTAGTGGGAACTAAATACTACTGGGAGGTCTAATGTGCTAAAATATTTATTTCTATAATTCCCAGGGCAAAATCAGTTTATAACACACAAAGATGCTGGTTTTTGAGGTGAAGAAGCAGTATTCAGTGTGCTTCACTTTTTATGGATATATTGATTAACTTTTTTATCATTGGGTTTTACTGAGTCTAAATGCCAAGAGGTGGTTCACTGGATACACAAGGCATATAATGCAGAAATAGAAGTTACGCATAAGATCTTTTACTGTCTTATTTTTAGAGATTGGATATGGTAATAACCATCTTGAGAAAGTTTTTATTAGTAATGCAGACATCCAGATTTCTAAGGAATTTCAATCTCTACATTAACTGGATGTTCAATTCCAAAAGTTTATTGGTAAGTCCATTCAAGTTAACACTAAGGTCCTCAGATTTTACATTGTTAACCACAAAACCAGTACTAATTTAAGCACTAGTTGGTCAATGTTTTTGCATGGGTTAGACTGAACGGTGGCTACTTCTTTGTTTTGTAAACCCTAGGAGGCAGATTTAATAATGGGGTAATTTTCGATTGAATATGGCCGTTTTCATCCAAAAACAGCCGTATTCGATCAAATGAAAAATCGTTCAATATGATCGATTCGAACGATTTCAGAAAAATCCTTTGATTTCTCAGAACTTATAAATAATTTCAGGACAGTTCTGTGAGGTTCCCCAAAGGCTAAAATGGCAATTCAGCAGCTCTAAGCTACCGAATAGTTGAAGGATTTTTAAAGGGCCAGTACTTCAAAATTCGAATATTAGTATTTTTTCAATTCAAATTGAATTTTGGGCTATTTGATAGTCGAAGTAGCACAAAATTACTTACAAATTCAAATTTTAAAAATTTACATTTTTTTGAATTTTCACTTCGACCTTTAGTAAATGTGCCACTAGATGTGCCCCTTACACAGGACTAGCAATAAAGGCCTTAAGAACAAAAATATTTTATTCTCACAAAGGTGTAGACACATTACTGATATAGTTTAAAGAGAAATTAGTTATTTAGTTGGAAAAAAATTACTTTTCAGCAATTGTTAATGCAAGACAAGGCAGTTTTAACGTTGTGGCATTTTTTCCAATTAAGATATTTGGATAAGCTATTTGACAAGTTGGGATTTGCTGGGTGACATCTCAAGAAGGCTTTAACTGTATTTATACCTTGCACAGTCAAGCAGGCCCTGCTATTTATAAGGTGCAGTCCAGATGCAATGTAGCTTACAAATTGTTAAGAACAAGGACCAACACTGAGGGGGTTATTTATTAAAGTCTGAATTTTTTCTGGTCAAGGGAAAACACAATTTTTTTTCATTGAAAACATAAATAAAATTTTTTGTGATTTATTAAACCCCGGTAGTGTTAAAAGTCTCATGTAGAAGTCAATGGCAAGTGTGTTGTTTACAATTAGAAGATATCCTGATCTGTCGCTGGGTTTCATTTAACAATCCAAAGATTTGTGGGTTTTGGGCATCAAATCCAAAGTGGTTTTCAAAAATTAGTGAGAAAATTGTGGATTTTGCTAAATAACCCCCTGAATGTAATACAGATTCAATAAAGGAAGATCAGAGACAAAAAAAAATTACAGTCTTCTACTTTTTTACATACTGAGCATGTGCAGTGGCATTATAGCATCATTGGCAGGTGTAAGTATGCAGGTAAATTGTGGGGATGAATGGTCCTGTTCTTGGTACTTTGCATTAGATACCCCCTACTCTCATAAACATGAGCCCTACTATATTGTTTCTACTTTTTCTTTCCATCGTTAATAGACTTAGAGTAACATAACTGTCCTGAGGAAAACCATCTACACTGAGAGCATGAAAGCTGCCAAAGGCAGAAAACCAACTGACAGTATAGTTTTGGGATCCAACACCTTTTTTACAGATCAGAATCTTCAAAGCCATATAGTAACCAATTTATGTTTAGCCTTGTTGAAATTTCTAACACTAAAATTAGCCCAAGGGGTTTTTGGAAACTCCTGTCTTTCATCTAAGATGACCATTAATAAAGACATTTTCACAAGATATATTTATACGTTTTCAAAACGAAATTTTCACTTTTAGTGTATGCATTGTCTATGAAGCTCTCAAGATATCTGTTTAGTTTGATACATCATAGAATGTCTACCATATTTCATTACAAACCATTTCATTTTATGGATGATTTCTCACATTTCACCAAAAGTATTTTATAATTTTGGCTTTCACTTCTTGGTCCTTTTGTTTTCACAGGGATCAATAACTCGTACATACTCCCCAGTACACCATCCAGCTTAGCCTATGCCACAAAGCCAACTGATAAAGATTTAGGATATAGAGTAATATAGTGAAATTGTTGTAAAAAATAAAAAAAGCTGGCTTTTCCCAATGCTAAAGTACTGGTCTGTAGCTAATGAGCGTTTGATATCCCAGTAGTGGTGGCCATACTGTGCAAAACATTAAAGTGGACCTGTCACCCCAAGAAAAATTATTCAAAATCCCATTTTATCACATTAGTCAAGCAAAATGAACATTAATTACACTATATAAATTATTTTAATCTTTTTTTCTTTAGTCTGGGAATTCATAATCATAGCAAGTGGGCAGGAGCCATTTTGTGGACACTGTTATTAAGACAAGGGGTTGATCTTGATGGACTTTGTCTTTTTTCAACATGATTTAACTATGTTATTAACAGGCTGCATTAAATGGATACGTATATGGGTATATATAAATTATATATACCCATATCTATACAAACTATAGAGTTTGTTATCACAGTAGCCTTTGATATTATGTCTGTCCAAGAAATAATCTAAGCAACTCTTAAAGGCATTAAAAGAATTAGTCATCACAACATCACTTGGGAGTGCATTCCACAACATCATTGTCCTCACTGTGAAGAACCAACTACATTACTTCAAATGAAAGTCCATTACTTCTAGTCTGAAGGGGTGGCCTCTGGTACGGTGATCCTCTTTATGAGTAAAAAGGTACCCTGCTATTTGTCTATAATATCCTCTAATATATTTGTAAAGTGTAATCATGTCCCCTTGCAAGCACCATTTTTTCCAGAGAAAACAACCCCAACCATGACAGTCTACCCTCATAATTTAAGTCTTTAATCCCTCTAACCAGTTCAGTTGCACATCTCTGCACTCTCTCCAGTTCATTTATATCCCTCTTAAGGACTGGAGTCCAAAACTGCACTGCATATTCCAGGTGAGGCCTTACCAGGGACCTATAAAGAGGCATAATTATGTTTTCATCCCTTGAGTTTATGTCCTTTTTTATGCAATACAGAGCTTTATTTGCTTTAGTAGCTACAGAATGACACTGCCCAGAATTAAATAACCTGTTATCTACAAAAAACCCTAGATCCTTGTCATTTTAAGGAAACTCCCAACACACTGCCATTAACAAGTTATATTAGACTTATCTGTTGCTGCTCACACACAATATATTCATACTAATTAGTGTGCTGAAGTTGCTTCCAGAGACAGTCTGATACTTAGCAGTGAGATGTTAGTATTTACATACTTTTTGCCATAATGTATTAAAAAATTGTGGCATCAGATTTTTCTGTGTTTGTGAGCCAAATTAATTTCCAAACAAAAGAAAAGAAACAGTGTGGGTGGGGAGGTACTTGGTATAACATGCAGAATAACCAACTGATGAGATATTCAGTTCTGTACAATATCTATTATTTTATTTGAAATTAATTTTGTGTATGAGATATTCAGATAAGCCATAAAAGCACTTGAAAAAAGCCAGACTAATAAGTATTTGCTCATGAAGAATGTAAATGTCATAGTTAGCTGGGGAAGTACCTTATCTCTACAGGGAAAGTTTCCATGTAAATCCCTTGAAGGAATTAATTTCATCACTGTAAATTCATAATGACAGGCAATACATTCTGATACATTACTACAAGCTGTTCATTTTTTGTGGATAAAAAACTTGCTCAAGTTATTGGGGTTAAACCATGGTCATATTTATAGGTTATCTGATGCTTATTGCATTGCTTCAAAGCCTTTGCTGTTACTTAATGCAAAAATTGCAATTGTTTTTACATTATACTTTGACGTCAGAATGGCTCTGTCAATGCTCTGTATTGGAAAAGACCAGAAATAAGTACACTCCTGCAATAACTGTACAAAGTACCTTCTTCCATTATCTCTGGTTGGAAAAATATGTGAGTGAATGAAGATGAAGTGCTGAAGTTGCCTCTCCCTAAATCATTACAAGGCCACATTCATAACCCAATGTCAAAGAGGGTATGGGACCTGTTATCCAGAATACTAATGACCTTGGGATTTCCAGACAATCGATTTTCTGTAATTTGGATCTTCAAATATTAAATTGACTATAAAATCATGTACACCAATAGGCTGGCTTTACTTCCAATAAGGGTTCATTATATCTTAGTTTGGGTCAAGTACAAGCTATTGTTTTATTATTACAGAGAAAAAGGAAATCATTTAAAAAATGTGATTACTTGCATAAAATGGAGTCTATAGGATATTGCATTTCCGTAAATCAGAGTTTTATGGATAATGAGTTTACAGATAAGGGATCCCATATCTGCACTACAGATGGAACAAACGTTATCTAGATATATTGTTTAGATGCCTCACCCTACTCCAGAAAGTCACTTACTCTAATATTTTATTACAGCTTTTACATTCTTGTTCTTTTTTCATTTATATTGTATTAATATTAAACATATACATTTAAGAAATAACTGTACATATTTTCATACTCTTGAACTATCCTTAAGTCTAAAAAATTTTCATTGGTTACACATAAAGAAATTTAATAAGTTGTCCATCCAAAAAAAGAGAAAGGAAAAAAAACCCCACACAATATTTTTAAGTAGCTACTGTAACGACCACGTTTTCAGGAACCTTATTCGGTGAATGTATTTTGAGGATGTACAGGTGAACCCTGCAAGTTCTGGTGTTAACCTACGCCCTTTCAGGGCCCTGGGCATTCTGCTACGGAAACCAACAAGGAGGTGTGTGGAAAATCGTAAGCGAGGTACCGGCAGGTTTGAAGCAAATATGTAGTACAGTCTGGCAAAAAGTTCAAGGCAGGTGGCAGAAGTTGAGAGTCAGGCAAGAGTAGTTGAGAGTCAGGCAAGATTGGTAGTTGAGAGTCAGGCAAGAGTCAATAAGAGTAGCAAAGCTTAGGCAGGAACAATAAACTGGAACCAGCTTGGGTAAGTTTCAAAATGGAGACTGGGCCTTTCAAGAATTAATTTGCGCCAAACATTAAAATCCTGCACCTACAGATTATGTCATGATGCAGGCATCAGGACGCTTAGTGCTGAAGACCAGCGTCATTGGAACTAGTAAGCGGCAGTGTGTGCCTGTGCACAGAAGTTATAGAAGACACACCCTGGGAATTAAGGGAACGCTGGAATCTCCTTACAGATACTATTCATATATCACATGATGCTTAATTTCTACAGATGCTCCTTATGCATCCATATTTAAATTCCACTTACTCCATTTCCAAAAGTAGAAAGGGTATTTGAATTTGCCTCTGCTGCTTTCAGGTGAGTCTATTGGTGGGTATACATGGGTAAAAGTACCAAGGACATATTTAAGGGGATGTCATCTGCTCACTGGATCTGCAGTCTGTAGTTTTGAACAGTTTTTATGTTTTATGTGAGTGAAATCTCAATTGATAAGATTGTTTCAGTGTTGTTAATGATTAATGTATGCCCAGTTAGCTTCTGCAGTTCCAAGCACAATGAGTATGTACTGTGCCAGTATTTCCTAAAGAAAGCTACAGGGATAGCTTATGCTTTCGATCAATTGGTCCAGAAAGCTCAATGGTACTCTATATTTACCATTTATGTCAGGCTTTGACCACCATTGAACTACAGTGGATGCCTCTCCTTCTCTTAGTAAAGGGGCTTCTAGAACTGTGGCAGGAATAGCCATGATCAGACAATGGGGGTATATGGGTCTGGCATCATCAGTAGCTGTAATTATATTTGTAATCAAGATTGTGACCTGTTTAAACCTACCCTGGTGTGTACAAAAAAGTCACTTAAATATGGTAGTGAATGACACTAAAATGCTACTTTTCAAAATATGAATGTACCTAAAAAGTTACCTATAGGTCATGTTGATCATTATTCGTTGATAATTCTGCTTTTGTAACTAATTGTTACTTGAAGTTCTTACTCCTGACTGTTTTACCAACCTGACTGTCCTTTCTCAACCTGTCAGTTAAGAGAAGACTTATCAAAGGTTGAATCTAACAAATTCAAACATACTCAAAACTTTAACATTATCTTATTTAAGAAAAAATTCAAACTAATGTTACTGACCTGAAAACACAAATCTAATTTGAATAGAATTTGAATTTAACTCAGGAAGGCTTTTAACATCTTCAAATGGTTCATTGGACCTCTGCCACTGACTTGTAAATTACCTCGGCAGGTTTTATAATATTCAAATTAGAAGTGTTTCCATGGTCAAGGTCTAATAAATCTCACATTCGAATTTACTTTCCAGTTGGTGGTTTTAAATTTGAATTTGTGAGTTTTGACAAAAAAAATAAATAAATTTACCATTTGAACCTTTATAAATCTGCCCCTTAGAGTTTCTAATGCTAAGGGACTCCTTCTGCATCAATATGGCAACCCACTCATAGAGTAAAAAGGGGGATCACGCAGGTAATGTAAATGCATCTGGTAAATATTTTTAGGTCAAAATTATAAATAGCATATAAATACAATGTTATGATAGATGTAAAAAAAAATTAAATTTCTGCTGTCAGTATCTCTTTTAATTTACATTACCAAATACACACAAAATTGGAACTGAAAGGAAGAGTAGGTTATCAATACAGTACATGTGATAGTATGTTTTTTTTTCAGGCTGCATGAAATTCATTAACTAGGATTTGGATTGCGAATTGGTTTAGCCTGGCAAATCCAAATCTGAATCCCTAAAATCACATTATTTTTGGCACATCAACAAAGAAATTGATTTTCTTTCCTGTGCAGTTCTTTTGAACCCTCATATTCAGTTTGGGACTAGGTCAAATCCTTAATGAAAGATTCAGGATTCTGTCATTTTGTAAAATAGTGGATTCAGTGCATTGCTTGCGTTAATCCACTGATACATTAGCACAAAACATAAAACATTCCATAAGTACTATTATTTAAAGGTACTATTGTAAAGTTACTAAAGTACAAGGACATTTGGATATTTATTCGCCTAGTTCGAATTCGTGGCGAATTCCTGCAATTTTCCGTGACTTGTGCCAGCACTTAAGGGGAGAACTGCTTTCTGGATGCCTGTTGTGTTTCATTCTCAATGTAACTGAATAGTGTTGTTCTTAGATCTGCCAGTCAGCTGTTATCTTGTGATAGGGAGCTGTTATCTGGTTACCTTCCCATTGTTCTTTTGTTAGGCTGCTGGGTGGGGGAAAGGGAGGGGGTGATATCACTCCAACTTGCAGTACAGCAGTAAAGAGTGATTGAAGTTTATCAGAGTACAAGTCACATGACTTGGGGCAGCTGGAAATTTGACAATATGTCTAGCCCCATGTCAGATTTCAAAATGAAATATAAAAAAAATCTGTTTTCTCTTTTGAGAAATGGATTTCAATGCAGAATTCTTCTGGAGATTTTTTTTTCCCTTGACAGGATCCCTTTAAGTGCACAAACGCATAAAACGCATAAGGCTATGTATTAATTTACTTTTGGCCTAAAATAAAATTCTCAGTTCCTTTACAAGCCTGTCTGTGGGATTTGTGAGTGCCTGCCATCTTCTGTCTGATTGAATACTATACTGTACCTCCACTTTCAGCTGTATGTCTGTGGCATGTGCACCCAGAACCTACGTTTATACTGGTTAAACTACGTTTTAGTGGCTTTACTGAGAGTTTTTCCTTCTGTTTTCTACTGAAACAGCACTGAAAATATAAATGTGCAAGGAGTGGAACACGGTATGTCAATATAAAAGGACTCTTAACTGAGATTCTGTGTATTAATCAGCAAGACATCTGCTAGCAAATTATTGGGAAAAAGCCAGTCATTAGTGCTGGATTAATGGCCTCTTGGGCCAGGAGCTGAGCATATATGACAGGCCAATTTTATTGATGTCTTAAAAATAAAATATTAAGACTATAATGTAATAATAGAAAGCAAGGAAAAAAGTCACTAAGGTGCAGTAAACTTGCAGAAAGGAATATTATAATTCTTTGATTGATATGCTTGCTTTGTCCTGACAATGTCTGTGTGCAAAAATATTAGTAGGCTTCCTGACATGGACACACTTTCCAAAAATATATCAGTCATCCTTCTTCTGTGTATCCTTGCACATCTTTACAGAAAGATGGCCAAATACTGCATCGTCAGTTTGTCTTAAAGGAATTGTTCAGTGTAAAATAAAAACTAGGTAAATAAGATAACCTGTGCAAAATAAAAAATGTTTCTAATATAGTTAGGCAAAAATGTAATGTATAAAGGCAGGAGTGACTGGATGCTTTCCAGCTCTTCTGGTTTCCACTGATTGGTTACCAGGCAGTAACCAATCAGTGACTTGAGTGGGGCCACATGGGTCATAACTGTTGCTTTTGAATCTGACCTGCATGTTGAGGATCAATTGCAAACTCACTGAACAGTGCGGCCCCCCTTCAAGTCACCAACTAACTCAGATTTAGAGAGTTTAAAAGAAGGAAGTAGTGTTCTGGTTATTATGTTAGACATCAGGTCACTCAGATTTTATAGATTATATTTTTGGCTAACTATATTTTGTATATTGCACAGCCTAGCTATTTACCCAGTTTTTATTTTTACACTGAACTGTTCCTTTAAGGTCTTTAGTCCTCCTTCTACTCCTCAAATCAGGGTTGGACTGGGCTGGCCAGCACATGTCCACACCCACATGTACCTCTTAATTCTGTAACCCCCTTTGTCGGAGGTTGCGGCAAAAAAAAAAGTATGTGCGCACTTGGCCAACTGCTCCAAATCATTAACAGCCCTCTTATTATGCTGAGAGCTTATATATGATTTTGATACAGTGTATTAAACTTTGTTTTGACATCAGGATTGTTCTGGGTTCCTGGAATCCTCAGCTTTGCAAAAGTCTATATCTGTCTGTTTGTTGGCCTCTACTGTTGTAGAGTTCCTATTTGGTTTGCAGTTTGTTCTCTGATCTGACTGCTGATTGTTCCTGAACTATGTCTTTTGATGCCTGTTATAGGCCAGCCATAACCTTTGGCAATTTTTTATCAGTTTTTCTGAATTCTCTGTTCTAATATTTTGGTTTGATCTCATGGCAAAAACGTTCTTTTTCCCATGTCTCTCATGCATGACCATCTACAGCGTCAGACTGGGCAAGAAGGACACCTGTAAAAAAACCTGGTGGGTCCCCCCGGCCCAGACTTGATCCTCACCGGCGCTTTCCCAGACTTCTGAAGATAGCTTTAATGTGCATTCAGGGGATGGTGGGTGGCTGCGGCCCCTGTAGGAAGTGTGGATCCTGTCCATCTACTCCAAGAGAGTATATATGGTGGAACCAGAGCTACATATCACTGTGAATAAATAGAAATATCACTAAAAATCAGCAATTTCAACCATCACCTGAAATTTGATACAAGGCCCAACGCATTTCATATAGTCTAAGCTGTTGGAATCAGATTGACCCTCTAGTGGTGGGCACTACACCATGAAAAAGTATTCACACCATCTTTATTGTCATTTCAATGCTGGCTCAGCACACAGTTCCCTTGTTATTTTATATCTCTGCCAAGTTGTAAAATGAACTTGCTCAAAGGCATGTAGATTTTTATTACAGGTCCAGTAACCTTTAAAACAAGCTATCAAACATTTTAGTAATGTAATGCAATTGAAACAAGCAGAAACATGGTATTAATAGTCAACTGGAGTTGGAAAAACATTGTCAATGTACTTACATAAAACCTGTGATCATTAAAGAAAGAATTAACTAAAAAAACCCTGTTATTACTGATGTTATGTATGGGCCAAATTGTAAGCTTATTTGCTAGTATAAAGGGAACCTCCTGCACAGAGAAAATAAAAAACATAGGTTGATAAAAGTAATGATAGTCAAATTCACTAATGAATACTAACATACTTCATACTCAACACAATTCAATTCTCAGCATAAAGACTGGTGTCACCTCTTGACCAGTGATGAGAGAAACTAGCCCTTTTCAATTCCCTAAACATTCACAAAACTTCAAAAAAATTACAACATTTTGTCAAAAGTTATTTTTCTGTATTTTTACTTCTTCTTCTTCTTTTATGCAAAACAAAACATGCAGAGAAACTCTAATAATGCCATTTTTGTTTTTTACTGTCCAAAAAACAACATTATTTTTCCAGCAAAACAAAGGCATTTTTCATTGGTTCTGATATAATGGAATGTCTATGTCCCTTGCTGATATAAGGTGGGGGTTAGCACGTGTTTTTTCTTTTGGTGCTCTGCCTGAGAGGCCCAGTGGCTAAAGTAGGCCTTATTTTTCTGCAAACAAGCATTATTAATTAGGACCTTGTCAATATTATACCTCAGGAGGCAGGTTTAGCAAGAAAAGGCAGCCCAATGCAATGTCCCATCTCCAGAAGAGTAGTGAGTTTTCCCATTCAACAGTTGCTAGTGCATAGACCACAGTGGAAAGAGACCCAGAGTCGTTATACCTGGATGGCATTCACCGTGGGTACTGATCAATGTTTAATCAATGCTTTCATTTTTGTGCATATTCATTTGCACTTGTGTCTCCGCTATTAAAAAAGCTGCAATAAAGTCTTTAAATGATAACATATGGCATAATTATCCTTAAAGGGATCCTGTCATGGGAAAAAATTTTTTTTTTTCAAAATGTATCAGTTAATAGTGCTGTTCCAGAAGAATTCTGCATTGAAATCCATTTCTCAAAAGAGCAAACAGATTTTTTTATATTTCATTTTGAAATCTGACATGGGGCTAGACATATTGTCAATTTCCCAGCTGCCCCAAGTCATGTGACTTGTGCTCTGATAAACTTCAATCACTCTTTACTGCTGTACTGCAAGTTGGAGTGATATCACCCCCTCCCTTTCCCCCACCCAAAAACCTAACAAAAGAACAATGGGAAGGTAAACTGATAACAGCTCCCTAACTCAAGATAACAGCTGCCTGGTAGATCTAAGAACAGCACTCAATAGTAAAATCCCATGTCCCACTGCATACTATTCAGTTACATTGAGAAGGAAAAACAACAGTCTGCCAGAAAGCAGTTGCCTCCTGAAGTGCTGGCACAAGTCACATGACCGGGGCAGCTGGGAAATTGACAAAATGGCTAGCCCCATGTCAGATTTCAAAACTGAATATAAAAAAATCTGTTTGCTCTTTTGAGAAATGGATTTCAGTGCAGAAGTCTATTGGAGCAGCACTATTAACTAATGCGTTTTAAAAAAAAAAACAAGTTATCCCATGACAGTTTCCCTTTAAAGATGTAGATGGGCAGGTCTTGTGGCCAGTTGTATGATATGCGATAGAATTACAGTACAGAACATAGAAAAAGGGCACCACATGATACCAGCACAACACAATAATACTTGGAATTCATTAAGAATTCATTTTGCATGATTTCCTGCCACTATATAATTAATTAAATGTCGTTTGACACTGTAGTGCATTTCATGGCATTCTATCTCACTTTTAGTGATGGGCGAATCTCCCGAGATTCGCTTCGCCGAAAAATTGGCGAAAAAATTGGCGAATTTTTGCTAGCGTTTCGCGAATCTATTCGCCAGTGGCAAATCGCGGGAATTCACCGCGAATTCGCCCCGGGTGAATAAATTCGCCCATCACTACTCACTTTTCCTCTAATATCAAAAGGTACTTTGTACAGTACAACTTGTACTCCAGAGTATTCAAGAGTACAGTAACTGATCTCCTATTACTCAAAGTCTATTATTCAGTAAATGTTCTTGGCCTCTAAAAAAAAAAAAAAAAGATTTATAAATAATGCAGGTTTTATAAAAGAAATATTCTTAGCAATATCTATTTGACAGGATCAACAATAATTACTGCAATGCATTCACAGCTCAGAGCAAAACCTCTTACCAGTGTCACGTCTGTGGAACGGGAAGATGATTATTATCATCCTTTATTTTTATAGCGCTGACAAGGTGTGTGGAACTTAAAACAGATTTTCCATTTTTCACATCAATCCCTGCCCCAATGGAGCTTAAAATCTAATTTCCTTGTCACATTCATGAAACACATGCACTCTAAGGTCAGTTTCATCAGTTATCCCACCTCCACGTTGGGTTCTGGTATGAGGGAGGACACTGAAGCACCTGAAGGAGACTTGGGAAGATGCGAACTCTATGCAATCGAAGAAGGATTCAACGTTATCTACCAGTAAAAGGTAATAAGGCCAACATTTCTTAACATTTTCATTAAATTGTTTAAAAATCATAGTTGGCACATAGGGTCCTCTAGATCCAAAGGGTATTTGACATTCATGTATACCCTGCTCTGGAATTCAACACAAAGGGGCTGGAAGCCTAGAAGGTTTTGTTTGAGCGTTCATGTTAAGGACTCTACCTACCAAACTGAAGACTAAGGGGTCAGTTTACTAAAGTGCGAAAAAATTGAATTTAAGTTTCCGCGTGTTATCGCTGAGAATATTTTTACGCCAGAATATTCGCACCGACTAAGTTTACTAAAGAGCGATGCTCTCAGAAGTCATTGCGATCACTTGCGGTAACTACGTTAGCGAACCAGCTTACGTTAGCGGTAATTTTAGCGAGATGCGCATTTTCTGGCGACAAATTATGTTTGCAAATATTTATTCTAGAAAATAGTCTTGTTTTATGGCGTCAATAATGGCGTTAACTATGGCAATTTTTACTGTGACATTTATGGCCAGAAATGCATCTTCAAAACTCATAAACTTTACTGACTGATGATTATACCCTCCAACAACATTACCAGAGTGACACCAATCAAACATGTATGTATCATATAATACACAAAAGCCGTAAATATCTTGTAAATTATATCCTTATAAACAGTGAGTT
>CM044440.1:21844387-21863564 GCA_024363595.1 Xenopus borealis | reverse complement strand
TGATCAAGAAGGAATTCCCTCATACTTTGAGGGGGGATTCATTTTTGTGACATCATTTATGATCCCCAACTAAGCCTTCAACCATTTCCCTTGCTGCCAGATACGTGCAAGGATGTGTCAAATAAGAATACTTTGTATTACAGCTCAAGTCATTTTGCCAAGTCCTTGATGTTACAAACTGGCCATTTTCGAACATCAACTAAAATACTGTACTTGATAGATGAGGAAAACAAGTTAAAATGAAATAAACTGATTGGAAGGAAGGAATTCCCTAGAGCTCAGCTTATCCAGGCCGGGATGAAGTAACACAAAATAAAATCACAGAGTCATAATATACAAACATCAGATTACACAGGTGTGGACTTACTATTGTCCTGATATCATTCTCAGTGGCCAGTGTGAGGGAAGAATTGTAGCAGCTCGCTAGATCTTGTTTATGGTTTGGACTTATGTGTCCTCTTGCAATAGGCCCAACAGTGTGAATAACATCTGAAAGGGA
Organism: Xenopus borealis; assembly: GCA_024363595.1. Taxonomy (NCBI): domain Eukaryota; kingdom Metazoa; phylum Chordata; class Amphibia; order Anura; family Pipidae; genus Xenopus; species Xenopus borealis. The sequence continues at coordinate 21,863,065 of CM044440.1, read as the reverse complement.
AAAAGGAAGCACACGTGAACATCAGAAAGAATGGGCAAAAGATATTTGATTTGCTTTCAAGTAATAAGAAATACAATATACTAATTATTAGCAAAGATAAATAAAGTACAGGTATGGGACATATTATCCAGAATGCTCAGGACCTGGGGTTTTTTGGATAATGGGTCTTTCTGTAATTTGGATATTTACACTTAGGGGCAGATTTACTTAGGGTCGAATTTCGAATGAAAAAAAAATTCTAAATTCGACCAGGGAATAGTGGGGGAATAGTTGGGAATTAAAACAATTTGAATTCGAATATCGAATTCGAATTTTTTTAGCAAAATTCGATTGATCAAATATTCGAATCGAATTCGAATCGAATATTAGAACGATTTTTAGGGATCGATCAAATTTTTCAAATTCGATCTTAGGGAATGATTCTCATTTTGGTAGGTTTAATCTGGCGAAGTAGGTGATCGAATTTAAATTTAAAGGGGAAGTATTCGACCACCAAATTTTCGAGTATTCAAATAAAATTAAATTCGAATATTCGAATCATTCGAATTCGAATATTCGATGGTCGAAGTTGGTCGAATTTGTCTTCGTTTAGATCAAGTACAAGGTACTGATTTATTATTACAGAGAAAAAGGAAATAATTTAAAAAAAGTTTAATTATTTGTTTATAATGAAGTCAATGGTAGATGGCCTTTCCGTAATTTGGAACTTTCTGGATAATGGGTTTCTGGATAATGGATCCCATGCCTGTACTAAATTCTAAGGAAAAGATGAATAATAGAAATATCCATTGCATCAGTAACCACAATAGATACTAATTAGGGACTTTTTCCCCAATACAATTTGGTTGAGAAATTAACAGATTTGTCAGTTTGTTCTAGAACTTTAATGTGCATTGTTTTGAGGAAAGAATAAAAAATGGTCTGTTGTACTGGTGAAACTTGCAGGTATAATTATTATTCAGCCCTTGCCTTTCACACCAACCCATGGGAGAACTCCCCGTAGCTGTCAGGTGGTGCATTTGGAAAAAAATGGCAACAGGGAAGCCTAAACTGCAATGCCATTTTGCTTGTCAATAGACAATAGGCCTAATGGCCATTTCACTCAGCACTACTTATAATACCTTGGGTAATGGGAAAATACCCATTGAGAAATGATCTTGATTTTTGACCTAGCAATGCTCTTATATGATATTGCATAAAATCGATAGGTCAACAAACGCTAAAAATGAAAATTATTCATTTGACGTAGAACCAGCAAGTTCTTCCAGTGCTGATTATAACCCACTGACTGACGATGCACCCTGAACTGATTTTTGTGCCTGGAACAGGTTGCATTGAGCAGACAGACCCAATTAAAGGTGTTTTTGAGTGAAGTCCTCACTGCTCTTGTGGAAGGGAGTCTAGGTAAAGGACCTCTCTTGTATACTTTTCCTTTTATTCACTAACAGCGTACAACAGGTATGAGATGCTTTATCCAAAAACCTGTTATCCAGAAAGCTCCAAATTACAGAATGGCTGTCAACCATAGACTCCACTTTATCAAATAATTCATTTTTTAAAATTATATCCTGTTCCTCAGTAGTTGAATTAACATATAATCCATCTTTTCTGCAGGCAAAGCCAGCCTATTGGGTGTATTTAATGTTTAAATTATGTTCTAGTAGAATTAAGGTATGAAGATCCAAATTAATGAAAAACTCTTTATCCAGAAAACCCCAGGTCCCACGCATTCTGCATAACAGGTCTCATAGCTGTACTAGGATATCAGTTTGAAAAGTCACCAAACATTTCTATCTAGAAGATATTTTTTTTTTTACATTTGTAACACATGATCATGAGGAAATCATTTTGATTGCAAAAAATATAAGATTAGTAAATAGATTGTCTGCGGAGACAATAGGTGGAAACTTGCTTTTAAAGGAGAACTAAAGTGTAACTAAAGAAGTAGCTAGAAATGTTGAATTATGCTTTGTGATTCTGTACCAGCCCAAGGCAACCACAGCCCTTTAGCAGTAAAGATCTGTGTCTCCCCAGTAGATGCCCCAGTAGCTCCCCATCTTCTTTTCTGCTGATTCACTGATTCACATGCTCTGTGTTGCTGTCACTTACTGAGCTTAGGGACCCACTCACAATATACAGTACACATAGGGGCAGATTTACTAAGGGTCATGGCAAATATTTGGCGAATAAATATTCACCAAAATCTAATAAAATATTTGCCGGTTTTGAGCGCATTTTCGACTATTCGCCAGAATCGTACGATCGAACGATTCTACCAAAGTCACAGAAAAAAACGCTCAAATATTCGACAAAATCGTACGATACAAACGTTTAAAGAGTTCGATCGTACGACTGAAATTCCCATAGGCTTCTATTGCAATTCGGTAGGTTCTGGCAGTCAAATAAAAATTTAAAGGGCAAGCGCTCGAATATATATTTACTCGATCTATTCGATGCGCCCAAATATTCTATATTCAATCGTCGAAAATACTTAATTTGCATATTCGAATAGCCGCACAATCAAATTGAGACTATTTGAGCGAATGTTCAAATCCTTCACACGAATTTAGTAAATCTGCCCCATAGTGTAATAGAAATATAGTCACAATATAAGGCTGATTAGTCATTAATACAGATAATTACTACATGGCAGCACAGAAACCAGAGCAATTAGCATCAGAATTTAATTAACAGTTCGGTAGCATCAGCTTATATTAAAGGTCAACCTCATTTTCTGAGCAGCTGAAACTTAAGGCTGGTGCAACAAGTTCAGTATATACAATAAGGCATTTACTAGGCAACTGATTTACTAGCGATTCATTTAACTTGTATTTATGTTCTTCCACCTCTTTAGATTACAAAGTAATTCTAGTTATATGCTTCATATTCACAATCCATTCAAATAAATAGAAAAGACATTGCCTTGCAAAGCAGGGTTACACAGTAGACCTTGGTGCTGGCAGGTATTGGTTAATGGAGCCTTAAAAACAGCGACTTACCCTACAATATACAGGAGATACAGTACTTAAACTGCCTAATACATATAATTTTAATTCCTAAACAACTTGCCCTTAATCCTGAAGGGTTATTGCCTGGTTCAAATTTGCCCAGTATTTACAGTTGTGCTTATAAGTTTACATACCCTGGCAGAATTTATGATTTCTTAACCATTTTTCAGAGTAGTTTGTGTAGTGATTATGATTTAAAAAGAGTAAACACAGTTGTTTGACAATTAATGGCTTCAGCCAACCACTAACCACGAGTGAATTAAAGTTCTTTAATGACAATAGTCCTGGCTAAGGCACACAGAGCAGTGATTGATGGAACACTGACAAGCAAGCTACTGTAGCTATTATTATCGACTATCAATGGAAAATACTGGTTATCCTTGGTATACCCGGACAGACTGTCACAGAACGCATTTCATACTGTCTAAGCAATAGCGTGTCATTAGAAGAAAATATCACCTCTCTTTTAACTAAGCCTCTTCCCATTTCAATAAACACTTTCAAATTGAGAAGAATGGCAATCATGCTGTCCTTCTACCCACATGAAGGCAGGGCTAAGGAAATGAATGCTTAAGTGTAAAATAATCTTCCGTATAAGGTGTAAAGTAATCTACATACTTGACATTTCCATGGCTCTGGATACAGCCCAATTTGGGAACACTTTACAGTATTCATTCATATTAGCAGCTCCAGCAAATATATTAAACACGCTCCATTAAGAGCAGGTTTTCATTTGGAGTTATCATATTCTTTCTAATGAAACTTTCACTTTTAATTGCAAAAATATTGCAATCATAAATCAGGCACATAAATAATATCAGTGCAAAATTTTAAGAAACTCTAAAATAAAACAAAAAATAAAATAAAACAAAACACTTGGCTTTTTCATACTATAAATTTGACCAAACTCCCTAACCCGAATCCAAAGTTCTAGTTCAGAAAACAGTATGATTCCAATTGCTCTCATTGCAACAAGACCCACAGGGCAGATACTTGTTTCTTAACTGTATAGTAAACTCCCACTCACTGTTGATACTTAATATATACGTACCACCACCTTATAATCCTGAGGTGGTCTGCAAGGGGGCTGTGTTTATGTCCCAATTTCCACACGCCCCTGCGATCTGGCAGGGTGACTTTAACAACACATGGGACCCTTTGCTGGACAGATTGCCTCTCCAAACGACCATACCTTCTGGGAAACCCCCACCTAGAAATACTCCCTTTGCCAGACTACTAACTGAACTGGATCTGTGGGGGGTGGCCAATCCTATGGCACGTCAATATACTTGCCATTCTACAACACACAAGACTTTATCTAGGCTGGACTATGTGTTTGCTAACAAGCTGGCACACTCATATTTAGAATTGAGCATCTGCCACGAGGTATATCTGACCATTCTGCCGTACGTGTACTACTAAACTGGTATGAATCTAAGCCCAAGCCAGCATGGAGGTTCAACGCATTTTGGTTAACCCTGTTCCCTGAGCGGGAGGTGTCGGAACAGGACTGGAACAGTTTTTTGTTACTAACAACCCTGATGCAGACCAAGGGCTTGTGTGGGATACATTTAAGGCATACCTTAGAGGGTCCCTGATTGCACAAGTATCGGCTATTAAAGCGAGAGTGAAGCTGCAGAGGCCAACTTAAGCTCCCAGGCCACACAAGCTGAGATTGCATAAACACAGGCTCCCACAGGCCCTAATTATAACAGGCTTGAACTGTGTGAAAGAGAACTGGGTAACTACCTACAGGTAAAATCTAAACGGAAATTATTCTTTGCTAAACAGAATTTTTTAGAATATGATGAACGCACGGGCACCTTATTAGCACATACAGTATGGCCGAAGTGTAAAAATCCTAGCCAATAGTCTCTCCTCTGTAATACCCTGATCAAACAGGCTTTATGCCCGTGAAATCAAAAGCAGAGGATAGGGCCCAAGTAGTATTGGATGCAGCCAAAGCCTTTGATTCAGTTGAATGGCCCTTTCTCTGGGCAGTACTGGAATATAGGCTGCGGAACAGAATTTATAGCCTGGGTCCAGCTGCTGTATTCCTCTCCTCGGGCTAAGGTTGTAACCAACGGCTGGGTCAATGAAATGGGTCGATACTCAGGCTTATGTATCAATTGGACCAAGTGCAGTATATTCTATATAAGAGAGCACAGACAGCATAGACATCCCCCGGGACAGCCAGTACTTTTAGTAAACAGCTTCCCATATTTGGGCATTTTTATTACTAGAGACCCACTAGGGTACCTGGCAGATAAAATATATCCCTTGTTAAAGTATACCAAGGAGAAATTGCAAACCTTGGGAAAGCTGCCAGTAACAGCATTTTTATTTAATTTGATAAAAATTGTGCTTCTTCCAAAAATACTGTACACAGTAATGCACTAGAAAATGCACAGTAAAGCTCTGATGAAGTGCCTTTAGGTCTGAGCATGAAACATGTAAGGAGAAAGCACTACTGATGGCCACACGATTTCACTGTTTGCAATAAAAGCCACGAGTTTCATGAAGCAAGATTTGTCTGCCTGTGTGAATCGGTTTCATCGATTTTTCACAGTAATGCACTCTCCAGAATTCTTAGAGCAAAAAATATTCCGGACCCTCACTACCCAAGTTCTCACCCTGCTATGGAAAGGCACCAGACCCAGACTCAGACTGCCCGTTCTACAAAACCCAGCCGCCAGTGGAGGATTAGCTCTCCCCCATTTCTACTTATACTATATTGCCTCACAACTAATGCAAATTTCACACTGGTTTCATCCACATAGGCTAGCCAACACAGTGCAGAAAGAATGGGTATTTTGGGACAGGTACCCCTCAGAGACAGAGTATACCAATGCAATACATTAGCAGAACTGTGCCCTGTGTGGAAAGCCCGAACATGTAGCACCAGCCTTGCATGACCATGGTACCCTGTATGTAAAACAACATAACTTGTGACTTTGATGTATAATATGTATGCAATACAATGTAACAATTTATGCCCGATGCCATCTTAATCTCCCTGTGTGTGTTGAAGTTTTTCCCCTTTAAAAACTCTACCATAAAAATTTGAGGTTTAATAAATAGGACACTAAGTGTAGGGTTATAGATAACTTGAGTGCTATTCTACTGTAGGAACTTCTAATAAACTTGCAGGTAACTCTTAATTCATGGGAGCGGGCCTCATACTTCTTGGAGTCACCTGAGCAGGGAGGCCAATTTACCAATTTTCATTAGATTTTTTTTCCCACAAATTTGATCACAAAAACATTGATTGCACTCCCCCCAATCAGTAGCACATTTGCAGAAAACCTGAGTCTGAAAATTGAATTTGTAGAGAAAAACATATGATTGTAATGAAAATTGATTTGTTCCATGACTTTTTACAAATCTGAAAGTTTAAGAAAAACATCCTCTGAATGTTGGGAATAAACCTCCTTCTGATATATAATATTTTGGCAGGTTTTAGCTGCCAATTATTTTTAATTAAAAATAGATTTTTTTTCTCTAAACTTGAAATCTCCAATTCAGTTCTAAGTTCAGAGAACTGAAATAAAAAAAAAAGTGTCACAGTACAGAATGTGATAAGTGGAAAGGTCCCAATTGGACATACAGTATAAGCGTGATAAGTTACCTCACTTGTTGAAAGAGGAGTAAGTTTGAGGATTTTTTGCAGCAAAATGGTTAATCTTAACATTTGCCAATCAAATCAGCAAGGTTTTGCACAGGTAACGATCGAGCCTTTGTAACCTTCTTCTTGTTTTGTATGTAACCCATGCTGATTTCCTATTAAATTCTTTACTATGTGTTAAAGCCATGGGGCATGTAATACATTTCTAACTGGGGAATATAGGTATGGTTATAAATAATTGGTATCCAACCGCTATAACAATACTGTTTGAATTATCTTCTCAGAAAACAACAGACATTCACCTTAACTACATTCTGTCCTTACATTTTTATGCACAGTGGGCAATGTTCTTGTTCCTATAATACAGAGGATGCAATTACTTTAAGGTTAAATCACAGTTTTGAATACTGCACATAGCAAATGATACACATGTCAGTATGCCAGGCTTAATCTTTACAGCTGGATTCAGAAATGTTCTGGTTCAATCTGTTTTGTTGAATGAATGTATTGGATGTTGGTGAATACCAGTAACAACGTTAATGAGAAACCAAAATATACACTGATGTACAGTACCAGGTATTGTTATTCACTACCTGTAAAATTATTCAACTGGGAGCCAAACCCCAGCTTTTTACTGGATATTTGTTTGTTTATAGACATACAGTGTCTGATCCTTACAATAAATTATGACACATTGAGCTGCAGAACTGTAATGAGCCTCCAGCTGTGTTAAGTCTGATTACTGTTAAGGTCAAAACCCAAAGGGATTTAAAAAATGGGACTGTATCTAGCTACAGCCTGTAGCTAGATTAAAGACACAAGAAACCATGCTGGGGCAAATGGCCTCAGATTTAGAAAACAACTAAACATGTTAACAACCGTAGACATTGGGCCAACTGCTGAACAGCTTAGAAGGCAAGGAGTTTGCTTCCAACTCTCAGGAATTGATTTATTAACCTTCAGATTTAAATTTGTACTGCTATTTCAGTTTTTTGCTCTTACAATTTTTTTTTTGTATTTTATAAGGTCAAAAGGCATGAAAAACTTGAATGCATAACTTGGGCATGTAAAAGCTGATGAGGTCATGAGTCAACAGGAGATGTCCTAGACTACTCGGATGAGTAATAAAACATTACTCTACTTCTACTTGATATACCATGACCTGGATGAATGAAAACCTTCATAGGCATGTCTCTTAGGCCAATGTTTTTCGGTTTTTCAGTTTTTTGAGCTTGAAAACTCACTAAATATGCATTTGAAGTATGAGATTTTTTGTACGTTTGACATCACTCTAGGTTTTTATATTAAACATTTTAATAGATAAGCAAACTGAAGTTTTTTTTTTAACTATGAGTTTATTTGAAGTAGAAAAGAACTTCTAGAACTACAAAAATTCTAATTTTTATAAACAGACCTCAAAGAGTGTCCTAACACATGGGGCCCTAGAGTAGACTGCAGCAACAATATGCATACACAAAATGTCTATAAATGTTTAAACATTTCCATATAGACTTGTAAGAATGGAGCAAATTCTAAAGGGCGTTAACAAGACACATAGCTTGACATGTTTTTTTTATGAACAAAATAACAGATTTCCTGTGAATGAGAAGGGCCCTAAATGCTCTTTTGAGCAAACAACTAAAGTTTTGGGGTCCAAAAAAGCCTCTTAATGCATATTAAAGACAGATGTATTCATTACTGAACATTAAGTCACAGAAAGAACAAAGAATTCCACATGTCTCTTGATAAAAAATTGATTGGATGTTAAAAATACACCCCCTGTTGACTTCTTTAGGTTTCATCTGTCAAATGTTTTCATTTGAATTTTCAAGAATTATTTAAATAGCTAAGTTTAAAAAAAAACAAAAAAAATAAAACAAGTTTGTAAAACTCAAACACGCAAAAATTATATCAGGAGAAGCAACATTTTAAATTTAAATAAATTTGCCCCAAATGTATAAGGGAAATGTCATTATTGCCCCCTAAAACCTTTGTTCAAAGTCCTGTCAAAGATCACATTTTATCACTTTCTGTATTTTATTAGGTAGAATTGTGTTGTAAACAAGTATTTTAAAAATGGGCTGTTTAATTTATATAGATAAGAAAAGTAGGCTCTGCTACAGTGACAGAATATGTGCATATAAATATAAAAAGAACACAGAAATGGGAACAGTGACCCAGCTGGCAATTACCAAATGTCTCGGGTAGTGTAAATGAAAATGTGTAGGATACAAAAATATACGAGCAAATATAAATGTTTTATAGTTTATAGTAAACATCCCACTGAGCGTGGCAATAAGATAGCAGGCTAAGTGTAAATTTGTGTACATGTTCCGCCATTCAATCATTTCTTGCATTCATGACACTATGTTCCTGTTCAGCAGGAATACTGTATGGTAATTCATCCAGTCTGTCACTCATAATCCACTCTATGAATTCTAAATACTGGCAGCTCCTTCAAAACAACTGAATTAGAAAGGTATGTGTCTGGCCACAGACAAAGTATCAGAAGTTAATTTTCGGGATGCACCAAATCCACTTTTTTGGATTTGTCCAAATCCGTTGAGGAAGTTTGGTTTGAATACAGATCCAATGTAGGAAGGGTTAGAGAGAACTGCCCTAATTAAAAAGATGTTCACTTCCTTGCTTGTGACAAAAAGTCACATGTTATTAAAGATTTTGATTTGGTTAGACAGGGCACTTAAGATTCCCAAACCAAATCCTAGATTTGGTACATCCCTACCAAATTCATATTTATACAAGTGTATTTAAACAAGTGTATTTACAATAAAACACACAATTATTGTGACAAGAAACTAAAAAACATTAGTGGCCAAATGACAAAATGTTAGCCATAAAAATGAACTAATTCATACTTACTCAGAATTCTTTTTTTAAGCACTTTTACCTTTATATTCTATTTTAAGATAAAATATTTTAAGCTGCTAAAACAGGTATGGGACCCATTAATTGGAAACCAGTTATGCAGAAAGCTCCAGCTTACAGAAAAATCATCTTCCATACAGTCCATCATAATCAATAAAAGTATTTCCTCTTTCTCTGTAATACTAAAACAATGCCTTGTACTTGAAAACTAAGTTATAATTCATACTTATTGGAAGCAAAACCAGCCTAGTGGGTTTGATAAAGATTTACATGATTTTTTCTAGAAAAATTTGAAACTTTTTAAGAACAAATAGTTGGTATACTACTGTGGTGCACATTGAAAGTCCACTTTGTTGTATGGAGGTGGAGCAGGACGATTTCTTTACAAATCATTTGAAGACAGTGCTTGTATTTAATAATTCTTTAGCTTTTATCTACAGTTTATCTTTAGTATTATACAGTGAGCATTTGCCTGGTTCTTCGATGGCATCATCTTATCCCACAATCTGCTGTGATCCAAAAGCACCCCCTACAAGGAGTGTAGAGCATGGAAAAAGAGTGATGAGTTTATAAACACAGTCAACTGTGGAAGGTTCATACCATTTTTTTGCAGTTGATTCAGTTTCTAAGCTTATCACAATTCTTCCACACTCTACACTATAGGTGATTTTGGATCACAACAGATTGTAGGATAAGAATATACTGTAAGGGGCAGATTTTTCTAGTCGAAGTGAAAATTCAAATAAAAAAAAATTAGAATTTTCAAAGTAATTGAATCGAATAGGCCAAAATTCGATTTGAATTGAAAAAAAATTTGAATCGAATTTTAAAATTTGACCATTTGAAAATCTAAGTACTTTTTCTTTAAAAAATAAAATTTTGCCACTTCACCACCTTAAACCTGCTGAATTGCTATTTTAACCTATGGGGGACCTCCTGGCACCTTTCAGAAGTGTTTTGGGAACTTTTTGAAATTTGAAGGATTTTGGCTATTTGATAGTCGAAGTAGCCCAAAAATTACTTTGAAATTTGAATTAAAAATTTTTTAGTTTTATTTGAATTTTCACTTCGACCCTTAGTAAAACAGCCCCTTAGTAAATCTGTATCAGAACCATCTTAGGGTTCATAATTGTCAAACTGGAACATTTTAAGGTCAAAATCTCAGGTGTAGAGCCAGACAGAGTACTTTTTAGGGCTAATCCACACTGGAAGATTCGGGTAGATTTGTCGTCTGGCGACTAATCGCCACTTCTTTGGGGCGACAATTCTCAATTTGGAAAACGCAGCGCCGCGTGTGAATAGGCACAGGTGATTCTTCATTAAGCAGCTGGAAGGCAGGGGGAAGCGGTTCGGGGAGACTAGTCACCCCAAAGAAGAGGCGATTAGTCGCCAGTCGACAAATCTCCCCGAATGTTCCTGTGTGGACTAGTCCTTACTGCTGCCATCAGAAAATGTCCATTCCCACAGGATGGTGATCACTGCTACAAATATCACCAACTGAAATGCTTCATTATATGCTACAACCCAGCAGTCAGTGTGTATAAAATCTGTACTTATGAGAGCTTATATACTGTACAACAGTGCACTGTTAAATCTAGAAGAGTATACCAGTAAGTGTCTTCTGGTATACTCCAAGCAAGGGACCTTGACGTAATGTAGAAAAAATATACACGCATATACATGCAGCTATATACAGACTCTCTCATATGCTTAATACAAACTGCTTACATTTACAATATAATTGTAAACTCCTTTCCCATGCATATTAATACGGTGAGACTGTGGAAGTGCCAAGGATAGCAAATAAAAGCAGTGTTGAGAAGACTCAAGTCTAATAAACATATGACATGTAAGTGCTATTGTTTTGAGGTTTTTGTGTGCAAAATGTGTCTATTGGCAGCAAACAAACATAAAAGGTGAAGTATATTGTCATCACATATTATCCTTTGCCTTAAAACAAATAGAACTAATTAATAGAAGCCCCATGCTGTGCCAATTTTATTAGTTGCAAACAGCGGGAGTTGTTTAGCTTACAAACTAATCATGTGGATCTAATGAAAATTTTCTGAACACCCTGTAAGGTGAATGGAAATTAAAAAAAACAAAAACGTTTTGCGACGCTAAATAATGCATTAGTGTTTCGGTAAAGAGAAGTGCGACACCAGTGCAAGCTAATAAGGTACTTCATTTAGAACTTTATAGCAAGCTATGTGCAGCCCTCTTCGAGCAACTTGATGCTGAACAACCACCGTTTTGTAAGATAGGAATGAGCTCTGATCTGACAACTTTTTGTCCATAAATTCTTCATCTTTGATTGATTTGCTATTTTCTCTGTAAAAAGACAGTACTGTGTAATTAAATCAGCTGAGATAAATCCATATTGATGCCCATTTTACTTTTTTTAGCAGCCTTAAAGGCATAGCACACAAAAACCCCTTATCCAAAAGTTATATACAAATGCAGCTGCAGTCTTGCTAAGATGGATGCAAATGTTGTGCAAATTAACACTGTTCTTGTTCCCAAATACAATCCTTGTATTTTTATATTTGCAGCATGTCCCAAAACATATTTCCTGCTTCTTCTGCTGAATTGTGCAAAAAAACAAAGACAGATGACAGGGAACGCTGTGTGTGAGTGATTCCAGGGTTCCTGCAGTGGGTTGTTCCAACAGGTGCAGCAGACCTGAATTATAGGCACTAAAGTGAATAAAAAGAGTGTTTGTGAATTTGCAGAGAGGGGAAAAAAGATAGAAGTGAGGCAAGAAGGCCATCCTGGGCTGGGCTAAGGGCCTCTTATATATGTACAAAAAGTGGCACTCAAAAAAATCTAATTGGGTCATCAAACATATAGGGGCAGATTTACTAAGGGTCAAATTTCGAATTGAAAAAAATGAAGAATTCAACCATTGAATTAAAAGGGGAAGCAAAATCCTTTGATTTTGAATATCAAATTTGAAGGATTTTACCGAAATTCGATTGATCGAACGATCGAATAGGAAATATTCGATCAATAAATCATTCGAATCGATCAATTCGAACAATTTTATCGATAGATCGAATATTTTTTATTCAATCAAAAATAATGAAACCCAATTCGGTAGCGTTGATCTGGCGAACTAGGTGGTCGAATAAAAATTTAAAGGGGAAGTACTTCGACAGTCGAATAGTCGAATATTCAAATGAAATTTTATTCAAATCATTCAATTCGATCAAATTTTCTAAATTCAATGGTCGAAGTGGTCTTCAAAAACATTAAACAATTTGAATTCAAATCTTTTTGAAATTCGATTGAACTTAACTTGTGAATTTAGTAAATCTGCCCCATATTATAAGCATCAACCTTTATGAATACAACAACCATAAGTGGTTTGTGCCCCAAAGGCACTTAACCATAAGCTCTAATACGTAAGGCTCTCAATGAGTGCACGTGGCAAGGACCTTTATAAGTGAATTTTGTGAACGCCGTGGGTGACCTTCACCCCATCAAAGAAATAATTACTGTGTGACAAGTTTGAGTTAAGTGTAGTAGTTAATCCTAGTTAATTGTTGGCCTCAATTTGCATTCAATTTATGAAAATTATGTTGTTGGAAAACATGGTGCCTTGTGCGTAAAAAAAAAACCAACCAAGTACAGTATCCACTTTGAGCACTGCATTCAGAAATGACCCGTTGAGTCTAAAACATTCAAACCTTGTACTAACAGGGAACTGTCAGTGATATACAAGGGATGCCTACAATTTCCTTTTATAATTATTTTTCATAGATCTTGTCATATAAATGGTTTTGTGTTTTTCTTCTACCTAATGCTTTCTTGCTGAAAATAATATGCAAATTGCTGACTCAAGCTGCAAATCACCCAGTTAAAGCAAAGGGAATTCTGTCAATGACTCAGAGCATGAACGTTTGGAGGAAAGAAAAACAAGTTGGGTTGAGAAGCTAACAAATAAAGGTTGATTGTGAAACATCATGTTATTAAACGAGCATCCCTTTTTTTTAAGTAATGGCAATAATTTTCCTTTTTAGTGCTGTTTGTTTAACTTTCATAGACTCACTTGCAGTTGATTAGCCTAAGCTAAGTGTTGATTAGTTGCGCTTGGATTCTTGTAAGTAAACACTGCATTTAAAAAATAAAAATTCAGGTCTTGACATGATGCAAAATAGTGGACAGCCTGTAACTAAAGAATAAGATGGTTTGAATGGTTCCCTAATAGTACCAGCATGGTGAGCCTTATAGCAACAGGTAAATCAAAGATAATATTTAATGCATTCAACTTAAGTAACCTTAAAGGGATACTGCATCACAAATCAAAACACATCAGTTAATAGTGTTGCTCCAGCAGACTTCTGCACTGAAATCTTTAATTTTGAAATCTGACATGAGGCTAGACATATTGTCAGTTTCCCAGCTGCCCCCAGTCATGCGACTTGTGTTTCAGTCACTAGTTGCTGCTGTATTTATTATTATTAATAACATATATTTCTATAGCGCCAACATATTGCGTAGTGCTTTAAAGTTAATGTGATTATACAACTAAATCACATGAATTACATACATATGGAGTTACATTTAATCACAATCAATGCCCATAAAAAGGTGAAGAAGGCCCTATACAGAAAGAGCTTACAATCTAAAGGTAAGGGAGTTATACATAAGATGTTGAAATGGGCAAGATCGAATTAAGTGGGTGAGAAATGTGGTACTGTAAGTAGTGTTGCATTTGGTAGTTAAGAGTGAGGGTAGGCTTCTTGAAAGAAGTGCATTTTAAGAGATTTCTTGAAAGCAGAAAGGTTGGGAGAAAGTCGGACAGACCGTGGAAGAGAATTCCAGAGGAGGAGAGCAGCTCTTGCAAAGTCTTGAATGCGAGCATGTGAGGAGGTAATGAGAGAAGTGTTGAGTATCAGGTCAGTAGAGGAGCATAGTAAGCGGCTGGGTGAGTATATAGAGATGAGTTCAGAGATGTAGGGAGGGGCAGAGTTATGAAGTGCTTTGAATGTCAGGGTCATTCATTTGAATTTAATTCTGAAGGGTAGTGGAAGCCAGTGGAGGGATTGGCAGAATGGTATGGCAGACTAGGAGCGGTTGCTGAGGTGTATGAGCCTTGCGGCGGTGTTCATTATGGACTGGAGAAGTGACAGTCTCTGGCAGGGAAGGCCAATTAAAAGAGAGTTACAATAGTCTAGACGTGATAAGATGAGAGAGAAGAATTTTGGCAGCATCTTGGGTGATAAATGATCTTATTTAGGAGATGGAAATGACATGATTTAATAAGTAACTATATATGAGGAGCGAATGACAGGGCAGAATCTTGGATAACCCCAAGGCACCGGGCCAGGGGAGATGGTGTAATAATGGAATTGTTAACTATGATGGATACTGCAGGGATGTTACTGGTGTACTGCTGTACTGCATGTTTGAGTGATATAACCCCCTACTTTCCCCCCAGCAGCCCAACAACAGAACAATGTGAAGGTAACCAGATAACAGCTCCCAAATACAATATAACAGTTCCCTGGTATATCTAAGAACAGAACTCAATAATAAACATCCAGGTTCCCCTGAGACACATTCAGTTAGATAGAGTAGGAGAGAGCTGGCTCTTTATGAAAGCTCATGACCAGGCAGAATGACCTGAAATGTTGGTTCAGGAATTAAATTTTATATTGTAGCATGAATTACAGTATATGTAGTGCAAACAGTGTAATTTAGAAATAAAAACTACACCATAAAAATCATAACAGAATCCTTTTAAAAACCTGCAGTTGGGAGAGAATTTGGTGTGCCTTACCTATATAGATTTCCCCAACAAGCTTCCACTAAAACAATATTATATTATATATAGCACTATTGTTTCCTGTAGCACCTTATATAGTTAAGGGCAGGGTCGGACTGGTCCAATGGAATATCAGAAGATATTCAGGTTGGCCCCAACCCTAGTGGGCCCGGCCACCATAGGTCTGTGCTCACTGCGTTAAGCATGATAGGGCGTGTTGGGGTGGAGAGACTGTCTTTGTATGTTTCATGTGCAACCTAAGAGAAAGGATGTTATGGGAGGTGGCTCCAGACAGTCAGTGGTGGCAGGGCATCCTTGAGTTCAGGTCCTCTGCTGGGCCCAATGGTCCCAAGTCTGACACTAATTAAGAGGAAACAAACACTGTACAAAACATTTGACATATACAGAAACACATTTAGACAGAAAAGAAGCACAGTTAACAGGCAATAGAAGAAGGGCCCTCCTCACAAGAGCTTACACTTTAAATAGTAAGTAATGTAGCCAGTGTTAAATGGGAGTGCTGCATTCTCCCCAAACCTGGTCACACACACAAAAGGGCATTGGTAAAAAGGAATGTTTTTACAGCCTTACCTAAAAACTGGTTTGATGCTGTTACAGTTTAATTATAAGCACTCCCAAAAGTCCTAGCTTTTAATGCTGATGATGCTCCATAAGGAAAAAAACACTCTTTTGGATACACTTAAACGCACCAGACAAAAAAATGTGCAGAGAAAGTACGCAAAGATATCATATAAAAAGCTGGGAGTCTCAGCAAGTCTGCATACAGAACGCAAGGTTACACAGTGTTTAATTCAATTATATGCTGGGTAGCCTTGCATTTCTACATCAACCTCAAGAGGAGATAAGTTTCCCAAAGATGCAAGTTCAGGAAAAACTAGCTTAGCTTTTCAAACCTGCATGGGGGAATTCTGCAAATATGCTAAAGTCTGTGAAAGCACAGAACAGCCTTGTGTGGTTAAACTCTATAGGACTCATTTTTGTCTACAACAAAGAGGTTGCAAGTTGCACCATGCTTTACGCGTCATACCAAGCTTCTGTTATAATATTTTATATATTATTTATATATTTGATATATTACCTTTTTTAAATATCAAATTAATGCAGACATATACTGTATATAGATATGGATTGTGAACATAACACTGAATAAGCTGAAGAATCCATGAATTTCATTTTACTAGCAGAACTTTAAGTTAGCGTATTGTATGATCATGGAAACAAAACTAAGACCACACAGGTAGACTTTCAATAAATGTATCAAATAAACCAAGGTGTCTTCCAATATGGCACTGCTCTTCTATGCAATGTGATACAGTCCTATGTGGAACCAAGACCCGGACCCGACCAAACTTGCAATCATCAGCCTGTGACCCGCACCGCAACCTGCATATTTACCCACTTTGATCTGTTACCCAATCCCAGACCTGCAACTGCCTTACCCACAACCCAACCCGCAACACTGCAGCGACCATTAAAAAGGAAGTGGTGCTGTTACAAACTAGAAGTGACATCATCAAAAGTGGGCGGGGACAGATACAAGTTTTGTAAAATTTTAAAAGGAGTAAAATATATAAAATATATAAGAAATTTAGATACGCAAACCAACCCACAACCCGCATATGTACCCGCACCTGAAATTCCTACTCTCATTGCGCAGGGTACCTGCTTTTTTGTAGGTAGCCCACGGGTACCCAACCCGCTACAGGACTCTACAATGTGCTTCCAGGGGGTAGGGTACTTAAAGGAGAAAAGAATAAAAAAGAACAAGAATCTGCCAGTGCTTCAAAAATGTTTTGGTTGGTTTGTTGAAAAATGTACCCAAAAACCCACTAGCCCTGCCCATCGTTTCCACTTCATGCCTGTTGAATTCTCTAGCTAGGCATGGAAGCTGGTGGTACGCAGCACACTGCATTGTAGCATAGGAACCAAGGAACCTGAAAGGGAACTGAAGAGCTGAAAACCGCCATATACAATTATTAAAATTCAAATACTTTTAAAATAGACCTTATATAGATAGAACTTATTTGGTTTTTTTTCCAGCTTTTCTGAAATTGAACAAATCCTTGTTTTAAAGCTTTGGATTGAGCTGAATATTAATCTTCTTGGTAAAATGAATCCAATCCTTTAATGTAATGTGATATCAAAGTCCTGTACAAACTAAAGCAACATTTTTTTAACAGATTAAGGGGCACATTTACTAAAGGTGGCCATACACGTAGAGATCCGCTCGTTTGGCGATGTCGCCAAATGAGCGGATCTCTCCCTGATATGCCCACCTTCAGGTGGGCGATATCGGGCTGATCTGATCGTGGGCCCTAGGGCCCAATGATCGGATAAGTATGGGCGGTGGGATCGTGGGACCGCATCAACGAACAGATGCGGCAGCGATCCGACGGGATTTTTAATCCTGCCCGATCGACGTCTGGCCGACTTTCGGCCAGATATCGATCGGGAAAGCCCGTCGGGCCTACACGGGCCGATAAGCTGCCGACACAGTCTGTTGGCAGCTTTTATCTGCCCGTGTATGGCCACCTTAAGGGTCGAAATGAATATTCAAATAAAATTCTAATTTAAAAAATTCTAATTTCAAAGTAATTTTGGGCTACTTCGACTATCGAATAGGCCAAAATTCGATTCGAATAGAAAAAATTCGACAAGTCGAATTTTTGACACACTGGCCCTTTAAGATCCTTTGAATTTCAACACTTCGCCACCTTAAAGCTGCCGAATTGACATTTTAGTCTATGGGGGACATCCTAGAACCTGCCCTGAAATTTTTTCTAAGTCCTAGAAATTTTAAGGCTTTTTGGGCAAAATACTTTGAATCGTATGATTTGAACTATGCGACCAAACGTTTCGAACAATTTTTATTTGATCAAAAAATTGACCTATTCGATCGAAAAAGGTAATTTTTTTTTTTAATATTTATTTATTCAAGCTTTTTTATTTTTCAAAATTAGGGGGGCACAGAAAGGAAAAGGGGGAAGGGGGTACATATCTCATCGATAGGTTTACAAACATTCCTTGCAATCTTCATCATTCAGTATCTATTTAGGTGTATGGTATACAACAACAAAAAACTTCAGACAACTATTACATTACTAATTGTCAACAAGTTTAAAAGACAATTTTAAAATTAGCGTAGGAGCAATGGTATCAACTTTGTAAGAATAAATAATAATAATCCTAATCAAGGATATTGAGTGGTATTTGTATGGTTATTTGTATGGCTAATGAACCTCATCGAGACGATAAAAAGAATCGTTAGGATTTTATTTTCCTGAAGGTAGAGCTATATTCTTGTTGTATTTGGGGCTATTGGGCTTATTTTTTTTCCTGTAGCTTCAGGAACAGTGATGGGCGAATCT
>CM044440.1:21821247-21843791 GCA_024363595.1 Xenopus borealis | reverse complement strand
GAAAAATAAAATAGAACACGTAAAGCATCATATTACTGTTTTACAAAACAGAGCTAGATAGCGTGCCAGCTACACAGCATGTAAAGCTAACCTAGCATCAGGCAAAGTCTTTCCCCTATGAATGAACTGATGTAAGAGTTTACCTTGTCTTATTTACACCCAACTGGCTCATGTCAAACCAACTCAATTACTTTATTTTTTTACTCTCTGTTTTTTCTTATTGTTCTGTCTATTACTGTCAGAAGCTGACAAAACTGTTTAGAACTACAAATATCCCAGTAATTGTGGGCATGTAAGTAGATACATTCATTAAACTCTGGCTTTACAGAAATTCACCAGCTTGTTTTGCAGGAATCAGGGTATAGAGATAACTGAAGTCCCACATGGCAGAATGAGATCTAACATCGAGGTGCTGTGAGTAGAGAAAGCATATACTTCAAACTGGAAGAACTGCTGTGAGAAGGGAATATAAAAGCGATCTCCACAAAGTTCCATTAATAAGCAAGATATCTAACGTTACCTTATTTTTTTTTTTTTTTTTTTTTAACTCCTGTCTTTTTTTTTAAGAAAAGCCAATTAAATGAACATCTGTGCTTGCTGTGAATGCCTAATCATACTGTTTAAGTTAAGAATAAATGTAACAACCAACAGTATTCCTAGAATCTCTTTCATTTTCTCCCATTAGGAAGGGAAACGAAAAGAAGTTTTAATGGCAATGTATTTATGAAACAAGCTTGGTAGCTGGTTCAGCTGTGAAACAAAGCAGCCCTGTAGACCCCAGGAACATCTACTTTTCAACAAGTAAAACAAACTGTTTTGTATGATGGCATTTACAATCAATTTGAAGCCGATGATCCTTTTTCTGCCTCACCGGACACTTTGATATATATGACAATATTCCCAGCTCCCCCTACAACCTCTATAATCCTCAGGTGGTTCCATGGTAGGGAGTGATGTTGGATCTGGTATTGTATGCATCTGATTTATTTTGTACTGCACATTTTTTTGAAATTACAGTATTTTTCTGTAGCATGCATTGATAAATGAAATGGCATCTGTTATTCCATCAACGTATTTTAATCCTCACTTTATGGGGTATAAGCCATCCTGATAGTTTTCCTATTATTCCCTGCAATAGTAATAATGAATGGCTCTAATCCTATTGTGCATATATATTTATGTACACCCAGTACATCATCTAACCACAGAGTTCATTAAAGCTAAGCCACCTATTGCTTTGTCTGATTTATATTTGAGCATGAAGTTCGCTGCTAAAATATTAATATTTAAAATATGTGGAGATCTGGATGAATTTTTCAAATTGCTGCTTAATGAAACCTTTCGCATCCATGATCTTAGACAAGTAGCTCATCCATGTTTTATTTCAGCATAACTATAGGTAGAATAATAAGACTAAAGAGAACATAAAATTTGTAATTAGGTACAAATAAACATACTGCTTTTCTAAGAACTAGGGCCAAATTCACTAAAGAGTGCAACTTCACCAGCATCTGCTTCACTCACATCGCAACACTTCACCAGGTGTATGTTCACCAGAATAATGCGAATTCACTAAAATGCGAAGTTGCGTCCATGTCGCTAAATGCTGGTGAAGTTGAGCTAGCATTACTTTGTCAAGCAAAGTTGCGCTAGCATTGCCAAATTTGCATATTGCAGGAAGTTAAAGTTCAATGGACGTATATGTTGCAGCAAATACATTACATTACACATGCCTGGGAAACCTTAATAAAAGGAAATAGAGTTGCTATATTGCCCTACACATGTGCCCACTGTACAGTTTATATTCCATATGTTAGGAAATGTAGGGGGGGAAGCCGGGTACTTAAAAAAAAAATATATATATATATAAAAAATTTTGCAGCCTATCAATTTTAAGGATGCTTGCGTTTTTTTGGGATTTTAAAAATTATTTTAAAAACTAGTTTTTGTTGAACTCCTATCTACTCTATTGCACTTCGCCTGGTCTGCGGTGGCGAAGGCAATTCTGGCATTAGAGGTAACATTCAGTAAAATCCACATTTTAGTGAATTTGCATTTTTACCTCCCTTTGCCAGAGCGCAAATTCACCTGGTGTAAGGAAGTAAAGTGTCTAGAGTCTATCACCTTGGATACCGAAGTTACGCTAATGACCATAAAACCATAAAATCTAAATCATAAAATTGTTAATTCACGACAAATATGTGGTTTTATGATTTTTTCAGCAGTTTTCATTTCTACTTTTTTTATTTGGATCTTTGAATAGTTTTCATGGCATTTGCTTTTTTAGATAAATAGAGTTTAATTGTGGTTTCAAAATCCTCTAAAACCATAAAATTTTTACTTTAATAAATCGGGCTCTTATTGTCTGCAGAATTGCATACCTGATGCCATTAACCCAAAGCTACCATCACTGTAATGGTTTGGTTAGTTTTGGCTTGCTGCTCAAGTGCACTTTGATGTTATAATCACTTGCTTTTGAGCTTCTGCAGGCAAACTGAAATTGGGACTTCAAGCATTTGGACAGTTGCAAGGAGTATACAAAACAACTACAGTACAAGCCATTAGTCATCTGAGTTTTTAGGTTTTATATCCCTTTTGGGGTTGAGTTTATAATTAGTTCCCCCTCTTTGTTTATAAAAAGGTAAGAGAAATCCTGATGTATCAGTTCCAACTTTTTCTAGCAAATAAAGTTTTTTTTTCAGATCTTTTATTTGAACCTCAGAATGGGTTTTATGATGTAACTAAAAAGCATAATAGACATTATCACCTTAATTAGTATTGCGACTACTCATGAGTGATTTTTTTTCTGCAGGCATGGATTTGCAGTGAAATTCCATACTTCACCATCTGCAAATTATTCTGTGAAACTGCAGCAAAAACCCCCATGAAAAAGTCACCAAGACACAATTCTCACAGAGACAAAAACTTTGTCATAAGAAAAAAAGCCCTTTGACTTTAATGCATTTGGACAAAAAAGTTACTAAGACAAAAAGGGAAAAATACCCATTGGTTTTAATGAACCAAGAGCGAAAGAAAAAATTGTTGCCCTTAAAAAAATGTTGACGCCTATTGACTTTAATGTGTTTGCAAAATCTTCAGCGAAGATAAACAGGACAAATTTGCTCATCGCTATTTCAGACTATTCTCCTGGCCACTGCTATGAGGCTACTTGATGCCTCTTAGGCAAGGGGGTATATTTATCAAAGAGTGAAGTTAAGAGTGAAGTTCCGCCACTAGAGGGAAATTCCACCGCTCTCCATTCATTTCTATGTGATTTTTAAAGGCGTATTTATCAAAGGGTGAACTTTCACTTCGGCCATTGATAAATAGGCTTTTCAAAATCCCATAGAAATGAATGGAGAGCGGCGGAATTTCCCTCTAGTAGCGGAACTTCACTCTTTGATAAATTTACCCCTATGATTCCACATAAATATAGAACTGTGTAGTTAATCTTACCATATACAACTTTGGTTTTCAGAGGTTATGCCCACAATTGAGAGCCTATAGTCTACACTGTCTTTACAAGCTCATACAATAC
This sequence comes from Xenopus borealis, assembly GCA_024363595.1. Classification (NCBI taxonomy): domain Eukaryota; kingdom Metazoa; phylum Chordata; class Amphibia; order Anura; family Pipidae; genus Xenopus; species Xenopus borealis. Next base: position 21,840,253 of record CM044440.1, on the reverse strand, counting down.
CAGCAAGGTATGCATTTAATCATTAAACAATTGCTTATTATTACATAATATACAGTTAATAACAGAAATTCATATACACTTCACACTGCAGCCCACATGTTGTTTATACAGCCTCAAATCTTAACCCCCTGAAGATGAGGCTTAGCAAAACACAAACTAGGTTTTGTTTGTGTAAAAGGTTATGGACTAGATTCTCTTAGAATAGCTTTAGTTTTCTGATTTATATGAATTTTGGGAGTTGGAATTACAGTGAAAGCATATATTAAGAAATAGATTATGAATAAACTATAAGAAGAAATTGTGGAGCCAAAGAAATTGCAACAAGTTTCTATAATACCACATAGAGTATTCACTTCTCAGTTGTAAAAAAACCCTCTCTTGGTGTCCAACGTAAGTCCTGGTTTGTAAACTAATATTTTGGACCAACAAATGGAAACAGTTTTGACCTAAGAATACATTCTCATGGACCCTCATTGGATGCCATGGACTGCAAAGTTGCATTTAAAGTACATTTATGCAGTTCAAAAAAACAACAGCTTTCCCCATTAAATAGTCCCTTCTTAATAAATTAAAATCTAAAGTTAAAAAAAATAAAATTGTAAAGCTTTTTTTTTCACCTGATACAAGACAATGAAAATTAACTGCTGTGGATTATTACACCTGGAAGGCAACATTTAAATGAGTTGCAGGAAAAGGGCACCTCATTATAAAGTTTTTAATTTCTATATCGACATTAGGTAAGGACAGAAAATGACAATGGGCCGGGGTAGAATGTCAGCACTGATATACTACAACGTTTCTTTATACGCATATTACAATTCAGAAGAACTAATAATAAAAAGAACTATGCTGAGATGATGAATTGATGGTATGCAATTAGACCTATTAGAATTCATGAGACTTGACAGGCAATAATCAAACCACTTTCATGCTGCCCACTGCAATTATCTCTGCACTTAAGAATCAACAAAGCACATAATGACTTACACCCGATTAAAAGATTAATAAGAACTGGAATTCTAAGTTTTTTTTTTCCTTTGGCTGGGAATTTGGAATATTTTCCTTAACTGTATCCAATAAGACTGTGAAAGCTCATTGGCAAGATATAAATGCTCACCAAGGGAGCACATTGTACCAAGCCGTAGGAATACATTGCTGACATGAATCCATGAAATAACCATCCATGCAGAATAATTAGAGGTTTACAGGAATAGAAAGGAATACTTTCTTCTCAATAAAAGAGTTTGCTTAACATTTAAATTTTTATAGACCTTATTTGAAAAAAAACGTCATAAAAGCAAAAGGTAGGTAAATTAAATTGTAAAGAATTAATGATTGCATCTAAAAATACATGTGAGCATATGTAATAATGAAAAAACTACTATATACGGTATCAGAAAACTAGGTTTGGTTGATTTCATTTCATTGATTTCCTTACATGTTTCAGGAAACCTATTTCTGAAACTAATGTTATTCCAGCTCTGATGTCACTAATATAACAGGTTAAAGAAAAGTGCAATTGTGTTCAAAATTGTATAAAGTGTTTTTCAAACAAGAATATGGGGGTTTTGATTAACAAAGGGCTAAAATGTATAATATTCTCCATAAGAGAATTAAAAAGAAAAAAGTCATCATATGAAGAGGATGTTTCTGCCTCCAAACTCAAAGTCATTTAATAGTCATATTGGCTGAAGGTTTGAGATGATTTTCACATTCCTTTAAGTCATTAAGGTTTAAGTCATTATGTGTTTTGTTGATTAAGGATAATTGCAGTAGGAAGCACAACCAGTGAATGAAAATCTTCATAGACATATTTAGATAAATGTTTCTAGATATTTGTTCTGTCTGGGAACTATTGGGTATTTTCTTTAACCTGTATTTCCTAAAAACCCTTCTATTATTTAGACTGTATACTCAATTTATTTCCTTTTGTTCGTCTATTTCTTGGCTATCTGTTCTCATCTTCAACCCTGTTATTTTGTGTTGTTTCAATTAGTTTTTGAAAGTAATTAAGCAATTTCTATCTGAGGGCAGTTCTACATGGTGGGTTCTCACATGATTTTGCCACCCAAGGATTTTCAGCTCAGCAACTGGTGATAGATTGCTCAGAATAACACCTCTCTGATTTATTTCCAAGGCAATGGCCCGAAACCTTTGGTGCACTCAATTGTTGCTCAAAAATTCTCTCATATGTTCGAAAATGGGTCAATAATTCCATAAAATCCAATTAGTAAGATTGCACTGTTTGCAAATTCATTGTATTTGATTTAAATACAGTCCAAACATTGTCACCAAGCTAATGATATTTTTAATTAGCATTACAGATTTTTATACTGTAACCTTAACTTATATCCAGGTGGCTAATTGACTATAAAATGCCTTGGTGACTGCACAATTTATATATTACTACTACCAAGGCACAGCTGGACTGACTTCTTTTAGCATGGTGAAGCACAACAGTTATGGTCTGCAGTGCAGCAGATATAGATATGTGCTTAGGATAGCTCTACCTGAGCACAGCTGAATTACTTTTATATCTAAAGCTATCCCTTATGGATATTCCTGGTGGACTACAGCACCCGAGGCATACATGTACCCTTATGAAAAACCTTACTAAACACAATTGGAATAAAATAGCGCAAATGCACTTGTCCGAAAGCAGCAATAAAAAGAAAACTGTGCAAGATGAAGGTGGTAAGATTTATAATTTTTTTCATTGTTAAGAACTAAAGCAAAAAGGGGGTTGGCTACTACTGAGAAAACATTCTGTATTAATTGAGACATGGCAAGTGAAGGTGGTGATTCAGATTCCAAGTAATCTTTTTCAATATCTAAATAGCAAACATCTTTCCAAAATCTTTGGTCTTGCAGAAATCCATTAACATTTCTTGATTAGCTGCCAGAGCTGATTTATTTACAAATACATAAGGCTCTTTCAGAATATTGGAAAACAATGAGAATCCTCTGCGTTGCATTTATAAGCATCTGCAAGTTTCTGCAAAACTGTTGGCTTGTAGGTCAGCTCCAGGCCTCCGCAAAGTACTAAAGAACATAGGAAGTGTACTTAAGTGATATAAGAAGATTCAAAATACTCAAGCTCTGCTATCGTTTACAATCTTAAAATTATGATGGATCAAAAAAGTGATTTATGAGACCCTCATATATACTTTCAAAGAAAAATGTAAAGCAGTATTTTGTTATAAGTTAATGTTTGTCCAGCTTGCTTTATGGACCCTTTCTCATGTTTTTTTGTTGATTCTGTTGGTGATAGGTGGCAAAATAGAATTAAACTGTGAGAGTAGACAACATGTTGCAGTAGAAATTCACATTCTAGAAGAATAACGAGTTTAAATTACTCTAGCACTATAACAGTCTATAAACTGGGTTCACCCTCAAGAATGGAGTAGCAATGAGCTAATCTGTCTCATTTTGCTTCACGGAAAAGGTGAGCTTGAAAAACATCTGTGTAAAAACAGTGCTTTTGATAACACTTTTTATCCCTCTTTGCACGCCAGGATTTCTTCTCTGCTTGTCCCATTGATAACTGAAATATTAATGGCCTTGTAGAAACTTTTCAATTGGTATTAATTCTGTATATTTTTTCATTGTTTGCTTTCAATTCTGCCTTTTCTATATTGCTCTTTAAAACAAAACTGGTGCTCTATAAGGCTACTTATAGCCACAGAACAAAATGTGAAATAGTTAAAAAGTAAAAACAAGTCCAGTTGCATTGGACATTGGTCGCATATTGGTATATATATATATATATATATATATAGAGAGAGAGAGAGAGAGAGAGAGAGAGAGATATTTAAAAAGAATGCTTCAGTGCTTCAGTTGACTTTAGTTATGTTTCATAAGGTATGAGGTGTTGCAAAACAATAACAATTTTTAGCTCTAGTTGGGTGAAAAATATATATTTACTTTTAAAAGAATGCAAGGTTTTTGTTCTATTTCTGTAAGGATTACAATACAGCTAACTTTTTCACAGCTTTTAAGGCATAAAACATTTCACACGGATTCATAAAATAAGCTCCTGGATTTGGTTAAGCCTGGCAAATAATAATCAATCAATTAGAATAGCTGTTTTTCAAACTAAATTACAATCCAGCTAAAAATGTCATTATAATAGCTCAGTTATGAAAAAAGCAACATGCATCTGATTTGTATATTAGTTGCTAGGCTAAAGGCAGCACTGAAGACGAGGAAGAGTAATTGGACAGAACACCTCTTGTAGCTCTTATAGTGTAGGTTCAACGCCAATGGGGAACTGCTGCTTCAGGGAACAGCAATTCATTACAAAATTCCACTTTATAGTAAGATAAAAAGGAACGTGTTTGTTAACTGGACCACAAATGCATAGTATAGGTTTGGAACCTGTTATCTAGAATACTTGGGACCTGGTGTTTTCCGGATAAGGGATCTTTCTGTAATTTGGATCTTCATACCTTAAGTCTACTAGAAAATCATGTAAACATTAAATAGGCTGGTTTTGTTTTCATGATTAAGGGCAGCTGTGCCTGAAACGCGTTGAGCTGTTCCATGTGGCGTGTATGATATGCTTCTTTTAATGGATTAAACAAAGAAAATCGTCCGCTAGGTGTGCGGAACCACATTTTTTCTATTTTCGCCTTTCTGTATATGGTTTGGGACGCTATGGATTTCCAGCACCCGCTGCTTTCACAATGTTTGCCGACTTCCTTTCAGTGACTTAATCGTGGTGAGTCTGAGCGGTTTTTTTCTTAATTATACTGCCAGTGTGGCTAGGCATACGCTCATGTAATCACAGCATGACATGTTGAAAGGCACTGTTCTGAGCCCAAAAACACTTTATATTTCTAAACCTTTAAATTTTTGAGGTATCCATGTAGGTCTACAATATATAGTAGTCAACACATATAAATGAATTACTTTGGTGTTTGTTAAGTGTAATTGAGTTTATGATTCTGACCTATTCCTTGCTTTATCTTTTCTGCCTACTACTTTTCTGTTTGCAGCCTTCCCTGACCTTCTTGACTCTATTCGCTCCAAACCTGACCTTGGCATGTCTTATGATTTTACCGATTCCTTCTTGCACAACTCCTTGTTTTAAAAATACCACACAGGTTTGGCTTCCCCTGGGGGATGGCACAGTTACTAAAGAGATACAGCTATATAGCCATGATGGAACAGCAATTATCAATATAAAACACATTAAAGGAGAAACAGATTGTCATGCTCTGCTGGAATTCGAGCCAGGGACCTTTGGGTTTCTGGCTCGATGCACTATCCATTAGGCCAGGAGAGCAGCCTGTAGGGATTCTCTCTATAGATTTCCTGGTCTCTGCAGCCCCAGCCCAGCAGCAACCTGATTTAAGGCCAGCCCTCCGCGCACACCTTGCCGGAGCATTATTAGGCCTCTAGTACTGTGGCAGTGTCCCTGACTAGTTCCCTTAGCTTTTGCCTCGCCTTGTCCTTCCTTCTTGACTTGTCCTTCCTTTTTGCCTTTTTTCCTTGCCTTGTTATCCAGTCCTCCTGCTCTTACCCTTGCTATCCAGCCCATCCTGCTCTTGCCCTTGCTATCCAGTCCTCCTGCTCTTGCCCTTGCTATCCAGTCCTCCTGCTCTTGCCCTTGCTATCCAGTCCTTCTGCTCTTGCCCTTGCTATCCAGTCCTCCTGCTCTTGCCCTTGCTATCCAGTCCTCCTGCTCTTGCCCTTGCTATCCAGTCCTCCTGCTCTTGCCCTTGCTATCCAGTCCTTCTGCTCTTGCCCTTGCTATGCTGTCCTCCTGCTCTCGCCCTTGCTATCCTGTCCTCCTGCTCTTGCCCTTGCTATCCAGTCCTCTTGCTCTTGCCCTTGCTATCCTGTCCTCCTGCTCTTGCCCTTGCTATCCAGTCCTCTTGCTATCCAGTCCTCCTGCTCTTGCCCTTGCTCTCCAGTCCTCCTGCTCTTGCCCTTGCTCTCCAGTCCTTTCCTCCTGCTCTCGCTCTCCAGTCCTTTCCTCCTGCTCTCGCTCTCCAGTCCTTTCCTCCTGCTCTCGCTCTCCAGTCCCAGATATCTACACCCGCACCGTCCTCTCCCATCAGTCTGTTCCTGTCCCGATCCAGTCTGTCTACGCCCTCATGTCCCTGTTCCACCCTACTCCTTACCGGTTTCCTAGGCACAATACACTCTTGCCTAAAGGACTCACACCTTCCCCTTCAGACTCTACAGTGCCCCCTACCCAATCCTTGACACAGATACAGTCACCCATATTTCAAAAGCATATTGCAAGTGCAATAAGGTCTCTAAAAGCAAAAGAACATGCTGATGATATAGTTTAGGAGATTTATTTCTATCATTTTTGCTCCGTAGAATGAATTTAGAAATTAGGGAGTACAGTATACATTGCTTTCATCATGTGTGGTGTCAGTCCTGTTCAGTCATTTAATTCAATGCATAATGGCAGCTAGACAGCTCTACATTCATAAAGGATTGGTGAGGAGGCAAGTAGATGCAAACCCCTCCCATCATTTACCTGTTCCCTATTTTTCATGTCATTCAGGCATGCAAGTTAGGATGCAGGCTTTAACATGGCCATGTACTTACCGCATGCCTTATGGGAGGAGACAGTCAAATGCTACTGTTGGTATTGGTTAATCTATGGAAAACAGTTGTAGCATATAATATAGGGCAATGTATGCTATTCAGTGCAGTAACTAGTAGTAACTGGGATGGAGTGGGTGTGATTGCACCTAGCACCTCCCTTATTATAAGGCACATTGGAGACACAGCAATGTGGCAATCAGTACAGATGGAATATACAGGTGACCAAAGGGTGGGGAGGTCACTAAAATGACTACCTGGTTGCAAATCCGGCACCAGGGTCCATGTGAGACTAGTTATGCCACTGATGTTAGTGCACAGCTAAAAAGGCCTTAACAGAAAAAAGCAATCGCCTTACCATTGAAAGTGAGATCCAGATTCTCCAAACAATGATCTGTTTCAAACACCTAGGGGGTCTATTTATTAATCCTCAAATTTTTATGGTTGATTTTTAAGGAGCAAAAGTTTTTTTTTTTTTAAAGATGTAATATGCTAAAAACCCAAATCTGAAAGTACTCCAACTAAAACTTGTAAATGTCAATGGCAGATGTTCCCTTTGTTCAAGGGTTTTGGGCTGTTTTGACACTGTTTTTTTGACGATTCAAAATTTTGTCACAAAATTTTGTCAAGATTTTTCCTACACATAAAATTTTCTTCAGATTATTAAGTAAAGTAAGAAAAATTGTGGTTGGGAGTTAGGTCAAATTTTTATTTTTAATGTAATGAGAAAAAGTTTTAATAAATACCCCTCATACTGTTCATCATCATCGCATCAGTCAGGAATAACTACATGAATTTTACAATGAACATATGTAACTTATACTTTTTGTAGTGTCTCAAAATTGCTGGATAAAAATTCTCATGTAATGGGGAAATGTAGGCAATTGTAACTTTATAAAAAAAATAGCTTATGGCTTGCCTTGAAAAGTACTATATACTATTTTACTGCTGATCAAGGGATGTTCCCATTTGCTCAAAATTAACTATGTATCTATACATTTTAGACATTTATTTGGAATCTTTTGCACTGGCGTGAGATATTTTGAAGAATGCTTATTTTTTTATGTTCCACAGTCTAGAATACTTGTGACTAATAAAAATAACAAATAGCTTCAGGGAAAAATTGACGCACTGTGCATTCTTAGATGAAAACCAGAGTTTAAAGCAGCATCCAAGCTGAAGCACATACAGCATAGCCAAGCACCCACCAAATACAGTAATCAGGAGAAACTGAAAAAAAGGTGACAGAGAAAAGGCAGAGCCACCGTATTTTTGGAGTAATATTCAAAATCAGAGAAACCTACAATTTGAGGTTAGGATAAAGCACTTTTAAATTGGAAATTACATAATGTAGCATTGTATGTGGTTTATTGAAGTTTTCAGGCACAGAGACTATAAATCAGGCTCTGGTAGGGCTTACTGTTGTGTAAAATTTAACTAATTTGTCTCATTATTTTTCATTTCAACTCCCCTAGGCTGTTGAATATGACTCACGTTCAGTTGTCGAAACACAATTTAGGGTGAATATGAAAGAACCATTTAGAGAAAAATATGTATGCATGTTCTAAATGAAGAAATGATTGTGTTTATTCCCAGTGTTTATGGCTGACAAGAAGAAAAACTTCTCTACTAGATAAATGGTATTTTGCCTAATTTATTAGTACTCCCTCTGGTGTGAACAGAAGTTTTATTCAATATCTGTTATTCTTCTCCATGAGAACAGTTAGGGTTATTTCAAGCAGACAAAAATGGCTCATGAGCAGAGTTTTAACCGATTACCATTTTATTGATGTATTAACTATTGACCAACAAACAAAGGCAGAATTATCATTGGTGTAGAAGGTGTTGACATTTTGGAATATACACTTTTATGGTATGAATTCTAAATATGAGATTTTTCAGTCAAATCTGAGAAATTGGTATGCAGCAATATTCCTGAAGGGTCTTCTCATCAGCCATGCCATGTACAGTACATGAGCTGTTTATGTTATTGTCAGGTATACTGTAAAAGAGTATGGGGAAGGCCCACCAGGCTTACTATTTTATTTTTACATGAACCCCTTGTATAGACCCCACTAATATAGGGTTGAAATGTGTTAAGTGTTCTATTTTTGGATATTTTAACCTAATAAACAAATATTTATTTTAAGAGGAATCCCTTAACTCTCATACTGAGATAAAAGGAAGATTTTTTTTTATGGTGAGACCCATAGGTCCCAAAAGAGCATAATTTGATTGGATCCTTAACTGTAAACCTACACATACCTACAATATTTTGGTTGAATTACATCACCAATGTGAGAGGGTCTTAATTGGATTGAAAACTCATGAGCATAAACGTTCATTAAAGGTGTCTGCAATCTGTACTATTCAAAAGAATCATTATTAAGAGGCTAGGTCCAGCAGCCAATCTGGGTAAAGTTTTCACAGGGACACATACCCCAGGCTAGGAAGAGAAAATAATGGGAAGATCTACACTTGATCTAGGAGTGGCAGATAATATGTACACGGAGATGTGTGGATAGTGAGGAAGCTCAGCCGGCCTAACATGTTCAATAGCAACTGAAATGCTATCTGATTTCGTAACATCATTGTTTGGCTCAGAGTTGAGCATTGATGAAAATAAAGCTACACAGAATGAGGCCTCATGTTAGCCATCAAGCTATTTGTGACAACAAAATTAACAGTATATGGTCCAGTATATTTTTTTTAATGGTTTTATAAAAAATAATGACAGCTCTCTTCAACTCCAGGACAATGACAGAAACATGAAGTTCTCTGAACCCCTCCTGGGAGTTCACATACTGCACAACACTGGCCTACAACAATGTGTGGTAAGGTTAGTACTAGTACTAGGTACTGGGAAAGTCCAGGATGGAGCTTATTTATGTCCCAGGTTCCTAGCAGACTTGTTCCGGGACTGCTAGTCCCGTCCGGGTATTTTGTGTTTTCTTGAGGCATCTCAGGTGGCTAAATAAAAAGGTAGCTCAAGCCAGAGTGGAGAACTCCAGTTTGGGGCAAAAGACACTCACCGAGAGGATTGAAATAACCACAAAATTTGGGATTTTGTATTTTCCTGAATGTTCTCTGTTTTGGGGAGACAGGTGGTAGCTCTACTCCTGATTAGTTAGGAAAACTGCTCTGTGTTAGTTAAAAGCCCATTAAGTGACAAGGATTTTATTTTGAACTGTTTATTTTGTTTATGTGAAAATAAACTGCCAAAAAGAGACTACACTCTCATGAGTTGTTATTGTGCCGTGGACCGTTCAACCCCAGAAAGCTGATCCCAGCTACCTAATCCCTGACAAATGATACAACTATGATGGCTTATAATAAGAGTATTGCATTACATTTCTGGATATTACATCTCTTAATACTTCTTACAAGTTTTCCTGAAAATAACAGAGAGAAGATGAAATCCGACTGAGTTGATTGGCAATATGTGCCTGTCTTTAAAGGGATCCTGTCATGCAAAATGCATCAATTAATAGTGCTGCTACAGCAGAATTCTGCACTGAAATCCATTTCTCAAAAGAGCAAACCGATTTTATTATATTTATTAGATTTTGTCAATTTCCCAGCTGCCCCAAGTCATGTGACTTGTGCTCTGATAAACTTCAATCACTCTTTACTACTGTACTGCACTTTTGAGAAATGGATTTCAGTGCAGAAGTCTACTGGAGCAGCACTATTAACTGATGCGTTTTAAAAAAAAAATCATGTTTTCCCATGACAGTTTCCCTTTAATTGAAATAAATAAATGTATCATATTGTTCCATTAGAAGTGCAACAATACTTAACATGGATTGGCTTTCCTTTCCTTGCACTTCCAGATTTCCCCATGTTAAAGTACCTTGTTTGGCTTGATCTCACCAGGGTTTCTACACTCGCTAGCCTCTTTGTCCCATCCTCATAGGGGTTTTAGCTTGTGTGAGCTGTTTGTGGGAATAATTTTATAAGCCTTCAGGGCCCCCATTTGAATTAAAGCTGATAAAAAGATAATCAATAGTGATGGGCGAATCTCCCGAGATTCGCTTCACCGAAAAATGTGAGAATTTTCAGAGAAATTCGTGAATTGGCGAAAAATTCGCGAAACGAGTCGCGGGATGCTTTTGACGCGCCACGTCGTTTCCGACGCGCGTCGCGTCGTTTTTGGCGCATCGCGTCACAAACGACGCTTGACTCGTTTTTCCCGTGAATTTTCGCTAAGCGAAATTTCGCTGGCGATTCGCGAATTTATTCGCCAGCAGCGAATCGCAGGAATTCGCCGCGAATTCGCCCCTGGCGAATAAATTCGCCCATCACTAATAATCAAGGTAACTGAGCAAGCCATTTTAGATCCAAGCACAAGGCAGAAGTGAGGCCATACAGCTGAGCTAGCAGTCATATAGTCAAGAAAAAGCTTGACAATTCTTGCTGGCTGAAATTTCAGTACACTTTAAAACTATAATAACAAAAATGTAAAATTTTGCTATCAATTGGTAAACTCTATTACATGAAACTACACTAATAAACTTCCAGCTATGCAGTTTTCGTACTGACTTGTGTTTTTCCAAGTGAGTCCCCAAGGACTTGTCTTAGATTTGTATTTATTTATTTATTTATTTAAATGTACTAGGAAAAACAAAGTTACATTTCCAGTTCCTCATTCATGCTTGTACTGTATATACAGTATAAGGAAAATTAATACAGCAGAATTTCCCTTGGTTATCAAGAAAAAAGTAACCAGTATATTAAGCCAAATTTCCCTGACTGAAAAAAGTTTACATTTGATTTATACTTCCTTGCCTGTTTATATAGTGTGCCTGTATGTACTGTAAGATGAGAATGAAACTACCAAATGCAATAAATTGTAGCATAACAGGCCTTCTTGAACCAACAATGGAGGACCAGCAGAATGACATAAAACATAAACAAATGACATTTCTTACTCATATTCCTTGATTACATAAATTACCCAAATTACAAGAGCTGCTTTTTTACTTAGATCCCATATAATTATACGATTAATCAATTACCTTTGTTGTCCGACTGAAAGCTCAACAAAAGCTAGACATGCACATGACTGCTTCTTCTTATGCTTAATGTCAATTCCTGAACAGAAGAAGCATCATCTCTGAAGGTAATTCTTTTTAAAGATTTCAGAGTTACTGAAAATTTTACAATAATAACCAGGTATTTTGTATTGTCGTATACAATCATTTGCATTCTTTTCTTGGATTAAAAATTGGATTAAAAATTGATACTGTAATATGCCTCCAACATTGGTAAAGTGTCCTTTTCACACCAAACCACCATATTGGTTACAGCTTCTCAAAAAATTAGCAAAAGGTAGAGGTACAGTACTCAGAAGTCAACCAATGACCTCATATCTATCATTACCAGCCTGTAAAAATGATCAAACTGTTTACCAGTTTTCAGTAATCAGATCCCATTAAAGGGTTATCTGCCACCAATAGAATATTTTATTAAACCTGCAGCCTAGGTTTGCTCAATGCATTATTATGGTAGGCAGCAGCACATGGAGTCAAATTTGATTACTAGTGATGAGTGAATCTGTCCCGTTTCAACAAAACATTTGTGAAACTGCAAAAGAAATCACAAAGTCATTGGATGTTTTTCTTGTGGCAACTTTTTTGTCCTGGCAATATTTTATCCACCATATTTTTTCTTATGGTGACTTCTTTGTCTCGCCGACAATTTTATCGTGTGACTTTTTTGTTGCTGCAAATTTTTCATGACATATTTTTTCCCACAGTTTCTCCAAAGAAATTGCAAATGGGGAATTGCAGAAATTCACCTCAAATCAATACCTGGCGAAACACTTCAATTATCACTATTGGTTACGCTATAAAGAAAAGGAAAGTTACATACATACATTACATGCCGCACCTTGTTTTATTCATGGTCATCAACCATGAAAGAAGTTCAAAGGAGAACACTGAGTTTCAAACCTAATCTAAACTGTAATTTGCCAAATCCCCAAAATTAATAAAACACAAAAAAAGTTAACTGGCACCTTGTGACATCCAGTGTTCTAAAGTCATATGAGATTAAGGTTTTACATTTCTAAATAATGCAAATGACTGCATATAATTATGGCCTCTATTTCCTTTTTGTTCCCAGGGTTAAAGGGTAACCAGCAACAATAACTAGTTTGTTAGAGAACCATTCATCAAGTCTATTATTTCAGCTACACTGATATCTAGAATCTTGTGGCAGGACGAAAGTACAGTATAGTTACATATATATTATATTATGTAGCTGTATATTTTTGATATATTAATGATGAATGCATTTGTTTGCTTAATTAATCAACTAAACAATAACACGTTGTGTTCAGGTGTGTATTCTTTTACAAATATATCTGCTGTCTTTTCTTACAAAGATGAGATGTCTATAAAATAATGTTATACTGTGAATTTTGGGCACTGCAATGCTTTCTGTAAAAATCAAAACCTCTGCCTTGGAACTTTAAGTAAGAAACATGCCTAAAATATATCATTAGCATGCTTGTTCCCCAAGAGGAATGATAACCAACTCTTGAACATAATTGTACTGTTTATCCTGTGAATATCACCAACACAAAAGAGTGTTAATCTTTGTGGCTGTAGTAAAACTTGATCTAGTGTGGAAACAAAATAATTAAGTGTCAGAGTTTAGATATATGATGCAAGAGGCAGCAAAAATAATCCCGTTTGTACGTCACCGATAATTCAGTTTATGGCTGAGCGGTAATGGAAGTTCAGATTATTAGTTGAAAGGTGCAGTATTTTATCTCTTTCAGTGTTTGACCATGGCACACATTCACTTGCGTGCATTTTTTCCCTTTCATTATTGACCAATTGAAGGTTTAATGACACGGTTCTTGTGATGGATGATTCGGTTATGTAACTGTATGAAAAGAAATAGTTCAGTTGACTGCAATTATCTGCTTCATATAAAACCATGTAATATGTATGTGTATACATTCATTTATATGTAGCTATAATTACATGTTACCAACTATTTTTCCTTTATTTTTCTCATAAATAACTCAGATATTGTTGTTATTATCAAATATAACCTAGCCTCTAAAAGTCTGAAATAACTACCGGGAAGACATTGTTATGGTTTTTCCAGCAAAAAATCCTGATTGCGAATATTTCAAAAAAATAAACATTAAAAAAGTTTTAATAAAAACATTTGCCATTAATGATGGGTGAATGAATCTGGCCCATTTTGTTTCATGGAAAATTCGTGAAATGTCAAAAATTTGCCAAATGCATTGAGGACAATTTTTTTAGACGTGCAACAAAATTTGACAGTGACAGTTTTTTCACCTATTGAAGTATATGGACGTCTTTTTCGTGCCGAAATCTGGGGAAAAATTATGTTCATCAGTACTTGCCATTTAAAAACTGTCGAGTTTCTTTAAAAGTCTTTTAAACATAACCCCACTTCAAAATATAGAAAAAAAACAACACCATTTTTACTTTTTTATTGACTTTTTGGCATACAGAATATGATGTCACTGACATAAGATTGTTGAGGATGTAACTTCATCTTATCAGTTCACCAAGTATAACCAGACTCTGGTGAAAAGAATAACAGTGGAAAATTTGCACTTTGATGAATTTGCAAAGTAACAATCATTTGCCTGAGCAAAAATTTGCCTGGCTAATGGGCGTGAAACTTCATTAGTGCAGAGCTATATTACAAGTGAATTGTCCTCAACGCCTGTTAGTAATTTGATGATGTCCCTACGGATTGTCTTTTTGGCGAATTTACGCTAGCGACAGCCACATCACAAGTAAATCAACCTCATAGGCTTGTTTTTGACAACCCCAAAGTAATATGGCAGCTACTACTTCTTGTGAAAGTCACATCACTAGAGAGATCATCCATCTCATCATTATAAAATATTTGTACACTGATGCAAACTAACAATGCCCAAGTATAAGCCCTGTGTGATATCTTTGAATTGGCTGCCACTACATAAAAAAACAAAAACAGTCTCACTATTATCTGTTGAATCTCCAATCACAATTTTCTTTCCTTTGATAAAATGTCAAATTCATTCATCAGACCTAGTATAAGCTGAAAACACAGCTCCTACTGCAGTTGTAATTAATGGAAAAAAATAGATATCCAACATCTCAGAACTTTAAAAGACCCATTCTGCTGAAGAACCCTAGGAAACAAAGGTCTCTCCTTCATGCATGATTTCTTGGATCTGGATAGTGACTGAAAGCTTCAGTGGGTTAAACATCTGTTATCATCTTGCCCTTGACCTCTTGTGTGGTCATATCTTTATAATAACCCTGCAGCATAGCATAATTATACTGCCGTTGCTTGGTTTCACTGTAGTTAGCATTATGTCCGATAGATAACACCAGAATTGGTAGCTCTAAGTGATTCTTAGGTGCCAGGTAATGGTAAAAATGTGGTCACATTAATATATAAACAACACAATTTTTATGCCTGCCTTAGACAATTCTTTTAATTGAAAACATTAATCTGAACCAAAGCTATAACCCGGATGAAAAGAAATCAAGAGTGAAAGTATATCATTTCATTTTTTCATTACTTGTTCCAACTGCTTTGGTATTCATGTTAAATAACACATCAGTTCCTCTGCTTCATAGAATGATTCCCTTGTACTGCAAGGCAAGATCATATTGCTGTTATACAGTACCTGGAAATCCAGCTGCAAGGGGAACTGAGCAATGATCCATGAGAGAATAATCTGCCCACCAGAAAGGCTAAAGTAATTCAATGCTTCAGACAGAAAAAAAAATACTTGCTTGAACATTATGTTAATAAATCAAAGGTTCTACAGAAGAGAATGATATATATTCTTTCCACCAATTGTCATGAAATATTAGTGATTGTCAGGGAGATGAGCTGCCTGAAAGAGGTGCTTCATCTTTATATTACCTTTAGTAAGTTATAGAATTTCCAATTCTTATCAACTTTTAAATTAGTCTTATCTTCATTTCATATAGGTTTTTGAATGATTTCTTTCCTCTTTTGCCTCTTTCTAGATTTTTATTCAGGCCCCTCGCCTATTTACTGTATCTTAAAATCTCACACTGCCTGGCTGCTAGTGTAAACTGACCCCTAGCAACATTTGTATGCTGAAAAAAAGTGCTGAAAGAGTTACAGAACTTTAAAACCACAAAAAAATAAAATAACATGATTAACTATTTCAAATTCAAATTGAATATAGTAACATAGTAAGTTATGTTGAAAAATGACTCACGTTCCATCAAGTCTATATATAACCTGCTTGTGGGAGGGTCTTCCTGATTTAAAGGGGAAATATACCCAACTCTTACTCACCACATGTAACTCGATGTCAAAGTGAAATGTTTTTATTTTTGGACACACCAGAGGTTTTCTTCAATCACCCATTACACACTCCAGTAAAGACTTCTTCAAATACATTCAATTACATACTTTTCAACTAATCAGTTTCTCGATAGGCACACCTTCTTATAAGGACCTTGAATCCCACCTAACCACCTAGTGATCCGGTATATACTCCACCCGTATCGCCCGACTCTCCAATAGTGGCCTAATACCTTCTGGGTGATCCACTCTTCCAGGCTAGGACCTTTTTTCCATTCAAGTCCTGGCCTGAAGCCTTGGGGTTCTTCCTATCTAGACCTAAGCTGTCACTGATTCCCTTACTTACGGAATGCCTGTAGGAAACTAACTCCACTTTACTCCTTGATGGGGCTACAGCTGCCTTTACTAGATATCCTGACTAGCTTGTGCACCTAGTGCTCGCTCACTTTGATCTTTCCTTTTCTCACTTCTCCAAACTACCAGTATAGGTCTTCACTCACCAGCCAGGTGATGTTGCTTTGGCCACATCTCCCATCAAGACTGCTCACCTTTGGCGGGGCACCTCGTTTTATAGCCCTTCCGTGTCTTACAGTGGCCTCTGGTTGGCTGGGGTAGAATTTACACAAAATGTCATCTAGTAGCAATTAACACAAATTACACCCAACAATTTTAAACACACATACATTTACACACATGTACTTTTGTCACATAACCAGATACCTCATACCCAGATAACATTCCACTCACACCCCCTAAAATGCTTAATTTATTGAAAAAACACCTTTAGAAACCTCTCTAATTTGTCTCAGAGGGGGGAAAAATCCTTCCTGACTCCAAAATCAGACTAGTACCTGGTTCAACTTGTACTAGGATCTTCCATAAACCTGTATTCTCTAACTTGTTAAAAAGCCATCCAACGCCTTCTTAATACTATCTAATGTATCAGCCTGTACTGCTGATTCGGGGAGAGAATTCCACATCTTTACAGCTATCGTAAAAAAACCTTCTGAATATTTATTACTGTCTACTTTATACTTAAACTTATTGAAAGGTGAATTAGCTCATTAACAAAGAGACTGCACGGGAATAAATATGTAGCAAATTGCATATCTTCTTGGGTAAATATATTCTGCAAAACTGTAATATGGAAGAGGTTGGGAAGGCACATTATTGATACCTTGTTTCCTACTAAATTTACATGGAAGTAAATTGCGTAATTTTTTGGGTAACAATATTCTCTAAGACGGGTATTTCAATGTCCTTCACTTAATGATCTTACACAGGCAGAGCTGTTGCAGACACCATGAGTAGTGATGGGCGAATCTAGCCTGTTTCACTTCGCCGAAAAATTCCCCGAAACGAGTCGTGTCATGTTTTTGACGCGCGTCGCATAGTCTTTAAAGCGCGTCGCGTCATTTTCGTCGCATCGTTTCCGACACGCGTTGCCTCATTTTCAGCGCACGTCTCTTTTTTTTTACGCCAGCGAATTTTCACTGGCGTTAAGCATATTGCTGGGGACAAGTTAATCTATAAATAATTACTACCTCATGGTTAGATAAATTTATTCGCCAGCGGCGAATCACGGGAATTCGCTGCAAATTTGCACCTGGTAAATAAATTCGCCCATCACTAACCATGAAGTTGTAATTATTTATAGATGAACTAGTCCCCAGCACTATGCTCATAGAGGTGACTTACTATAGGATACTCCTACTGTATTCCTGAGCCTAAACTTTTACCTCACTATACTGGCAGGTGACACCAAGGGGAAACTAATGCAAGGACTGAACTAATACAAATATTTCCTAACACTGCCTTCCCCTACCAAGGGCTACCTTCATCTTAGGATCTTTTGGGTTCTCACCACCCCTTCCTGCAAGTGGGAATGCACATAAAGAAACCAAGCACACACAGTAGTACCTTCATTTTAATAGACCAGGAAACCGTGATACGCATTGAAAACTATAGAACTGCCAGGGAAATACTTTGACCTGGAATGGGAACTTTTCTCTCTCCCAGCTGCAACGCTGGACCAGGTAAATCAAATCCTGGCTTAGTTAAGCCAAATCCATATATGGTTAACAACACTGAAACTGTCAAAATAACTAAATTGTGAGCAATTTTCCTTGAGATATGCAAACGTGTTTATTTATGTTTTTAAGGCCTAAAATAAGCACCACACTTGAAAGTGTCTGGAAAAAATAAAATCCCTTTAAAATGATTTGCTTTATAAATCAAGAACTGCTTTTGTTCTTGGATTTGTAGCTCTCACATAGCTTCTCTGAACTGTGTTATCCTTTGTAAAATACGTCATGTACAGAGCCCCGCAGGTATGAGTATAATTTGTGTTAGAAGTAGTAAACCCCATTGATTAGGTCAGTCTATAGATTTTACTTTTGCTAGCAGCAAGAACCCTGATAAAAGTAATGTGCTTGGACTCTTGCTGAATACCTTCTCTATCTCTTTGACCTTCAGTTAGAAAACACAGAAATGGATGAGAGGCTCTGTTTTTAAAATGAGACTGAAAATTACTTCTGATTAGTCTAAAGTCCAAACTCAAAGAGTATATGTCTCTAAACCTGGCCTACTGGCTCCCAAATGTCTTTTAAGAAGACCTTGCATTTAAAGGAATTCTGTCATGGGAAAAACACAGTTAATAGTGCTTCTCCAGCAGACATTTGCACTGAAATCCAATCCTCAAAAGAGCAAATAGATTTTTTTATATTCAATTTTGAAAACTGACATAGGGCTAGACATATTGTCAGTTTCCCAGCTGCCCCCAGTCGTGCGACTTGTGCCTGTACTTTAGTATGGAACTACTTTCTGGCAGGCTGTTATTTCTCCTACATAAAGAACAAGGAAAGTCTATAAGAGAATAAGGCTAGAAACTTTGTATTTTGTTTACTAAACATGAACTTACTGCACATACTCAGAGTGGTCTGGGCTGCTTAGGGATCATCCTAAATTATCAAAACAGCACAAGTCTAATGATATCTGCCAGAAGCAGATACAGCAAAACTGATTAATAATCAGAATATACAAACTGCAATGGGTCCTGTGCTGTCATGTAATCTAATGTGGATTTTATAGTTTTTGTATTGTTTAATAC
>CM044440.1:21773960-21815329 GCA_024363595.1 Xenopus borealis | reverse complement strand
GTTCTGGGTCATTTGAGATCACTAGATCCAGAATAGCATTTTTTTCTGGTAGGCGCATTGCTCCTGTAGATCATTCTTTAGACATAAATAAGGTTTTAGTCCAACTCCCAAATATTTCTAGAAAGAATAAGATACTCTTCAATAAAGTACACTTCATTAGTACCTTTGCAGGTTGTTAGAACATAATTTATATATGTCTATGTAATATGCAAATAACCTAACTTGTTGAATAGAAGAGATTTCCCTTGCAATGCAAAATTATGCAACGACATAGAAGTAATTAACTTTTTAGTTCTTTTCAAGAATATAAAAAGAAATCAACATTTGACAAGAAATAATCAGCTCTACGCTGTCTGAGTTGCTGTAGAAAAAGACCTTAAAATGCCATGGGTTTTGAAATGTTGAACTTACAGAGCTGCTTTATTTTAGCTCACCTTCTTGCCAAGAGGAGAGGAACACTCCAATCTGTTTACTGCAAAGGGCCTGTTTTGTGTTTGAAAATTTAGGAGGGTTTTCCATAACTTTGTTAAAATGTGTCCCAGGTTCCAATGCATTATACAATTAGCAGGTTATACTATGCATCAATTCTTTATGCGATCTGGTGGGGGGAGGTCTGGAGAAGAGCTGGTCTGGGCCGCTGCAGCCCAATAGGTCCACCAGGTTTTTCCCAGTGTTCCGCCAGCCAAATTTGCAACTAAGCATGAGCCAGAACTGCATAGGTCCATATAAAGTACAGGTATTTGGACCTGGGGATTTCCAGATAACAGATATTTCCCTCATTTGGATCTTCATACCTTAAGTCTACTAGAAAAACATATAGCCATTAATTTAACCCAAATTGTGGCTTTTACAACCAATAAGGATTAATTATATCTTAGTTGGGATCAAGTAAAAGGTCCTTAGATAAAATTGAGACTATGGGAGATGGCCTTTGCGTTATTTTGAGCTTTCCAGAGAACGGGTTTCAGGATAACGGATCCCATACCTGTATTCAAATAACAAACCCTTGATTCAGTTCAATATGGGTATCAGTTCAGTATTGGATCAGTTCAATATGTAGACATCTACATGTAGTTAGACAGACTGAGGTCAAGACTACAGTGCTCATTTATCATTTACCATTCATTTTTATTGGGCTATATCCCAATACTTCTTTTAAAGCCAGTCTTAGTTCAAGTATTATGCATGCATGTCTACCTGCTAACTATAATCTTATCCAGTGTTAATTACTTTCACAATCAATGGCAGATAATGACAGATCAAGTGTCTTAACCCACATTGATTTTTGTGAAAAACATATAGCAAATGCCTTTATATTCTATTTGAAACTGTTGTTTTCACACTGCTGTTTTCCCTAATCTACTCTTAATAAACACACTCAGATGTAACAGTGAGACATGCAGAAGCAGGAAGGCTTGTGTAAGATTTATTTACATGTATAATTACAGAAGATCATTTTACAAATCGTGTCCCAGAACAAATCCTTTTTATATATGGGAGTCAATAAAATGTAATCAATGAGGCTTAGATAAAAACAGATTTTTTAATAAAAAGAATAATCTTTGACCAGAACATGCTGCATACAAGATTAGTTTAATGCATTTAATGATTTAATATACTAATTCAAGCCATAATCTTAGTTGTATACAGGGTTACATTCCTGCAAATAATGTACAGGATCAACCATGATAATATCCAGTTACTTCGAGAGATGGAGGAGGTGGCATTGTACTTCACACCCTGGATACCAAATGTCACATAGAGGTTCAGTTATATTTGGCTTTGGTGATCGGGAAGGCCATGGAAGGAGTTCACAAAACTATCAATCTATGTGTTAAGCAATATGTTTTTGGACGTTATCATCTTACAGTATAGGAACATTGTGCTGGATGATATGTACAACCCTACTGTGCCCTGTTTCTGTTATTCTACCACAAAAAAACCTACTAACACAAAAAATATGGCTGCACATACCATTATGGATTTACTTGCATGATTATCAGTTAGCAAAATATATTATGGTTTTAAGGAGAACTAAACCTCAGTTAATCAAAAATCTCCACCCCCTTGCCTCCTTGCTCCCCTCCCTGCTTTCTGCCTCCATAGTACCTTCCTTGAAAAAGTGTCCCAGGCATTAATGTTGGCAGTTAAGGTCAGTCTGGTCTTCATGCCTACTGCACATGCATCAGTTTGCCGAAGGAAAAGAAGAAGATCCAAATATACTGAAGGTGGTGCCCAAGTACTCCTCTGCACTACCCTGCATCAATACAATTATCTTATTTTGGAACCAGTATATATTATCCCTATATTCAAGTGGAATGATTTTTTTTGTATATGCGTTGGTCCCCATAAAGATAACATAGTTATAAGACTGGAGACGATCTTGGTCACACCTCAAGGAAATAGATAGCTTGGATGAGTAGTTCACTATAGTTAATGCCATTTTATTAGAAGGGGAGAAATGTTTAATGTATGAGCATGTTAACCTTACATGGTGCTTTGGTTAATCCTCTTTGATGTTGGATTTACTGATATGGATATTCCACCAGTCGTTTTTCCCACTATTGTTTATAGTCTGTTGTCTTTTCAATCTCGTCTTTTTTCCAATTCTTATTCCTCCTTTTGCTCCAATATTAGAAATGCCAACAATAACACCTTGATACAATGTGATATATAAATCTTTATTACCTGTTAAACTAAATCATATAACAACTGAGATATTTTACTTGTAAAAACCAAATAAAAATAAAGCTATATAAAAACAGCAGGAATCTCTACAACAGGGAAATCTAAGTTTGACGTGACAGTTCTGCATGATATCCAGCATTCCAGTTCTATCTGGGCTAACACAGACACTGTTACTTTATACCCAAATAGGTATTATCACCGATCATGGGAAAACCAGTTAAATAAAAGGGGCATTTGGCCACAAATTAGCGGGTAAGTACCATTGCTATGAAAAATGACACTGCGGGCACTGACCTACTCTGTATACATGTTCAGTAGCATTTTTCAACTGTTCAATTTGTAGCATAAAACTGTTAGCATACTGACATTGCAAAAGTGAGTGTTGGAACATTTATGGGTTCATTGCATATGCATAAATATTTTAAAGCATGATAAGAACCTGATCAAAGTTGTATATGTGACCAATTCCAAAATGCTTCTGTTGGTATTGGGAGAACGTCTTAAAACATATTATATGAGCAGTTTAAAATATGAGAAAATAATTATATACATATTTTCTGCACCTTGAATATTTACTTTGATTATTCTTACTGCATCAGAACACAGAGTCAGAGCAGGGAGTAGTGGTGGCTCAGAAACTGCTGACTAGTGATGGGCGAATCTGTGGCGTTTCCCTTCCATGAAAAATTCGTGAAACGGCGAAAAAATTAGCGAAACGAGTCGTGCTGATGTTTTGTCGCGCGCCCAAGTTGATGCACGCTTATTTTGACGTGCATCAGAATAGTTTTGACGCACAGTGCAATGTGATAAAACTGCCAGGTGAAATGCATACCCCCAACGGTCCCTTTTTTGGAGGGACATTCCCTCTTTTGACAGCACAACCTGAAGTCCCTCATTTCATTTGTATTGGAAAGTCCCTCTTTTCTCTGCATGGAATAGCCAGAAAAAGAAAGAAGTTTCTAACTTAATTGGCTTTTGGCAGAGAGCCTAGAAGAACAGCTAACAGGTGCAAAAAAGATGCTTTTTAACAATTTTGATATAATAAAATAAGTAATTGATTGTATTTTTAACAGTTCAGATAAGGAGAAATATTTTCAAACTTTCATAACCTGCCAAATTTGGTAAAACAAACATGTTAATTAGTGGGTGTGACCACACAAATGGGTGTGGTCAAAATGTTGCAGCGCTACGTATAGAAAAAAAAATTCTTTCCCTCTTTTTACTTCCAAAATGTTGGGAGGTATGGAAATGTGAAAAAAAATGGCATCTTTTGTATTGTGTCTAAATGTGCTGAATAGCATTGGAGTCAACGAGAAGAGCAATTTTGCCAGCTTCTTAAAAACATCTGTGATTATTATTTAAAATAGTGAAACATTAAAAAGGCATATTTTAATATATATTAATTTATTTTTAAAAAAACAAAACACGTGGTGAATTTTCGTGAAACTTTCACCATCAGCGAATGTCGGAAATTCGCCACAAATTCACTACTGCTGACTTGCGGGAAAGGCTCAACAGGGTTAGGGCCAACCTGGATTTTACCCTGTGTCCTAGTGGGCCAGTCAGATAGAGCAGTAAGAGCAAACTGCCGATTGGTTATTATTTCTCCTTGTAAGAATATAAAATTAAGGTTGCTCAAAGCCCTAACTGTTGGGAACAGTTCTATAAGGACACAGTAAATATCTGGGTCACACAAATTATAAGAAATATTACAAAAATAATTGTCTTCACAGCCGTCCAACACCAAAGCAATTCAAGAAGCAGCCAGTTCCGGTGTTAAAAATAAAATCAAACAGGATGAGACGTAACCCTGTAAAGCCGTATTAATGATGAGATTATAAAAGTATTTCTCACAAATACTGCAATTAAAATGTGAAAGAAAGATCCCATCAAACGAAGGATATTACTGCTGACTGAAGTCAAAGCTGGCTTCACTGCCTGTATTTATACTCAATTAAAGTGCTTCAATCCTTGACTTATGTGAGGCAGACAGCCAAAATGTAGCATTAAACATAGCTCAAATTGCAGCCAGAAAAAAAATTAATGGAATGAACTTTTTGTGAGGTTGGATTATTTCAATGAAGTAGGACTTGGTGACTGGCTGCACAGCTCAAACATAATCATTTGTTCCACCATCAGGAAAGAAAGAGCCGACTGTTTAGTAGGAAGAGTGCACTACTATATCACTACTGGTTACTTTCTCTTTACTTTTAGAGTAATTTATGTTACCCCTTATCCTGACTTCCACTGAATTACCAGATCATTTACAAATACATGTACTTGCTTACACAAGAAATTAGAGCTGTAACCTAGAAATATACACAGTATCAATACAAAAACCCATTACAAAAAGCCCTTAAGGATAAACTATGTCCCACTGAACCAAGAAAAGAAGGCAGATCTACAACTATATTTCAAGGTACCCCGAAGATTGGGACTTTTCCTTGCCTTAGTTGTATTTGTTGTTCAGCGGTGATTAAAGGGGAAGTAGTACACCATCCCAGTACTGGCAAAAAGGTACAACTTCATGACTATGCTACATGTGACACTTCGGGGGTGATTTATATGTAGGACAAACTCTGCGTCCAGTAAAAGAACGGATAAAAGAACATACAGTAGATCATAGTTACATAGTTACATAGTTAAATTGGGTTGAAAAAAGACCGAGTCCATCAAGTTCAACCCCTCCAAATTAAAAACCCAGCATACATACACACACACACACATCTCTACTTTTTCAAACACAGATCAGACATTTGAAATTTTAAACCCGGTACACAAACCGACACCTCAGTAGCATGCCATTTCCATGACTTTAAACATAGTCACATACAACTGAGATGGCAAGTGCTGGAGGTTGTAGTTAGACCCATAAGAGGAGGCAATTTCACCAGACTATTGTTGCAACAAGAATCTAAATGGATTAGAAAATTGAGTAGTTTATACCCAGAAGGGTTGAATGAATATTGGAGCATTAGCTGCTTTTTATAAATTGATATGTTTGATTGTTTATCATTATTTATTTGTTTTTTTTCTTCTTTAGATATTAATGTTGTCCTGTAATTTATGGGAACACCAATGTAATTTATTGATATCCGTAAAACGGTCTGAAGAAGGGTAAGAATTAATTATGGCTGTTAGCAATATAATATATTTAATATATCCAATAAGGAGCAATTAATGATTAAGAATCTTATCTTAAGTGATGCACGTGAGAGCTCAAGGCAGGCTTAGGCAGTGCCGGCGTTAACTGTTCTGTTGTGGAAAGAGACTCTTAAAAATAAACATGATGGACTTTTTCTAGAGAAGTTCTATTTGGAACTTATTGGACTGTATTATGCTAGCTAGGCTGTAAACGTATTCCCCACAGCAGTGGCCAATGGACATTCTCTTGGACTTTTTGGATTATTTGTCTTTATACACCTTTACTTTGCATTTTTCTTTGTATTTATTAATTGGACACTGCAAACACGGATGTGAATAAGTGGATATGTCACTAATAGGTGGGTGGAGTTCAAGGCTTTAAATCTTGTGAGTAGTTACTTTGTTATATACTTGATAAAGAGCTCGACTCGAAACATGCACCTTTAAGTTTTGCAGCAACGACCTGCGTGGGACCATTCGATTCACCACAATTTTTTTGATGTGTGCAACAATGCTTTAATGGACGGAAGCAGTGGTTGAAGGTCAACGTTACTGAATCTACATCCTACTAATTGAGAACCATTACAAAAAGCTGTATATGTCAGAAAGAATTTACATGTATATTCATTTTTATATTAATATTTTATTGGTTTTGTCCACATTTTCCATGTCTGATGCAACAACTTCTTCACATGACAAATAAATTGGACATAATAATGTTCAAGAATAAAGCTGAGGTGCAAATCGACAGGCTATGGGCCATAAAAACGCACTGCAGGCCCTCATGTGTTACTTTGTGTTTTTTCATGTGCATTTTGATTTAGGAGTTTTAATGTAAGCAGGTATTGCAAGGGACATTCATTAAGTCCCCATGCTACTATAGACTTGCACAAGAAAAAGTTGTCAAAGATTAAAGATGAAAATTACATCATTGCTAGCCTATTTGCTTAGAGCACACTGAGCATGTGCAGGGTCACTAACACTGCACAAAGATTGCGAGCTCCTGGGCACAGCTATAAAGGCCTGGGTCACTGCTGTAAAATAGAGGTTGAACTTTTAGACTGGTGCAATACTGTAGTTTAGAAAATAAAATATGGCATTTGTAGCCATATTCCTTTTAAGGGTTCTCCTTTAATAAAGACGTCTGCTGGCACCTAATAAATTCTTATATTTCATAGATATAATTATATATTATTGGAGACCCTTATTGGGTTGATTTCATGTTTAAATATATTTTTTTAGTAGACTTAAGGAAATGAGAACCACATTACAGAAAGATCCCGAGCATTTGGGATAACAGGTCCCATACCTGTACCTTTATTACTTCCAATATGCTTGCCTAAGCATTACATCTACAAGATGGGTACTATTTATTAATTTATTACTTGAAATTATTGATAACAAGGTGAGAGAACTGTTGTGCACCACTAATGATAAGGAAGTCTCTTGCATTTATTAAATTCATGTATTTAAGGAAATTAACACTTAACAGTAGTATACTATTTTAAAGGAACAGTAACACCAAAAAATGTAAGTGTTTTAAAGTAATGAAAATATCATGTAGTGTTGCCCTGCGCTGTTAAAACTTAAAAACACTACTATAGTTCATATAAGCAAGCTGTGTGGCGGAAATTGAAAAATGGCTACATTGCACAGGATAAGTAATGGATAACAGACAACATTATGTTCTACAGAGCTTATCTGCTGTCTGCTGTGTAACTTGAGCCTTTTCTCCTTTGAATGGCTGCCCCCATGGCTACACAGCAGCTTATTTATATACACAATATTAGTGTTTCTGAAGCAAACACAGCAGTTTTACCAGTGCAGGGCAACACTGCATTATATTTTTATTACTTTAAAAGAATTTCATTTTTTGTTGTTACTGGTCCTTTAATATCTCAATTTATATAAAAGCCTTAGAAAATCAGGGAGAAACTGTAACAAATATGATAACGTGACTGTTGAGAAGGGATCACCAGCAAAAACGCTTAGTTTCTTTGCTGCCAAAAATAATGTTAGGACCCTGAATGAACAAGGCAAAATGTGAATAGTGTCCTTCTTTTCTGTATTCAGGCAACACTGCATGAATAACCACAGTGTCAGTAATAGCACCTGGCAGCCTCATGTGGCATCTCCACTGAGACCTATAAGTACATATAAACAGACATAAATGTACTGTACTTTATTAATCCCCTGTGCCCCGTTCGTTGTCTTGGAAATAGAACAGTAAAATGCAGCAGAACATGCTTTCTGCGTTTATTGCTAAAAATCAAATCTAAGGAGGGCACATTAACCTTTTTTTCAGTAGATATAAAAAATACTGAGTGTAGAAAATTCGGATATCTGCCCAACTTCAGAGCTTACTGATGTTTTATACAGGGCCAGTCTAGACAAGGAATCACACATGCACCTCGCTTTATCTCAATCCACTTTCACAGTCATTCTGATGGGAGACTTATGAGAATTCAGCCTTGCACAGAGCCAAAGAGAAAAATGTACCAGTTGAAGAGTGTCAGGGGGCCCTATCGGCTCCTAGCGGGAGCAGTAAGGACCAAGGAGGAAGCTTTAGGGATTAAATCCAAGTTCACAGTGCAGACAAGGGTTCAGGAACAATAGCGAAGTCAAAGTCCAGGTAGAGATTAATAGGCAGACAGTAGGGTAGCAAGGTCAAGTTCAGGCAGGGTCCAGGAATCAATAGATACAGAATTATCAGACACCCAGGAACACACGGAACAGATCCTATAAATCGGGCACTGAATCGGCATCCTGGTGTAAGTAATACTTGCCCTGGTAGTCTAGTGGTGCGGCGGGGACGCCCGCCGCGCCATCGGCGGGGACGCCCGCCACGCCGCTCTGCTCAACCGGCTGCTTAGTGCGCGCGCCGCGCGCACTTCCGGTATTTAAAGGCGCAGGCGCGCTGACGAAGTATTTAAAGGGACACCTGAGGTTTTGATATTGCCCGTGATAGGTTTTGTTCCTGGTGCCTGTATCTGTGCTTAAGCTTCCTGTTTATTCTTGATTCCTGTTTTGACCCTGCCTGGCTTTGACTATTCTGAATATCTATATCCTGACCCGTGCCTGTTATTGACTACTGATTCTGCCTCAACCCTTTGACTGACTACCTGGTTTTGACTCCTGCCTGTTTTCGACTACCGTTTCTGCCTCATCCTATCTGATTGATCACCCGGTTTTGACCCCTTGCCTGCCTGACGATTCCCAGTTATCCGCCTGCCACGACCCTGCCAGTTTGACCACGAGTTGCCTACTCCTATCTGTTCAGTGACCATCGGCCTTAAAAGACACTATCTACAGTCGTGCCCCTTTGCCTGCTCAGAACCTTTTGTCTTGCACTTCTCGTTTTAAGACCTGGCGGCATCCGATTAGCCAAGGGCTCCTCCCGAGGTGAAAGGCGGCTGTTATAGGCAGAAGCACGAGCCGAGACCAGGGTGCTTGACACTGGTTCTGAGTTTAGGGTGCCGACCGTTACACCTGGGTGTCCTTTTATTTTGAATTTGGCAAATTGTGTCAGTGTTTGTAATTGTGTTGGCGTCCTGCCCCCGGTGTCACTTTGCCAACACATTTATAAACCAGAGGAAAGGAAAATTTGTATGAATGAGAATAGTTTGCAGTGGGGTGCATACATTTAGAAGAGGCACATTTCCATAATACAGATAAAGGAAATGGAAATTGGAAATTGATTTCACATGATGCACCACAACCCAATCATGGCACAACTTTATTTTACAGACTTAATTTCACTAGAGATAGATGTGATAGTAACTGGGTGAACCATTTGAACTTAATGTGTATATATTCTGTACCCATCATCACTGCAGTCAGGAGTATTGAGGGTTATTTTTGTAACAGAAAAACTGTGGAATGGTGCACAGCAACACCAGAAGAATTCCCAGTGGGCCATGCTAGAATTTGAGTCCATGTGGCAAGTATGCTCACAGAAGATGGGGGATTGCGGCAATAGGCTGGATGCATCAGTAGTGGTAATAAAGAGTGGTCAGCAGCAGGGAAGCGAAGAGTGGGAGGTGCCGGCAAGGACCTGGGGTTCAGGTGCTCTGGTGGGACCTTGAATCTGCAGCTCCAACTCTGAACCCACTTAATGCAAAAGTTACATGCTTCATCATATATAAATGTACATTTAAAAGGAAAATATAGCTCCTTTTTTTGTATGAACTTAATTATTATTGTTATGTAAATGTATTCATTTGTTAACACAGATACAGATGCAGCCACTTGGATGTGTGTGTTAAATGTGTCGTGACTGTGTTATTTAAAGTCATCTTAACTCATTTAACCTTTTCAATGATGAACTCTTTAATTGGATGGGATGCTGTGATGCAATATTCTGTGTTAAGTGGGATTCATGGGATAACTGGGTTTAGTTATTCTGTGTCAAACACACAATGCAAAGTGGCTTCATCTGACTTCAGACTGACTGATTGAAACTCAATCTCTGCACAAACTATTTTCCAACCCCTCTTGGGCTCACTGTGTCATGCAACCCCACCCATGTCCCATTGTGAAGTGATGGATTCTGAGGCTTGAAGTTTTTCCAGAGAATCTGTACACCACCAGTATTAAAGGCAGAGGGACTTCCAGCACCAGAATCCATTACTTCCCAAGGGAACAAAATAATTGCGGGTTTGCATGACACTGTGTGCCCAAGGGAAATTGTAAAATGGTTCATGGGAGTATATTTTCCTTTTACTGTAGAACCACTCAGCAGTGCTCTCAATTCCAACAATTACAGCTAACTTCTTCCCTAACAGCTATGCCAAGAGAACAGATGAAGACAAAGGGGTGTCCACCAGCTCAGTCAGCTGACTGCCCACCAAAGAGACTTGGAAATATTTAACATCTAAAATATTTTGCACAGATCGGTGGGGATAGTTCCAAAGTTCTAAAAACTGTTTGCCAGAAGTCATAGAGTGACTTTATTGTTGGGCAAAACACACATGGGAAGGTTACAGGTGGGCATAAGGGACTGAGACAAATGGAAACTGTGGAAAATATTATATTACTCTATTTTCATTCCCCCTAGAAAAAAATGTTTCCATGATTTATCACTTGTCATATGAGTTGTTTCACTAAAGAAAATGTCCGTGTGAATACAAACGTCTTTAGACCGACCACGGTTTAAATAAAGTATCATTTTCCTTCGACTAATGGAAAATTCTAAACCTCATACATATTATTTCCAGGAAGATACAGTAATTATTTCTTACTGTCACTTCAAAAGCAAATAATACAAAGAGTGTGCATTAAAGGACCAACATCCCATCTTTGTTGTTTTATTTTAATGTTGCTATGTAACAACCTAATTACTTGCCTTTTTGCAGTGAAGAAATATAGAAAAGGCTCCTTTCATTCAAATATTTACAAAGGCATCCCTTGTAATGCACCGTCTAACTGATCTCTGGCATGGAATATCAGTCATTACTGTATATACTGTATATATGTTCCAAGTAATTGCGATCACGTTAAATTGAAGAAGTTTGAAAACTGTCCGACATTACACACACGCATTAATGAGCATTTGACAATGATGGATAGAAAAAGGTGTAAAATTATTGCAAAGGTAATAAATTAATGACGTTTGGCAACCACAACAAAAAAAAAATCACTGCAAATACTAAAAACCATATTACAAGGTAAGTACATAGACCTTGAACCATTGTATCATGACACAGAACCACAAAGCATGCTGGGAGCCTTGTGTATAAAAGGCCGCTCCCAGTCAGCAAAAGTCCATCTGCTTTTGGTGCTTTGCAAGGAAAGACCTCGAGAAAGATTTAAAGAAAGTTCTGATTTCATGCTGAGTTAAGCTGTTTAACACTTTACCTTCTGCTTTAAAGAAATAAAGCTTCATTTTTCTTTGCCAAGCAAGCTTCAGCAACCTCTGTTAAAGGGTCTACATAATACATTTTCAATCATTGCAGAATGTCTACCTGCTTTTTCTATATGTGTTCCTCATACTTTGGTGCCATACCCAACAGTTGGTGATAATTCCTAGCTGTGAAAAGGCAATTTCATCAATATGTTCTTGTTGTTATCACAATGAAGAATTATACATGTCAGGAAAAAAAAATAAAAAAGTCTAAAAGGTTCAGGCAAACATCAATGAATATAACTAGCATATGAAAAAACTGGCCCATTTATTGTGAATGCCCTTTTTTGTTAATACACCAACACAAACATAGCTGGATCCACTGATGATTATGATTGTGAGCATACATTATAATTAACCAAAATAAAAATTTAGTGTATCCAAAGTCACTTAACTGAGTAGAAAAATGGAATAATACAGAAATCTAACAACATGAGCGCTTCCTAGGCCAAAATATGCATTTTCTGAAAATCAGATTTTGAGATATTACTGAAAGTACATGCTGTTACAAATGAAACATGAAGAAACAGGGCAACATTTATCACACAAAAGACAACTAAAGTTAAAAAGGAAATGCAATACTTTTTCTTTTTATATATATCATAAAAAGAATGAGCGGTGAAACGGAACCGGCTAAGGGCAGCCAAGAATTAGATCAAGACAACTACAACAAAAATGATAATACATAAAAGGAAAATAAATGTTGATTTGTATAGTATTAGGTTAATGTGTTTACTAAGATGGGAACAGGTTGTAGTTTTCTGCTAAATATTAACAGCTGGATCTTTGTTGGATTTTTGTTTTCAAAAGTTATTGGAGATTATAGACTGCCAAGGGACATTAAATAAAGGTTTTGGTCTTCTTTTTAATTATATAATATACAAATAGTAATTGGCTTTATTTTTTTTTTAATTATCTAACTTTTTATTCAGCAGCTCTCCAGTTTACAATTTTAGCAATCTGTTTGCTAGGGTCCAAATTACCCTAAAATGCCTTAGAATTTTGGAAATTGAGAAGAGCATTCAAAAAGCATATTGAACGCTGTGATTATTCTTTTATTGCTGACTACTGATACTACTGATACTTAGCAATACAAGAATAATCACAGGATTTAATATGCTCTTTTGGTGCTCGCCTAAATTTCCAAGTTTCTAAGGTCTACATATCTGGATAATGGTGATGCGATTGGGAATGTTGCAGCCCTACACTGGATTAGTTGTCGTTTGGATATCCTACAGCTTTGAGTTCAATTTACCCTAACGCATTAATTTGAGAAAGAGACATTGATTTGGGCCTGAATAAAAAGACAAGTATTAACAAGTAACAATAAAAATGTATTTACAGCTTTACAGAGCATTTGAAAATCACAATTTCTTCTCTAAGGGAAAGTAGTTTTAAAACAATCTGTAGATTGGATTATGATTCATGCCAAAGCCAACAAGTAACTGGTTCTCCTGCCCTCTTCCACCACCCTAACTCACCTTTATACTGTACATCACATTCCCTGCAATCAGCACCACAAGTGTAAAACAAGTAGGCTCTTAATAGTACAGATTAATAATAATTCTTCATGCTACTTGGTTAGAATGTAGTAATTTATTTGCCAGGGGAGAATTCACGGTGAATTCCCGCAATTCACCACTGACGAATAAAATCGCAAAAAAAGCGTGTCTTTGACGCAACCAAAATTACGTGACCAAAACGACGCTCCGAAAACGACGCTCCGAAAACGACGCAACGCACGTCAAAAGCGTGCCGCGACTCGTTTCGCTAATTTTTGTGCCAATTTTTCGGCAAAGCAAAACTGGGCAGAGTCGCCCATCACTATTAGAATAAGATGCTTGTATTAAATTGAATGATGGCAAATTATACAATGAATAGAATGGAAGCTAACACAGACAATGAGGCAGCTTTTTCCAACAACTGACTTGATTAATAAAAAATCTTGATCAAGCCAAGAATAATGTGGACACAGAACTGTTGGCTAAATGGTTTAATCGAAACAACCTATTTATTTCAGTTATGAGAAAAGAAGATTTCAGCTCTAAGTAGCTCAGAATGGAAATATTCTACTGACAATAGCTATATACTGGGTGCACTAAAACAGTACTTATTTAGGAACCATATATGTTCTATAGTAACCACCTTGTCATATGGGACTGTGCATACCTCAGATTCCTTCCCCTATAAACTCTATGATAGCATGAACCACCTTATGATATGGGACCTCCCATACATCAGATTCATTCCTCTATAAGATCTATGATAGCATGAACTACCTCTTGGGACTTCCCTTATCATCATCTTCGTCATCATCATTTATTTATATAGCGCCAACAAGATAAATGCTTTATCTTAGCTATAACAAATAGGGAATAAATAGTGGATAACATTCAAGGTTTTACAGAATACAATAGGATTAGAGGGCCCTACAAATTAGAATTTACAAACTTAAGGTTAGGGTAAAATTGAGACATTAAGATTTTAGACACAATTTTGTGATTTATGGTACAGCAGTGATTGATAAGGTACACTGAATAAGCTTCTTTATACAGGTGGGTCTTTAAGGAGCACTTTAAAGTTTGGAAAGAAGGAGAAAGTCTAATAGGTAGAGGCAGAGAGTTCCAGAGAAAAGCAGAAGCCTGAGAGAAGTCTTGACGACTTAAATGGGCAGAAGTGATGAGAGTAGAAGCGAAATGTAGGTCAGAAGCAGAGCGAAGGTTGCATGTAGGAGTGTATTTGGAGATCAGAGATGAAATTTAGGGAGGGGCTTCATTGTTAAGGGCCTTGAATGTGAGGGTTAGTAATTTCAATTTGATTCTAGAGGAGATTGGGAGGCAGTGAAGTGACATGCATATGGGAGCAGTGGATGTTGAGCAGTGAGATAGATGAATGAGTCTAGCAGCAGCATTTAGAATAGATTTAAGTTGTGAAAGGCAACTTTTTGGAATACCTGCAAGGAGTAGGTTGCAGTAATCAAGTTGGGAGATGATAAGAGACTGAATAAGTGTTTTGGTTGATTCTGAAGTGAGATATGGTCGTATTGGGCAATGTTGCATTGTTGAATATGACAAGATTTTGCAAGTGTTTGAATGTGTGGTGAAAAAGACAGATGTGAGTCTAGTCTATCTTCCAGGCAGTGTGCCTGTGTGGTGGAATGAAAGGTAGTGTTGTTTACTGCGAGTGATATTTGAGGAACGGGAAGATCTTGGATGGAATATAATGAGTTCTGTTTTTGAAAGATTCAGTTTCAGGTGGCACTGAGAAATCCAGGAGGAGACAGCAGAGAGAGACAGTCTGTAACTTGGGAAAGGACCAAAGGAGAGAGGTCAAGAGAAGACAAGTAGAGTAGGGTGTCATCAGCATAGAGGTGATACTGGAGTCCAAACGACTGAATATGTTTAAAGGAACGGTCAGACAGATAACCATGGAAGAGTAGTGTCACGAATGCCAGCTGAGTATAGTATGTCAAGGAGGAGTGGGTGGTCAACTGTGTCAAAGGCTGCAGAGAGATCTAGAAGAATGAGTATGGAATAGTGAAGTTTAGAGTTTACCAGTAAAAGATCATTGGTTACTTTGGAGAGTGCATTTTCAGAAACCGGACAAAAGTTAGTGGGAGAGCTGGGATCAAGGGAAGTTTTTTTTGAGGATAGGAGTAATTAGTGCTTATATAAACATGCAAAAGTACCAGTAGAGAGTGAAAGGTTTAATAGGTGGGTAAGTGCAGGAGAGAGTGTATCAGAGATTAGATAAATGAGGCAAGAGGGTATGGGGTTAAGGGAGCAGGTTGTGGGTTTTGAGCAGGCTAGAAGTTTGCTAACTTCATCTGGTGTTGCAGGGGTTAAGGAGTGTAAAGTGGATGTGAGTGGACTGCAAGTTAGTCTGAGATTGTTGTCAGATGGTATGCTTAGTCTAATGAGATCGATTTTTTCATTAAAGAATGAGCAAGATCTTGAGCAGTTATGTTAATGGATGGAGGGGGGCATAGGAGTGAGTTAAATGTGGCAAATAGTCACTGCGGTTTAGAGGCCAGACTGGAGATGAAATGACGAAATATTAGTTGTCTCGTTTTTGACATGGGCGTTGTTTTTTGGACACCGACACCGCCAGTGAAAATTCGTCCAAGAAACGTACGCAAGCGTCTAAATTTTCACCAGTGAATTTCCGTGGGTGATTCTCGGAAAAAGCAGGAATTTGCTGCAAATTTGTGCCTGCCGAATAAATTTGCCCATCATTAGTTGCAACACCAATACATATTTGTCAGAAGCCACTCACTATACACATGTACAAATATATTAATTATTAATTAATATATTGGCAT
The DNA here is from genome assembly GCA_024363595.1 of Xenopus borealis. Taxonomy (NCBI): domain Eukaryota; kingdom Metazoa; phylum Chordata; class Amphibia; order Anura; family Pipidae; genus Xenopus; species Xenopus borealis. Next base: position 21,799,274 of record CM044440.1, on the reverse strand, counting down.
GTAATAGTGTAATGTAGGTTAATATTTCATATACTCCTAAAGTTTAAAGGAAAACTATACCCCTGAACAATGTAGGTCTCTATAAAAAAATACATGGCATAAAACAGCTCATTTGTATAACTGTGCTTTATCAAAATAAACAATATTCATAAAAGGATAATTAGTTAGTAGTACTGTATGTGCCATAGGGTAATTCTGAATAGAAGGGCCATCCACTGGGACCATTCACATGATTCACATGCACACAAACAAACCAAGGCCACACTTACATATTATGTCACATGAACTTACTTCAAAATAATAGTCTATGCACAACATAAGTGTGAGAATACCTAGTGGGCCAGTGGGCCAGCTGGGACACCTGCACGCCACTTCCTCCTTCTCGTGGGCCAATCTCTAAATGATGCGCTTCTTTGTACTGCTTCTCCTGATTGTTATGGACCCAGCCTGTCCCTTGACCACACTCCTTGTTCTCTGTTCCTGTTGCAAATTTTGGTTCCCCTGCCTGCCAGAACTCTCTCCTTGGTCCTTTCACATTAAGACCTGGTGGCATCCAAGTAGTGGAGGGCTCCTCCTAAAGCAAAATGTGGCTGTTATAGGTGGAGAAGTGAGCCGGGACTTTGGTGTTAGTTTTTGGTTTCAGATTCTGTTTGTAACAACAAGTCAGTGAAAAAGTGAGGTTTCTACTGTAGGTCTTGTCATTGGTGACATTTGACACAAATACTACAAATACAGTACCTCAACTAGAATCACTTCAAAAGTGAAACATTTTATACAATAAGCAGCCAGTTGTAAGAAAGTTAGTATATTTTATTACATTAAATGAAGCCAATTCACTTTTCATGCCAACTCCATATGTTCTTTATTTTTATCTTGCGCACTTTAACAACTGTACTGTATGTTAGAGGTGCCATTGTTGGAGCTGTTAGTCTTTTGGCGTTCATGTGTAAATTTCAAGAAATGATTTGTAAATTCCAGCACTGAGGCTTTCGTAGTGCTTGAACAGTAATCTGCTCTTTATAATACTTGGTAATATGTATTTATTTGCTCACAGATGTGCAGACTTGGCAATAGCCTCTAAGTACACAGACGATTTGGAGCTTACTGCATTCTTTCAAGAATTATTTGACAGTAATGAAACTCTTTCTGACTTCAAATATTTGCTCTCTCTCATTCCCTTCTATAAAAATCTGGAACATACACTAATTACCTGATTCCCTTGAACACAAAATAAAAAATGAGCACCTTGGCTCTGTTTGCCAAAGGAATCCTTCTGTGGTTTTTTAAGTATGAACTATGCACCTATCTGCAGTCTGTGAAAATGTTGACCAAAGAGTTCAAAATGTTTCATAGAAAGGTCTAAATAAACAAAGGAGGTACTTCAGAGGCAGACTGTGTTTGACAATTCCGTTTATACTGTGTAACCCGTACTAGGCATGAAGTCTCTGTCATATCTTAACAACCTTATGCACATAAAGTCACTGAATATACAGTAAGATGCCAAAGTGGTATTTTTATTTTTTCAGCTAATATACAGACGGATACAATACCTCTATAGGGCTGTCATGGTTGGCACCCTAAATTCAGAACCGATGCTAAGCACCCTCTTCTCTGTTCTTGCTTCTGCCTAAAACAGCCTCATTTCACCTCGGGAGGAGCCCTCAGCTAATCGGATGCTGCCAGGTCTTATTAAGAGAGGTGCAAAGCGAGGGGTTCTGAACAAGCACAGGGGCACAGTGGTAAAAGCAAAGTCTTTGGGCAGAAGGTCACGGTACAAGGCTTAGGCAAAAGAGTAGTCAGATCAGGCCAGGTTGGGGCAGGCAGAGTGCAAACTGAGTCGGCAGGCAAGGGTCAAACCAGGAGATCAATCAGAGGGATATAGAAGAAGTGAAGTCGGATATCAGGCAGGGATCCAGATACAGAAGTCAGAATCATCAGTAGCCAGGCAGGGTCACAACAGGTATCAGAATTAGACAAGTATAAACTCAGAAGCACCAGGAACTCACAAACTATGATCCTTCAATATTCGATTTCTCGATGAAATCATATGATCGTATACTGATCGTTCAATTTCATGGAAAAATTGTACTTTTTCCTTCAAGTGCTCAAAAAATTCATGCGATCGAATGCCTTGATCGTTGGTATTCGAGCATGTGTTTGTAAAAGAAGCCTATGTGGGGATTCCCATAGGCTTCTATTGCTACTATTCAGTAGGTTCAATCTGGCGAAGTAGGCAGTTGAATAAATTTTAAAGTTAAAGTCCTTCGATCATTGAATGGTTGAATGATCGAAGATCTGATCATTTGAATTTTCGGTATTCGATGATCAAAGTGGCCAAATTTGCATATTCGATCCTCCGAGAAAAAATTGTACAATCGGAATTCGATCGAATTTGATCGAACTTCGATCTCTTCACGTGAATTTTGCCCCTTAAAGATAGCAGATTTGAATTTGAAAAAAGAGTAGGTGGAGTCGTCCCAATAACTAACTGCCTGGTATATTTCTACGGCTGGGACGCCACAAAGTTGGAGTAGGCAGGGATACTGGGACTATGGTCTTGGATATTAGTTTGCCCTATGATTATGCGAGAACTACCATGACCTATAAAACCACAAATCGCTAGTTCCCATGTAAGCAAGTAAAAAGAAGAATAAAGCACTCGGAAAGGAGTGTGGACAGACCAGACTCAAAAAGATCCACCCGATTTCAAACCCAACCCCAATAAGTATAAAGATAATAAAAATGGTTGGATTTTCACCAACGCTCGTTTCGCCTAATTGCTTTCTCAAGGCGAAAAGGCATTTTTTTCGACTTGAGAAAGCAATTAGGCAAAACCTCTAATTATATTGTATTTAAAAAGACTTTAATTCGTTACACCGATTTGCAATACAGTCAGGATCTACAGTAGGACAGCCTAGCAACCATTTTGGTGCCAGCTATAGGCAAAGATACATGTTCTGAACTTTCACTACAGCTCTGTTTGTTACTTGTTTACCTACCCTGATGAAATGTTGAGCATTTTTGCATCTAAATAAATTTTGACATTTTTTAAAATCCTGAGAGTGCAGAAGCCCTGTGCTTTGTTCATATAAAAATATATATTATGTATAACAATTGTTAAAACTAGTCAAATGAGCTTTGAGCTAATGGGAATATGTACTGGATAAAAATAAACTATATCCATGCACACATTTTGTTTTTGCATTTAGCCATCTCAAATTTTTTTATATAGTGTTTCTAAAATAATACCATGGCACAAGGACCCAAATTTGTTGCCTCTATATATGGCCTTCCTCATTTTGTTGCTGTCAGATACTATCACAGTTATGGAGGACACTCAATATTCATGGCAATTTTCGGCAGTGCTAGGCTGAAACTCACTGATAGGCCAGTACAATATATCTTTGTATGGCACCATCAATTTGTATTTAAAGCTGCTTTATCTGTTTAATAGTCTGATCATTTTGCTTTGTACCATTAGTTTTGGTAGCGCATGTAAGTAAACAAATGTATTTATCACTCCTGGGATCAGTAAGTGCTAATAAAGATGCTGTTGCTAGCATTTTAGATTTGTTATAATGGCAGGCACGTTCTAAATTAACTGAGAACGTTTTGCTTACTCAAGAATTCAGCAGAAATGTTAAAAATGGCATTGAGGATGGCAAGTTACAGAAACAAATGACTTTGGCTGAATTTTAAAAAACAAAAAAAGCTACTGACATTCATATTGTACTGATGCTTTTATAAATAATTTGTATTTTTTTGAGTAAGCGTCCTAATTATGGCATGTTAATTCAATCATATTTAGACTTTAAATAATTGGAATGCCAAACAAAATCACCAAAATGTTTCTGATAGTATGAGCTATGAAAAGCAGCATTTGTGATTATAAAAATAAAAGAGGGATTGTTTTTTTCAGGGAAACAAGTGAATACAGAAACTTTAGTTATAAAGTAGATATAATCATTAAAGGGGTGGTTAACTTTTAGCATGTTGTTCCAAACAACTTTTGCTTTGGATTTCACTATATATTTTTTTGTTTTTTAACAATTTGCCTTCTGACTCTTTCAAACTTTCAAATGGGTTTCACTGACCCCATCTAACGCCCTACATCATAATAAGGGGCAGATTTATCAAAGGTGGAATTTAGAATTAAAAAAAATTAGAAATTCAACCATGTGAATGGTATGTGAATTAAAATCCTTCAAATTCAATATTTGAATTTGAAGGATTTTACTGCAATTCGACTGGTCAAATGATCGAATAGTAAAAATTTGATCGATTGAGTTGAATTGAAAAATGATTTTTTCGATCGATTGAAAATAATGATACCCAATTCGGCAGCTTGGATTTGGCGAACTAGGTGGAGGAATAAAATTTTAAAGGGGAAGTACTTCGACTGTCAAATAGTTCAATATTCAAATAAAATTAAATATGAATATTCAAATTTGAATTTGATGGTCGAATTTGCCTATATTCGAAGATTCAAATTTGAATCTTTTTGAAATTCGATCGAACGAATTGTTCATGTGAATTTAGTAAATCTGCCCCTAAAAGTTAACTCCAAGGTGAACAACCTCTGCAAAATAAATGTGATTTATCCTCCCATCCATATAGACTGAGACCCCTCGCCATTTTTGTTGGGGAATTCAGTAAAGGTTAAATAATCCACTCTGGTGCCAGATGGGCTGTTGTTCAACTACAAATGAGTGATGATGTAATGATTAGTGATGGGCGAATTTATTCACCAGGCGCGAATTCGTGGCCAATTCCCGTGATTTGCCACCGGCGAATAAATTCGTGCAATGCCAGCAAAAATTTTCCTGCCAAGAATTTGCTGTCGTAAAAAAAAAAAACGAGTCGCGCGACGAAAATGACGTGACGCGCATCAAAACATGCCAAGACTTTTTCGGCAATTTGCGAATTTCGCTGGAAATTTGCGAATTTTTCGGCGAAGCGAAACTGGATGGATTCGCCCATCACTAGTAATGATTTAGAAACCTACATACATATAGATACCTTTTTCATATCAGTTCATCAAGGTTCCAGGGAAGAGAACATTTTATGATTGGGAAGCCACTTTTATTTGACTCAACCTCTAATGAGAGTGTGATCCCACTAAGTCTCAAGTTAAAATAACTTTTCAGATCCCCTTTAGTGTTTTGTAGCAGGTTTGTCAAGATGAGTAGAACTTTATGATATACTTTAAATAGCCTTGGACTTTTCACCACCTATTTCTCTGGATCTCGCTACAGCAGATACATTATTCCATACATGGGCAAAATTATTATTAAAATGATGTTATGCAAGTTATACTGCAGATCACTTAAACAATCACTTGGAAAAGTTACATCTGGCTTGCAGGCTTTCCAATTCTGCACTGGATCATCACAAAAGTTTGACAAGATTTTTTGAGTAATTCTATTTATTGCTATAAAAGCTACCCAACATCCAAGGTTGCCTTGACCTTGCTGTCCTTGGAGAAAAGAACCAAAGCTGTCTAATTTCATTAAAATATGTTTTGTTATGTTTTTGTTAAGTGTTAAACTTTTGAGTGCACATTCACTGTTTAACATTTAGCCATTTATCATGTTTTGGGCCAATGAGCTAACTTTGATTTCCAACTTCCTAAAGGAATTCAAATAATGTTTTTAAATACCATATTCTTCAAAGCAGATAAAGGACGCTGCAGAGGTACAGCAAACAACTTGTACCTTGTTTCACTTTTAACTCACTTTTGTTAGATTTTGTTATTTCTTGCACTAAACAGCACAAAGTCTGAAACTGAAAGTAAACTTATGTTCTAACTCATTGTTTATACAAGCACAATTAAACAAATCAGCAATCAAATGAGAAGCCCTCCATATAAACAACCCCCCTTCCCCTACCCGCAGCCTTTGTTAGCAGATTTTTCATACCAGTCCTAATAGTTAAAACTGATTTCCCACCCCAGATCCACAGTAAAATAGTTTTTTTTCTACTGACTGTTTGTTTCTGCACTTAAAGGACAAGGAAAGTGTAAAATAGAATAAGGCTAGAATTGCTGTATTTTGTATAATAAACATAAACATGAACTTACTGCACCACAAGCCTAATCAAACAAATGATTTATGCTTTCAAAGTTGGCCACAGGGGGCTGTCATCTTGTAACTTTGTTATACATCTTTGTCTGACACTGGCACTGCACATGCTCAGTATGGTCTGCTTGAGTTTTGCATGGCTGGTAAGTAAGGCAGGGGCTCCCCCTGCTGTTCATAAGTGATTGTTTCCCTGCCAGAAGCACTAAATGAAGGGAGAATTTTACTGCATACAGTCAGGTTTCTTATAAAAACGGTACACATTTTAAAATTAAAGTATATTGGAGATAGATTTCTTTTTCGTTAAAGAAAGTAAAAATGGGATTTTATTTCTTTGCCTTTCCTTGCCCTTTAAGGTGAACTAAATAAATAATATGCCAATACATATTTCTAGTTTTTGTGCTGGAAGGCTATTTCAGGGACAATGGAGTAATCATTCTTTTACCAGCAATAAATCTCAACATTTGTTTTCTCCGACTGAACATGTTGGTGGAACAACTCAAACAAATGATTCTCATCACAACATTGAAGTCCTTGGTAATCAAACTTCCCACACTGACAAGAAAGCAGACTGATTACTGCTCAGATTGTTCTTGTCTGTGTTTCGTCCAGCGAGTGCTGACCTAAACCATTAGAGAATTCAGTCTGGACCTTAAGATTAATTTGCTAGTTCTGACACTGTTCATGGGCTGGCCTAAAGTAGATAGTTATCTATAAACATTCTATGTTTAAGTTATTGTAGGAAGAAATATTATCTCAAAAGCCAATAGGTCAAAAAACCCAAAGCGTTCTGCCCATGGTCTTAGCAAGCTGATTGAAGTTAACATTAAGAATTCAGTACAGTTATTGGATCCGTTATCGGGAAAGCTGAATTATGTGACGGTCATCTCCCATGGACTCCATTTTAAACAAATAATTCAATTTTTTTTTTTAAATGATTTCCTTGTGCATTGCATGTGATCCCAAATAATGATTCCTACAACAATCCTACTGGGTGTATCTGATGTTTAAATGTGATTTTAGTAGACTTATGGTGTGGATATCTAAATTACAGAATTTCCAATAAGCATTAATCATACCTTAGTTTTTTTTAGTAGACTTAACATATAAAGACCCAAATTATGGAAAGATCATATACTGTATCTGTAAAACTTCAGGTCCTGAGTATTCTGGATAAGAGCTTCGATACCTGTACCAATTGTTCTGCATAACACGCACATTCTAGTTGTAGCCTCAAATGCTCCTCATTTAACATGTATTCAAATGTATGGACTTTTTTTTTTTTGAACCTCTGTACTGGAACTGTAAGTTGAGTATATACTGAGTATATTTCCCTTGTGCGTAATTCTTGAGTGGGGTTGGTGTCACATCCAGGAACCAATATGCATGCTATTCCTAATATTAGCATGCGACTCCATTGCCACAAGTAAATAGGGGCTTTTGTTACAACCTGCTGGCAGAACCTTGGACCTACCACCATTTCCAGGAGCATGTATGGATGCATGTACTTTGTGTAGGCTAGACATACAGAACTACAGGTAAACATAAACTGCCCACATGAATATTTCCCAATATATTTTATTTAGTTTATTTTGAAGATCTTCATCCTAGTACAAAAATCAACAGCCTATAGTTGTAGAAAGAAGGAAACAAGTTAATTAAGCAATCATTAATACAGACTAGATTTTATCTGATTATTACCTGCCAGCTAGCTAAGTGCGCCACATGCGCAGAGTATTATAAACGACAAGAAGAAACCAGACACTAAAATCAAAAAAGTTCATTATTGGAAAAGCCACTGAGCCTGAAAATCAATTGCCATCCCAGGAGATTCTGTAATTATACACATTTTGATGTTTTGGAGATTAAAGTATTTATTAGACTGTTTTCAAAGTACAACGCAACTTTAGATTGGAAAATAATATTTAACATCCAGTTCTGAAAGATAAAAGTCACATGCATGTTTAGGGTCGAAGTGAAGATTCGAATTTAGACAATTTTAATTTCAAAGTAATTTTTGGCTACTTCGACTATCGAATAGGCCAAAATTAGATTTGAATAGAAAAAATTTGATTTGAATTGAAAAAGTACTGTCTCTTAAAAAATAAAAATTTGACCCTTTGCCACCTTCAACTGTTGCTGTTTTAGCCTATGTTATAACGATGAGTATAAATAAGAGATGTAATGATAAAAAATGCCAGCTACTAAATTGTTCTCTGGATTAATGGTGTCAAGAACAATTTCCAGTTTTGTGGATCCCTCTCATATCCTTAAACTATAACTATGCAGGTATGGGATCCATTCTTCAGAATCCCATTATACAGAAAGCTCTGGATTACGGGATGGCCATCTCCCATGGACCCCGTTTTAATCAAATAATTCAAAATATAAAAAAAGATATTCTTTTTCTATGTAATAATTCAACAGTACCTTGTATTAGATCTTTATTAAATAACTCATTGTTTTTTTAGAAGACTGAAGTTATGGAAATCCAAATTACAGAAAGATCTCTTATCTGGAAATCCCCAGGTCCGGAGTTTTCAGTTTTGATTGTGACCTTAAAGGTCTTAGAATGCATAAGGTGCCTGTTATTGTATATAAGGTCCATTTCCATGTTTTTCCACAAGTCACGAGCAGGTGACCTTCTATCTCAAGCAATGGCTCTAGATTGCTTATCCCAAGCCTTCCTCCACTTAATGTCTCCTGATTGGCTTGCACCTTTACAATTCTATACTGGACAATGAATCTTTAACTACATGAATGACTTCCTTTATGACCTGGCTCATTAAACTTGAGAAATCGCCTTATAAATCTTGTGGCAAAAAATGTGTTGACCTGCTTTCATGGTGCCAGCAAGATAAATCCTCTGTGTTATGTTTTTCTACATGTTGCTTGTGTAAGCAGAGCTGTACAAATTGTGCACATTAAAAAAAATGTGCTCAGGGAACTGGAAGATTCAATGAATTGGAAACCAGACGAAAGGGTTTTTTTTTTTTTTTGGTGCTTACTTGCTTGCCTAATGTCGCATTGACTGCAAGTCAGGAACATTTCAAGTTGTTAGGAAATATACATGAGATTAGTTTGCAGGTCCCTGCAGATTTCCATGTCACATAAAGCATCAGAATAGCTGTACTGCTGTTAGAAAGCAAAGAAAATAAAAAATGTTTACAGCATATGTGAAAAGTGAAGCTACAGGCAGTAAAGGTATCCCAGTTCCTGTGTATTAGGGTTGCAGGAAGATGCTATTAAAAAGCTTGTACATTTATTTCTCAAAATCAGAATAAAAAAAGTTAAAAGTCATTCATTTACATATACTCCAGAAAGTTCATACAAAGAACACAATTTCATGAGGTGCAGAGCATAGCACTGGTGGACTCAAGGCAGCCCAGGTCCTACACCCACCAGACAGATGTTAATTCCAGGACTCTCTTATATTCATTACCCTGTAATAGTCAGGAGCACTGCTTTGTGGAGCACTCTGCTTCCTTTCCAAGATGGCAGTGCCCATGTCCATTACATCAAAAGACGCAGGTTCCATGCCTGAATATAACTCTTACTTCTGTGAGTTCCTCCGCTAAATCACTTTTCTGACTGATTCCTAGTTCCTGACCCTTCTGCTTGATTATGACTACACTGATTTGCTGCCTGCCCTGACCTTTTTGCCTGAACTTCCACTTTGAGCATCTTACTTCCTTGTATACTGCATATTGGACTTTTCCTGTCCTACAAGTCCTCCTTAGTCCTGACTCCAAACTGGGTTAGGCCCTGTCAATAAACAGGCTGTCAGAGCAGGCTGAATGGGCACAATCATGCTATGGGCAAGTTGAAAAGGACCATCTATGTAGGCAAAGTACCTTTGAAATAGTGTTGAAGAGAATACTATTTTGAATCCCCTTTTAGTACTTTGTACTTGTGTTCATAAATAAAACCAATATAGTACAGGGGATCATTAAATCTGCTCATCTAATAGGGTTGCCACCTGTCCGGATTTCACCTGGACAGCCTGGTTGTCCAGACAGGACATTGAAGTGAATGACATGGCAATCAGTCAATCATTGACCACCAGGTCATAAGTCCCACCCCTGACATCACTGTTCCCTCCCTCAATAGCAACAGCCTGCTCCCTGACATTACCAGCCCGCCCCCAATATCCACCCTGCCTCCTGTACAGTTACCGTTAAAAGAAAAGGTGGCAACCCTAAGAACTAAACATATGCCAAGTGCAAAAATACTTGCACTTGGTAAAGTAAATACTTGTTTTGTGTCATACAACTACTAAGCCATAGGCTTTTTTGCACTTCTGAATAGTTTGACTCACTAATTCACTAATATCTGGACAAAAATCTGTCAGGTACAGTATCTATCTGAAAGGCTAGAATATTGTGTCAGTCCTTTCCTAATGGGTTTGCGTAGGTCTTGCATTGATCTGATCAGTGGCCAAAAATGACATCAGCCAAATTAGGACCAACACATAACCCAAACTGGGCAGCAAATGTGGTGACCACAACTAAACAACATATATATATACATATATGCCCAGCTTTAGTTACTTTTATAATCACTGCAGTTTCAGCATCAAATTATAACTATCTCATAGCAAAGTCAAGCATTCCCCTACAGTTACTTTTTACACCTAACAGTGTCTGTAATTTTTTATCATCTGCTAACTCATCAAAAACGCACCCAAGTTTACTGTGAAACTGCAAACCATTAAATGCATTATCATGACCTGTGTCAAAAAGCCCTACAATATGAAAGGTATTTTTTTATTCATTCTTTCCAAAAATTAATACAGAATATTTTTAGAGTAGAGCATTCCATTTTTAGCTTCTGATGGTTAAAGGCCTTTAAAATCTTTTGAGTCTTCAAATTTGATTAACCTGTTTCATTAGCAAAAAGCCCAGCATCAATAAGAACATTGTGTTTGAACCTAATCGTTATTTGTTATGTTCACACATCATGGCATTCGCTAATGTTTCCTGTAATGTCATTGTTTGGCAATATCTGAGCAAATAAATAACAACTAGATTGTTCTCATATTGCTGAAATGAACAAATCTAGCTCGGCTCCTGCATAAACAGAATTTGGCAGGGGAGACATTAAGGAAGCAGACTGATGTAATGGCAATGGCTAATTTTTATGGAATGATCTCTTACACCAGATGGATATTTTGAATTACGACCTCACAGGCCAAGGGACAAAGCTTCCACAACACGACGCTGCTTGATATATGTATACTGAAAGTTCTGGACTGGAGCACCATGTTTCTATTTTACTGGTTGTAGCGATAGTTGGTTTTTCAGACTTATTTTCAATCTGATTCTAACATAAACAAAAAGTTTGATTTCAGGAATGTCATTAGGAGGCTTAGCTGCCCCTAGAATCTTTAACATTGAGGCAGTGGCGTAACTACCGGGGGAACAGGGGGAGCAGGGGGTGCGAGTGTACCAGGGTCCACACCCCCGCAGGGCCCCCTAACAGGGCTAACTAAAATACAATTAAGCTAACTTACCCAGGACACAATAATTCCAAGTATCATCACTTTATACTTTTAAGGGCTAGGCCAGACGGGGAGACTTCTCGCCGCGACTTGTAGCCCCCGAACCTCCCTGAATAGCCACTTACCTAAGCGCACCGGCGTTGCTTGAAAACGCCGGCGCGTATCCACACGGAGTGGCGCACTTTTTGAAATTGCCTGGCGAGGCAATTTGGAGCAATTTCAAAAAGCGCGCCGCTCCGTGCTTAGGTAAGTGGCTATTCGGGGAGGTTCGGGGGCTACAAGTCGCGGCGAGAAGTCGCCAGGCGACAAAATGCCCCCGGATCTCCCCGTCTGGCCTAGCCCTAAGCCGTCAGAGTTGAAAATATTGCAGTGCAGTGTTTGCAACTAACTGTCCAACTACAGCACATTTTCAATTTTAAAAATGTATAGGAAAATGTTTCCTCTTAATACTCCACTAAAATATGACCCATCATTAGAATTAGAATTAAAAGGATAAACTGTGGAGAACCAATATTACCTCAAAGCGTTGCATGAATGAGAGGTAGTTGGGAGGTTTATTTTAGTCTGTGTATGGTCCATCTTAAGCCTCCCCAAACAAAAAATCCACCCTCTTATGACCAAGACCCCACTGAAAGTACACCCAATGTTCTCCAGGCAAGTGTGTGCTCAAATATCTTTATCCTTTCACCACCCCACTGTTCCACTGACAAGCCCAAGAGAATGTGGGTTCAGGTGCAGTTACATAATCCATTATTATAAGGCTAAGCATACAGTACATACTCTTTATAAATATCAGAATTTCATCAGCTGTTCTCAAGTTAATTGCTTCCATACTAGATATGAGAGAATCAGAGAAAATTACAAATAGCAGACTGTCTTAAACTGATGTAAGCACTAAGGGGTAGATTCATCAAAGAGTGAAGTTAAGAGTGAAGTTCCGCCACTAGAGGAAAATTCCACAGCTCTCAATTCATTTCTATGGGATTTTTAAATGCGTATTCATCAAAGGGTGAACTTTCACTTCACCCATTGATGAATACGCCTTGCAAAATCCCATAGAAATGAATTGAGAGCTGTGGAATTTCCCTCTATTGGCAGAACTTCACACTTTGATGAATCTACCCCTAAGTATCTGTTGCATTCGCTTGATCTTGGAGACTTGACCAAATAAAATTTGCCTAAATGTTTAAATACCTTGTCCTGCTAGGTACTGACAAATTATTTGGACAAAGCCCATAGGCAGAGAAACATTTTAGGAAGCTTAATCTCTCCAAAAACGAATAACTTCCATCTACAGTATGAGTATAAAGTTATGAGCTATTGCAAACCATGTTTGTGTTCTCCTCTGCCATTCACGGCACTCCTGAGTCTGACTATATATATGTACCACTGAAATATGTTGCAGCATACAGCTCTATTCTATTCCCTACAATACTTTGCATACTGTACATCTGAGCTTCTTCTTCTTTACTGGAACTCAAGGACAGGTCCTTGAATGTCAAATTATTTGTCATGTATCATGAGAAGATATTGCACAATTTATTCAAAGCTGAAAGCATTGCACGCATGGACATTATCTATAATGTGAAGAAAAGGGTCACAATCATATGTTGTACATATACACAACTGGGTCAGTGATTCAAGTAATAATAATTTGTCAAAATATTTATTTTTTCCTTGTGTAGGTTTTTGCTTACTTGCGACATTTAGAATAAAATAAGAGCTGCTCAGCAGCGTTAAACTGACATAAGCAAATGCTTCTCAAAGATGACATTTTACCTTACTAGTTATTTTTTTAACAGTCTGAATAAATCTGCTCATACGGCTTTTAGAATATTTACAAAAAGTTTTCTTACATTTCACACATATTTTCTATGCAATGTTAAAAGCAATAAAACATAAAAAGCCCATTTTTTTAACCCAGATTAATATATCTGCAGCCATGAGAAATGAGCAGGATGAACAGACAGAACTATATTTCCCATTGGTACAGAGAGCTTGTTATCTGTTGTTACTTTATTAAGCAGATGAGCATTGATCTGAACACTGCGTTCATGGAATGATCAAAAGAAAGTTAGATACTATTCGGTTCAACATAAGTTGTCCTTTGCAGCTATAAATTAGAGGCCAGAGCAGGCCCTCATGAAAACAAATTCATTTTTAATATCTTTAAGGAATGCAATACAAATTAAGGAAGCCACATGATTAAGGAGCTAGGTGGCTAAAGGAAAAAAGTAAAGTATTGTTCAATTGTCTTGCCAAAAAGATTTAAAATAACAGAGCAAGAATGTCTGTCCCATTTACAATGTCAAGGGACTTATACTTTAATGAAGTCAACTCCCAGAATTCCCTGCTGTTAATGAATGGCACCATAGTTTTGTAGCCACCCAATCATTAAGTCCCTATGCATAACTATATTACACAATATTCTCAAAAACAGCTTAACCTTGAATGGCCAGGGTCATGATTGCCAAGTTGCCCCTTTATAGCAACTTACAAGTGCAGCAAAAAGTTGTGCTGAAACTTTTTCAGTCCTTATGGTTCCCAATCTTGGGACACTGCACAGTCAATGATCTATTGGCACATATGGAAGCCAAGTCTATATCCCATTGGATTGGCATTTGATTAAGGATAGTTCCTAGTCCTATGACTGGACTCATGGGGGCAAATTGACTAACATTCGAAGTTGCGCCAGCAAGAGATTCGCCATGTAGTTTCGCCAGTGCTATGCAAGTTCACCAAAATGTGGAGTTTGCACTCAGGGAGGCGAACGCTAGCGAAGTCGCACTACCATTACTTCATCAGGCAAGGGGACGTAGCGCTAGCAATGCCTAATTTGCATACGGCACCAACTTTAAAGTATAATTGACATATACGTATGCTGCACCAACTACATTACACTACACAAGCCTAGGAAACCTTTAATAAATAAAATAAAGTTGTTCTAATGCCCTAAACATGTGCCCATTGTATAGTTGAGTTGTCATATGTTAGGAAATGTAGGGGGGAAGGAGGGTACCCTAAAAAAAATTACGTTCTGTTTCTGCCTATCACCCTTAAAAAAGTAAAAGACGGCAGCGTTTTTTGGACTTAGAAAAAAATTTCAACTTGTTTTTATAAACTCGTATCTGCTCTATTGGACTTCGCCTGGTCTAAGGTGGTAAAGTCAAGTCTTGCGCAAGAGGTAACATTCAGTAAATTCCGCATCTAAGTGAATTAGTGTAGTTACATCCCTTTGTCAGTGTGCAACTTTGCCTGGCGTAAGGGTTCAAAGTTGTGCTAGAGTCTATCTACTTCACTGGCGAAGTTACGCAAGTTCCAAAATGACGTCACGCAAGCAACTTTGCGTGAACTTTATAGAGCTTATTTTCCAGCAATCAAGACAACTTTGATAGGAACACAAAATATTCTTGGGCAGAGTGAAGTGTATAATTAACAGTATAAAATGAAATAGAAGTGAAGAAATCAAAGTCACTCTAGAATGAGATCCTGCATCAATGTCTGATCACTTAAACTCTAGGCCGGGGGTCTCCAAACTGTGAGCCACATTCAAATGAAAAAAGAGTTGGGGAGCAACAGATGCATAAAAAACATCCTGGGGATGACAAATAAGAGCTGTGATTTGGTAGACCCTATGTGGACTGGCAGCCTACAGGAAGGTTTCTTTGGCAGATAGTTGGTTTTTATGCAACCAAAACTTGCCTTCAAGCCAAAAATTAAAAGCTAAGGAATAACATCCAAGAGGTTGCCAAGTAATGTGTCACTTACAAGCCATTGGTTGGAGAGCACTGCTTTAGGCTAACCATAAAGGTTCCATAGTTTACCCTATGAGCAAACAATCAAATCAGGTGGTTTTGAGACAATAAGTTGCTTTATGTGGCCAACTTTACACATCATACACTGCACAAACTATGCTAGCTGGAAACTGTGATCATAATATGAGAGGCAAACCATGATTTATGTAAATATGGGAGGAGTAAACCCAGCTGTACCATCAGTCAAGTTTGTAATCAGTAGAGGCAGTCACTGCGTAAAGAAGAAAGGGTAGATTCTTATTATTATTTCAAGAATAAAATAAAAATTTTCTCTTAACAATTTTCTCTAGATTTTCCCAGGTACAAACAGCAAATTGGTTTCAGCTAGGCAGATGCAGGCAAAGAACATAAAACTGGTATGACGTTTAATACAGTCCACCAAATAGTCACATACTACTCAGTGTCCAAATAGATTTTCTTAAATCACAAGAATAAAAATAAAAAATAGAACTGTAAATATATCGTCCGCCTACCCTTATGCAAATCACAAACATATCCATAAATTTTGAGAGCATTTCATAAGCACAACGAAAGGAAATGAGTCAGAACGCAAGTTTGCTCCAAAAAGTTCCAGTTCATAATCTGGCCTGTCTGTTATTTGTTTCCCTTAATGATCTCCATGAAAGACCACTAAAGCTTAACAAGAATTCCGTGGGCCAAGTAATGAATTGAGTGACACTTATGATAAAATGCCTTTCATTACATCCAAATGGAAATCTGGGGATGTTAGAGGTGAAGAATGCATTATGAGATAAAGTTAGACATTAAGCAAACAGCATGTCAAAACTAATTTGAACACATATTCTTCAGCCGCATAACTTTTGGTGTAAACTTGATTAAAAAGTAATATTTAGGCCTGCACATGAAGAAACAGCAATTGGCCAAAAAAATACATTCTACAATAAAGTCCATACAGAACAAGTCTTTCATGCTGATTAATCGAGAGTAGGGTAAACAAATGCCCCTGTATACAACAGCATCTGACATAAGACTTACTGTGACTTTGAATAACAAACCTTGTTTCTATTTGCAGCAAAACTAATGATGTGTTTTCAGCCCATTAGGGTAATGTTACATGGAGCTAATTTATTTGCCTGAGGTGACATTACAACTGTACTCCCATGTGTAGCAAATGCCTGTGCTGTCATATATCATACGTGGTAGAGCAACCTTATCTGGCCTGGGACAGTACTACTCATAGCAGGCCATACACTGCTTGATCTTTTGCTATGGCTATTTATGGCTAGACAAAAAACTATACAGAGAAGGAAGATAATAATAAAAAAAAGCTACAGTTAAATAATAAAAATATGGTATGAGATTACAATTTCAGAAAGCCTGTACAAGGTATGTTCTCTAACACCAATTCCCTCATACTGTTTATGAGAATGAAGGAAAACAAGGAGATAAGATTGTTAGAAAACATAGTTTTAAAATGGTTTTTCTTTAAGGGCTAGTCCAGACGAGAAGATTCAGGGAGATTCGTCGCCTGACGACTAATCGCCTCGCAGGCGATTCTTCATTGAAGCAGCTGGAAGGCAGGGGGAAGCGGTTCGGGGAGATTAGTCATCCCAGGCGACAAATCTCCCCGAATCTTTTCGTCTGGACTAGCCCTTAGAAGGACCTCCTGGAGCAAGTAGAGGATGGCCACACTTATAAAGTAGCAAGAGGAACTGTGGCCTTAACTGGATTTGAGTAGATGGCATATACAGTAGTTCCAATAATGAAGCCTAAGAAATGCAAAGTTTAATAAATACATTTACAAAATAATTATACAAAATAATAAAAGTTCCTGCACTACATTTATATAAAAGAAGAGAATATAATTATTAGAACCAACATTATTTTTAAAGCATAGGTGGTTATGTCTTGATATCAGCCATTTCCTAGACCACCCCCTTGAAAACAGACAATGGATTTATATAATGGTGCTAATAAACATCAGGAGTCTCCAGCCTATTTTACCCATGAGTCACACTCAAATGTAAAAAGTGTTGGAAAACAAACCCATTCATGAAAAAGTGGACTGGCAGCCTACAGGAGGTTCTCTTTGGGAGTACATACCACCAAGCCTGTAGAAATTCAAAAACGTGAAGCTTGCAAAACACTGGTAAGGAACCACTGCTTTAAAACAGCTTTAGTCTAACAGTGACCCCCCAACCAGTGACTCATGAGCTGCATGTTGCTCACCAACCCCTTGGATGTTGCTCCTAGTGACTTTAAAGCAGATGCAAATTGTCGAATTACCCCAAATTTTTAACTATTTGTTGTTTTAGCAAATAAGTTTTTTTTGGGATCAAATGCGTTAGTACTTCGATTCGAACGATTCAAATTGGATCAAATACAGACCTATCTGATCAAAAACAGACCTGTTCTATCAAAATTTTTTAAAATTAATTAAGGGATGGTCCTTATGAATTCGAATTATAAAGTTTTTGCTATTCGAAATTCGACCTTTGATAAATCTGCCCCGAGGAATTCTGCAAACTTGGGGGCAGATTTATCAAGGAAGTATACAAAAATAGCTCTAAATTCGAAATTTTTTAATTCAAATTTTTGCTTCAACCCTTGCTAAATCTACCCCCTAGTGACATACTGTACATATACCTTCATTTCCCTGTCATCTGATCTATGACTGAATCTAGTGGATGCACAAATGTTCTGTTTTGTCATATAGAGGCAAATCTCTCTCTTGAGCTATCCATCACTTACTATGATTGTGCTCTGCAAACAAATTAACATAACTACTTGACTGTCCTTGGGGTACACTAGTGCTTTTGTTGGCTTGTCTTGTTAGATGTCAGAAGTAGATGGTTTGTTTTTCAGTCATGACAGCAGCATTATTATATTAAACTAAGAGGTCTATAAAATAAAAACGTATTCAATGACATATGCTTTACAATACAAGCATGAACTTTTTGCTCTATGGATTCATTCAGTTAAAGGCAATCTTTTACACCAGGCACCATAATGCTAACATTTGTAATTCAGTCAGCAGTGCACTTATGGACAATATTTCCTGATTTCAGTAGTATTATTATTCCTTAGTAACAGGGGTATAACTATAAAGAAAGCAGACGCCCCAAGGAATAGGGGTGCTCAGACAGTGGGGTCTGCTTCCTCTATAGCTAATAAAAAAACCTCCTTCCCCACCTGCTCTCTTAACTGTGGCAAGGAATGGGGGACACAAGTCAGTCGGGAGTGGACAGGGTGGAGGTGGAATGTGGCGGGGAGGAGGCGGGACACGAAGTGGGCAGGGGGATGGAGATAGCCATGCACGGGGCCCCTCTGAAGATTTTCTTGTGGGGGGGGGGGCCCGTGCACTCTAGTTATGCCACTGCTTAGCAGATACAATTTGAGTCACTAACTTCAAATATAAATGAAGTGCCTCCTGTAAGCTATGAAATTTACATGTACAAAAGCACCAGCTGCGTACCTTTATATGGTCAGTGCCAGACCCAATTGGATACCAGAAAGAACTGATTCTAAACAGTATTGGATTGGGTGTCTAGGCCCAACAGGGCTGCCAACTCAGGGGCCCTGCATCACACTTGCAGGTCCTCCACACCAGTCACAACCCGCCTTGTCCCAGTTGAAGGCCCCAACCCCAGTCACATTCCTCCTCACCTCAGTCACTCTCCCCTGCCACAGTCGTGGGCTCCTCCATCCACCCCCTTGTATACCTTTTTACCTTTTGTGTCCATGATGAGAGAAGCAAGGACAGCATTCACAGTTCAAAGAAAGGAATAGGCCATGATTGGTGGGGCCTGCAGGGTTTTTCCCAGGGCCCAGCCTGATT
The DNA here is from genome assembly GCA_024363595.1 of Xenopus borealis. Taxonomy (NCBI): domain Eukaryota; kingdom Metazoa; phylum Chordata; class Amphibia; order Anura; family Pipidae; genus Xenopus; species Xenopus borealis. The sequence goes on along the minus strand of CM044440.1, from coordinate 21,780,083 downwards.
TTAACCATTTGGCCAATTTCATGAGAACTCAGAGGCTAACTGGGTATAGCCTAGATTATAGTATGTAAAGGAACATACTAGTAGAGTAGGTTGGTATTCGGAGAGAAGAAAAATAGCTTGGAGAGTGGGTCAATGGTCCAAGATTTTCTTGCAGGCCCCTAGAGTCCCATCCGACATTGTATATGAATGTAGGGACCCATAGGGTTAATATGTCCATGTGGCTTTAATTCCCTACCCTTCTCCTTTTCTCTAGTTGCTGGGCAAAACCCAAGTATTTAGTTAATAATTTCCATATCTATATCATTGGCCAAGAGGTGTAATGACCACTTTCTACCACACTTCAATATAGTGTGTGGAAAGGGGTTGTTCCCATTGAGCCTGGGTACACCAAGGCTCAGTAAAGCCTTTCGCCCTGGAGGGACCTGAACCTCTAGTGTTGAGTCGGGGAGGAGGGAACCCTGTGAATGAGGTTAGCTGAAAACAAGGTTATATCTGTTATAGACTCTCTCACAGAGGGAGATAGAGAGGACAGATATCAAAGGCAGCTTTGTGCTCCTTCGAGGATCTGTAGCAGGGAGTTGCTTCCCAAGGCTCCTAGATTGCCTTTAGTGAAGGGACCACAGTGGATAGGGCATCAGGCTTAGACTCCTACTCCATGACCGCTCGGCTGGATGGAAACCCAGACCACTTCAAGGTAAATCTGCCTGGGATTCCTATTACTACATGACTACAATGTCTATGGGTGTCACATTCCTCAGCTTTATCATCTTTTGCCGGTTTCAGCCTGTGGGTAATTTGTCTCGAACAAATAAACTTGTTACTCCTTTGTTTCACCACAAGAACCTCCTGGCATCCATTATTCCTATTCCACAGTAGCCTGAGAGTTGTAGTTATACTACACCATACCTGAAATCTTCCACTTAGTGAAGGCCCTAGCCTGATGTTTTTGAGTCACGTGTAACCCATGCTCTTATCACTAGCTGGACATTAACACCTTTTGATCTGCCTAGCCCAAATTAGCTTTACATGATTGTGGAGCTTTTTTGTGAGTATTACAGTAGTTACATTCCATATTTAAACCACTTGATACATTTTAGCAAGTAGTATAGAACCCTGGATAGAAAAACTTGTTAGAAACTAGACAGACTTGACTTGAAACCACAGAGGGTATTCACAATCTGCCTGTCCATCTTGCACTCCCACAAAACATTAAAATATTTTGGAAAGTTACAAAATCCTACCTAACACAAGAGCATGAACTTTGGCATTGTTTTTCATTTAATGGCTAAAGTATTTTAAGTATTTCAAATTAGCATTCAATGGGAAGACACATTGTGCTTTGTATGTGCTGCTGGTTTATATTTGTGAGGCAGATGACACTCCTTCATTAGATAACTGTACAGAGCGAGGGCTCTCTAGGGATCAGTGGAGATTAACATTCCCTTCACAATTAAATACATTGTGTTCTGCTTGATTCTCAACAAAAAAATCACTTGCAATATTGCTTTGCCTTTTCTTTTGTTGCCTGTCCTTGTGTCTCGCTAAAATTGGCCACACATGGGCCAACCAAGTACAGTATCTCGCAAATTGGCCAATGGGCCTGTAAATCCAATGGACACATAATCTACGAGAGACCATACCTGTTTATGGCAAACTCTGTATTGTTCTGTTTGTTTTGGCTGAATACCCAACCAACTGAAACAGCAGGAAGTAAAGAGAAGTCTTGTGATGTACCACCTCTTTACTTTCTTTTGACTGACCAATGGAAATGTTCCATCAGGGCTGCTAATCCTCAGTCCACCAAGATCTCATCTGATTATCTGAATGTCTGATCTCTGAGTGGGCATGCATGATAAAGTTAAGTCAGGGCATGTATGTATTTTTATTTCTATGTACCAGATCTCACTGGTGAGTGAAGCTGGGGAGACATAGGCTTTTCCTATTGGCTATATAATAAAACAATAAGCAGGTTGTCAGGGAGTTCAACAACTGAAAGGTCTCTACTGTTATACACCCCTATTTAATATTTTATTTCAGATGGGGCTTCAGGGTTTCTATTTGTTGTTGAATGACTGATACACCAATATGTTGCTACAGTATCTTTGTACTTGTATTTCATAAACTAAGAGGGTCCCTAAGCATAAAATAGGCCCTGGCATTCCAAGTACACAGAGGCCCCAAAAGCCTCCCAACAGCCCACTATTTAGTGACTGTCTATGGGACCTTAAAATCTGGCATTTGCCAGAACCCACAAATCTCTAGTCCAGGCCTCAGGGGCGGGGCATGGTCAAATGTAGGACCTTAACGTGGGACTTGAACTGAAAAAGTTTGACAATCACTGCCTTAGGGAGTAATGTTCCCTATTCTTAAAGCATTGCTGGGCATCTGAGCACTCCTGAGATGGAACGCAGTTCAGACACATGGAGAACACCTGTGTTTAAAGACCCTCACACAGATTTACAAATACATAATTACAACGTCTAGGAAATATTTGTATGTGTTTAACTATAATTATGAACAGGACTAGAGTATTTACTGATAATTACACAAAAACATATTTCTTCTCTGCAAGTCCGCAACAATACAGTAAACCAATTATTAATTTGTTATTTGTTATTTTTCCTAATGCCCAGTCCAGAGAGCACTTCCCTTCCTGGTGTCACGGCTCTGCAGCAGTAAAATGTTTCACTAAACACTATAAAATGAAGCCAACCTCAGCATTTTCCCCGGGATTCTGAGGAATATTTGACTTTAACTGAACCTCATAAATGCAAACTCGGGAAACAGAAGCGCTGTGGTTTAGTAATTTGATTTATATAAGAAGTGTAAAAAGAGACATAGTTAAAATTGCCAATTTACTGTAACAGCATAGACATTTCAAAATGATTTATTCAGTATCAAATTCTGGAACAAAAAAAAAAAAGCTTTAGTCAAAAGGCTTCATCCAGTAAGAGCCTTGAGGCCTTAACTTTCCCAACACACAGTTGAGTGACACTTTGCTGCAGAATTGCAGGGAATAAATGGCTTTTGTGTTTGGCTTGAATGCATTACTTCTGCGCCAGTGTTCTAATGTAACATGTTGACTTTATTAGAGATGTTTATAATTAAAATGCTTTCTACTTGAAGTCGAGAGAAATCCTGCCTTGAACAACATGCCAAGTAAAAAGGTCGTTTAATTAAACACATTATGATAATAGTTGAAAACTGTGTGGTCTATTGATAGAATAACACATGCCATTAGCACTTTCATTTGAATAATTCAACCAACACTCTTATCTCACAAGTTGAATATGTTAAATCAAATCATATGTCTCATGGATCTGCAGAATGAATTAAAAACAACGCATTATTGTTGTCAGTGGTATTTTTCTTTCTGTTTTTTATAAATAACGTTTTACATTAAGATACCTTTTAGGGTGACCTTGAAAATTCCAACCTTGACATATTTATCTGAAGTGATTAGGAATGCCTTAATATTTAGAACATGTCAGATTAGGGGGGGGTAAACATTTAAACCATTTGCTGAGACTCTAGCAGAGAAATACTCCTGTGCCAGTTCCCTTATATTGGAAAACACAACAGATGGTCAGGAGCTAAAAAGGATTCATTATACTGTACACCATTCACCCATAGCCTTGTCCTGAACTGCAGTACATTTTAATTATGGAGCAGGGTTATCTGGAGTCTGAAATTAAACAGGAATAGCAGGGCACCCAGCATTTAACAAATGGGTTTAGCACATAATGAACTGGAAGGATTTTATTTGTATTCATGTTATAGGTCATGCTGTAATGTTATTTCATAAGCACATTACTATTGCCATACAGATGGGATGTAAATTATTTCATGGCGTTAGAAGGAAAAGTGGATCCAATCAATTTAAAAAAAAAAATTAACATTTCTGTTTGCCGTACATCCAATTTTTTTTCTAATGTGTTACTAATTGTAAGAATGCAAGTGTTATGATAAAGCCCCAGAGGCTACATTTTGGCAGATTTGGTTACCTTTTCTCAGCCAGGTGACCAATCGGGCTAAATCAGCAGTATCAAAAACACATTGGTTAGAGATAAAACTGCTTTGGTTGGGCCTCATACATTAAAGACTCTTTGACAGCGCTGCACAATATGTTGGCGCAATATAAATCATTGTTAATAATAAAATAATAATAATTCCACGGAGCAAGTATTTTAATAAGAAATGTATAATATGTTGTCAGGATTGAATCCATGGTGAAGTTTATTAAAATGTCACAGAATGCATTGCAGCCGTCGGTTTTTATTGGGGGAATGTAATATGTTTCATTAACCAAAAAAAGTTTGCAAACACCATTGCAAGTGTTATCGACCATGTTTGCTCCATTTTCGACTGAACTCATGTTTTCTCCATTTTGTAACCATATTGCTTTTGTGAACATATGGGATCCGTTATCTGGAAAACCCGTTATCCAGAAAGTTCCGAAATTACAGAAAGACTGTCTCCAATAGACTCCTTTATTACAAAATAATCCAATTTTTTAAAAATGATTTCCTTTTGCAGTATAAAAATAAAATAGTAGCTTGTATTTGATCCAAACTAAGATAAAAATAATCCTTGTTGGAAGCAAAACCAGCCTATTGGGTTTATTTAATGTTTACATGATTTTCTAGAAGACTTAAGGTATGAAGATCCAAATAACAGAAAGACCCATTATCCAGAAAGCCCAAGTCCCGAGCATTCTGGATAATAGGTCCCATACCTGCAGTGTATGTAATAAAATTTTGCGTTTGCAAACCATTCTTTGCGACAAAATACTTAACAAAACTCCAGTGCCGGTGTTAAAGGTTCACAATGTGCAATTACGATTTGCAATGCAATAAAAGCTTAAAGAAGAATAGTACATTGGACAGGCACTTTTTTATGTGCTGTTTGTGAATTTTATTACATTTCCCCCTAAATGAATTGGGGATTTCTTCTCTGTGTCTTTTCTCATGGTTTCTTTTTCAATAAAGAAAGTAGAAATGGGATATTATGTTTTTTGCCTAAAAATCTAAAATACAACATTCCTCAAGCTAAAATTGCACAGGAACACTTCAACTGCTTAATGAGCCTCTACAATTCAGGAGTGATCAAATTCTGCAGCAGTCATGAACTAAAAATGGAAAAAAGGTACCTTAGTGTAGTAAACCATTGCAACCAATTAAGATTTAGCTCTTAAAGGCATATAGGGATTTTTGCCACTGTTTAAAGAAAAAATTTGCAGATGGTGAAATGTGAAATTTCGTTGTGAATCCATGCCTGGTGAAAAAATTTGCGCATCACTAAATATAACGTTTACTATTTTATACAAGTCAAACTCTTTTATATCCAAATGATAGCTGATGTAATGTTATATGTTTTGCTAGAACTGTTTTACTAGAATATTATGTTATGTTACTTGTATTCTGCATAACATGTATAGAAGTAAATGTTTAGTAGTTTATGAACTGTTGCCTAATGCACCAGTTCCCATGTGCAGGATTAAGAGAATGTTTCTATTGTCTTTCAGCTCCTTGCAATAAATGGAATTACTTCTCTCTTACCCTATCCTTGAGCTACTATAAAATCAGAATTTTTATTGGAAATTTTTTTTTCCAAGATTTATTATACCCCGAGGCTTCAAAAAGTCTGAATCTGAAAATCCGCCATCTCTGACCTGCTGAGGTTGTATATAAGTAAATGGAAAGGTCCCCATTCTATTTGGAACTTTATGTGGTCTGCACTGGAATTAGCCCAAACAAATCCCAAAAATTTGGGCTTTTTGGGAAAAAGGTTTGAAAAATTACGGTCCCTTGATTTAAGTAAAGGACTTCTAATAACCATTATGCCGTGAGTGCTTCCTTATATTTTTGGATTTTATGATTGAATTGGTTTAGCACCCAACGAATTGATCGAATGGCGGAGGTGAGTGCCGGCAACCAATGGCTATATATATATACACAACAGTCCAGTACCAATAAGTATCCACACTCCTAGGCAATTTTCCATATACAAACGGTCAATAAAAATAAAGAAGTGAAGATTCTCCATGCCACCCGAGCAAGTGCAGATTAGCAATGTCCTGGGCTGCATCATACTATCTAATCAAACCATCGCTAGCTGGGTACA
>CM044440.1:21746670-21762513 GCA_024363595.1 Xenopus borealis | reverse complement strand
AGCGCAGGCGAAAACTTGCCTGGCGAATTGCGGCGAACGCGAAGCGATTTTTTCGGATCTTGGGAGTTCCTTAGCAGGTTTATCGGACAAAAACAATGTCCTCCTTAGCCAATAACATTCAAGTACCAATTGGACAGGATTTGCCCAGGCACTCCATGTAATCCTATACTGGCCTGGGTGCTGAATAGTTCTTTGAGCTAAATCCAGTGGAATAATCCAGAAAAATAAAGATCTCCTGTTCCTTTAGACCCAAGTTCTTGAGACACTTATAATGGGGTCAAATGAGGTCCTCTCACGACAAGTCATTCAAACATATATTAAGCTCTTGTTTAACTGATGCATAATTAGATTTTAATTAGTTTTACAACATGTAAGAAATAAAGACTGATGCTTTTACCAAAAATTTGAAGCTGAGCGATTCTTGACCTCAGGAGTGCACTGCAACAATTGGACCTAACTTATGCATAAAACTGGAAACATTGGTGGCTTGTAAGATATATAAATATATATACTGTATATATATATATGTGTGTGTGTGTGTATGTGTACATTAAGCCCATCAGTTGATTCCACAGATAATACATACGTTAAAGTAATTGCTGTCTTATGATCTTCTGTACCAAAGCTCATCATCACATCAATCTGTATAGCCCAAGAGGATATCTCTTGGCATATGTTTAGCAATATGACTAACGAGTTCCCAATTCCACAGAGTCGAAAAAGAAGACATTTCACCTTTTGTTATCATTCACTATTTCAGGAATGTAACAAAATCCACACATCTGAGCTCATCATCACACAAGATATGATCTTTGAGTCCTGAAGATAACAGCACTAAAAAGCAATTTTACTTTCATCAGCAGTAACATTGTATGATCAAAGTGTGGCACCAGTAGGCAAGCATAACATTAAATACTAGGTGCATCACTTCAAGTTAACCTTTTGTTCCATCCTGCATCACTTGATTTTCTCAAAAACCACTTCATATGCCAAAAAAAGGATGACACAGTTTGAATACACAAAACTGACTTTCAGACCATTACAAAACACGAATCCTGAATATTTAGTGATCAAAAAGACTTTTTTTGTAGAAGCAGCTTTAAATCTGGAATCTTAAATTCAAACACCCTTCTTTGGTAATGAAGAGATTATTCCAATTCATTTGTTCTGCAGGTACGATTTATATCCAAGGCAAGCAAAAATGTGTTGGAGAAAAGGTATGTTAATGTTGTTGTAAATTCAGGATTTGTACTTACAATAACAGTGATGTCACTTTCTGTATAGTAACACAACAGCAAAACATGATCATAAAAATATTGGATTTCCGTTTCCTTGCATTTACTAATCTAAGGGAAAACCACTTATGGATTTATAATCCATAATCAAATTTGTGAGTTTTTTTTCTACTTTGAATACTTCCCAATTAAAAAAAATCAAATATTTGCTTATTTATTACCACTTGTAGAAATAAACTTGTAGAAATAACACAAATTTGTATGTTTACAAAGTAAAAAAAAATAATTTGTGAGTTTATAATTTAAAGGGCAATTAAAGGCAAAAAAAATTAAATCCAATTTTTACTTTCTATAATGAAACCTGACTGTATGCAGTGAAATTCCCCCTTCATTTACTTCCGTGAATAGGAATTGTCAGAGGATTTAGATTTAAACAGATAAACTGTGATTCTATTTGGAGGATATTTTGCTAAAGTCACTGGTTATGGAGAGTTGTAGAAATTTTGTATCAAACAATACAAAATGTTTAAAATCTATATTAGATTACATGACAACAAAGGACCCAGATCAGTCTGTATATTCTGATTATTCATCAGTCGTGCTGTATCGGCATCTGGCAGATATTATTTGACTTGTGCTGTTTTGATCATTTATGACCTTCCCTAAGCAGCCCAGACCACACTGAGCATGTGCACAATCTTGGTCTTGCAAAGATGTTTAACAAATTTACAAGATGACAGCCCCCTGTTGCCAACTTTGAAAGCATAAATCATTTCTTTGATTAGGCTTGTGGTGCAGTAAGTTCATTTTTATGTTTAATATACAAAATACATAATTTCTAGCCTTATTCTATTTTAGACTTTCTTCGTCCTTTAAAAAAAAAAACTAAAATTAAGCAGCTGGTTTTTATCTATTTTACCTAGGGCAACTCCCACTGAATTGTACATGAAATCACAAGCTTTTAGTTTTAAACAGTTTTTGAACTTAATAAATACCAAACATTTGAGTTTTTAAAAATATCATTCAAATTTGTATTTTTGTGCAAAAAAATTTTAATCAATAAAAAAGTTTTAATTTGAACCTTGATAAATCACCCCTTTAAAGAAAAGGTAAACCTTCATAGCAGTAAGGGACATTTTAATTAATATTGGAGACAGACATTACCTGTGATGTTTCCCATAGCAACCAAATGTTTTCTAAATTGTAGATGAATGTACAAATGTAATGGCTGATTGCTATGGGCAACATCACTGGTGATATTTTTCTCCAATGTTAATAAATACGCACCTTCATGTGAAATTGCTTAGACTATTCTGAGTAGTTTTGCAACTGATGTAAATTTTTTTGTCTAACTTTCAAGATATTTGCAAAATTGTATAATGAAATTGAAACGGTGCCGTCTGCTTGGTTAGTTCTTCTGGCCATAATACAGTCAGTAGACAAGTTCAGAAGAAGAACAGGGAACTCTTCTGAGCCAAGCCCCCCCCACAAAAAAAATCTTCAATGGGGCCCAGAGCAGTAATATAGCAATAATATAGCACTCTTTTTCATTCCCTAGCCTGTTACAAATCAGTGGGGATCTTTATAAAGACTGGGCAAATTTAAACTTGGCCTTAACACACAGCAAACACATAGCAACCAATCAGTGATTAGCTTTTTTCAGCCAGCTGCAAGTTCAGCACTGAAAACAATCATCTGGTTACCTTGGGTTACTGCCCAGGTGCTAATCTGACCAGTCTTTATAAATGGCCCCCAGTGAGAATAATGTTTTCCCTTGGAGATATCACAGCAAACATTATGGTAGCTTGTGGAAAGCAAAAAATTAGCGAAACGAGTCGCGGGACGATTTTGTCGCGCGTCGCGTCAATTTTGTCGCGCGTCTGTCGCGCGTCGCGTCAACTTTGACGCGTCGCGACGTTTTCGGCGTGCGTCGCGTTGTTTTCGTTGCGCGTCGTTTTCGCCGCGTCGCGTCAAAAACGACGCGCGACTGACGCGCGACTCGTTTTCAGCGAATTTTCGCCAAGCGAAATTTCGCTGGTGATTCGCGAATTTATTCGCCAGCGGCGAATCGCGGGAATTCACCGCGAATTCGACCTAGGCGAATAAATTCGCCCATCACTATTCAACAGGGCTCTGCCACTGACTTCAACATGAACTTGGCAGGTTTTAGGTGGCAAAGTATGAAATTAGAAAGGTTTCCATAGCCAAGCTGTGATAAATCTTGCACTCTAATTCATATTTGAGTTTGTGGTTTAAAATTCGAAAATTGTAAGTTATGACCAAAAAAAACTATTTCAAAATTTGAATTCAAACTTTAGCAAATCTCCCCCTAAATCTATGCAGACATTTGTGTGCTTGCTTGTTGCATTATTGCTAGAGCAAACTGTGTGAGGGAGCAATGCAGTGGATACACAAGAACAGTGTAAGGGCCAAAACTTTCTAACCCCATGATGTTTATAGCTCAGATTACATGGGTGTTTGGTGGAATCTTAGAATTAGTTTTTAGTCTATGATTTCTATATGCAAATTCTTCTGCAGAAACTGTCCTTGCCAACCCTACTTAATTAACAGTCTCCCTTGGCTTTTGCCTTTTCTCTGACATCATTAGTTAACTCTTTCCAATCTTTTTAACCACTGGGAATAAATGGAAATTCAGGCATAACAGGGAAAAAGCAGAAGAAAGGAGATTGTGTTGTGCTCCAGAAAAGGCAAAGGGTCTATTGTGTCAGATGCTGATATCCAGGAAGGCCAGTCTGACACTATTCTATTCGATAGAATGGATATATCTACATACGGAAGACTCTTTAAATACTTATTTTCCAGTGGCTGGATTATGTAGGATCTGGGTCCCCCCCTTAAGGATAAAGTATATGTGTTGTAACTAGCTGAACAGATACTAGTGTCAGATATCTGCAGAACATAAGTTAAGATTCAACTAATTGTCTTAAAATGAATTATGGACTTCATGTGTGTTGAAATCCACTGAATTAAAACTGAACCAATTTAGTAACTCACAGCAACTTATTAGACGTGTAAAAGCATGCAAGTAATTGTGGAATGGTTGTGATATGTAACTACATTGTTACATTTTAGTTTTCATCTTTTTTTGGCTGCTATGGTTAACTAGAGTTAAATGACTAGTTAAGGATGGGTTCCTTGCACAAATTGCTTACATAACCAAGCTCATCACCCTTGAAAACTCCCAATATATCTAATTTTTCTTTTGCAGCGATGCACTTATGGCGTAGATTTTCACAAAATTGTGCAATCTCACTGGTCAGATGAGCAGGCCTGTGATTTTTGGGATAAATTGAATGGAATATATAAATCGAATTTGTCAGATAAATTTGTAGGCTGCTGTGGACAATGTCAGTGCTATGTGTATAGCATGAGGCATGTGAATAACTTATGATTTCACAAGGCTTTACATTGCATGTCTAGCATTGAAAAGAGTTCTTTGGCTACATTTATCCATTCTCACTCTAAAGGAAATGGCTTCTCTTCTTCATGCCATGACCAAGCACAAAAAAACAAACCACAAACAGGTCCTTTTATAGATTAATCTACAGAAAACATTATGCAATATATATATATTGGGCACTTGGGACATTTGCTTAATGCAGGTATGTCAAATTTATTCTTCTCCACTACATTTACCATTATTACTCAAATATCCAAGCCCTGGACAAGTTTTATTTCTATACAAATACATAAAAAGTAAATAACTCTTCAACATCCAACCACTGGATAAGTTTAATGAGACAATACAGATAAGTTTCGAATTACAAAGTCTACAGAGATCTGTTTCCTTCAAACCTTTGTCTCAAACAATTAAATTGCAGTAATTAACTAGGCTGAATTAGCAAGGCTCACTGAAGGTAATAATAATGGTTGAGTGAAATAAGACAAAAGAACTTACAAAGTATCACTTTAACTCATTTTAAAATACAAAAGCACTGTGCCAAATCTCACAATGGGCACACAAAAAATGAATGCATTTTTTTTTAAAGCTATTCAAGTAATGAAATGATTTCCCTCTTGTCCTTTTAAATTTCAAGCATATGGATAAAAGGAAACAATTGGTTCAAAAGCCGAAATTAATTGGTGGTTATCAGATACTGGACGCAAAGAAAACTTTTGTTCACAATCAAAAATATTATCCTCATCTACACTAGTTTCTTGAATGCATTCTAAAAGTTAATGCCCCGATTTGCTAGATTTGCTGGGTACTGGTATCTGTTGTCTCTTTGATAACAAGAGGGCCTTTGTCTCAGGTAGGTAAGTATATGGATATGATTTGTTGCCTGATAAGAGTTTGTATAACTGCTTGTAGGTAATTGCAATGCAAATCAGTAGGCTGTTGAGGTGCTTTTGCATTAAAGTTTTGTACTACTAAAGATCAAGAAGCCCCCTGAGTGCAATTAATGTAGTGTAGGGTAGGTTCACAGTATTAATTGCTGTCATGTAAATTGCAGCAAGCTAATCATTCAAGACATATAGAAAGATTTGCACTAAATACACCCCAGAAGGGGCAGTTGTACAGGATCGGCCTGGGCTGGTGGGACCGGAAAGAAACATGGTGCACCCCAGTCTTCATGGGCCCCATCTTCCCAGGCCTGCTCACCCCCCCTGACCATCCTCTCCTCTGATGCAGCCACAGTTAATGAGAAAAGTAATAAGTGGTGTGCAATGCAATTGCAGCACGTGCACACAGGAGGTCGGCCAGGTGGGCAAGGAGGAGGACCCTTGAGCTTGAAGTCACATCACCTGTAGGCCCTAGGTGCCCATTCTGACCATGTAGTTGTAAGCTGAAAAGTCGGGAAAATATCTGATTTTGAGGCCACAATTGTAGAGTAAGGTTTACTTTGGGGGCTTTCCAAGTGCTGCCATTGTTAAGTGGCTCAAAGCCATCCCTGGAAATCAACATACAGTAGCACTGAAGTTGTAAACAGTGTTCATATTGCCTGGGATATACAGTACAGTATATCAACTGTACATCAAATCTTAAATATATGCACACCAGCATTTCCAAGGGAAAAGAAAAATGATCTACTGTACTTTATCCATAATGCTAAGAGCATTTCAATTTACTTTACTGCACTTGTGTAACATAAATGTGCCCATTTACTCCCTAGACAGCACTAGCACAAAACAATAAACCCAGTGGTTTATTAGCATAAGAAACAGACTAAGCTGCAAATGCTGATATACAGTATCAGAAACCACTTTCTACCGGTGTGAATGCTTAGTCAATGCTTTATAAAAACAATATGTTAAATCTCCATCCCAACTCCGTTCATCATTGATTACAGAGAAACATGGAAGAGAAAGAGTTCATTTCATCAGTAATGATGAAAGGCCTCAGATCCCCTTCTGCTTCTTTAACACAATGTTGGATTTTGTTTCCAGTAGCCTTCAATGGCAAACTTAATTCTTGTTTAATCACCTCAAATATAGCAAGCTGCTACATTGTTTAACTGTGCTTGCTAATGGAAAAATTCCACATAATAAAAAAAATTGGGAAAATGAAGCATTTGTCTGATGTGCAAATTGACATTCTGTATAAAATCTTATAGCTAAGTATGGATAAGACCAAATGCAAACAGCTGCCAATACCACAGAAACAAACCTTTACCTCGCTCTGGACAAATTCATTTGGGTTTACATAGAGGTGCTTCACCACAAGTATATCTAGAATGTAATGGCCTCACAGTAAAATCTTTAATCAGTCTGGATCTGTAAATGGCCATCTTTACTCTTGGGCCACCCAATTCTTCCTGGATAAGCTGTCTCCATTGTTAGACTCCTGGCGTTTAGTCATTTTGTTGCTGTTTCTTTTGTAGAGTGGAGTTGTGAATATTTTATTATTTTATTATATGGATTGGTTCTGGCCCTGTCTACTTCAAAATGGGTTATATCCACATAAAAAGTTATTTATTTAAGGCAGTAAGAGGCCAAAGAATGGACATAAATATGGTATTGAAGCATCTCTCCAAAGTCAATACATGATATTTCCCAAAGAGGATGAGGCATAGCCATACTTCCATCAGTTGCACATGCTAGTAGAAGTTACTTTAAGCAGCAAAAATTGTGGGAATACACACACACACACTCAAGAAAACTCACAAGGTCACAAAAGAAAAGAAAAAGACTTTATCCAAAGCTACATTTAAAAAGTGAACATCTCAATCAACCCTACACATCATCCCTAAGGACACTTAATGATGGAAGTTACTTACTAACAGTAATGTTTATCTAAAACATAAACTAAAATGCAAGGGGATTAACAAATATGGCTGTCCAAGAGACACTTATACAGTATAAAGTTGTTTTGGAGTCAAAGTAAGACCATACCTGCCTCCAGCTTCATTCTGAAGTTTTAAACTAAGGAGAAACCAGCAGGCACTCGCAGATCCCACAGGCAGAAGTCTGAGTGCCTACTATTCTCTTCATGTTTTTATACCTCCACCTTAAGTTGTAGGTTTGGGCATGTGCACCCAGACCCAATGTATAAACTGGTGATCTACTTGCACCAAAAAGCTCTTTCTCAAATTCTGTTTGAGAATTATGCCTGGCACACAATTGTGATTTTAACACATAGTTTAATTTCTGCTTGCTTACCCTACTGTAATTTCTATTTCTATTAAATCCATTTCGCACAGTGCACGCACCAACTCTCCTCTAAAGCTGGTCACCTGGATTACAGTTAAGCTGATATGCATTTTGTGTTTGAGCCAGTTTGTAGAAGGGGTATAGAAGGTACATATGAAAGCTGACAATCCTGACACCTCTCAGTGGTTCATTTAGAAATAAGGTTTAGCTACTGCCATATGTACTGCATGTCTATGCCAGTCCTCTTTTCTCATTACAAAAGGGCATATACATAAACTGCTTTGTCACCAGATGGGCTCATTATGCATTGCAAGGCAATATATGGAAAACACCTCTGGCAGTTAATGCCTAAAATAAAAATTACAAAAAATGAGACTAAAGCTAACCATTTCTCTGAATAATCATTTGGACTGCAAAATCTTAAAACATTTTACTGTACATTGTATTCTGGCTATTTGTCTATGAGATGGTAGAGATATATAATGAAAATGCAAACATTATATTTTGCACTACCATTCTGAACATATATTTGCTGATTCATTATTTGCATTTATTGAATCAAGTTAGCTGGACTTGATTGGGAATTGATGCCTGCCTTTGCTAGTGTGACTACAGTACTGTTATGTCCATCCTACATTTGGACGGGTCCATTAAGACACACCCACTCCTCATTTGATACTAGGAACCATAGCGGGTCTATAGGGAGTTGCAATGATGGAATCATTTTTAAAGATAATATAAAGTTTCAGCCCAAAGTTAAACCAGCTCCATACATTTTTCATTATTGCCTACAAGATTAGGAAGGACATTTAGTTAGGCTATAATAAAACTCAGCAGAAAATATGACAGCATACATTCCACTATGGTTATGGGGAAGTGATAAATTGCCTTCTCCTCTTATTAGGAATACTCATCCTCAACCTTATCCCATTTTTTTTAAAAACATTTTTTGGAATCAACATGGAGGTTTAGAGCAATTCGCCATCCAGAAGCCAACTTCCATAGCTTGGAAGAATTTTGCTAAGACTTTGGGTAAAACACGCCTAGTTGTGTAATGGAGATCAATCTTTAGTTGTACAGTATGCTGGTGGATCTGATTCAGGAAAAAGCCAAGCAGCTTTGATTTCCTAAAAGCTTCTAGATAGGAACAGCCAGGAACAAGCATTCCTTCAGGCTCTCTATTTGTTGACTTGAACTTGTATCTGAACACTGATAACGTGAGTTGCATTGATGCTAAATAACACAATGGTGGCAAATTCTGACCAAAAACTTTATAAATCTACAGTTGGTGGATGTATATTTTACTATTCCTAATGGAAGATGGATTTAGTTCAATAACCAGAACTGTAAAATTTAAAAGGCTTTCAAATGGCAAAAGTAGACCTAACTGTCTCCATAGGCAAATTATTGCAAAAGCATATTAATGTGGGTAGACAGATGGGAATAATGTGTTCTTTTTTTGCATGCTGACTAAATCGAGGCCTCCTTTTATACATAGGAAGATATCAAAATTGTGTTTTGTTATATCAACTCAACTACACTTTACAAATAAAAGATTTTAAGATGGTAACTTAAATGCTTTATCCTGGTTTTCTTTCAAGAGGATACTCCTAATATTTACTGGCTACATAAGAGCAGGCACTCAATGAGCAATCCTCTGCACAGGTATTTAAAAATCCAAAGCAGAAGCAGTGTTAAATGTTTTGTGTTATATTAACACTTATTCATAGGCTTCAGGCTGACTGGTAAGACCACCACCACTATAATATTAGAAAGTGATTTACTGGACACAAGTAAGTTACACATGTAGTTGTGTCATGCAAAGGGAACCCTGGACGTACTAAATCCTAAAGGCATGTGTTAATTACAGAGTTCTGTAGCTTTCACATGCCTAATACACATATGAAGTCATCCGCTAAACCATTAAATTAGTTATTGCAAACAAATGTTAAAAAAACATGCATAGATGCTAGTACCTTTGTTAAAGCTCTTACAAGTGTGCATTGTAGTACCCATTTCAGAATTTTGCTTGTTTTTGTAAACAAGCCGTTATGGTCACTGCTACCAAGGTTTTGGGTTTTTTAGCCACACACTGGTCAGAAATTATGTATAAATGTAAAAAAAAAATTTCAGAGCTACTGGCACTTTAAATGGGCATATTATAATGAGGACAGATGGTAACGCACAGAATCATTTTTTTCCAGAACTCCTGCTGTGCTTTTAAGCACGTCATACTCAGTAAATGCAACTTGAGAGTAGGGACATAATGCTGCAGACAGACAGTGCTGTGCTGATAATGGTTACTCACATAAATTGTGTTCCGTATTCCACGCTCTGAAGGCCAAAGAAACCCAAGGCAATAGGTATATCGGGTTTTTTGACAGTTGTAAAGAATGAGGAACATCACTTTACTGACAAAGCTATTCTGCAGGATGTTCGAAAATAAACTACATTTAACTTTCCAACAACTTGCAGGGCTATAGCAAAAGAAAACTAATTTCCAAAAATATAAACTTTCACTCCAATCCCTACAATCATTGCATTGGCTGAGAAACTTAGTCTGAAGAATGTATAATACGTCAAATCATTTATTGATTGAGCCTACTAAAATATCTCACTAAATTGAGCAGAGTAAACCCCCATTGTGAAACCAAATAAAATCCTGAACCCCAAACCTGATCATTATCATTTTGCTGTTGTCATATAGCCAATGATACATTCATTTTGAGATTATTACATTATGAAATGTTCTCTGTGGGTACTCACATATCTTGTGGCTATATAATGGACTTTGGTACGTTTTGGGGAATTGTTGTTGTCCCTTTGTGCCATCACCAATAACTCTTGCACTGTTAAGCCCTTGCACCCTAATTTTCATTTCAAAATCTATGTTAGAAGAGCAGGTAATCAATACCCACTAATAGCTTGAAGTTGAGAAGGTTACAGTTGACTCTTTGGGTAAATATTGCAGGAACATTCAGTATAAACTGAAGTGGTAAGGTTTCCTGAACCTGAAGCCCAGACTACTGTGCAGTGGTTTCCCTAGGTGTGAATATGACCCTGATTACTTGTAGTACATCCAATTCAAAGAGATGTGAGTCAAAGAAAGATTAGAATGAGACCCATGTCCAGAAGATCTACTCCCATATGTAATTGTAAGGAAAACTCACCCTGGCGGTCTAGTGGTGCGGCGGGGACGCCCGCCGCGCCATCGGCGGGGACGCCCGCCGCGCCGCTCCTTCCCCCCCTGCTGCCCGGCTCCATAGTGTGCGCGCGGCGCGCACTTCCGCCTTTTAAAGGCGCATGCGCGCTGACGTAATGATGTCAGCGCGCAATGGCGCCAAACTCAAAATTTAAAGGGGTATTTAAAGGGGCTGTTGGGAATTGTTAGTTGCCCGTGATAGGATTTTCTCCTGGTGCCTAACTCTGTGCTGTAAAGCTTCTAGTATTCCTGTTTCCTGTGTTTGACCCTGCCTGGCTTTTCTGACTATCCTGATTATCTGTATCCTGACCCGAGCCTGATATTTGACCACCGATTTTGCCTCATCCATACATTATTGATTACCTGGTTTTGACCCTTTGCCTGACTGACTACGTTTACTATCCGCCTGCCTCGATCCAGCCTGTCTTTGATTACGATTTTGTCTCACGCCTCTGTACTTCGACCTTCTGCCCAAAGACTTTTCGCTTACAGTTGTGCCCCTTTGCCTGCTCAGAACCTTTTGTCTTGCACCTCTCGTTTTAAGACCTGGCGGCATCCAATTAGCCAAGGGCTCCTCCCGAGGTGAAAGGCGGCTGTTATAGGCAGAAGCACGAGCCGAGACCAGGGTGCTTGTCACTGGTTCTGAGTTTAGGGTGCCGACCGTTACAGTAATAAAAGGAACTCTTCTTGCCCAGGCACCAAATAAGAAAGTGACATTGACTGTGAACCTGATACTTATCTTATGTGTTGCAAAGGCTTACTGCACCCGGGCAAACCTAGTGTTCTTTATTACATTTGTTAGGTTGGGTTTAGTGCATAATGGAGTCTTATATGAGGCCACATGAACATATCTATCATGCTAAAGTACAAAATTGGGGGAGGGTGTTGCATCCTGCTTTTAGCTGACGAGCCAGGTTCTATACACTAGAACAAACACAATATACTCTGCACTGACACAGGACCAAAGTCCAGCTTGCAGTACTCTGAGCAGAGACTCTGGAAATCACTTCTTCATATGTTTTTATTGTGCCCATAGGTTGTTCCATCCATTTACACTTTATGTATTGCTATGCTAGAGTAGCTAATGTAGCTTATTCTAGCAATAGACTCTTAAACTCTCTCTAATAAAGAAGTAATGAAACATAGTATCTAGCAGAAGTAAGCAAAATGCAACTGGACATTTAGGGCCAAATTTACTATTATTCCCTAATTTGGAAATTCGATAAGCATTCGACTATCGAATACTTATTGAATAGTTGTAGGCTATTTTTACCTTGATATTTGATTTCTTGATGAAATCGTACAAAAAAATTATCAAAAATTTCATATGTTTCGAACGATCGAGGCGTTCGATTGTACGAATGGTATTCAAGCAGGTGTTAGAAAAAAAAAAGCCTATGGGGGTTTCCCATAGGCTTCTATTGCAATTCGGTAGGTTAAATCTGGCGAAGTAGGCAGTCGAATAAAATTTTACAGCTAAAGTACTTCGATCATCAATGATCGAAGTGGCCAAATTTGCATATTCGAGTACCCGAAAAAATCGCACGATCGGAATTCAATCGAATTCGATTGAACTTCGATCTATTCACGTGAATTTTGTAAATCTGCCCCCTAGAGTTTAGACTCATCTGAGTGGCTTCTTAAGTGGTAGGGAATTCCCCGGCATTTATATCCTGACAAAATGACAACATTTTACCTACATTTTGGCAGATCTATTTGAGATAGAGTTGCTGCCATTTTGCCACAATAAATCTGGCCTTCAGGTCAGATTGTGGGAGGTGACATTACACTGGGGCAGGGAGATAACATAATTGGGCAATAGTGATGGGCGAATCTAACCCGTTTTTCTTCGCCAAAAAAGTCGCGGCAAGTTTTTGACGCGCATCGCGTTGTTTTCGTCGCACGTCGCACCGTTTTCGTCGCGTCAAAAAACGGCGCGTGACTTGGTTTTTTTGGCTAATTTTTCGCCCATCGCTATTGGGCAACAAACAGGGTGGAATGAGGGGGGGAATGGACAAGGAATAGGCAGACCTAAACATATAACTGGAAGGGAAGGGAAGAACATACAAAAATTTCAGACGACATTTTTTCTGCTACATTTTTTCTTGCACTAAATGCAGTGAAGACTAAACCCAAATGGTGAAAAAATGTACTCATCCCTAGGTATATGCTAAATCAAACATGGAGCACAAAATTCTAACAATTATCACTCTCTTCCTTTTAGCCAAGAGCTCTTTTCAAATGAATGATTTGAACCCAGAAAAAAGCGACCCCTGAAACATACAATAATACGCAGAGGCATTGCACATTGACTGCTTATGAGAGAATACAAATTAAGGCTACTTTTAATAGGTCATGAAAATGACTGATGATATAATGTATTAAAACTCATTTACCACACTCAATAAATTTCCTAAAGACAAGGGAGCCTTAGGAAGGGTTCTTTGAGCATTATTTGTGGTCTTTGCTGGTATGGAAAAAGAACAATTAATCATGGTAGAAGCTAGCAATTTCCAAAATATGGCCAATCTATAAACTATCATTACTTCTTTATTTTTGTCTACTAACCCATAACAGCTCTCTTTGTAGCAGAGGTATGACACAACATTATTCAGTTATGTGAAAGTCCATATTATTAAGGAGTCCCATTTAAGAGAAACATTGTTGACATAAGAAAGTAGCAATCTGCCATATAAGCCTCTGCCAAACCAAACAAGGCAGGCTATCAAGTCAGATAACATCTGGATGTGTGCAATTTGAATGTATTGCAAATCCTTGGGTAAACAATTTTACTGATAGCAGAGGGGTATTTAAACATTCCACAGACTGGATAATTGAAACCATCTTCCAGAAACATTGCCTACAATTATTAAACTGATGGGGGAAAATATATACTTATATATAATACCTATATGTGTCTGCAGCGGTTGGAAAAAACTAAAATATGTCATAGAGAGCAACAAATAGATTTTCGTTTATATATATATATATATATATATATATATATACATACATACAGTATACAGCTATGGGAAACCCATAATCCAGCAAGCTCTGATTAACAGAATGGACATCTCTCATCCTCCCAACTTCATTACAATGAAATAGTCCACATTTAATTTCCTTTTTCTCTGTAATAATAAAACAGTACCTTTGACTTGATCCAAGCTAAGATATAATCAGCAAAATCTGCTTTTTTGGGTTTATTTAATGTTTACATGCAGTGTCGGACTGGGACACCAGGGGCCCACCCAAAACCCTTAGACCAGGGGCCACTCTCAGTACTAATATGCTTCATCTCCTCAATCAACCTCTATTGTCCTAGTTTGTTTTCTTTACATACTATAATCAATTATTTCATCTATTTAGCCTCTTTGTTCGCATAGAAATAGGGAATAGCCATGAAATAGGCCAAAAGTTTAGCAGCATTAGGACCCACTGACACCTTGGCCCACCGGAGTCCGACACAAGCCCACCGGAGTCCGACACTGTTTACATGATTTTCTAGTAGACTTAAGGTATGAAGAACCAAATTACGGAAAGATCCAAAAACCCCAGTTCCCAAGTATTCTGGATAACAGGTCCCATACCTGTATATATATATATATATATATATATATTTATATATTAATTATATATAGTCGCTGAGTTACAAACATCCGACTTACATACAACTCGCACTTACATACGGAGGATATTACAATAATGTACTGTGGTTTGCGGGCCTTTATAAGCATTTAGCTTGAATAAACCACCCGCGCTGATTCCTTTTAGGGGGGGTGTTGTCTACTGCTGAACACAGAAAGTTAAAATACTAGGTTAAGACAAACATCTGTCTAAGTTGCATTTAATTTAAACCTTCCACTCTTAATAGTGACATGCACAATTAATTCCTTTGCATCCAATCTGTTGCCGCCAACATTTGGCCAAAATGCCTACTCAGAAGCCAAAAATATAGTATATTGCAGATTTGTTTTTTCTCTATTGCCATAGGGCGGCAATTATCTATAAACAAATTTTGGAGACTTTATGAATACAGCTGAGACTCGGCAAGAGAAAATTAATCTAAATAACTAATTTTTTAATTAAACTAAAAGACAAAATTTTTAATTTGTGTTTGATGTACAATACTGTTGGATCTTATTGATCTGCTCTTTTTTTTTGGAGACAAAGGCAAGTTCTAGGACAAGAGTATGGGCTGCAGAAACAAATACTTTTTAAAAGGATTCTGTCGTGATTTTTGTGGTGCAAATAATTAAATCTACTATATAAAATTTAATTCCTGAACCAGCAAGTAATTTTTTTACATTTATAATTTTGGTGTGTAGATGTTAGGTCATTTTGTATGGTCATGTGCTTTGAGAAAGAGCCAGCACTTTAGGATAGAACAGATCTCTGGCAGGCTGTTGTTTCTCCTACGCAATGTAACTGAATGTGTCTCAGTGGGACTTGGCTTTTGTAGTATTGAGTGCTGTTCTTTGATCTACCAGGCAGCTGTTATCTTGTGATAGGGAGCTGTTATCTGGTTACCTTCCCATTGTTCTGCTGTTAGGCTGCTGGTGGGAGAGAGGGGGTGATATCACTCCAACTTCCAGTAAAGCAGTAAATAGTGACTGAAGTTTATCAGAGCACAGCTCACATAACTGGGGGCAGCTGGGAAACTGGCAATATGTTTAGCCAAATTAAATCAAAATTAAATATAAAAAAATTGTTTTTTTTGAGAAAAGGATTTCATGGCAGAATTCTGCTGGAGCAGAATCAACTGCTGTTTGTTTTGAAAAAAAAAAAAAAAAA
>CM044440.1:21720101-21730648 GCA_024363595.1 Xenopus borealis | reverse complement strand
AAAATCCCATAGAAATGAATGGAGAGTGGCGGAATTTCACTCTTAAGTTCACTCTTTGATGAATCTACCCCTTGGTCTCTGACCACATAGCACATAAGCTCTTTGTCCTAATATGATTTTTGTGTAAATTTATTATGTGATCTGTCTACCCCGTGTATACTTTTATATAAATATATATTGTATTTTTATGCACTGTACAGCACTGCGGCTCCTTAACAGTGCTCTTCAAATAAAGTTATATATATACATACATACATACAGTACATACCAGTTGCAAGGAGCGTGCATGGACAAAAGTCTCTACTGAGTCAACGACAGCTCCCTTTTGCATTGTTTTAGAGTTTGTACTTGAATTCAAAAATAAGCTTTCCTTTGTTTTGTTTAGTTCAATGCATAAGGACAACTATGGGAAGACACTGATTAACTGCTTTCGACATATCAATTTACTTTAAATAACGGAAGTCAAGCTTTACATCCAATTGAATTTAAGCAAATGGCTGTTATTGTAGCATGGCGCTGCTACTGTTATTTAATTTTTTAGTCCACATGCCTTAAAGGGCAAGAAATTCTAAAATAGAATAAGGGTAGAAATGCTGTATTTTGTATACTAAACATAAACATGAACTTCACCACAAGCCTAACCAAATAAATGATTTATGCTTTCAAAGTTGGCCACAGGGGGCTGTCATCTTGTAACTTTGTTATACATCTTTGCAAGACTAGACTACATACACATGCTCAGTGTGGTCTGGGCTTCTTAGGGATCGTCATAAAGTATCAAAAAACAAAGCTGCTTGAGTTCTGCATGGCTGGTAAGTAAGGCAGGGGCTCCCCCTGCTGTTCATAAGCATGATTGTTTCCCTGCCAGAAGTTAGGGACCATCTGGATATTACTATCCACAGAAGTAAATGAAGCGAGAATTTCCCTGCATACAGTCAGGTTTCTTATAAAAACGGTAAACATTTTTTAATTACAGTATATTGGAGATAAATTTCTTTTTCATTAAAGAAAGTAAAAATGGGATTTGATTTCTTTGCCTTTCCTTGCCCTTTAACAGTCAAAATGTCTTTAGGAGTTTAAACAAAAGCTGAGACTGAATCTTCAAAATATACTTCATCATAGTAGCTCATTTCAAATGAAATATTAAGTACGCCTGCTGCTTTTCTTTAAAGAAATTGGATTTTGAGTCTTCTTCGCTCACTTTTGACACAGATGGAAGTGGTTTTAAAGCCATCCAGCTAGCATTTGACCTCCACTGATTTCCTTTGGAAGGTGAAACCAATATGGATCAAGCATGGATAAGCAATTCTCAGTTGAAAGCATGTCACATTGATGCAGTACTTCCTTCTTCCTCTACTTCGGAACAGCAAATAGAATTACATGCCATAAACATCTGCTATGGTTATTCCTTGTACATGTATTGCACACAGAAAAAGGAAAGGCAAAAGTACCTGGAACTTGAGCTCCCACATGTAATGTATTTAAGAAGCAAATCAAATATTGAAATCAGAAACCGTGTCTGAATGAATTCTGTAATACTTGACATTATTATTTAAGTGCTGTCAAAGATGATTGACTTTGACACAATTGGTTAAGCGACGTTAAGAGTGGAAGGGAGGGATGTGAACTTCTTAAAGATGATTCCCTTAAATCCTCTAAATAACTCAAAGTGTTGATGAAAGAAAGCTTAGAAACTTTGGCCAGAACTATTCTTGTATGGTTATATAAAGAATCTTCAGCAAATATAACTGATACTATGTATGTCAAGGCAACTGGAAAATTAATCTGAGCCCTTAATGGGTCAGTAGATGTGATTTGTATGACATGAATAAAGACATGGAGCCCAATGGTACATACAGGCAGGTTAAATTTCTGTCATGAGAAAACCCTTTTTTTTTTTCAAACCGCATCAGTTAATAGTGCTGCTCCAGCAGAATCCTACACTGAAATCCATTTTTTAAAAGAGCTTGACATGTTGTTAGTTTCCAAGGGCCCCTCAGTCATGTGTTTTGGTCACTCTTTACTGCTGTGCTGTCAGCTGAGGTGATATCACCCCCAACCTTTCTCCCACCCCCAGCAGTCTATCAAGAGAACAATGGGAAGGTAAAAGGATAACAGCCCCTGACACCTGAAAATGCTCCGACTTATCAAAACTTGTCAAAATCATTGTAGAAGTCAATGGCCCTTTTATAACTGCAAGATATTTCTTTGATTCATGGTTATTTGGAGATTTTGGTGCTTGTTTCTATGTGAATATGAAAGAGTTGTAGTTATCTTGTGATAAGTCCAAAAAGACATGGTTTTTGGGTCTTTTCTGCAACTTTTTTTTGTTCGTACTCTTTCAGTTTGAATTTTTTGATAAATGACTGACACTAAAATTCAACCTTTAATAAACAGACCTTCAAAAAATGTTTTATGCGATAGAGAGAATTATTTGTAATGTAAACAGCTCAATTTAGAAATAAAAAGTAAACCATAAAAATCAGGACAGAATTATTTTAAGACAACCTTGATGGAATTTGAAACATAAATCACATCATTACAATGCAAGCCGTGGAGAGAGCCTCTATGCTGAGTGTCTAGGCTAAAATGAGAGCTGGAAGGAAGTGGTCATAATTGTGAATTACCAACAGAAGTCTCAAATCATAAGTCCCACCTGGTGTCTCTCCTCTCAGCCACCAGAATGTATCAGATAATATCACAATATCTCATTCACAGCGCTATTATTCATCTACTGTGTATAACAGTCCCCATTAACCAAGCCAAAGGCTTTCTGAGTATTCAACATTAAGACAACCTTGATGGAATTTGAAACATAAATCACATCATTACAATGCAAGCCGTGGACAGAGCCTCTATGCTGAGTGTCTAGGCTAAAATGAGAGCTGGAAGGAAGTGGTCATAATTGTGAATTACCAACAGAAGTCTCAAGTCATAAGTCCCACCTGGTGTCTCTCCTCTCAGCCAACAGAATGTGTCAGATAATATCTGATATCAGATAATATCACAATATCTCATTCACAGCACTATTATTCATCTACTGTGTATAACAGTCCCCATTAACCAAGCCAAAGGCTTTCTGACTATTCAACAGGTGGTGTGTAATCACAGAAATTACAAACAATAGCTTATTTAATTTAAGTCCTTGGGCAGACCAGTTGAAGATGAGAACTGTAATGCAAGCCCAATTAATTTTCAATATCTCTGTATTAATATTTTTTCCATTTCCCAGATTTAACAGCAAATCAGTATTAATAGCATTTTATTAAGCCTCTAAGTACAAATAAGAATAAAATTATAGTGACAGCTCTGTTAATTAATTTTCTGCAGCTCCTAGAGGCCAATTGCATTTTTATAGGTTTTACTGAATTAGGTTAAACTTCCTGAGGTCATTTGACAATGAATTTCGACATCATAAAGGAGCCATCCTGGATGTTAGATGTACAGTATTTCAGCATTTGTCTGTTTTACAAGAGCACTTTCTTCTAATGAGACATTTCTACCACCTGGGCAGGAAGGTCTCCATCTTATTCTTCTTATTAGTAATGAGTGAATTCATTTGCTAGCCATGGATTTGAGGCAAAATTCTGAATTTCACCATGTGCAAATTTTTTGGCGAAAATTTGCCTCGAGAAAATTCATAGAGAAAAAACACCCATAAGGAAAAAACACCCATTGGCTTCAATTCATTTGGAGAAAAAAGTCACCACAAGAAAAAACACCCATTGTCTTTAACGCATTAGGACAAAAAAGTCACCATAAGAAAATGCATTTGGATAAAAAAAAGTCGACATAAGAAAAAATCCCATTGACTTTAATCCATTAGGACACAAAAAATGCTATAAGAAAAAATGGCTATTAACTTTAATGCATTAGGATAAAAAAGTTGCCTTAAATGACAAGAAAGTAAAACTAAAGAAGTAGCTACAAATGTTGTACATTATGTTTTTTGCTTCTGTACCAGCCCAAAGCAAACACAACCTTGTAGCAGTAAAGATATGTGTCTCCAATGATGCCCCAGTAACTCCATATCTTCTTTTCTGCTGATTCACTGCACATGCTCTGTGCTGCTGTCACTTACTGAGCATCATAATTAAATAATCAGCCCTGTAGCATCAGCTTATATTACAGACCAAACTAATTTTCTGCTGGATAATTAGTGACGACCCCCAAGCTCAGCTTCTCAACAGCTGCTCAGAGCCCACTGAGCATGTGAGTGTCACAGACACTTTCCAAGATGGTGACCCCCTGTGACAAGTTTAAAGTCCTGGATCATTGCTGCTATTGACAAGCTGAAACTTTAGGCTGGTGCAATAAGTTCGCTACTAAAACATGGCATTTTTATCCCTATTCATTTTAAGGGGTTAGCTCTCCTTTAAGAAAAAACACCCACTGACTTTAATGCATTAGGACAAAAAAGTTGCCATAAGAAAAAAACACCAATTGACTAATGCTTGGAGCGAGAAAACTTCTCGCAAATTTCAGTTTCGCTAATTTTTGGGGAAGTGAAACGGGGCAGACTCAATCATCCCTACTTCTTATTTTTTTTTTATTATTTAGAATAGCCCATACAGTATCAAAATCCCTAACTGTAAATAATGCTTAAATATATTTTTGCCCTTTTTTAATGTTCACTGATAAACAGCAAGGTATAACAAACACCCAATAAGGATGACATTACAGGCAGATTTATCAAAATTAAAATAAGATTTTCAGTTAAAAAAAAAAAAGAAATAGATAATCTCAATTGTGCGTGTATTTAAACATACATGCATGAATACAGAGCAACATAGAGACATTTTAATTTAAAATAAAATCAGATTTCTATAAAACAGTGCAGCATTTATTTTAGAGCCACTGACCTACCTTGGAGGCCGGCCAGTGAAGATGCTCTGCCAGTTTCACAAAAAAAAATATTAATCATATCATTCTGAACTAAACATGGTATGATGTAATGAGACAGGAATCTGACAAAGCCCCAAAATGGTTTCAGGAATTCAGAAAATGTCATAATAAAATGAACTGGATTGTCTCCAGTGAGCTGCCAATGTTCCTTCAAAAGATAAAAAAAAGAGATAAAGGATTTTATATAGAGTGTTTGACTAGATTGGCTATAGATTTGTATTTCCTACATTTGTTTGTAAAATAGCTTGACTTTCTTATGAGCTCAGGGAAGATGTGAAGTTACAATCCCTATACTTATATAATATACTATAAATATATATAAACTAGTATACTATAAAGTAACTTATAATACAATAGGTTTGTATATGTGGAAGCTGGTGCTGGTAACATGAGCTATTGAGAATTTTTATTTGACAAGTTGAGGAGTCAATAACATGGTACATATAGACAATTCTATGTAGACTATCATTCCATGTAGACAAGATCATTACTTTACATTAAGAATGAATAAGAAAATGAAAGGGAAAGAAAAAAACAATAAAACAATACATTCACATTCGGGATGGCAAAAAGCCACTCCTGGAAACTTCAAGAGCTGAAATTCTGATTTTTACACTACAATTTCAAATTGGCCACATTAAACAAATATGTTAATTGGTATATCTGTTTTTTGTTATGTTTATGGAATGGTATATTGTGGAATTGTTACTGTAATTGGACCAGTGTTGTTAGTGAGTACCAAAGGGCTCTGTACTTGGTCCTTTGCTTTTCAACGTGTTTATTAATGACCTGGGGGCGGATACTGTTTCCATTTTAGCAGATGATACTAAATTGTGCAGAACAGGATGCTGCCACTTTGCAGAGTGATTTGACTAAATTGGAAAACTGGGCAACAAACTGGAAATGAGGTTCAATGTTGATAAATGCACGGTTATGCACTTGTCTAATTCTGTGCAGTGTCCTTCTTTGGCTACTAAAGCAAATGAATTCTGTCTTGCATAAAAAAGGGCATTAACTCAAGGGATGAAAACATAATTATGCCTCTTTATAGGTCCCTGGTAAGGGACACACAGTGCATCACAGCAGCGCTAAGTACTAACATCATCATCCAAATTGTTAATCCTCAATGTAAACTGCATGCAGAGATGAATAATTGAGATAGATATGCATTTCAGAGCAAAAAATAAATATACAGACATGAAAAATGCAGTAAGAGAGGTACACAACAGTAACGTTCATAAAAATGTAACAATAAACGATCTCCTGAGCTTCTTAGCCATGCTTTAAAAGAGTAAATTGGCATTAAACTTAGGGCTTCTTAAAAATGTTTAAAAAAAAAACAAATATCATATTCAGTATCACACAATATCATCTAATATTAATAGAGAAGAACATATCGTCATATCTTACTTTCTATAAAAAAAACCTCTGGTTATGAGAATGGACGTCACAAGAGATGTCATAACAGCTCAAGGACAGTCTTTCTAGTCTGCTTTGTAAGCAACCCAAGAACAGATGTGGTAAAAGATATACCTCTATTGACATCTTGATATCTGGCATGATGCTTAACCATATACTGCAATGCGTCTTCTGCCTAAGGCATGGAATTAAAAAAGTTAACCCATAATGTCCTTGCTATAATTGCCAGTGAAATGCACATATTGCACAATTACCTCTGTATAGTTTATGAGCAAAAAAAGGTTTTGTAACTTTCGTACTTTTTCTTTTACATCTGCTTTTGAGTATGTCCCCAATGAAAACCCATTTGGCTGCATAATCATGTCATACATTCTCACACAAGCTCCGAGAGGACAAAAAGAGGGGTTTGCCAATAAACTACAGGGAATTGAAGCAAGTCCACAGAATATTAGGCAAAAAAAACCTAAATAATAGCTGAGCTTAGTTGCTGTTTACTTGGGGTTATTGGGGGTATAGACCCGCATGAGGTACAGTCTAAATGTACCCATGGGTCAGTCAATTGGATCAATTAAATCTGGACATCTATGTTTTTCAAATTTTCATGCAAACATGATGTCACCCGCATGCCACTAGCATTAAGAAGACATTGCTAGTAGCTTGCATACAACCTGACTATTAGTTGTAAAACTCTTGATAGTAACATATGAATGTTTGAAATCTTTGCAACTATTGATGAGGTTATGGAGCAGAAAACTTATGGAAATTAAAGAATACATTTTTTGTAATTAAAGAAGGGATAGGGAGTTCAAACCAGATCCCTAATATTTGTTCTGACATTTTATCAATGACCACCAATATTCTCAAAAATAACAATAAATCAACAGAATGCCATTTATTGTTTGTAGATATGCAAGACAGTCTGAATTATACACACTCCAATATCATATAAAACAATATGAAAATACAAAAATGTGGACAAGAAAATTATCAAAACTAACTAAATAATAGAACCCTGCAATGGGGCAAAGGTGAAGAGCCAGATGAGATTATCAAAAATGAGTATGAGAACAACCGTTGCTTTATGAAGTCTGTCTGTATTTCTTTATTTTTCAATGAAGACATATCTTGTGCATATAAAAAAAATTGTTATGCAACTGACATCACTGATGTACAGTAAACAGTAATAATGCACATTTATATGTAACTCAATCAGTATGCAAAAAATGTACCGCTAGAGTCCCAAAGGCTTCACAACTACAAAAGAGAAGCAAACAGTTATTAAGCTTACCCTAATTATGTTACTCCCTGATGAGAACTGTGCTGTGCTATTACAGCAATAGAGTTTTAGCTTGTTGAAAGGGCCACGATCAATGGCAGCTACAGCCCATTTGCATTTCAACATACACATTGGCAAATCCCTTAAGGAATGCAAAGGAAATGCAGCAGATTTACCACCACTTTAGCTAATATCTGACACATGGAGAAAATTCAGTAAAACAATAAATAAATATGTATCTAGTTCAGATAAAACTCAAATTAAATTAGGGGCACGACTGGAACAGGATAGCAGGACATGCATCAAGACCTGGAAGACATTTTGTAAATTTGTAGGAACTTTTAACTGGTTAGAAGGAAAATCTAGAGACAATGAAATATTTGTTGTTGTGTCTTTTGTATATTTAGAGCTTTCAGAGTATGTGTAACTTTCCATCATTTAAGCAAAACATTATGTGACTGGCTCATTACCCTTAACTGTAGAAATGTTTGTTATTTCATTGGAAGGCTCCTGAATAATTAAAAACGTATTTTGGAACTAGGAGACCTTAGACTACTATAGGTTCTGTGACCATTATAACACTTGTTGTGTTTTACAGAGATACAGTGGTATATTACACTCCCCTGTTCTATCATACCAGGTTGGTCTCATGTTTCTCTCATTATTTCTCTATATATAACTATACCTTTATGTCTGACATGAAATTTCTCTGTAGTATAAAGAAAAATTGCACAGATTATTTAATCCTTCAAATGCCTACTTCGCAAGATTGAACCTACCGAATACCAATAGAAGACTATGAGAACCCCCCCCATAGGCTTCTTTCACAAAGACCTCCTCGAATACCATTCATACAATCGAATGAATGCCTCGATCATTCGAATCTCAAAGAAAAAAGCAAAATTTTTGTGAAATTGAACGATCGGTATCCGATCGTATGATTTCATCGATAAATCGAATATCGAGGAAATTAAAGCCTGTAAGTATTCGATAAGCATTCGATAGTCGAATGCTTATCGAATATCGATGGGATTCGAGGGATTTTAGGGGAATTTTTGTAAATGTTCCCCTTAGTGTAATTGAGTCCAATCTAGACAAAATTGCAGCTTGCCCAATGTACTTATAGTGCTCTTTTACTTCGGCTCTGCACTGTTTCACTGGAAATTCTTTGAATTGCTGTTTATCCATCTCATCCATATATTTTTTTGCCACATATGTGTTATGTTGAGCATTTTGACATTGTTTTGCTTGTTTTGTCCTTCAGTACTCTCTTTATTTTTCCCTTTGTATGCTATAATATGGACATGACAAAAACAATAACATCAGCATTCATGTGTGGCCGAATGGTATACATAGTTACATAGTATGGGTGGGTTGAAAAAAAAAGACCAAGTCCATCCCCTCCAAATGAAACCCAGTGCAGATACATACACACACTTACACCAACCCCTCCACACACTCACATAAATTATATATACCAATGTCAGTTAAGATCAAAGTCAAGTTGTAGTCCATGGAAGATCTAGAATCCTACTGGAATGAATATATTATTCTCTGACAAGATACAATCAAACCAACAAGTAATGCTCTCTGTAATGCTTTGAAAGTGCATTTTCTCGCATGCACATGATTTGTCATGTTTATGTATCTCAAGGGAAAATGGAGCATGCAACTAAATTCCTCATGTTCCAGCATGGAGTAACCATTGAATCTGACAGTTGCAATGTATTGCAGACTGTCTGTCCTGCATTTTTTGGCACCACTCAAATTTGTGATTTATTGAGTAAATGATAATATTTGCTCAAGAAAACACCTTTTCAAATATAAAATTAATATGTGAAAATATTTGTGTTAATATGCGAGCTGCACGGTTAACTTAGGTCACATTCATTTACATAAAGATTACTATTGTCTCAAATTGATTCCAGCTGTTCACTAATAACCTGCGTGTGAAAATTTTTTCACTCACAAATCAACAGCAAATTCCCTAAACATAAGCAGGTGGTGTCCATTTCAAGTAATTTTACTCCAGAAGAATAAATGTAGCAGACAGCCAAAGAAATTCTTTGCAATCTGGCTGAGGCTTATTCTCACTATATACAGTAAATAGCTTACACTATCGAGGAAAACAGACTGATACACATTGAAAATGAAAATAAAAGAGAACCCTGAAAAATCCAAATCAGAATTTAACACAAAGACTAGGGAAAATATGTTGTCAATCAAATGCTTTCCAATCTCTGTCCCTAGAGACAGAACACAAACAGAGTGACAACATTACTCTTTATATGATATTTAACAGCCCAGATAATAGCAGAATGGATCCCTTGGTATTTGCTCATTGTACATACATACATCAGATTTCTTCCACCCATTTCATTCAATGTGTAACAAGAAGGTAAAGGTTTGAGAGGGAAGTAAGGTAAGGGCTTAGTAAAGGCAAAAAAATAAAATCCCATTTTTATTTTCTTAAATAAAAAAGAAACCTATCTCCACTATACTTTAATAAAAAAAAGTCTACTGTTTTTATAATAAACCTGACTGTATGCAGTGAAATTCCCCCTTCGTTTTACTTGTTCTAACAGCTTGGATAGGAGACTTCAGATGGTCCCTAATTGTTCTTGATGAGAACAAGCAAAAAGCTCAGATTCTGAACACATATTTTTCATCTGTCTACACAAAGGAGGAACCAGCTAATGAAGCTTTCCTTATTAATAGTCCCAATTTTAGTAAAACATCTAATGATGCATAGTTCACACATGATACAATTCAAAAGAGACTAGAACATGTTAAGATAAACAAAGTTCTGGGGCCAGATGGCGGGGCCTGGCCAAGGTAGTTTGGCACCCTAAGCAAGAACTTCAGCGCCCCCCCTGTTCTTCATTACCATTAAATGACAAAGTTCTTGGGGTTTTTATAGATGTCTAATTCTGGGCAGTGTCTGTAG
>CM044440.1:21657751-21713686 GCA_024363595.1 Xenopus borealis | reverse complement strand
GTATCATCCAGTACATCAAGGCAAGTCAGGGTAACAACTATGTAAAAACAATCTCATCAAAATAACAACCAGTCTGTTACCAAGACTGTCCATACACTCACAGATAAACTCAAATAAAAAGATTTTTGTGTGATTTTAGGAACATGGATGGACGATCCCTAATGATATCTATTTACCAACTTGTTCATCTGTTTCTCATCTGCCAGTGTAGGGGGCAATAGAAAGGTAGACATAGTACTACAGTATATTCAGCAGTTTGAACCATGAGGCTATAGGATGAAGACAGGTTCAGGCCTTTGCATGACCACATCTACAGCATCTCAAGACCTTGCAACTATGAAATCCATCTTAAAAGCAGAAAACAAAAATATATACATTTTAATTACCACCAGTATTTAAAAATTATTTAATGTATGATCTTGAAACAGATAAAGCCTATCATAATTTATATTTTCATGAAAAATAACTAGAAAAACAAATGTTCTTTTAAAAAAAAAACTAAAGCTTCCTGCCCGTTACCACCCACAAAACGCTTTAAAAAAAAGTGTATTTTACTTTCTAGGTTTTTATGGGAATGAAGATATTTAAACTGCCAATTATTATAACACTTCCTTGTGCTTTGCTATACAAAGTCTCACTTCTTTTTTGAATGGATCTACTGATTAGAGGGCAAACTTAAACAATGTGTCATGTGTTACAATATGGAGGTGCGACTTTTTCCTGTCTATTAGCTAATGACAATCAGACAAATTGTGCAGCTCTGAATAACCACCCCAGTAAACAAAAATAAACACGACACTTGTATTTTTCTAGCTTATCATACAAATTTGCTAAGAAGAACAGCAAATGAGCAGGCACTAAAACGCAAAACAACTGCATTTTATGCTACTTATACAAGTACATTGGCTCTTGGATATGTATACCAATTTGTCTGTGCGCATCATGGTACATATGTAGAAATGTATTCAAAACCATCAGTCTATGACTGACTTTTAATAAGGAATATGATAAAAAAAAAAGGACTGGGATTGGAATTCTGCGGTACTAAGTGCTGGAATTATCTCTCATAGGTAGAAATGATTTTGAGACTACATTGAATTCTTTGGGGTTGGAGCAACATTTATCTTAGTGATATGGAAAAATGACTTTTCATTTCCTTATACAAAGCAACTTCAGCAAGTGTCACACCTAATTAACTTTTCCAGTTAGTTCTATTTATTTTGCTATGGAAGCTCTCAGTCCCAGGAGCACAAAAAAATGGTACAAAATGGAAATTCACCATAGGCTGTAATGCTCTGTGACTCCAGTATCCCTTTCTCTAACTCCACACATGCCATGTAATCAGATGCCTCCAGGGGTCCATTTAGTATGCCCTGTTTGATATTGCGCTTACAACTTCTCAATAACATCTCTCTTTCATTCGTTAAAACACAAGCAATTCTCACCCTGTCATAGCCATTACCCACTGCATGGGCTGATAATGTTTATAGAGATGCTACAGGAACAGTTTGCCGCCATCTGCCACACTAAATAAGCATCAGAGGTGATTATTTCTTCCCCCAGGTTAGTAAGTGCGTGATGTCAGATGTACCTGAAGACTGAATGTATATGTGACTGAAAACTAGATACAAGTATCAAAACCACAAACATTACTGTAATTGGATAGGTTTTTCATTGTTATGCATTTAAAAAGAAAGAAGGGATAAAAAACACTACCCTGACACAAAGCAGAGGACCCTCTTTCTGAATATGAAAACTATGTTATACATGTATTTTTCCACTTTTCACACTCGGCAGTTGATACCAGCATTTTGGCCAATTGGCTGTTTGGGAGAAGATATGAGAATGGTGGAAATCTATACATTTATAAATAATATTATATGTTAATAACACAACAATGATTGCGGGATATGGAAAATATTTTGCATCATAGGAAAAATGTATGTATGTTATGAATATCTATCATTTAGCTATCTAATTGATTTATTAATATAATAATCTGGCAGTAGTATACACACTCAGCACCTCTGTGCCGGCAGAGGACGCCTGAGTGTCTTTTATAGTGAAAGTTTGGAGGGGAACCAGCATCTTACAAACAGGAAGTGCATGACAGGGGGGCGGGGTTAAGGTAAGAAATACAATACTATAGTGAATGCCACAATATTGTCGCATTGTACTAGCTAAATAAAGATGTTAAGCGCCTGGCTTATGACACCTGGTATTCCCAGGCGGTCTCCCATCCAGGTACTAACCAGGCCCAGCCCCGCATCGCTTCCAAGATCAGACGAGATCAGGCGCTTTGTAAGATGCTGGTTCCCCTCCAAACTTTCACTATAAAAGACAATCAGGCGTCCTCTGCCGACACAGAGGTGCTGAGTGTGTATACTACTGCCAGATGGTGAGTTTTGTTATTTACTACCACACATCACCCTATGCTTTATTTGTTTTTCTTATTTATGATTGTATATTAACTTTGTAGCCCCACTATGTTTTGCTCACTGCACTTCCTTCTTATCCCAATTATTGCACTTCACCTGTATAATTGTTGTATCCTCTAATACCATCAATCTTTTACTTTAGTATACCCCAAAAAAACCCTCTTTTTTATTAATAGCTAACCAGTCCCTGCACCATACCTTTATCCCAGAATCACGACCACCATACATACTCTTGTAATATTTTTAAAAAAGTTTTTGTTTTGACGAATAAGCATATAGCATACTATATGTCACTTTGGTCTCTGAAATTCACAGCTGTAACTCCTATGTTTATTGCCTGAAGAAGCGGGTCTGAGCCCGTGAAACGCGTTGTACTGATTGGAGTTTGACTGCCTAATTAGTCGTTTTGTGTCTGCTCGGAGGAGGTAAGTCCACCACTGCCTCCTCTGATTACCAAGTTTTGGCTTTTAAATTCGTTCATATCCTTTTATCCTTTTGGATAAAAGGATAAAAGGATGTTCTTTCTATACAATGATCCAACCTATAGCTTTTTGCCTTGATGAAGGGCACTTTTATCTCCCCAGAAACTCTTGGTAAATGACTCATTTACCCACCCTCATTTACCCACCCTACATTGTATTAACAACTTACACTTCACCTTATAATATGCAACATCATATAACATTCCACCTTGGGTATATTTCTAACACATTCTCCTTTCTACCTAACAAAGTTACCATTGACTTAGAAGTGCTGCCTCCAAAGAATCATTTATCTTCCTTCCCAGTGTTTATTATTCCCCTATTTCACCCTTTTCCTCCATTTTCCTTGTGTATTAATAAACAAAACCAGTACAAAATATTTAATTATTAGGGATGCTCTAATTACTTTTTTAATTACAGGTGTTGGACATGTTATTCAGAATGCCTGGGACCTGAGGTTTCGTTCTATAATTTAGATCTCCTTACCTTAATTGTACTAAAAATAATGTAAACATTACAATAGGAATGTTTTGTCTTCAGTAAGGACTAATTATATTTTAGTTGGGATCACGTACAAGGTACTGTTTTATTATTACAGAACAAAAGGATATACTTTTTAATAATTTGGATTATTTGCAGAAAATGGAGTCTATTGGAGATGGTCTTTTCATAATTCTGAGCTTTCTGGATAAAGGGTTTGTGGATAATGGATCCCATATGAAAAGATAAAAAATTGTGAAAAGCATGGATAAAAATAAGTGACAAGCCAAGCTTACTGCTTTTTCATGTTGGGTCCGGGTGCTCGTGCCCCAGACCTTCAGCAAAGGGGAGCAATGCAACAAAACTTGGAGAAACAGGCAGGCACCACTCCGGAACACCAAAGTCAAAAATAATCAGTTGAATCCAGGAGCCAAAGGTGTTAAAAAAATACAAAACTTCTTTATTTTACATCATGTACAAAAAGCCTGACGCGTTTTGTGTCCCCCAAGGACACAATCACAGGCTCATAATGGATCCTATACCTGTATTCAGCTGAATCCTGAATCTTTCAGGAAGGATTCATTCTAATCCCAGTCCCAATTTGAACCCTAATTTACATATGAAAATTAGGGTACAAATGGGAGAAAATCTGTGTGATCCCCTTATCAAGTGACATACAGTAGAAAAGATACATGTGCACACCCAGTCCCCTCAAGAAGTAGTTCCGCCTGGTGCACAGACCTTAGGAAGATGGCACTTCCAAAGTAGCTTACAAGAAAAAAAATAGGTACCAGTACTCAAGGCAATTCAAACAGGGGACAACCCCCTTGTGTTGTGACATAATAAAAAACGTTTGAATTGTATTGAGTGCTGGTACTTATTTCTTTTCATGCAAGTGACCTAACATCAGATGATTTTAAAAGTTTGGATTCAGTTCACTCATGCTCTTGGATTTGTCTGAATCCTGCTGAAAAAGGCTCAAGTTTGGATGAATCCTGAAACCAGTTCCTGGATTTGGTGCATCCCTACGAATTATTCCTTTAAACTTTTTTTGGCTTATTCTACTTTATATCATCTCTTCCCTCTATATATTGCTTATCTACACTTCTACTTCCATCACTCAAAATATTGACCCATCTACTCCACTGTCCATTTGCTGTGGATGCTGCTCCCACTAAAAGACTAACCCTATTTTAATGAATTTAATTCCTAATATAACCCTGTGAAATATTTCACTCTAATAAATTCCTTTCATACCATAACACACTCAATATTGTCCTTGCTTGTTTATTTCTGTTACCAATTACCCTGTAGTACTGTAACCCCTGATTACATTAATTTATACTTGACACCCCACTAAACCCTACATAGCCCCTGTTATGTTTTTACATTATACATATAAAGCCTAACTTCTTATGACAATGTGAATCTTGAGCTTGCAGAAACGCTCTCTATTTAGTGTATTCCTGCTTGACTGATTGTACTATACTGGCATATTTCCTCATTGTCATCATTAGCCACTTTCATTCTTTACCAGATTATATTAATTCAATATAACAGTAGGCAGCACAGTTGAGGTGTTCTGCAATTAAATCAGTGTCACTATGCATGCATTTTTTTGGCTTGGATTCACCTTTTTCATGTACATTTTCTGAAACTGCTTGAGAACAAGATTAGGCACATATTGTTCTGGACAGTAAACATGTAAATCATCCATCATGCACCGGTTTCTCTTAGAACAACAGCTATTTCATTGGGTACAATACGGTCTCTCAGAAATCAAGGGCATCTTGAAAAAGTATGTCCATTTATCATATTAGGTTGTAGGAAAAACTAAATGTTCTTAGAATTATATAAAGTTAAAAGAAAGTTTAAATACAGATGGGTCTAATTCAGCTTTTTTTCCTTTTTATTCCAAGGGCCATAAAACTATATTTTTATTTTGATTGGCAACTATAAAAAAATGACCAGAGAGGTGACAGAAAATACCTGCACATTTAGCCAGTCGGAAAAAGGAGGTTATAAATCTACTGCAAGCCTGCAGGCTCCAATTAAATGTAAATTCCCAGAGCAGAGCCACTACATACTGTTTATTTAAGCTACTGTTTCTGTATATCACTCAGGCTTCAGTCCATGTGGACCTGATAGGAAAAGGTGGATTTAAGGGGCTGTTGTTAAACCCACCTCAGAATAAAACTGGACCATGAAACTTAAAGAGAAAAACATAGATTATTCTTATGATTTTGATTATTTTATAATAGCAGAGCCTGCAAGATTATCCCCTTTTTGCTAATAAGCAATGTCAACAAATATGATAACCAAACTAAATTACTTTGCAGGCATTTCCAGCTAGGTTGCTGAAACTCTTTTATTGACTTCAACTTCTGACATTGCAACAAATGTGCCAAATGCCTATAATAAAATTGTAATGAATTGGTTAGGTTTGTTGCTTATTGACTGGAAGCAAATAATTCTTGACAGCTTGAACACTAAAGGTAAGGATATAAATACATCAAACCAGTATGAAAACTTTGCTACTAACCAATACCCAATAAAACAAAGAAATAGCTCACACATGCAGACCAAATATTCTGAGATTAGTTTAATCAGAAGAACCATAATAAACTAAATGACAACAGCTTGAACTATGTTAACATAGTTTGAATTGATGGGCTGATATAGGCTGCACCCCAAGCCAAACAGATATATGTATTATATAGAGGTGTGGGATCACTTATCCAGAAACCCATTATCCAGAAAGCTTTGAATTACAGGAAGGCCATCTCCAATAGAGTCCATTTCAAAGGAACAATTAAGTGGGTAAAAAGATAGTCCGTGCAAAATAAAAAATGTTTCTAATATAGTTAGTTAGCCACAAATGTAATGTATAAAGGCTGAAGTGACTGGATGTCTAACATAATAGAACCTGAACCTGGGGCCACATGGGACATAACTGTTCAGTGAATTGTTCCTCAGCACTCATCTCATATTCAAAAGCAAAGGTTATGACCCATAGGCCCCCCTAAAGTCTCTAATTGGTTACTGCCTGGTAAATAGGAAGTAGTGTTCTGGCTCCTATTAGGGGCATAACTACAGAGGAAGCAGGCCCTGCAGCTGGAGGAGGGCCTAGGAGGTATAGGGTCCCAACAAAGCCTTAATTCATATAAAATTTCAATAAATATTGGTAAAACAGGTCAACCCCTAGACATTTTGGGGCCCTGAAAAATAATTTCCTGTCTGGCCCAGTAATATTTACTTATGGCAGTGGCTATTATGTTGGACATCCAGTCACTCCAGCTTTTACATTATATTTATACATTATATTTTTGGCTAACGAACTATATTAGAAACATTAATTTTTTTTTGCCGATTTCCCAGTTTTTATTTTTATACTGAACAATTCCTTTAATTCTTAGTTTAAAGTGATTTTTTTTTTGTCTGTAATAAAAAAACAGTAACTTGAACTTGATGCTAACTGAGCTACATGAATCCATATTGGTGGCAAAATTATACTTTTGGGTTTATTAACTGGTTAAATAATTATAATTAAGAAGACTGAAGGAATTGTGAGGAAAACTAACCTGTTTCACTTCAGAGAAAAATTGTGTCACCAAACTGAGGAAAAATTTGTGAAATGAATAAAATTTGTTGAAATTTTGCCAGAAGCATTGTAGTCAACGAGAAGGCATTGGTGTTTTTTCTATGTGTTTTCCATCACTAAAAATTGGGTGTTTTTTGTACTGAACAAACCACAAATTTTTCATGGTAAAACATGATGACATTTTACTATCGATTTTCAAAAATATTCACCACCAATACAACTGCAAATTTCTACTCTAACTTATACCAGGTGAAAAATAAAAAAAGATCCCTTATCCAGAAAATCCCAGGTCCCAAGAATTCCAGAAAATAGATCTCATACAGCTATATCCTTGGTTTCACAGCTATATTTTCTAAGAAAGAAAAAAAAGGCTTTGGAATAAGAGCTATCTGAACAAGGGCACATTGCGCTGCTCTGTTCATACAGCCTGTACATGCCTATTGTCTGCTCATAATGGACAATTCAAAGATGACTTTCTGCAAATAGAGAAGCCCAATAGTGTGCAATATTATAATACCTACATGCACAACCATGCAGAAGCCTACCTGCATACACTGTAGCAATGATAAAGACCTTAAGGAGAAATAAAAACATTCCCTAACAGGTACTTGAATTGATGTGCTTGATAATATGCCTAAGGACATTTACATCTTCATTTTATACTTGTTAGCCTTTGAAAGAAAGTGTATCTTCAAAAGCATAAGCTTTGTATCAGCATTTAGTACCTGTACAGTTTATTTCAATATTGTAAAGACATTACTTTGTGGAACAACTTCAAGCTATGGTTTGCCACCACATAAAAGGGAAGAGAAATAATGAAAAAATACAGGAATGCTGCATTGATCACATTTAAAGCAAAGCCTGAGTGTTTAGTCATTTGGCATTGTTAAGATAGAGCATCGAAAGACTAGGTAAATTGTACCCCATTTACAAATAATATGGCTTGCATGGCAAGTATTATATGAAAACTGTAGCTTGTGCATGAATTTAAAAGGCAAACACGAACCTTGGTTGCTATTTAATACACAAATTAAATGTTGACTGGTAAATTTACAAAAAGACTCTCTAGATCAAATGATACAATGATGGGTATCTAAGCATAAAAATTCTCCAGAATCTTCTCCTAGAGCCTCAAATACGCCCACTCATGTGAAAACTAGGGGAGAAGTTGACTTCTTAGAGCTAAATAAGCTACACTATGGGGTAGATTTTACTGCAATTCAAGTTTGTTACAGCAAAATTCATGAATTCAAGTCTACAAAAATCTAGAAATGCATGTTCATGTTTATTCATTTAAATTTTAGTATTTTAAAGGAACGGTTCAGTGTAAAAATAAAAACTGGTTAAATAGATAAATAAATAAAATAAATACAAAAATGTTTCTAATATAGTTAGCCAAAAATGCAATGTACAGTATAAAGGCTGGAGTGACTGGATGTGTAACAGAACAGAACATAACTTCCTGCTTTTCAGCTCTCTACCTCTGAGTTAGTCAGTGACTTTAAGGGGGGTCACATGGGACATAACTGTTCAGGGAATTTGCAACTAATTCTTAGCATTCAGCTCAGATTCAAAAGCAACAGTTATGACCCATGTGGACCTCCCTCAAGTCACTCATTGGTTATTGCCTGGTAAACCAATCAGTGGAAACCAAGAGAGCTGCAAAGCAGGTAGTAGTGTTCTGGCTATTATGTTAGACATTCAGTCACTCCAGCCTGGTCCGGACTGAGAATTAAAATAGGCTCTGGCATTTCAGGTACACAGAGGCACAATCAGCCCAGACAGAGGCCCAAACAGCCCCCTCCAGCCCACTAAATACTGACTTTCTATGGCACTTTATAGCAGCCCCTCTGGCATTTGGCAAAACCCACAGACTGCCAGTCCAGGCCTGACTCCCTACTTTATACATTTCATTTTTGGCTAACTAACTACAATACAAACATTTTTTTTATTTTGCACAGCCTATCTTTTTACCCATTTTTTATTTTTACACAGAATTGTTCCTTTTAAGAAATAAGTGCCCATTATAGAATTGAGTTATTCCAATTATTAAAAAAAAAATAAAAAATTGCATGTTTGATAAATCTGCCTCTGTGCCTTTTTTAATTTGCTTCTATTTGAAGGGAAATTATACCCTAGTTTTTTAATCATCCCTTTAAATCAGTGTTCCCTAACCAGTTGCTCACCCACCCCTTGGATGCTGCTCCCAGCGGCCTCAAAGCATGTGCTTATTGTTGAATTCTTGGCTTGGAGGCAATATTTAGTTACATAGAAATACATTCTATTCCACATAGAGGCTGCCTAATAGCCAATCACAGCCCTTATTTCGCACCCGTGAACTATTTTCATGCTTGTATGGCTCCCCAGCTCGTTTAACATATAACTGTGATTAATGGGTAAAAGATTGTGTACCACTACACTTTACATAAACTGACCTCTCTAAATTGTAGTTTTATGTACAAATGAGTATGAGCTGCTAAACTGTTTGCTTTGATTGAGGTAGTCTCTCTATTCTTAAAAAAACAGACTGACAGATGGTGCTGTTCTAATGATGTCTATGGGACAAGGAAAGCAATTTGGCTATTCCCAATCATAGCTACAAATAAAAATACACAAAGAAGGAATGTTATGTTATCAAATTGCCCACATACTTCCCTCTTTCTGAGATGTAAGGTAACTTTTTGAATAAATAGGGTATGCTTTCTTTTTAAGACAAAAACAAATGAAATGTTGTCTACTTTTGTCATTTAAAACTATAGAATCTCATCAAATGAAACATAATTATTTTCCACATATTAAGGATTCAGAATGCTGTCTAAGATTTTTAATTCTCCTAACAAACATTGGGCATGCATTGATAAACCAAACACCACACCCTTACCACCTGTAAAAAAAAGAAATACTATATTTTAGAAAAATACATTACAAAACAGCTACACAATCTGGAAAGTTACAGTCTGAAATGTTACTAACATCTGATGCGGTAAGTAACCTAGAAAGTACAAAGTGAGAATGTTGTTTTACACAAAGAAATAAGATTGCTGTTAAAAGAGAGAGCTTTAGCTGGCCAGGAAATTTATAACATGTCTGAGTAATTTGCTTAAGTTATTTCCTTAAACTGAGGAAAATTAAATAAAAAAAAACACTTGTGGCTACAGATGTTGCAAGCATCATTAACTGCACTCATCTGGAAAAATACACAATCTCAAACAGAATAACAATA
Source organism: Xenopus borealis (assembly GCA_024363595.1). Lineage (NCBI taxonomy): Eukaryota > Metazoa > Chordata > Amphibia > Anura > Pipidae > Xenopus > Xenopus borealis. Next base: position 21,703,462 of record CM044440.1, on the reverse strand, counting down.
ATGTCTAGATTCCTTGAAGAAGTAACTATATATTTTTAGCTTTACAAGCTCATGCAAAGGGAACAAAGCCATTCATAGAATCCATGGTAATTTTTGTATATTTTTCAAACCTTTGTACATTTTGTGCTGAACTGAGCCGCTGGCTAGCAATGATCTCACGGATGCCCAGGGGCATAAATTTTATATCACTGTTCACTGGGTGAGATAAAAAAAAATATGTCCTTTTATGTGTAACTTTTATCATTATAACTTTGTTCTACTTATAAAAATTGTCCTCTGCCAAAGATATCTTTTTCAGTCATTGTTTCAATAGGTTTAAGCTATTTATTTTAAAAATGGCCAATTCAAAGAAGTATCAAATAAGTTCAAATAAGTCTTATGGTGCATCCAACACCACCAAAGAAAAGTTACTGGCTCGACTTTTTAGGGGTTCAATTTCTAAAGCATTTAATTATTTGCAGCAAAATTAAAAACTTCCAGTTATCTGCATCTTCCTGACTGAAGTGTGATGATTAGTGATGTGATGACTAGTAATGTGCAAATCTGTCCTGTTTTGCCAAAAAACTAACAAAACTGTGGAAGAATTTGTAGAAACCTTTGAATTTGCAGTGTTTTTTTTCACAACTTTTTCTGCACTTTTTCTGCACAAAATACAAATTTTTTTCGAGAAGCAACTTTTTCATTGTAGTTATTGGGGTTTCAATTTTCCATGGCAAAAATGTTTGCAGTAAAATTTTGAGGAATTTTCTGAAATGTGGAATTTTGCTGTTTTAACTAATCTGAATTAATTTAGCCATAGTTTCTCAGAAATTGTATCAAATTGTATCATTTCCATTCCCACTACCCAAGGCAACACAACTTTGTATCTAAATTTCTATCTATGGGACCTATTTATTAAATTGTGAGGCCACATTTTTATCACTACAATATGAAAACTTTTTTGAGATTTATTAATAAAAATTCTAATGGAAAAAAGGTAGCACCTAAAACCACGCAAACTTATGCAGAAGTCAGTGGGAGGTACAGATGAAGCCACTTTGGATTGTACATTTGACACAGAAAAACTTAACTCATCTATCTCATTTATCCCACTTAGCACAGAATATTGTGTCACAGCATCCCATCCAATTAAAGAGTTCACCACTGAAAACAATGGAGCTTTGGTATGCTAATGAAAAGGTTAAATGCATTAAATGAGTTAAGATAACTTTAGATAACACAGTTTCTTCAATTAGCCCTGAGTCACGACGCATTTAACTTACAAATCCAAGTGACTGCATCTGTACATTTCTAACAATCAAGGTATTTTATTTTTCAAGTGTTTTTAATGAATGAAATAGTGCAGTTTATTTTCCACAAATTTATGTGATCAACATTTTCCTATTTAAGTGAGCTAACAATAAAAAAAACTCAGCTGAGTTTAATGGCAATTTTATTTTCACAATCACATTTTGCCAAAACTCAAATTTGCAAATAAACAAATCTGCCTCTTCCTGTATACACTGTATATAGATAAAACATTGTATTATTGGGGCATAAGTCACTAGTAGAACACAAACTGTTACATTGTTTTTTAGATACTTTTTATTGTTTTAAGATTAATTTTTAATGTGCTTGTTCATGCTGCTTTGATGCATGCAAATACTGTGTTCTGTTTATACCTTCCCCTAGACTGCCACCCACAGTTTTGCATGCAGAACCATTGTTTTTAGTTGAGCTTTAGATAATACATATTGATACATATTTCTGACCCCCCCCCCACAAAATAAGTTCTTTATTTATAAGTGAATCTATTTTTTTTTTTTCAATGATAGATCATCCTGGGTCATTAACAATTCAAATATGCTTCCAGGCAGATTCACCATTGCTTAAAGGAACAGTAACACTAACAAATGAAAGTTATTAAATTAATTAAAATATAATACACTGTTGGCCTGCACTGGTAAAACTGGTTTGTTTGCTTCAGCAACTCTGCTATAGTTTATATAAACAAGCTGCTGTGTAGCCATGGGGACAAATCTGAAAAAGGATGAAAGACGCAGGATACACAGCTGATAATAAATAAGCCCTGTAGTATATAATGAAATACTTCATAGCTTATCTGTTATCTACTATTTGTCTTGTGCTTGAATAGCTGCCCTCATGGCTTGTTTATATAAAAACACTTTCTTTTTTCTTTTACGGTCCTTTAATTCTTACAAGTTGTATCATCAGTGACTGTAGACAAGCTACAGCTGTTTCCTTCTGTTTCTTCTCCTTTCAAAATCACAGGTATTGTCTAACTGTAAACAAGTTGACAAGTGTCTTGTTGTTCTGCTACTTACAACTCAATATAGAGTAAAACAGTATGTCTTTCTGCAATTGAAGCTCAGAGGTCTTTTTGTCCTTTTTTTCTCTAATGGCTGCTTTGATGCAGAGCACTTTGTTTATTTAATCTGCTCATTTAACTTTACTTATGAAGTAAAACCACATTTTAAAGAGCAATCTGGTACAAGCCTTTTAAGATTGTAACAGAGCAGTCAAATTACAGGAGAGGCCCTTATCTGGAAAACCCCCAGTCTCAAGCATTGCGGATAATTGTTCACATACATATATTTTACAGTAATATTTCTTAAAAAAATATCCCTACAGTACCCATCATTTACTAATATAAGCTCAAGCAAAATATGCTATGTGTTGTGTTTTGAGTAGCGTATAGTGATGGGCAATTTATTTATTATTTGCAGTGATTTTGCGCGATTCATTGCAGGTGAAATGCCGTCCAAAATTTGCAGGCGTCTCGTTTTGGACGCCAGCAATAGACACCGGCGTCCAAAAACTGATGCCAACGTCAAAAATGGATGCGCACATCCAAAAACAGACTTTGCCTGTACCAACTCCAGCCTGTCTGACCCAGCTTGAACTCTGATAAAACTGACCCTTGCCTGGCTGACCACACTATTCTCATTATACCTTGGGAACTTGGTGTTGCCCTCCATCCTAAATACTTGGTAATGATTGGGCCCCTTCTCTTGTCCAGAACACTTGCTTTGCTCCTCTCAAGTTAAGACCTGTCGGCCTTCCAGCAGTTGCTAAAGGCAGAATATTGAACTGTGATCGGGAGCCTAGCACTTGTTCTGAACTTAGGAAATCGTTCATGACATGCTCACATCTCCCTTTGCTGCAAAAATTAAGTGAATAGGTGCTTTTTCTACACATTTGTTTTGCACAAAATGCAATGGAGTCAAAGAGTGTTTCTTCCACAGTTTTTTAAGGAAAAAATGAAAATACATTGAAGAAAATAGGTGTTTACACAAATTAGCTAAGGCAAAACTTGGAAAGTATGTCTGCTCAATACATTTCATAAATCACTTCAGGTTACCTGCAACGATGCAGGTGCGGGGAGAAGAATATTTACCTGTCGTGGGGGGTCCAAAGTTACACCCCTGGTTAAGACACAACCAAACTTGCTCTTAATTGATCTCCCTTACCATATTAAAAAGGTAGAGAGCAAATGGCACCTAGCCATGATGCGGGCTTAAAATTGCACCCAAACATTATATTTTTGCAAATGTAATGAGGGTATTGTAAAAATGTAGTTCAGGGTATTTATACATAAAAAACATCTCTTTCTCCCATTGTGTATAATTCATCATGACCCAATTATAGGTTATATACAAACTAGTAAGATTACCAAATTATTGGGAACCAATAAGGCAAATTGTGCTTTCTTTCAGTGTTTAAGTAATGAGACCCAGGATAGATGCACAGCAGAACAATTAGGTTACAAAGAAAACAGAAGAACACAATTTTACTCTGTTCAGTAAACTAAACTCATCATTGATGATTTGCATCTATAAAATATTTGGTTTTGTTTCAATATAAAGAAAAGAATTAGTATTAGTATACTATTTTTTTGTACATAATTCATTGCCATTTAACAAGAAGCATAAAATATTTATGACAGATATAGTACACAGACTGTATTAATAGAAAATAACTAAAATCCCATCAATATTATGAATATTAAAGAATATTATATTTGGTTTTGTTTCAATATAAAGAAAAGAATTAGTATTAGTATACTATTGTTTTGTACATAATTCATTGCCATTTAACAAGAAGCATAAAATATTTATGACAGATATAGTACACAGACTGTGTTAATAGAAAATAACTAAAATCACATCAATATTAAAGAATATTAAAGAATATTATGAATATTAAAGTAACTTTTTTCTAATTTCCATTATAAATTCATAGTACTAATTTATAGAAGATATAAAGCTGTTACCATGTCTTGGCTGAGATATGCATATTTGCACATACATTTTATTATATTGGCTTTATGTCTTCCCCAGAATATACAGTGACAATACAATTAGTTCTGAAAGTTCCTCTTCTGAGTCAGTGGGTATTAAAAATAAACTATAATTATCAGTGCTTATATGACACAAAATATATGCAGAATAGAGAGAAGCAGGTCAAGGTTTTAATTGGCACTGCAATTATTAATTGGGGGTGTCAGGAAGCCCTTAGTATTCTCATTATTGCACAGCATGGTGCCCAGAGGAACTTTCTTGTTGACCAGTCAAAATAAAATTAAGCGAATAGCAAATGGTGTACTCAGCTCACCTGTTATTATGGTAGTTTTTTATTTTTTTATTGCACCAGATCTTATATTTGAAAACAGCCTAGGGGTTTCTGATACAGTCTCCATAGCTCTCAGTTTTCTGGCCCTTGTTAAATAAGCATGGGTAAATTAAGGGGCAGATTTACTAAGGGTCGAATTTCGAATGGCAAAAATTCGAAATTCGACCAAGGAATAGTGGGGGAATAGTGGGGAATTAAAAAAATTTGAATCAAATTTTTAAACAATTTTTAAACGATCAATCGAATTTTTCCCATTCGATCTTAGGGAATGATCCCCATTTCAGTAGGTTTAATCTGGCGAAGTTGGTGATCAAATTTAAATTTAAAGGGGAAGTATTCGACCATTAAATTTTTGAAAATTCGAATAAACTTTAATTCGAATATTCAAATCAATCTAATTCGAATATTGATGGTTGAATTTGGTCAAATTTGCTTAATTTGCATATTCGAAATTCGAATTCAAATCTTTTTGAAAATTCAATCAGATATTCGAATCCTTCATGTGAATACATGTGAATTTAGTAAATCTGCCCCCAAATCTATGGATCATGAGTTTTTCAGCCTTCATAGATTAAAGATATGTTTGGACTTGTGCTAATCACATGAACAATTGAATGACATTCCCAGAAATTTTCCTCTAAGCAGACAGTTGGAGTCAACTTGGTCCTAAGAGTTATTTTTAATAAACCTATATTTTCTCACTCCATTGGCGTGAATGTCCTTGTGTCTGTTGAAAGGGCCTCCTTGAAAATAAAGCATTTAAGAGATTATTATATGACCCCCCCCTATATATTTATATATGGTTATGATATGCCCCTTAGGCACATCTTCTCCAGTGTATACAACCCCAACTTTGTCTGTTTTTCTTCTTCTTGCACTTTTTGGATTTTCTCTAATTTATAATATCTCATTTGAGCGCTGGAGACCAAAGTAGTCATATTTTAGATGGGGCATTACCAGAACTTTGCAAAGTGGAAGGATGATCCTCTCCTCCTGCTATAACTTTCAATACAGCCGGAAACCTTGTTTGCCTTTGCAGCTGATAATTGGCATTTCTTTTTACAGCCAAGTTTAGTATCTGCAAGAACTCCAAGGTCCTGCTCCATTATGGATTTGCCTAGTGCAGTCCCATTAAAGATTTAGGTAACCTGCATATTTTTACATCCCAGGTGCATAAACTTACATTTATCAACACTGAACAATACTCTCCTCTAAACCATTATGAATAAATTAAATAAAAGTGGACCCAATATAGAACCTTTTGGGACCCCGAATAAGAAACATATTCCAAGTAGAGAATGTACCATTAAGAACTACCCTCTGTATACAATCCATTTGTTAGTTTCCTAGTTATACACAAACAAGTTTGTTGTTTGATCTGCCAAAAATTATAGTTCCTGGTGGCAGCTTTTGGATTCAATTCAATCTTTTAATCCTCACATATATAACTATGGACCAAAGTTGCCACTCAACCTGATTGGCTAATGTACTGTAGCTACAAACAAATTGGTCAATATTTGTCCAGACCAGGTTATTCATTAGCTATCAGATGCATGAGCACTGTACTCCATCAAGTTGATAATCATAAAGACCTGCACATCTGCCAACTGGATTTACCAAAACGTCCAACAGCAATCTTTTCTATTCTGAGCAGACTATGGTTAAAAATGAGTTCAGTTGGACCAAAACACATGGTCAGCTCTCATCATATTTGGTTGAATTTGGCAAATTCTGGCAACTTTTTTTTACAATGTGTAACCATATTAACAATTTAATATCTTACATCTGTCCCTTGGTTTAAAAGTGGATTCTTCTGAAGCTCCTTATGTACATTGCATCCTAATTTTATTCCCAAGAGTATTTAGACTCCTAAAGTTCAAAAGTTCAGTATTTTTAGGGAGGCCTACCAGTTTCTCCAGTAATTCACTTGAATTTCTGATTCATCTAACTCCAACCATCTGTACAAAATTATAATCAGAGCTCTCCTTCTTCAACTTCTAAAGCCATTTTATTTCATTGCCCGCTGCTGCTGCCATTCATACCAGTATAATATAAAATGTTATAACCTTCAAAAACCCTTCATTAATGCCTCTACTTCACTTATAATGGACTTACAGAATAGACAGGAAACTATTGTAAGCACAGCATTATGCCTTTATCACTCTTTGCACATTAATCTGATGCATGTTACAAAGGCATATATTTATAATGTGTAAAAACAAAGTGGAAATATACTTTTCTGTCATGTCATTGTAGTGTAACATGAAGGGGCAGATTTACTAACAGTCAAAGTGAATCTTTGAATAAAATTTGAATATTAAAAATCTGAAGTAATTTTGGGCTACTTCGACTATCGAATAGCCCAAAATTAGATTCAAATTGAAAAAATAAAAAGATTTGAATTTAAAAAGTACTGTCTCTTTACAAAAGAGGGGGGGGGGACTTCCTGGAAGCTTTCCTGAAAAATTTCCTGGAAAATCTAATTTTTTTTTGAAAATCTTTTGAAATGTTCCATTTGAATTCAATCGAATTTGATCGAAAACGGACCAATTTGATCAAAAACAGTCCATTTTGATTGAAAACCCCCAAAAAATGAATTTCAAATTTTTTCAATTGAAATTCGACCATTAGTAAATCTGCCCCTTAGTGTATAAGTATTGAAGTGATTTTGCAACTAAACGTAAAAACACGCAAAGAAACGTATATGTCTGCTAAAGTTGTATATGAACCAGCACAGCATGTTAATTGCATATGATAGGTTTCTTATTCAATGTTATTAACTACACCGTTTGCTACATGTACTCAGGTTAATTCCCATACAATTTAAAGGATCACACCAATCCCATTGAAGTGTTTGATTTTGGAGTATCTCTGGCTTACACATGTTGAAAGCATAACACCCAGAGCCTTGGAATCGGAATTAATTCCAACAGGTGACAGCTTTAGTACTAATTCAACAGTTTTAAAGATTGGCTTCATTTTATACAGATGTATTCATATTTAGAATTAAATATAGTTGCTTCACAGCTAAAGGAACAGTTACACCAAAAATGAAAGAATGAAAATATATAGCTGATGTGTTTGCTTCAAAAGCACTACTATAGTTTATATAAGCAAGCTGCTGTGTAGCCATCAAGCACAGGATACACAGTATATAACAGATAAATTTGGAGGAATCCCATTATACTACTACAGAGCTTATCTTTTATCTACTTTGCATTTTTTGCCTTTTTTTTAGCTTTGAATGGCTGCCCCCATAGGAGCTAGTACATCCGTTTTACCTGTGCAGGGCAACACTACGGTATATTGTCATTATTTTAAAACACTTTTTTTGTTGTTGTTATTGTTCCTTTAAAATAGCTGACACAAGACTGGACTATTGAAACCAAAGGGGTGCAGTTAAAAAGTATTTTAGTCAAAGAATAAGAATCTCAATAAGGACAGCCTTACTCATTGCATGCCAAAGGGGCACTTAATCATAGGCTAAAGAAACACAGACATTAAACAATATTTAAGGCTAAAAACACCATTCACAATGCATGGTTGAATATCCAATCCAAAGCATGAATAATCAACTATGCAAAGACAACTTCACAATAAAGTGAGTTGCTTATCACATGTATATACAAATATACAAACCCAAAATTTCATTTGAACACTTTTTCTGAACACTAACCCCCATATGCAATAAAAGGCACTACGTTTGCCCAGGAGCAGCAACCAATAGGATCTTTGCTTTTAAACAGGTGACCAGTAAATTCTACCTTCTTATTGGTTGCTATGGGTTACCACTCCTGGGCAAACTTGGTGCCTTTTATAACATAACCCCCATAGTACATAAAGTATAGAACTATGAGTCTGGCATAGAAAAATAAATCAAGAAGAGAAAACTACTGTAGTTGCTTCAAATATATACTGTAGATGCTTGTCCAACATATTGCTTAAGGCACTTTTTACAAGTGATTAAGTAGATGATGAATTGAATGCACCCAGTTTGAACATGGTGCACTGTTAGAATTGAAAGATAACAAGAATAGTTGTATGGTTTCGCTAATGCTTTAATAACAGTTCAGCAAAACATGACTACACACACTATGGGGTTTGTAATTGCATTTAGAAAAAATGCATTAAAATACAGATTATTTGTATCAGATCAGAATTACACCATCTGTTCTAGGAAGTTCCAAATCTTTTCAGAGCTTTCCTCTATCCCCACCCAGTCTCTGGACAGTATTATAGCCATGATCAGTAATTGGATGTCTCATCATGGATATTTCACTTAAGTTGTAGTGGGGGATCTAATGATAGGTTTCACCTTTGCAGGAAATACAGCCATTCGGTAACATGGAGATAGCTATGTGCAATAAGAAGTATAGGATAAATGTATATAGACTGTAACACGTGATTCCAATCAAACCACACTTACTTTCATAGCCCACTCTCTCTCTCTGGGTGCACGTACTTTGTTCACAAAGGCTCCACTGTAGTACACGAACATATATCCATCGACAGCACTCCAGTTTCCATAAAAGTGGGGAGCCACTCTTAAATTTTTGCAAACAATAAAGGCGGTTTTATGGAAACTGGAGTGCTGTCGTTGATGGTTATATGTTCATGTACTACAGACTGTAACAACCTGCTTGGAGTTGAACTAGGGATTTGGTGTTTCTGTGCTGTCTGCATTACCTCTCTTTTATGTTGGCAAACAATAGGTTCACTCCTATTGCTTTCCATGTAATTGCAAGTAGGCCCTTCTTGTTTCACCTGTTGTCCATCTGACCACAAGGAATCTGTGTAAGCCATTAAGCTGCCTATAAAACCCACTACACTGCACTGACTCATTGCCCAACATGGGTCTATTTCCTGATAGTTCCTGGGTGTGATTCTTGACTGATTCTCTGTTCCTGACCTTTGCGTCTTTTGACCTTGCTGTATTGCTGCCTGAACTGACCCTTGTCTGTTTGAACACTCTTCTGGATCCTGACTTTGTACTGTGTTACCAATTGGTTTTGACCCCAGCCTGTTTATGCTGACTACACTCCTGATTCTGTACTGGACTGTCGTGTGTGGTACTACAGCCTGTGTATCCTGACTACTTTCCCAGCTCCTGATTCTGTAATGCTATGTCGTGCCTGGTACTGTTCCCGCTTGTGTATCCTGACTACACTCCTGGCTTCATATTCTGTACTGCACTGTCTGGTTGGTACTGTCACAGCCTGTTCCACTACTTCACTCTCTGCTTCTCATTCCTCTTGTATTAGTTACGGTTCCCTTGCCTGTCCAGAACTTTCTCCTTGTTCCTCTCACTTTAAGACCTGGTGGCATCTGAGTAGTGGAGGGCTCCTCCTGTGAAGGTGGTTGCTATAGGCGGAAGCATGGGCTGGGACCTTGGGGTTTCTTCTGGACTTGGGGTACCATACACTTAAATTTTTTTAAATAAAATTTTTCGGTTCATGCCAAACCTGGAGGTCCAAAACATGATTTTGCCCATTTTGCCATCACCATTTCATCCATGTAATCATTGTTCTAACATAATTTTTCCTGGATGTCTATGTCAACCCTAGCAAGGGTTTTCAGTCTGCATTGCACCCACTTCAAAAGTTCTTATAAGTTTGGTTCCAACAGCATTTAACATAGCAGACATTCATTCCGAGTTCATCCTAACAGATATTCAAAGAGACAAAATTAGTCATTCTCCTAGATCTGACTCTAACTGGTCTTTAGGTTGGGCCACATAACCATGGTTTTGAATCACATTAGATAGCTCAGCTGTGGACCACTGATATACTGTACCATTATGGATAGAAGAAAGATGTAGCCTACCAGCACTTTGAATGTAGTCTGAAGCTTCAAGTTTAATGGTAGCACATAAAAACAGGCTGACTGCCTGGCTTCGTATTCGCTTTTAGAGGCCCCCACCACAGAGACTATTTTGAACAACCACTGACTGTACTTCAAAATAACTGACTTTCAAGGTTGCTTCATTACCAACTTGAGTGACAGTATATATGGCATGAGCAGAGCAAGATAAATACAAGCAAAAGATTGATGCTGGACAGCAATTCACTGATCAGTTTACAGTATTGAAGACCTTGGAAAATGTATTGCAGAGAGACAATCTGAAAAGTTTAAAGATGTAAAAAAACCACAAACACACACATTGCCTACAGTGATTTATTCTAGCAATAATTTGCATGCTGGCATTGGTGTGTGGGAATGTGCCTTTAAGTGACTCAGTTCTCTAGGACTGAAGCTAAAGGCTCCACAGAATGCAATACAAAGTCTTAGCAACCTTAAAAAGAGGCTGATGAGAAAGGTGCTTTCTGATGGAAAGGCAGGCAAGTGGAGATAGATAAGAGAAATGCTTTGAAATAGATGATTTGTCTCAAGAGACTTCAAGTACAATAGCACAGAAAAATCTCTTTCAGTGAGATGTGAGGCAATGCAGCTCAAATCCATGATAATGAAACAAGTTGCTGTCAGGACAGTGCGGGAATAAAAAGACGTTCAATGCATATTTCCAACTTGCGCTTTTTCTTAATCTAAGGGATATGTTGATGAAAGATTACCCTGCCAAATGGTTCAAAAATATAGGAATACGTGTGGCCTCCATACACACATTGGTCTAGAAGATATTATGTTGCTGCTTTACTAATCAGAAAATAAGGTAATAAGTTATGCAAACAGCACACAATTGTATTAGTCAGGAATGGTTCAGTTTTGGCAATAGTGAAGGTCTATAGTGGAGGCTAGAAATGGGCAAGGGAATAGTAAAAGTGAAGATTTGTCAATGTCCATTGACCCTATCATGCTTAGGGATGATTGAACTAGGAAATTGGTTGCTATGGGTTACTGCATTTGGGCAGGCACTACACTTCTTCATAAAACACACAAGCTTGGGGTACTGATGTCTTAGTGCCACACTGCCATCTCCTTTCAATTAACCAGAAGCCCCATGTACAAATTCTAGGAGGGTACATGCACAGTACAGTAATCTTAGAAAAATGTGTGTACTGTTTAAGTGCTTGCCCAAACTCATGCTCACAAACTAGCTATGAGTTAATGAAATCTAACAAGCAAAAACTTCTGATCCAAGGCTCTTTAATGGTAGCCATTCAAATGGACAGTGGTTTTATAGAACCAAGCCAAACTAATGACCATTTTAGGAATGCCTCCTTTTTTAGTTCCTGGAAACTGGCCAGGGCGGATGATGTCGGGGAGCCGGGCCTGTGACGTTGGAGGCAGGACAGTGATGTTGGGGTATGAGGCTGATGATATAGAGATAAGCGATTGACTGATCAACATGTTAGTAATGGCAGTGTCCTGTTCAGATTTCCTAATTTGAAAATACGAACAGGCACTTTTTGCAACAACAACCCTTCTGAAAACAGGACTGTCTGGGTGAAATCCAGACAGGTGGCAACCCTAAACCATTACTATGGGAATGGGTCACTAAAGAAGCCATTTCAACACAGTTCTATATAACCAAAGGGAGGGTGAATATTGCCCAATTAGGATGTCATAAGGCCCCCATAATCGGACTGAAAAAAGCTGCCGACAGACTGAGTCAGCAGCTTATTGGCCCATGTGTGAGACCCTCCGAAAGTCTGACAGATGTCGATCGGGCAAGATAAAAAAATCATGCTGGATCACAGCCGCATCTTTTCAATGTGGTCCCGCGATCCGACTGCTCATATTGTCTGTATTATGATCCGATCATTGGGCCCTAGGGCTCATGATTGGATCAGCCTGATATCGCCGACCTCAAGGTGGGCATATCAGGGAGAGATCAGCTCATTTGGCAACATTGTCCAAACAAGCGGCTCTCCTTGTGTATGGCCAACTATAGAGGGGCATATTTGTGTCCTGCTTTTCATTAAATCCATTCATTTGGGCCATCAGCTTTGTCTCTAAACTGTGTGATATGTTTTTTTTGGCCAAACGTGCAGGCACTGTAAATTATATAAATACATATATACACACAAAATAGCTGATCCAAGTATATCAATATTTAGAAACACTTTGTGGACTCAAAAAATAAAGTATATTCCCTACTCCAGGTTTCATATTAAGATCAGAACACTCTGTTGATCATTTTGTACAAAGAACCACACTCTTTATCTGATAATTGATGCTTTCGACTATCACACCTTGTTCCACACAGAAAATGACTGTAATTCCACCTTATCTCTGGATTTTTTGCCATCTTCTTCATACATGGTAATTATATTATTTCCTTCATACAATGCAATGCATAATTTATCCTTAAGTCCTCCTTACAGCCTATATTTTATCTTGAATGTCTTACACCTAGAAGTTCTGTTTTATTATCGGCCAATTTAAATGCTTAAGTGGAAATCAACTTGGCATGAATGTATATAAATATATAATCCCCTTTCCCAAAGAAAAGCAGATATTATTGTATAAAACAGGATTAATAGATTCATTAGTTTTGCATTAAAGTTGAAATGGAGAGTCAAAGTAATTGCATTTTTTACAGGTACCAACACAGAAAAAAAAAATAAAACCAGGATCACACTTTGTATTTAAAGGTGGCCATACATGGGCAGCTAAAGCTGCAGATAACAGTCCTTTAAACCAATTTGGCATCTTATCTGCCTGTGCATGGGGCTTCTGTTCAGATTACCACAATATCAGTCCTTTAAACAAAATCGGCAGCTTATTGTCCATGTATGGGGGCTTCCGACAGGTCTTCCTGATCGATATCTTGCCACAATATCGATTGTGAATGTTTAATTTTTCCCTTCAGGAGGGCGTGAGATCCCTGTTCATGTACACAAGCTGAATGACAGTACATCTAATGCACACTGCTTCAATTGTGGAGGCAGCCACCATTAAGGTGGCATGAAACTCAAGGTAAACGCTGCAGGCGCTGCAACAAATTGAACCACTTTGCTAAATTCTGCCACTCAGTGCCAGACATACAGTTGATAATCTAGAACAAAATGACTGTACACCTCATAATAGTGAGATTAATGCAGTTAAGGAGAATGCAAATTTCAAACTCTGCCGCTGCGTTATTGCTAATGTAACAATTCCACTGCTTTTGGGCACTGGGGCAAAGTTTTCTATTATAAACTCCGCTACATTCAATGCACATTTTCAGAATTACCCACTCCAAGATACACTAACATGCTTTACAGGCTACAGTAATAACCAAATTCGAGTCTTGAGCAAAGTAACCTTACCTGTTACACACCAAAACAAGCATTCTGAATTACACATAGTAGACACCATCTGGAAAGATAAATATCCTCAGGTCTTTACTGGGCCGGGTTGCATATGCAAATTTTATCATAATCCACTGCTAAACACCCAGGTATTTCCATTGATGCAGTCTCTGCGCAGGACCCTCTAGCAACCTGTGCTGCATTAGAAACAGAGCTGAGTAAACTGTTGCAAGAGGATGTTATAGAACCAATTTACTCTTCCCCGTGGGTTTCCAACCTAGTACTCGCTAAAAAAAAAGGCAAGTCCGGCTATGTGTGGACCTATGTCAGGTAAACAAAGCAATAATACCTGACTGTTACACTTACAGTAGACGCACAGTACAGAAGACCTAATTTCCCAATGCCATGGGTCAAAATTATTCACAGATGGTCAGACAGGCTATATCAATATAACTTTGAAGTTCACTACAGACCAGGAAAATTGAATCAAGTTGCAGATTACCTGTCACGTGTAGTACTCAAGTCTGAGAAGACCAAGACTGCACAGGAAGAAGATACATTGATGATATCCAATTCATTAGTCTTCGCAGTTACACCACAGTTACACCACAGATTTGGTGACCTCATCTCAGAATGACCCAGTGATTCTAGAAATACTAATGTACTTACATGGAGAATGGCCATCTGTTTTACCGGGACATCTTCAACCATACTACCAAGCGAGAACAGAGTTGTCATCATGGAAAGATGTTTGTTTAGTACAAGGGCACAGGGCATTAATTCCAACTGCAGTGAGGCCAGCAGTCCTCAGGATGGCCCATGAAGGACACTTGGGTGTGGTAAGAACAAAACAGCCTTGCAAAGAAGCAGTATGGTGGCCTGGCATAGACAATCAAAGAATCTGAAGATTTCCTTCAATTGAAGGGCATAAGCCATAGTTTAACACCGCAATACCATCCACAGGCCAGTGGAGGTGTGGAATGTTTTACTCAAACTTTAAAGAATGGCCTTATGGTACACCTGCATGAAGGCCTTCTATTCAGCAAGGCTTTAATTACAGTTCTACAGCAGCAAAACTGATCTAACACGTTTACGTCAACAAATAAAGGTAAAGGAACCCAGAGAATTGCGAGCAATAGTAAAAACCTATCAGGGCAAAACAAAAGCTTACCATGACTCAAGAAGAAAAGCCAAGACAATTACCCTTAATGTTAGGCAATGGGTGAGAATAAGAAAACCCTCAACCAGATCAAAATTTGACCCCATATTGTCTGACCCCATATTATCTGACCCCATTCAGATCCACAGTCAACTGGGACCAGTCACCTACAAATTGCAAGATGGATCTACTTGGCATGTGAGCAGTTTAGTACCTGTTTCACAGGTGCGGGTGTAAGGATCGGTACTCACTTGTCACGTCATCCTGTCCAAGATGGTGGCATTCAAGCTTCCTTTTCAGGTCTCCGTGTGATGTCTTGCCTGCGCAGGTTTGGACGCCCGCATCAAAATGGACGCCCACATCAAGATGGACGCGCACCATGACGTCATCATGCCTGCGTCCGTTTGGCACCAAATCTGGCCTATTTAAGGAAGCTCACGGCCTTTGGACTCTGCCCGAGTATAGGTTCCACTTGCTGTGTTCTGGGTGTGCCTTCTGATTATTCTTCTGACTACCTTGTACCGACCTTGCTTTCGACTTTGAACCTGATCTGCCTGGACCGACCTTCTGCTTTGATTCTGACCTTGATTTTGCCTAACCCTAATCTGCACTACGAACTGTTGAACTGTCGCTTCCTCCTTGGTCCGTAACTACTTCTCAGCCTGCGGGCCTTTACAACGGGACACTGCCTCTAACTGGCATTTCAGGAATGATACACCCAATGTGGTTGCACAGCCACAAACACCAGAAAACCCATCAGGCAATACTACCCCTGTTGAACACGTCACTGAAATCTGCCGATGTTCAGTCCGCACAAGCAACTCACCTAGGCATCTGCATTACTATGTACTATATAAGGTTTCAAGGTTTTAAAGCTGAATAGAGGGGAGGAAGATGTTATGGACAGACATAATATCAAAGGCTATTTTGATACTAAACTCTACAGTTAGTATAGCTATGGGCATATATGGTTTGCGTGAAAGAGTGGAGATGTGTGTGTGTATGCTGGGTTTTTAATTTGGAGGGGTTGAACTTGATGGACTCTGTCTTTTTTCAACCCAATTTAACTATGTAACTAAGTAACTATGTATTTGCATAAGATGCGTTTAAGTTTTATAAAGTTAATTGCTTTTGAAGGATGAGGGAGGAGACTAGGAAGCTAGTGTGAGAAATAAAAAAGGTGAACTGATAACAGCATGTCTGCATTACTGTGATACAACAAACGGGTTTTTGGATAACGGTTTATTTTTAAATAGGTGACAAGACAGTGCCACCCAGAATTGGTTTCTATGATAAGACCAATAGCAAACTTTGCAAAAATCCCAATTTAAGTCCTTTAAAAGGAATATATAACCATATGTATGTCATTCGTGCTTTGTATTCCCCTTAACGAAAATGAAATATCTAGCTACCCATCTATCATCAATCTCTCATCTATCTTTCTGCCTGCCTATATTTCAGCCTAAAATTGGTTTGATCACAGTGATTGTGACAAAAACTGTGAAGTCCATCCATCTTCTATCTACAGTATCTTCCATCGATCCAATTGACAATTTTTATGAAATCTGTATATTGTAATAATGATATTACAATATACATACAATATCTTGTATTTTACAATGGGGAGCAAATTCTGTTATAATACACAGAGAGTAAGACAAATTAGACCACTAAGCACCATTTTGCCCCTGGCATGTCAAATAAGAGCTCTGATTGGCTTTTTGGTAGCACCTATATGGACTGGCAGTCTACAGTAGAGAATGTTTGGCAGGACATCTGTTTTTTACGCAGCCAAAACTTGCCTCTAAGCCAGTAATTCAAAAATAAGCATCTGCTTTGAGGCCACTGGGAGCAACATCCAAGGGGTTGAAGAGCAACATGTTGCTTGCGAGCTACTAGTTGGGGATCACTGCTCTAAGGTAATAAAGCTAATAGTCTGGTGTACAGAGAACACTCAAATGGTTTTATAAAGCTTAAGTAAAAGGGGTGGAAAGGTAATTCTGAAGGTAATAAACCAATTAGCTTGACAGACACAATATCTGCTGTTTGGAAATGTAATTGGAGATGAAAACTGCCCACTTTAGGGTTAACTCCCAAAGCTCAGTAGTCTCCTATGGTGGTCATTAATATCAGAATGTGTAATTCTCTCAAAATAATGGAACTTTGAAGAATAATAAAGAATGAGGAGGCACCAGCATTGTGTCATTGTTTTTAGCACAGTATAAACTGTTCATCTTAAAGTGTTTTTGATAGGTTTTCCTGTTTCCTGCTGTATTCTGCCTTTCATAACCTCTGTGTGTGTGCCATACTCTGCCTGTCCTATGCTCTTGTGTGTGCCGTACTTCCATGTGCTCTCTGTGTGTGCCAAACTCTTCCTGTCCTGTGCTCCTTGTGTGTGCCATACTCTGCCTTCCATATGCTCTGTGTGTTCCATACTCTGCCTTCCCTGTGCTCTTGTTTGTGCCCTACATCCCTGTGCTTACCATACTCTGCCTGCCCTGTGCTCCGTCTGTGTACCATACTCTGCCTTCCATATTCTCACTTGTATTCCATACTCTGCCTTCCCTGTGATCCATGTGTGTGCTATACTCTGCCTGCCCTATGCTCCCTGTATGTTCCATACTCTGCCTAACCTATGCTCCCTGTATGTTCCATACTCTGCCTACCCTATGCTCCCTATATGTACCATACTATGCCTGCCCTATGTTCTGTGTGCCCCATTGTCTGCCTGCCCTATGCACCCTGTATGCCATACTCTGCCTACCCTGTGCTCCTTCTGTGTACCATACTCTGCCTTCGCCATTCTCCCCGTGTATTCCATAATCTGCCTTCCCTGTGATCCAGGTGTGTGCTATACTCTGCCTGCCCTATGCTCCATATGTGCCATACTCTGCCTGCCCTATGCTCCCTGTATGTTCCATACTCTGCCTACCCTATGCTCCCTGTATGTACCATACTCTGCCTGCCCTATGCTCCCTGTGTGCCATACTCTGCCTGCCCTATGCTCTGTATGTCCCATTGTTTGCCTGTCCAATGCTCTCTGTGTGCCATACTCTGCCTGAACTATGCTCCATGTGTGTGCCCTGCTTTGCCTGCCCTATGCTCCTTGTGTGTGCCATACTCTGCCTGCCCTATGCTCCCTGTGTGTGGGCAATACTCTGCCTGTACTATGTTCCATGTTTGTGCCCTGCTTTGCCTGCCCTATGCTCCTTGTGTGTGCCTTTCCTTCTTCTTTAACGGAATGATTTAACATTTTTCATGTATAAAGTTGTGTGGTTAAAAACAGGGAATGGTTAACAGTGGCTTCCATTATCGGCCCTCCATCACATTGACCAGAAACATTCTGTGAATGGGTTATATGAAATGAATAATCAGATCACTAGAAAAGCAAGAGTAATTGCGTTTACAGAGCTGATTATGACCACTACACAATGATGGAGGGCATCATAAACAAATGATTTTCCATTGAGCATTATCAACACATACTCATACAGTGGTGTGAAAAACTATTTGCCCCCTTCCTGATTTCTTATTCTTTTGCATGTTTGTCACACAAAATGTTTCTGATCATCAAACACATTTAACTATTAGTTAGATAACACAAGTAAACACAAGTAAACACAAAATGCAGTTTTTAAATGAGGGTTTTTATTATTTAGGGAGAAAAGAAATCCAAACCTGTGTGAAAAAGTAATTGCCCCTGAACCTAATAACTTGTTGGGCCACCCTTAGCAGCAATAACTGCAATCAAGCGTTTGTGATAACTTGCAACGAGTCTTTTACAGCACTCTGGAGGAATTTTGGCCCACTCATCTTTGCAGAATTGTTGTAATTCAGCTTTATTTGAGGGTTTTCTAGCATGAACCGCCTTTTTAAGGTCATGCCACAACATCTCAATAGGATTCAGGTCAGGACTTTGACTAGGCCACTCCAAAGTCTTCATTTTGTTTTTCTTCAGCCATTCAGAGGTGGATTTGCTGGTGTGTTTTGGGTCATTGTCCTGCTGCAGCACCCAAGATCGCTTCAGCTTGAGTTGACGAACAGATGGCCGGACATTCTCCTTCAGGATTTTTTGGTAGACAGTAGAATTCATGGTTCCATCTATCACAGCAAGCCTTCCAGGTCCTGAAGCAGCAAAACAACCCCAGACCATCACACTACCACCACCATATTTTACTGTTGGTATGATGTTCTTTTTCTGAAATGCTGTGCTACTTTTACGCCAGATGTAACGGGACGCACACCTTCCAAAAAGTTCAACTTTTGTCTCGTCGGTCAACAAGGTATTTTCCCAAAAGTCTTGGCAATCATTGAGATGTTTTTTTAGCAAAATTGAGATGAGCCTTAATGTTCTTTTTGCTTAAAAGTGGTTTGAGCCTTGGAAATCTGCCATGCAGGCCGTTTTTGCACAGTCTCTTTCTTATGGTGGAGTCGTGAACACTGACCTTAATTGAGGCAAGTGAGGCCTGCAGTTCTTTAGATGTTGTCCTGGGGTCTTTTGTGGCCTCTCGGATGAGTTGTCTCTGCGCTCTTGGGGTAATTTTGGTCGGCCGGCCACTCCTGGGAAGGTTCACCACTGTTCCATGTTTTTGCCATTTGTGGATAATGGCTCTCACTGTGGTTCGCTGGAGTCCCAAAGCTTTAGAAATGGCTTTATAACCTTTATCTCAATTACTTTTGTTCTTAGTTATATTTAACAAGGGGGGCAATCACTTTTTCACACAGGCCCATGTAGATTTGGAGTTTTTTTTCTACCTTAATAACGTAAACCTTCATTTAAAAACTGCATTTTGTGTTCAATTATGTTATCTTTGACTAATAGTTAACGGTTTTTGATGAGCAGAAACATTTAAGTGTGACAAACATGCAAAAGAATAAGAAATCAGGAAGGGGGCAAATAGTTTTTCACACCACTGTATATACATTTGGCAGGGCTCATATATGGAGATATGGTTTATAGATTCATAAGGAGGATCAAACTTTAACAAGCAATATGCCTAAACATGCTGCAATGTAAGTTTTGGGCTTCTGTTCCAGCCCAAGGCCACCACAGCCTGCTCCTCTAAAAATGCCAACAAAAGCTCCCCATCTTCTGCTCTGATGTTTGATAGCACATATGCTGTGGGCTACTGGCACTTACCTGAGCTGTGGAACCAATTCACAGTATGCAATCTGATAATTAATTCAGATTCATAATTCATGGTCACCTAAAAAACAGTACATTCTGCATGGGAATAAATAATTAGCTATGCAATATCAGCCATTTAGATTGATGTAGCCTCACGTTTGATTAATTCCAATGACGCCTCATAGTTTGGGCCTATGCAGCAGAATGGAGGAATGGAAGATGTAATAGAGCAATATAGTCAACACAACAGTATTGTTGTCCTGCTAACTTGCAACATTTTTGCCATTTGTTGTTTGTTTGTCTAGATTAGTCTAACTAAACATGGCAGCAGGGCTAAATATAAACTTTTTTGTTTAAGTGTTTGAGTACTTCAATTAGTAAGATATTTGCCAAATTCCATTTTCCAATATTTTAGTTCCCCATGTAAATGTCAATTTTGGAGTCAGACAAGCAAGTACAAGGGCTCTTGAACATCCACAAGTAGCCCTGTACCAATAGATGTAAAGGACAGAGCCATGGATTTACTTGTGTATTTTCAGTGCATATATACTGTATATACGATATAGTTACCTTGTCCTTGTCTCAGTTAAAGGACAAAATGGACACATAATAGTCTTACAACTACCTCAAGGCATTATTACATATATTTTTACAGTCAAAGATATTTTTATTATGCACATTATAAAAAATTGTCTTCCGTGGCACTATAAAGAGACAGCCGTTTTATAACCATGGCAACCATTTGTGCGAATATGACTTCTGCCACTGGCTTATGCAAGAGCACGTCACATAGAAAGGTATTAAACAGTGATTTACCATTCTAATTCAAACTCAGATTGAGCCAAAAACACAGCCTCATCATAGTTTTAGTGAGGGATGATGTGAAGTGATTGTCTTTTATTCAACATTTGGGAAATGAAAGTGAATGATAAAATGTAAAAAAATACAACCCAGCATATTCTAATTGTACAAACAAAAAACGCAAGGCAGGATATGGAGAAATCAGAAATGTTACTTGCAATTTAGCAGTAATTTAATTTCCAAATATAATCAACCAGCAGACTATAGATGAAACGAAAGCACTGCCATTGACTGTCTCTCGGAGTCTCAGAGAGCACTTGTGCAAATGGGTTTTGATTCCCAATGTTTCCACTTAACAATTGGAAGCCTTGAATGAAAAAAAAATGTTGTATCATTCAGTGGCAGATGCATTAAATTTAGAACTGGGATATTCTGAAGGATAATTTCCCTGTTTTTCAAAACCTTTATTACAGCTGAGCTGATACCAGTTGTCAGAAGAATATGTTTGAGCTTCTTTGAGCAGTAGAACACCAATGTGATTTATAGGGAGGCAATGCTCAGCAGGAATGTTCTACACCATTATTCATCAGGATCCATAAGATGGCCATACACAAGCAGATAAGATGAATTATCGGTGTGTGTGTATGCAGGCCACCCATTCTGACTGATATCCAGTGGTGTAACTACCAGGGGTGCTGAGGGTGCAATTGCACCAGGGCCCCAACCCCCGTGAGGCCCATCAGAGCCCCAAAATGGTTATGGCAGGCGGTTATCTGGGGGAGATTTTACAGAACACATGCCATCAACACTCCAGCATGCAATTTATAGAGTTAAGGGCCTGACAGGGGGGCCCAGGTGCCCATCCTGTACCAGGGCCCACCAGGGAGTAGTTACGCCACTGCTGATATCTATGTACTAAGGATATTGGTCATTTGGGGACTGGGCAGATCTGAATATTTCATATACAGTATCAATGCAGCACTTCAGACTGCAGTGCATGGTGCTCAAGCAGATGAATAAGTCAAGAGGAGATGCAAAGAGCATCAGTACATTGAAAAAAGCAACTATACCATGTATAGTCCCTTTTGTGCTTTTTGACCACTTGGCCTGCAGGTTGATTTGTTGGAGGGGTAAGTAAAAAGTTTCCCAGGGAGGGCAATTTGGCTGGGGGGGAGGAGGGAGGGGGTCTGCCTAGGGTGGGGGACATGGGCCGCAGAAAGATCACTCATGAAAAAAATTCTCCCAGGAATTTAAGGATAACTAACCCCACTTGCATGTGAACGTTCCCTGTTTGTATTGGGGCACCCAGGGTTGGGGGTGTCCACTCGAGAACAAACTTTATATAAAATAGGTCTAAAATGTATGACCCTTCAGCACAAATTCTTTATACATACAATGGCAATGTGTATTAGCAATATTACTGCCCTTAGTAATATTTAGTTAATGATACAACATTAAATTAACCACATGATTCTGGGTAAATGCAATACATTTCTGGAAGAAGGTTGATTTTGTCATTTTACTTGGGACCCCCCTCGCCAAACCCAACTTATGCATCAATCAACATTACAACTCAAGGATCTTTAGCTCTTTGCCTAGGATACTATTTGTAGCTCAGCAACAGCTGGAGGGCAACAGCTCAGCAATGCTGATATAGACAATACAATATGCAAATATGCTTATAAATTCAGCCTTAATGAAAGTCACCAAGCAGACTTTTGAGCCTTTTGTTCTGGATAGTCTACATGTCTATTACTGCACAGGGACATGCTGACTAAAACACAAAAGATAAATAGCCCTCATATATTGTACATGTCTATGTCACCCAGACTTCATCTGTATTAATTGGCCCAGCTGTGGTCATTCTAAATGTAAGAGATGATCAGATGTAGATTGCTAAATCACTGGTGAGATAATGAGAGTAGAACAGTATGTTTCAAATAAGAAAGAGGAAGCAAGCTTACTGCTAAATGAACAGTAAAAAAGAAATATAATATTCTTTTTGGTGAAAGAGAGCCATGAGTAAACCAGAGATACTGTAGATACTGTAGCAATGGTTTCTAAAGGACCCCCCTAAGAACATAAAAAGGTGTGATCTGAGGAGAATGCCTTCTTGCTCTACTAAATACACCAGAAAGACAACAGAGTTAATTAAATACTCTTGGAACTATGGTTGAGAAAGCCTGATTCAGAAGAGTTTTCCTATTTCTATAACCTTGTTATGAGCTAAGGATGGGTTCTCACCAAAAGATGCCTATCCAAGGGGGCTTATAACCATTGATGTAGATGATGATGTTAAAAAGAGATATCTCCATCAAATATGACCCTTCTCTTGTTATGGGTGTTTCAATGATTAGGTCACTTTACATATAATTAATAGTGATGGGCGAATCTCCCCCGTTTCGCTTCACGAAAAATTAGCGAATTTCCAGCGAAATTCGCGAATTGGCGAAAAAATTAACGAAATGAAACGAGTCGAGTTTTTTTCAGCGAATATTTTTTGCCGAATTTTCGCTGCCGATTCGCAAATTTATTCGCCGCGAATTCGCCTCAGGCGAATAAATTCGCCCATCACTAATAATTAAGACTTCTCCAGACGTTTGCAGTGACACTCCATTTCTTACATATGTAAGTTACTCATCATACATTAGAAGGGGAACCACTGGACAACTGGTGTGGCCCTAGCCAAGCACAAGACATGGACCATAACCTCAACAACATTAAGATAGACATATTTAATTAAAGATATAATGTTCTTATATTTTATTTTGGAAAAGCAATGGAAGCAGAATGCATATGATGTAGATTTGTATGTTATTGACCCCCTAGGAGCAGTAGATAAGTAAGAAGAAAAGGAAGCTTTTGCTAGGGTTCTATAGGTTATTGCTCCTTGTTAATATCCTTCTTACTTGGTCTTTGCTTTTTGCTGTTAACTAATCATTTATTTCACTAAAGTCATTTATATCATGCAGAATGTTTTCACATGAAGGTTATTATGAAAATTATTTTTCACTTTATTAGCAGGAGGCAGAACTCCATAGGTGATACATCATTAGTGTGAATACTGCTGCATTAACAGGGTACAAGACATAAATTAATCCCTATTTATAACATTACACCACCAAAAAGGAATGCATTAGGACAATGATTTCATCTGTACTGTACATAAACTCTACCAGTTACTTGTTTTCTCTTCTTCATTCCATTTTAAAATAAGCAAGGCTTCAACTTACAAATTATAGGCCTTCGAGCTACCAGTTTCTCTCTGACTGTTTGGGTTACAACACTGGCTACTATGTCAAAAATTTAAATCCCAGCTCTTTTGTCATTTGTAATATAGTGGCTGACAATTAAAATGGTGTGTTTAGTTACATATATTTAAATGTATCAACATGCATCTTATATTTAAACTAAGAGGCAAAAAATACAAATACAAATTTAGCTCCTGCATTAAGGTGAAGAATCTCATGTGAAATGGCTTGGGTTTTTAGCTCCCTGTTTTAGATTATTACAAAAAATGCCTACATACTGTAAATTTCAGGTAAAAGGTGATACCTTTACTTTTTAACTAAGAGGATGATTACAGCAGGCGAATATCGAATTCGAAGGATTTTACCACAATTCGATTGGTCGAACAATCGAATAGCAAATATTCTTTAACTTTAACCATTCGATTGAATATTTTTATTCGATCAAAAATAACCAAACCCAATTCGGTAGCTTTGATCTGGCGAACTAGCAGTCGAATAAAAGTACTTTGACTGTTGAATAATCAAATCGATTTTTATTCGAATCATTCGATTCGATCGAATTTTCAAAATTCACTGGTCGAAGTGGTCTTCAATAACATTTGAAAATTTGATCGAACTTCGAATCCTTCATGTGAATTTAGTAAATCTGCCCCCTGGATATTAAATGGACTTATGATATTATTATTACTACTAACTAGGCATTGGGCAAAGTCCCCCTCCTGCCTACTCCTATATCCTTTCCAACATGACGTTTCCTTGGAAACCAAGCGTTTCAAGCTGGGCCACATTTATATCCATCCTGGGCCGCAGGTTGGACACCCCTGGCTTATATTGCCAGGCCTTCTCCCCACCTGCAAAGTAATCGGTGTGTGCGATTCTCATCAATTTTCTACTACATTGCCTCCTGTCAATATACAAATGTGAACTGGGCAGTGTTGAAGGCTGTTAAAGTGCTTTCCTACAAGTGTATTTAATTTTTTTACTGTATACAGTAAACTGATCAGTCCTTTTTCTAAGACTTTGTTCAATTTCTTGCATATTTCATGTATCTTTTCTATATAAACTATGTCAGTGGGTGTGCAGGCCTAGTGACCATGGATATTTTATTCCTGTGTCATGAATTAGTATTATATGTGATGAGAGGACATGTAGGCACGTTTTACATTTCTTGCTTCTTATAATAAGTTTCCTTAGGATTATAGGTTGTTCACATGAATAAGGAGGTGAATCTGGAAATGTGTTTTCTAGTGGTGCTCTGTAGCTCTCTGGCTGTTTTTCAGAGGGCCTTATGTTGTTCGTTACATGTTGCAACAAGTGGTATGCAATTGGTCTGTATGTTGTTTGCATTTTAGGAGTTGATTTTTTATGTAGCTTTGTGTATATTTGTCATTGTCATTGACGTGGTTTTTAACAGCTTTTGTTCAGTATATACCCAAATGATCTCCGTTGTGACCTACAGTATTATTACAATTGTTTGATTATTTCTTCATGGTTTTAGCATGTTGCCTTCTACTCCACCAGGGTCAGACTGGATTTATAAGAACCAGATACTGGGGGTCCACTTCAATTACTAATAGAAATAGTGAGTGGAAATTTAATTACAAGTAGTGATCCCGTTTCGCTTAGCCGAAAAATCAAAATTCGCGAATTGGCGAAAAATTTCTCGAAAACTCGTTGCGTCTTTTTTGATGCGTCGCGTAGTTTCCAACGTGCGTCATGTCATTTGCAACTCGTCATTTCCGACGCGTGTCGCATCATTTTTGGCGCGCAAAAATGGGAATTCGCCGCAAATTCTCGCCTGCTGAATAAATTAGCCCATCACTAATTACAAGCGATTGTTGCATGAGTCTATTGTGGAAATAAGGACTGATGAAAATGTCCATATACAAGGTTGCACCTTGTATATTACACTACAAACCTACTACAGGTATGGGATCTGTTATCCAGAAAGCAACGACTGTATCCCACAGACTCCATTTTATTAAATAATCCAATTGTTTACAGATTCTTTCTTTTTCTGTAGTAATAAAACCAAGCTAGGATATCATTAATCATTACTGTAAGCATAACTAGTCTATTGGGTTTGTTTAATATTTACATGTGTTTCTAGTAGACGTAAGGTATGAAGATCCAAATAATGGAAATATCTGTTATCTGGAACAACTCAGGTCCTGTGCATTCTGGATAAGAGGTACCATGCCTGTATTGTACTACAAATGAGCTCACAATCATTCAGTGTGTCTGCTGTTTTGATTTCCAAAGTAAGCCCATAATAAAAAGAACCAAATACATAAGGTTTGTAAGGAGTATGAAAAAACAATTACTGTACAGTATCATTGTTTTGTTTGGATGCATTCTGTCATAGTGATCCTGGAAGTGTTAGCCAATTTCTGAATTTGTTCTCTATGAGAACACATCATTTGTAAATTCTCCCAAAGGTTTAGGGTTACAGGAAAAATATCAGTGTTACATATCCTTGAGTTGGCCTTTGTGGTTTTGGGATTGCTGTAGTAAGTCCCCTTGGCAGACTCCCTGCCAAAGGCAATAGTTATCTTGCACTCTATGGAAATATAGCCTATAGTTATTAAAAAATATGTATGTCATTTTACAAAAACAATGTGGGAACAACCGAAGTCATGGATTCAACACTCAAAAGTGCGTATATATTCAATTTTGCTTTTA
Organism: Xenopus borealis; assembly: GCA_024363595.1. NCBI lineage: Eukaryota > Metazoa > Chordata > Amphibia > Anura > Pipidae > Xenopus > Xenopus borealis. The sequence goes on along the minus strand of CM044440.1, from coordinate 21,676,618 downwards.
GTAAAATGATTCTAGAACTATAGTCTTTTTGCAATATTCATTTTAATTAGCATTTTAGCTATCTCTACCTCTTGTTTATTTGCAAGGCTTTAATTCTATTGGCTGCCAACAAAGAGGAAATGCACTTGAAGCAGTGATGTGGAGGCGGCCCGAAGCCAGCGAGTTGGGTGGGTTTGGGTTTGACATGCACAGATTCACTAAAGGGCGAAGACCGTTGCTAGCATTTCTTTGCACTCTTTTGCTAAGTGACTTTTCACTCTGGTGAATGGTCATTGCTCCGCAAATTCACAAAAGTGTGGATTTTATTGAACGTTACTTCTTTCACCAGAGTTTCCTTGGCCACCTTAAACCAGGCAAACTTAGGGTGGGCTCATATCTAGGGCATTAGAGGAGCTTTTATGTATTTATTAAAGGGGTTGTTCACCTTTGAGTTAACTTTTAGTATAACGTAGAGAGTGATATGTTGAGACAATTTGCAATTGGTTTTCATTTTTTATTGTTTGCGGTTTTATAGATATTTAGCCTTTTATTCAGCAGCTCTCTATTTTACAGTGTCAGCAATTTAATTTCTAGGGTACAAATTACCCTAGCAACCCTGCATTTATTTGAATAAGAGACTGGAATATGAATAGGAGATGGACTGAATAGAATGATAAGTAATAAAAAGTAACAATAACAATACATTTGTAGCCTTACAGAGCATTTGTTTTTAGATGGTGTCAGTGACCCCCATTTGAAAGCTGCAAAGAAACAGAAGAAAATTGCAAATCATTAAAAAACTATGAAAAATAAATAATGAAGACCAATTGGAAAGTTTCTTAGAATTGGTCCCTCTACAATATACTAAAAGTTAACTTGAAGGTGAACCACCCCTTTAAGCCCCCTTGGAAATTGGTAATAAAAAGTGGCCACTTCAAGCATTTCCACAAACATCTATTAAAAAGACGTGTATACATTATGACTTTTATGCGGTAAGTGTAAGACTATTACCGAATTTTTGCTAGGCACAAACAAACGCTATTGAATCTTTGCTATGAAATGCTTGCACTGCAGAATTATCGCTAGTGAAAAGTCACCAGCATTCGCGCCCAGGACACAACTTCGCATTTTAGAGAATTAGCGTATTGGAGTGTGGTGAAGTGGTCATGAACGAAAATTCACACTTGAAGCAAGCACCGTCCCTGATATGGAGCACTTCTTGACCAGCAGGAGGCACTGAAGATCACAGAAGCTATTACTACTAAGGAAGATATAATAAAAATATATATTTGTAATAAATGTATATTGATATGCTTATTGGACCTAATCATTACAATCATTAAACTTGTATGTGAGAGATACCAGATATTTATTTTTACATAGTTACATAATTACATAGTTAAATTGGGTTGAAAAAAGACAAAGTCCATCAAGTTCAAACCCTCCAAATGAAAACCCAGCATACATACATACAAACATACCCCTCCACTCTTTCACACAAACCATATATGCCCATAGCTATACTAACTGTAGAGTTTAGTATCAAAATAGCCTTTGATATTATGTCCAAAAAATCATTCAAGCCCCTTTTGAAAGCATCAACAGAATGAGCCATCACAACATCACCCGGCAGTGCATTCCACAACCTCACCGTCCTCACTGTGAAGAACCACCTACACTGCTTCAAATGAAAGTCCTTTTCTTCTAGTCTGAAGGGGTGGCCTCTGGTGATCCTCTTTATGGGTAAAAAGGTCCCCTGATATTTGTCTATTTTTCACTGTATCTACTTTATTTTTACTGGATAGAGGTAAAAAATAAATCGGTCTGTTTTCTTGAGATACTGTAAAATCTGTCAGTAGACGCTTACTGTATCCACTATATTAAATAACTGTGAAATAACAAGAGCCACAGGTCAGTTAAAGAAACTGATTGATCAGAGGAGTTGATTTCTGTTCAGTATGGTAGAGATGTCAGAGCAGCTGCTGTGTTTAACCCCTCAACAAGTTGGAAAGATATACAGTATTTAATACAAAGGCAAATGTCATACAGAGGAATGTTCCACACAAATGTTGTTGATTTTTGCAGCTAGCAGTTGGTTTTGTTAACATTTACATTGTAAGGGAAGGGACTTATCATTTCTCTGTATTTTTATACATGGTTAACTATTGGGAAAAAATATTACAAACATCTTTTCCACACTGTAAGAGTTTGTTAAAGTATTGAATAAAGTATCATTTATATCACCAAGCCCCCACCTGACTTGCATTGCATCAACTTTAATGCAATGCTTTTTAATTTGATGTGGGGTGTTATGGCTTAGGACTGTCACTGATCTCTAACACCCATAGCCTTAAAGGAATTGTTCAGTACAAAAATAAAAACTTGTTAAATAGATAGGCAGTGTAAAATAAAAGCCAGAATCCAACTTCCTGCGTTTCAGCTCTCTTATTTTCCACTGACTGGTTACCCTGGTGACCAGGCAGTAACCAATCAGTGACTGGAGGGAGGGCCACACGGGCCATAACTGTTGCTTTTGAATCTGAGCTGAATGCGGAGGATCAATTGCAAACTCACTGAACAGTTATGTCCCATGTGGCCCCCCTTCAAGTCGCTGACTAATTCAAAGTTTCAGAGCTGAAAAGCAGACTAACTAACTATATTAGAAACATTTTTTATTTGGCATGGACTATCTTTTTACCCACTTTTTATTGTTCCTTTGAAATGTACTCTATTGGCGATGGCCTTCCTGTAATTCAAAGCTTTCTGGATAATGGGTTTCAGGATAAGTGATCCCACACCTCTATATAATACACATATCGGTTTGGCTTGGGGTGCAGCCTTTATCAGCCCATCAATTCAAGCTATGTTAACATAGTTCAGATGTAGTTTGCATTTTTCCCTGACTAACTACAGATGAAGCCACTTTGGATTGTGTGTTTGACACAGAATAACTTAACTAAGATATCCAATGTTTCCCTCTTAACACAGAATATTGTGTCACAGCATCTCATCCAATTAAAGAGTTCACCATTGAAAACAATGGTGCTTTGGTATGCTAATGAAAAGGTTAAATGCATTAAATGAGTTAAGATGACTTTAGATAACACAGTTTCTTCAATTATCCCTGAGTCACAACGCATTTAACACACAAATCCAAGTGGCTGCATCTGTATATTGGAAACATTTTTTATTTTGAACAGCCTATCTATTTATCCAGTTTTTATTTTTACACTGAACTGTTCCTTTAAGAGCACACCCATCAGGAAAAATGCATGATAATCTAGGTTGGCAAATAGATCTTGTACAGTTGGATTTTAAACATTCGAATGAGCTTTTTGAAATATTGAGAAAATGATTCCCACAGCTTTATCCTCTGTTCATCCTGCCTTTCTTCTCCAGTCTCCCCACCTCATCACTCTACCGTGTGCATGGCAGACTTGTTAACTTGGCCTCCTAAAATGCTTAGTGTCTAAAGCAGTGAACCCCAACCAGTAGCTCGCGAGCAACATGTTGCTCTCCAACCCCTTGGATGTTGCTCCCTGTGGCCTCAAAGCAGGTGCTTGTTTTTGAATTACTGACTTAGAGGCAAGTTTTGGTTGTATAAAAAACAGATGTCCTGCCAAACATTCTCTCCTGTAGGCTGCCAGTCCATATACTGTAGGGGCTACCAAAAAGCCAATCAGAGCTCTTATTTGACATCCCCATGGACTTTTTCATGCTTGTGTTGCTCTCCAATTCTTTTTTAAATTTAAATGTGGCTCACGAGCTAAAAAGGTTGGGGACCCCTGCTCTAAAGCATCATGCCGCTTTATCAAGCCTGGACCCATGCCCAGGCTCATCATACACATCCACCCTGTTCCTCAGGTGGAAGGCAAAGAGGAAGCTGCCACTCCTTTCCTAGCACTATACCAGGTTGAGGAAGGATGTGGTCACAGCGCCACCTGACCAATAGCAGGGGATATGCAAATAGGAATTCGATACATGAGCTTTTGCCCAGTAACTAGGAAGATCAGACAAAAGGTTAGGGCCTTAAAGCCATAGGGGCAGATTAAGCCCTGTGGGTCCCTACATATACTTACCTCCCACCCAGGGCTAGTGCTAATATAAGGAAAAAACTGCACTGGTCTGGGGGTTCTTCCAGCAAGCACCACAGAACAATCAACTTCCTTCTTCTTCAAATTTCCTGGGGAAGATGCATGAGCAGTAGAGCGAAAAAGCCATTTTTTTTGTTAAATTTTGACTTTTTTTGCACGTGCGCGCCCGCTGGAACAACCGTGAGCCAGCATCTAAAGAGCTTTAGATTAGAGAGCCCTAGTTAAAGAATAAGATCTCTCAATGTCTACCTTAACTTGACCCTCATCACAGATAAAGATATTAGGTTGACTTCAGATGTATAGTCCATCTTTTTCCCATTAACTTCATGCTACAATCAAGCTGGTCTTAGAAATACGTTATGTAAAATTATCTTTCTCAATGCAATGCAGGTCTAAAAAAGAACACCTTTTTTTCTTTTGTGAATTTTTATTGCATTCATTCATTATTTTTTAAGTGGAAAACAAATGAAAAAGTAATAAGAAAAATCACTTTTTAATGTGTAACTAAGAACTCACTAAAGATTGATGAGAAAGTTCCAGAATGCTGAATGTTTCTCAATATGATGAGACCACCCAAAAAGTCCAAAGCAAAATATAACGGCTAACAACATTTGATTTTTGATTTTGGGGGAAATTCCAATGAAATTATAATATCTCAGAACGTTTTATTTGCTGACAAAAGAACAAACCAAATGCATGATAATCTAGGTCGGCAAATAGATCTTATACAGTTGGATTTTATACATACGAATTAGCTTTTTGAAAAATTGAGAAAATTATTCCCACAGCTTTATCCTCTGTTAATCCTGCCTTTCTTCTCCAGTCTCCCCACCTCATCACTCTACCGTGTGCACTGCAGACTTGCTAACTTGGCTTCCTAAAATGCTTAGTGTCAAGTGTGGTTTCACAGAAAGACTGTAAAAATAACTTTCTATAAAGCAACATGCCGCTTTATTGGACTTGGTGGTTCAGGCATGAATAATGTGCAGAATATTTTATTTCGGTTATTACAGACGTTTTTAAAGCAAGCCCATTGTCTAAGTCAACTGCTTCCACTGGGGAAAATGATAATAAATAAGAGAAGTGCAATTAAACACACTGGGGCTAATTAAGAGGGCAAAGTACAATAAAATCTATGCCTCATGTTTTTATCCACAATGCAGTGCAATGCTTTATGCCATAATTTCAGTACAATTGCACCCACTGCTTTAAGTAGCTGCAACTTTTAAGACATTGGCAGGTGCAAGCTATTCTAGAACATGGCACTATGCCTTCATTTTTCAAGTTGCATTAAGGTGTCATGGTTGTCTACTTCCATGCCATCAGCTGTGTATGATTCTAATAGCAATAAAATGGGTGCAATGGGAAAAAGGAGCCCTGATACTTGTTCCTGGGACCCTGGTCACAATAACAGGTGTATTGATGAATGCAATAATGTTCCTGCTAACAGGAAGTGATTTCCAGGAAATATGTCCTCCTGTTCGTCTGTCCATTTATCTGTTCTTGACTGTGCACTGTTTCTATCACTGCAATGTGTAGCCTTTACTAAAGGGATCACCATACCCTAAAATGCACTGGGCATCTGTCAGGAACTCACTGGTTTAGAACCAGGGACCTAAGCTATTCTGGCCATGGTTCCTTTATGTTGCTTCATGTTAATATCTTCCCCCTGTCTATGTTCCCTGGTTACGACACACATGATTCAGTTGCAGGCAATTACCCTATTAAGGACCAGCCTCTTTCAACAGCTATTGCTGGATTATTACCCCATCTGCTGTGTCCGAGCTACACATCCCTCAGTCCCTAACACTGGAATTATTAGTGATGGGCGAATTTGCTGCAAATTCCCGTGATTCACTGAAGGCGAATAAATTCGTGAAACGCCTGTGAAATTTCGCCCTGGCGAAAATTCGCCAGGGTCTCATTTTGGACTCACGCCTCCATCTTTGGACGCTGTTGTTCGTTTTTTATGACACCAGCAATGGGCGCTGGAGTCCAAAAACGGATGCATTGTGGATTCCTGGGTGTCTGCTGCCCACCCTGACTTTCTGCCTGTATTTGGACTTATCACTGTCTTTCCACTTATACTCTTTTGCACAGGGCTTTGTCTTTTTCTCTTAATTACAGTAAATCTTTGTTTAACACACAGTTGTCTCTTGCCTTCATATGTTTGTGAGTGGTAGTTACTCAACACATGGGCTCCTCACAACTAGTTTAACAAGATTTTCTAACAGTATCACATTTCTGAAAAACTTTTTGTTTCTTATATAAAGAAAATATATACATACATCACTCTCGGCTCTTTGCACTGATTTCGCTTTAGCGAAATGCATATAATGCAGCACCCAACACAAGCATGACTGCTTTGAGCAAGCTAAAAGTACCCGACTGCTGATGCACTTCTCATTCTTGCCCTCATTCGTAAAAAGGCACACATGGGTTCACCACATGCTTGCATTTACACGGTGGGCACAAGCTGTGCTTGTAAATGCACCATTCTCCTGTAGGCAAAAATCTTTGAACTCCATTTACGAGGCCCTAAAATTTGCACCTTACAGGGCCCTGTTTAAATGGACAATGTCATGTCATTTTTCAAAACGCATCAGTTAATTGTGCTGCTCCAGCAGAATTTTGCACTGAAATCCATTTTCCAAAAGAGAAAAAAGATTTTTTTTATATTCAATTTTGAAATCTGACATGGGGCTAGACATATTGTCAGTAAACTTCAGTCAGTCTTTACTACTATACTGCAAGTTGGAGTGATATCAGCCCCCGGGAAGGTAACCAGATAGCAGCTCCCTAACACAAGAGCAGCTCCCTGCTAGATCTAAGAACAACACTCAGTAGTATAAGCCAAGTCCCACTGAGATGTATTCAGTTACATTAAGTAGGAGAAATAACAGCCTGCCAGAAAGTAGTTCCATTCTAAAGTGCAGGCACAAGTCACATGACTGGGGGCAGCTGGGAAACTGACAATATGTCTAGCTCCATATCAGATTTCAAAATTGAAAAATCTGTTTTCTCTTTTCAGAATTGGATTTCAGTGCAGAATTCTGCTGGAGTAGCACTATTAACTCATGTTTTCCCATGACAGTATCCCTTTACGAAAATACGCACAAATCAACTCAGAAGCTCAGCATCAGTAAACATCATGCTCAAGGCTAGCAAGAATTCATTGCATACTTTGCCTCATATGTAAGCAATAAATATTAAAAGTATCATGAGAATCAGGAAGACAGAAACCATATTTGTTTTCACAGCTTGATGTTTTATTTTGGCTCAGCTAACTGAAGACAAAGAAATGTCCCCATCTCACAGATGGATTTATTTATTGTTTTTCAGAAGTGGGAAATTCTAATAAAAAGTAAAAATTAAAAAAAAAGTGCAAGAATGAAGCTTCCCCCCAATTTTCAGGTCTGGTTTAAAAAATCAGCATGTTTTTTTTCTACGATCAAAAATGTCTGTGTTTTTCAATTCAATTTCATTTAACGGTCGGATCTACAGTACATTGCTGAACATGCCTCACACCTCCTAATCTTTAAGCTTCCAGTTTTAACATTTGGCAAGGAAGTAGTACAGTGTCAAAAGCTGTGTTAACATGTTGGCACACAGTGTGACTATGTGAGGCTGTCTGGGATAAAAAGAACAAACACTTCAGAATTTCTATTGTCTAGATTAAAATGACTGGTGCTTTGGGCCTTTATAGAGAAAACACAATGAGCAATGAATCATGCATTGTCCTTTAAGATACAATGATTTAAACACACATTCATGTTATGGATCTAATTCAATTTGGTCACTGTATTACTCATGATCATTCAGTTGTGGGGTATTGCTATTTACCTTCTATAATAATTGTAGACATTTGTTGTTTTATTTCAGTTGTTAGTCTGCAATCAGTAATCCAAAATAATAAACCTTTGAATTTTTTTATCCTGCTAAAACACATCTCCTGGTATATACCAACTATGATTGCTGGGGACTAAAAGTCAGCAAATAAAGTTGATCTGAAGGATCTTACCTCTGGCCAGTTTTATCACTATATGATAACTGCTGAGCTGATGGACCCCTATCTCTTATTTTGTTGTTGCATGATCATAAAGAGGACAATTGATGATAAAAAGTGGAAGCTGTCTTGTCACCATTTTAAATTGGACTGAAGGAAAATCGGGGAACCAGTCACTTAGCACTTGCACCTATCTAATAAGCAGAGCAGCGTACTGTGCCCCTTGCCCTTACAGCTGTCACAAGGTGAAGTGGGAACTTCAACAGAGCCATGTACTATATGTGCTTCAGTAAAATGTTGACCTGGTAAAGGGCTGTGAAGAAACTAGAGGGGACTGAATGGAATCCACAGGGCCAAAAAAATAGAAAAGTAAAAAGCAATATTTATCAATAACGTTAAAAATACACATCTCCATAGGCCCTATGCGTTTTGTGCTAAATAGGCACTTAGTCATGGACTGGAGATCTATATTTGCTGGATAACTCACTTTTGTTTATCTGCACAATATCAGTTTATTGCTCTCCTGAGGGTCTGGGGCTGGTGCACATGGATTCCACTTGGAGAGTTATTTACTATGGTTATCTGTAGCACATCTTCCTTCATTCTGTCAACTGTATTTATCAACCTGGTAAAAAGTGCCAGGGGCAAATCAGAAATCTATCAGCAATGAATGTAAAAAAACTGGGGCAAATTGTGTTGGGCAAATCAGCAGAGCCTTGTACTTAATATGTGCTTTAGTAGAATGATGACCTGGTATAGGGCACCAGGGGCACATCAGGGAAAAAAACCTATACAAGGTGCACTGTGGGCAAAATAAATGGTACTTTGCACCTTGTCACAGACTTGGGTACATTCATAAGGTTGGTAGGTAACAGTTAAACATTGTTGTATCATTGCTTGGTCTAAAGCTAAGACTTTGACCATGGAAAAAAATTCTAAATAATAATACAAAAAGCATTATTCTCCTGGATGAATAGATTGCTTAAAGAAATGCCAATCTGTTTAAATGACACAGACTCTTAAACTAGACATAAACTCTGGCTTAGCCTATAATGGTGAATGCAAGTCCTTTTCTAAGCCATGAAAGTATTAATGTAGAACTATGGGCTATCTTTGAAATGTACAGTGGTCTGGTTTGATCCCATAGACTGAATGACAGAAAAAGCCATTCAAGCAAGACATATGTTCCTACATTTGTCTGTCTTATGAAGGAACACATTTAAATAAGAACACTTTCAAATTATACAGAGCACTGAAGTATGCCCACAATAAAGAACCTTGTGCCAGTTAACAGACAAAACACCGTGGGAAGCAAACTGTGCATCAATTAAAGTATGGTATGTCATTAATCATTACTGGCAGTGTCCAGGTTTACGCGGTTTGCTTGATCTTCCTGTAGTTTGATGCATATGTTTTCAGAGGAGAAACCATTTTAATGGTGCTCAAATTTGTGTTGCCTCAAAAGCTTACAATTCACCAACCATCATGTTTGATACTCAAAAGAATGATTTTTGTGAGCTAAGCCATGGCATAATAAATTTTGTTTATAATTATTTAGCATTTGACATAGATGTTTAGCTACGATAGCAAAATACAATAGAAGAAAAGGTAAAACAATGTTAATGCTAATGCTGTGTTAATCATGCAGTGTCTTGTTACTACTGGGAAAATTCTTATGCCTCAGGATAACTCAGTCTTAGAGGAATATTTTAAAGGATAGAATTAAACAGCCTGCTCATTCCAAGAAGGTGTTTTGCTTGGTTTCAGCCAGAATTCAAGAATTCATTTCCCAGGCAGATTCAAGTAGATGTACAAATTATTTAAAAGGAGCATTTATATTTAATAATTGTTATGTTTCTAGGCATGAGCAATTTTTTATTGCCTCACATAGGGTTGCATTGAAATACAAGTTATTGTGTGAAAATTGAAGCTCAACTTAGAATTTTGGAATGCATTTTGTTTGGCCTGGGAAAAAAATCATGGTTTTTTGAACAGTTGAAGAGAAACAAGGCTGTTTCGGTCTTCCCTATTTATTTCCCCTAAAATATTGTAGGTGTAAAGCACATCAACCTTGATCATCTTTTGGAGCACACAGCCTCTGTGATGGAACACACTCACAGAATAAGTGGTTGAGAATAAATGAGAGGTCCTAGAGCATATAGATCATAGAGTATGATTCCATTATTTGTATACAGGAAAGTCATGCATCAGTGTGTCATGAGATATTAAGGTAATGTTTTAGGTCCTCCTGGATCCTTATTAAACTTTAGAGTGAAAATATGTAAAGGATTAGAGACAGTTAGGTCCCCTAACTCAATCTACATCAGACAGAGGGACCCCGTGAGTGAGTTTTAGCCAGTGCAGTGTTAGAACCTAAATAAGTTTATTTGGTAACCAAGCTACTGACCCGAGATAGAATGTACTGCAACTCTTCTTAAACAACAAGAAAGTGTCTAGCCTTGATACAGAAAAATAACTACAAGGAAATGATCACAGCTCAATAAATCTCACTGTGGGATTGCATACATAAAAAAACAGTAAAATGAAATTACTAAGGAATTTATGCAAACACACAGAGTAATATCTAAGTCCCGGAACACTCACCTAGAATCTATAATGAAGAACCTCTAAATTGAAGCAATATTGCTAAAAGAATAAATTAGTGCTTATCCCTAATTAAACTTCAGCGTGGTCCCCTGTAAACGATCTCAACATATTTCTGAACAGCTAGAATTATCATTTGTATTCTCCTCCTGTCTGGACTCTTGAATAGCAGGGTAAAAAAAATCAGGACAGTATGTCAAACAGCAAAATTTGGAGCAGAATGCATCATTTATTACATCTTTTTTCAAAATTGCAGATTCCTCAGGATTATTATAATGGCATAAAATAAACCGATGTTGTTGTATAAGATACCAAGTCTTCCCTGCATTATACCCATAACTGAAAGAGCAGCTGCACTAATATGATATTACAGAAAGTTCCCACAGACAAATCTCAGTGCCCAGGAGAGGAATAATAAGATGAGTACCTTATTTTTGGTTATTCATTTAAAGAGTACACAAAGGAGTCTACTCATTCAAGTGTATGTTTTTAACCAACTTCTATTATTCATGCATTTAAGTGCTGAATAAAAAAACCTTGAGCTTTAAAAGATATCTATTTGTCAACAAGCACTTGTTATAGATACATTTTTTTGTACCCTATGAAAGATAATAACCCAAAACATGTCCAGGATAATATGACACATCTGTATGTGTAATAACTCAGATGACACATTCCAAATAGTCCTTGTCTGAGAGTTGTCTGAGTCTTGGACAAAGCAGTTGCGTAGGTCATTTGTTTGTGTTTGGAGGGGCCAACCCAGCAGCTAATCTTGGCTTGTGCATAGTTAGCTTTATTTGATATCAGCGCAACAGAAATTCATATAACAGGGCATCGTACAAATTATTTGACTGATCGAATAAATTATTCGACTGATCGAATAAATTATTCGACTGATGAAATAAATTTGTATTTGATCGTCGAATGATGGAAAACGAATAAAAGGTAGCCTAAAACTATGCGATTAGCATTCGACTATCAAATGCTAATCGAATATCGAATTTTGTCGAGCTAATTATGGGAAATAATAGTAAATTTGCCCCTAAGAGTGTTTTCTCTAATTCTTTCTTTTGAATGTCGGCTTGTTTGGCCTATGCATTGTTTTTGGCATTTTTCACAAGTACGAAGATAGATCAAATTTTTTGTATATAATGTTTAATATCATAATTTTTGGTTGTAGTGGTTGAAGTAAAATTATTGGTCACAGATATATATTTGCACATAATGCATTTATTAGAACCACATTTATGGCTGCCTATTGTGTGCAATCAAGTTTGATAGGAGTTATTGGTCTTTATTAAACTAGGAGATAGTATATCACCAAGTGTCTGTGTCCTTCTGTACTGTCCATCCTAAATCTCTCTTGTAAGTTCAGAAGATAGAAAAGTGGTACTTAATACATTTCTCATTTATATGAAACTTCTAAATTATATATAAAACTTGTGTGTTTGCTTCAGAAACTCTACAATAGGTTATAAAAACAAGTTACGGTGTAGCCATGGGGGCAGCCATTCAAAGCTGATAAAAGAGAAAAGACACAGGATACACAGCAGATAACATATACGCTCTGTACTATACAATGGGATTCTTCAGAATATATATGTTATTTAATGTCTTTCCTGTGCTTGAATGGCTGTTCCCTTGGCTACATAGCAGCTTGTTATAAGCTATAATTACAACTATAATATAATAATATAATAATATATATATATATATATATATATATATATATTATTAACTATACCCAGTTTACCAGTGCAATGAAACAGTACATTATTTTGTTTTTCCTTTAAAACACTGTAATATTTTTGGTGTTACTGTTCCTTTAGTTACATTTATATTAATATTTTATTAGTCTATAAGGCCAGATTCATTTTCATTTTCTTGTTCTTTAAAAGAGCTTATTTTCTATTATGTGTTAAAAAAAATGTCCTTATTTATTACTTTTTAAAATTATTGTTAGCTTTGGTATCAGTTTTAAAAAATATTCCATCTCTAAGATATCTTTAAGTTTCTTGGCCCAGTTAGACATAAAGAAGGTAATATTAACCACAATAGGATTGTATTATATATGGTTCCAAGAAACTACAATGGTGTCCCAAGGGCTCATTCATTTTGTAACCTTTACAGTTTCCAGGCTGAAATGGCAGAAGTTCACCTTAGGTTAGACTACATTTCAAAGCAGAGGTCTCAGGAGTGGAAAATTTCCCATTAATTCACCGTGGCATATTAGTACCAACAGAATTTATTCTTCTACAAAATGCAAAATTATTTAAATCCATTAAGTAATTTTAATATGCAAGCATCAACCTTAGACTGTGATTGTTTTTTTACATTTCATATATCACAGTTTTAATACAACTGATTGAATATATTAGACAAAAGAGGAGGAGATTTTCATGCATTAAGATATGCTAATAAGCTGGGTTTTTGATAGAAACCTAATTTGCATTACAAACATTATTAAAAAATGAACATAGCATTTTGTGTGTTATATTGCAACTCTCTAGTCTATATCAACAGACCTCTTCTGAAAGGCAAGAAAGAAAAAAAGACATGATCAAAGTTCACTTCAATTACTTTTTAATTCCTACTTAATTTCCCTCTTAGGATGCATTTTCTTGCCTGTAGAACAGTGTGAAATCTGTTTTTGGGGCACTAAACTCCCCTAAGAAATGTCTGAATAAATATGTATGATCTTCATTTACACAGACTTTCCCATTAGTAAACTTATTGCTTTCTGCAATACTTGAAAACTCATTTAACTCCGGTTTCATTATAGGAAAGCACTGCTCCCGTATTGAAGATAATCTCATTGGAGCATGTTTCTTACGATACTGCAAAACCACAAAGAGATATGCACACACATAGCAGATAAAGAAAAGTAGAAGAATCATTTTAATTTCAGGATTGTGATGTTTTTATAAACTAAAACTGGAAAGATTCCTTAACATGCGCCAACAAAATCTGTTTTTTGTTTTTTGTAAAATGTCTGACTGCAATATTTCAATAACAATCAAATCATTTGGGACATCTATCTGCCAAAAAGACTGACAATACTGTACTGTAATGAAGCAAAGTCAAAAAATGGATTATGAGTGCCTCTATAATGTGGGGGGTTTGTTTCAAGAACAGAATTTAAAAATAAGGGTGCAACATTAGTGATGGGCGAATCTATCCCGTTTCGCTTCGCCGAAAAATTTGCGAATTTCCAGCGAAATTCAAGAATTGGTGAAAAATTTGCAAAACGAGTCGCGGCACGTTTTTGAAGCGCGTCGCACCGATCTCGCCGGGCGTCACGTTATTTATGAATAAAATAAATTCGCCCATCACTATGCAACATCAATATTTTAAAGCAAATAGTTTGTGGACAATTCTATGGGGTGAGTTTAATTTTAGGAGCTCCAGTCAATAAAGCCAGAATAAAAAAAAAAAATCACTTTTTTTTTGTTTTGTAGAAGCACAAGGCCTATAAAAAATAAATGCTGATTGAACCTGGATGAACTTTTTAAGGGCCTTACAGGTTAACTTTCAATAATCTGTTGTGCAGAATCAGTAAATATGGAGATCAATGCATAAAACAAATAATAAAAACAACAGTTTTGCTAATGCTCTCATATCACAGCCAAAACATGCAATATTTTTTTTTTACCTATTTGAGTTTTGCAGATTTGAATTTTCAAGATTTACCAACAGAAAAAAATCTTGAAATTACATATGAATGTACAATAACACTCTCTTCTCATGGATACGGTTGCTCAATAAAAATGATTTAAAAAACAAAATGGAAAAAAGAGTGAAAATCTGGAGAAGTCAATGGGAGATGTCGTTTCAATATTAGTACTATTTTAATTTTCTAGGAACAATGTGATTTAAATTGTTCAAGAGTAATTCTGATAAGAATTGTTTGATAAATTTACTAGCAACCAGCAAGAAAAAATGTGATTGTGAAATTCAATCTATCTGTTTGAGTTTTGCAAAAAAATAAATATGTTTGGGGCTACAATGATAGTCTAAATGCAATTAGTGCACTGTAAACCTCTCTGATCTTGGTAACCCACTGTTTGTGTGTGTTGGGTTGGGTGTTACTGGGTGGTTTGTGTGAGAGTGTGTGTACTAGAGTTTGGTGATTTCAAAAGACGTGTTTATGTTTTTATGAGATGGAAAAACATCTGTTTTATCATGCCATGTTGAATTTTCTGCGTGCTTGACACATTTTCTCTCTGTTTTCAGGTTTGGGGAGTGTTTTCCCCTTAGATATTTGTCTGCAATAGAAAGTACGACTTCTTGGATAAAGTTTCATTATGACAAAGTGATTGATACTTTCATTTCAAAACTGTTCTACACTTGACCCTTTGTAACTCATGTCCAACACAACATGTCTGTTGTTCTATGGATTCTCCTTTTTCAGCTGCTGAAGAAAACATCGCATACATCCTTAATGTCCTTAGGGGAATTCAATCCTAGCTTGGCTGCAGATATAATGTGACTGTTTTGAGAAGAGGGGATACTGCTTCACTGATGTTTTATCTCTTTCATCTGAAAGAGAGAACCCTCAATAGTCACATACTATTGAGCATATGAAATTAATTTACTGGGTCTGTGCCAAATATTTGTCAGTGTTGACAAATTTACTTATATAATACTTTAGAAAATGAATTTCTCTTTCCAAGAAAACTTCCAGATATACTAAAGATTAAAAAACAAGTAAAGCATGCTGTAAGACAATGTGTCTACATCAAATCAGTTTCATATACTGTAGGTGTTTCATATACTGTAGGTCCACTCTATGCACACACAAACAAACAAACAAACACAAAACACTCCTTACACATGGGAGCAATTTAGGGAAATGGGTTTGGTTTCAGTGTTTTTAGATATGAATGTTTTGAGTAGCATTTTTAAATGAATAAAAGCAGATGGGCTATTTTCAGAGCTCTTTTAGATGTTAAATAAGGTTTCCCACAATAAGAGTAATTGGTAATTTATGCAGGGGTTAAAACAAGGACATTGAAATCAGTTGTTTTGCATCTTCAGGAAAGACTATTTCTGGTCCTAATTTGGCATCAAATCATGGTTTTCAAGTTTAATAATTGTAACTTTTTATAGCTTCAAAATATTTTAACATTCAACCAATAATAGTAATGGGTGAAACCCACAAGTTTAAAATGACCCTATTTCTTGTTGGCTGGGTAACATTTCTCTATGCAGATATGGGTCAGGAAAGGTATAAACTGGCACCTTACAGAATTAGGACTAATAACTCCAGAAATATACAGTAAATGTATTTAAAGAAATATTAAAATAAGTAAAAGGATATTTTATCTGAAAAGGATATTTTATCTGAAGGTTATGTGCCTTCTTAAAATGATGCCTATAACAGCATTTGTGGTTGGCCTATGGTTTCTTCTTCTTAAAATTTACAAATAAATCACAAACAGATATTTTTATAATATATATATAGCATACAGTAAAAAAGTGTATACCCGAAATGTACAAATTAACTGCATTAATGTCAATGGTCATCTTTTTCCATTTTTTTGTAGTGGCTTTTTTTGCACAGAATACACTGTAGTCTGTGGTTGTTTTTTTATCAAAAAAAAACATTCTTCAATGACGATATGCAGAATTTCACCACCAATGCATTCCTGAAAAATTTAATTCATTGCTACAAATTACCTATGCCCGATGCAGGAGAGATAATATGCTTTTTTTAGGTCTAATCACCTATCAGCAAGAATCATTTACTGGTAAAAAAACAAACCATGGTTACTATGGGTAACTGTTCCAGGGCAAAGTGCTTTTTGTTACATACAGTATGGTAAATAGTAGTCAACCGTCAACTTAATTTCTGGCCCAAGGGTTAAAGTTTATTGAGGATGCAAAAACAATTGCTGATATTTACACAGTTTATATTTAGGTCCCAAAAATCACACTAATGCATGGTATTTACTTTGACTATGACCTACATTTACTCATAAAAACGTTCATAAGATAACAAGCACAAGTGTTGAGTAGGATCCCATGTCAATCCAAAAACCATTGAATAAATTAATAAATAAATAATAAATAAATAAATTGACTTGTGCTTATCTCTACGTGCTCCAATTAATGATGTGCCTGTTGTGTCTACTTTGTCACAAGTAACCCTTGCATTGTATACTTGCATTTAGCATGTCTGCCAGGAGAATCATCCAAAAATACAGCATCTGATGAAGCACCCTAATCAATGGCATCACAACTAGCACCCTATTTAACAAACAGGAGGAGGTTTAGCTGCCTTATTATGGAATCTAGCGGAATTTTTAATGTAAACACAGTTACTCTGGAAAATGTTGTGGGTAGGAAACATGACAAATTGCAGCTGCGATTAGTGATGGGCGAATTTATTCGCCAGGCGCAAATTCGCGGCAAATTCCTGTGATTCGCCGCTGGTGAATAAATTCACGAAACGCTAGCGAAAATTTGTCTGGCGAAAATTCGCTGGCGTTATTAAAAACCGAGTAACGTGCCAAAAATGACGTGACGCATCAAAAATGACACGACGCGCATCAAAAAACGTGCCCCGGCTCATTTCGCGAATTTTTCACCAATTCGCGAGTTTCCAGTGAAATTTTCAGCGAAGCGAAACGGGATAGATTCACCCATCACTAGCTGCGATAAGCCTTAGTCAGTAAAAATAATGATGGCCAAATTTTTTTGCCTTATAACGCCCATAAACTTGAATGGTGTTGCGTGTCAAAAAAAATTTTGACAAAGCAAAACAGGTCAAATTTTCCCATCCCTATATACAGTGCTTCAGCTTACAGCTTACATGAACGCAACAGAATAGAATCTATTAATTCCCTCTGCTTACTAGTGATGGGCAAATTTATTTGCCAGGGTGAATTTGTGGCAAATTTCAACGCCAAATTGGACAAAATAGACACGCAAAATTGTCACCCACGTCAATTTTGACACCCGCAAATTGACGCTGCATTTCACAAATTTTTTGCAATTTTGCTGGAAATTCACAACATTTTTTGCCGAAGCGAAACAGGACAAATTCGCCCATCACTACTGCTTACATTTAAATTCAAATCATTCAATGTATTAATGGCGTGCAACTCATTTAATAAGTCATTAATGGGGGAATGTAATAATAAAAGACGCAAAAAGGAAAACAGTTTTGCACAAAGAAGAATAAAACTTTGAATATTGCAATGTAATATTTTTCCTTAAACGGTTATTGCATTGTGAATTTTAATCGCACACTGTAAATTTTAATTGTGCACTTTTAAGAAGTGTTTGAAGGTGTCGTAATATTTTGGAGCAAGCATAGATTTTTCAGTACGAACTTTTATTACATTTACTGTGCACTGTTAAAAGAGGTTGCTAAACAGCTTCTTGGTTTGCAAAAGTTATATTAAATTCACACAAAGGATTTTTTTATGCAAAAAATAGTATTTCTGTAACAGACTTTTATTACATCCCCCATAAAGCCAACCTGTAAGGTAATATTACAACAAAATAAAAAAAGACTGTCCAAAAAGAGAGCAAACTGATGGGAAGCAAAGTCCCAGCTTGACAAAGCAATAATGCTTTTAGTATGAAGGTCATGAAGGTCCCATAGAGTGATTGCCTTGATTGGAGACATTCTCATTGCTCCCAGGCAACATCTTAAACCAGGACAACAGCTTGTGCTATTAAAGGAAAAACTAAATCAAAGCAATCAAAACACAACAGATATGACAGCCTAGTGACACACTATAAAATTGCCAAGATTTAACCTGAACCTTTTGAGGGTAACCGAAATTCCAGCTGAGACTTTACTTCAGTCACTTTGCAGTAAGCAATACACACTACTATTACGTCTCCAGTAATAAATGGTAATAAATGTTGAATACACAGAATGTTGTTCCATTTTATTTCCAATTAAAACTTTAGCATATGAACTAGAATGTTAAAATCTGCAAAAGGTTATTCTTTAATTAAAAATGGTTGCAGTTATATAACTCAACTGGGATTCTTAACTACTGGCATGCAACACCAAACAATGTGTGTCAGTTGTGCTTAACCTAAATCTAATCTCTGGTTTGTTTTTCTATTTTTATAGATATATATAGCAACAAGAGGACTCGCACACCATATTCATGTGAATAATCGTGTCTTTATTCTTCAATGCATATCCAACGTTTCGGCCCA
>CM044440.1:21566559-21609819 GCA_024363595.1 Xenopus borealis | reverse complement strand
CCATAAGCTTTACAGCAGAATTCAGGGAACAAACCATGGCAACTAGGTGCTATATCATGTTATATACACAAACTATCACTGGTCCTTGTTATTAAATAATTACTGGTGACATAAATAGTTGTAGATTTATCCATTCCAGCTTTGCGCTCAGATTAGGGACATCTGCCAGCTGCATCACTGTACACTGAACTAAAGCCTGACCTTCTGTTTCTCCATCCCTTATCTCAATCCTACAGTCTGTTGCAGGTTTCATTGGAAGCAGGATCTATAAATGTGGCTGCTTTGTCAGGTCAGAAAGTTATACATATTAATCACACTAGAATGCAGCGGGACACTTTAACCTCTTCAGTGCCACACACATCAAGCCTGTAATCCCTAATGGGCTCCTACACGGACTGACCAGACCAACGATATCGTTAAATACGCTCCTGCTGACATTTTAATAATTAATTCTGCACTTTGATCCCCTCCACATAACGGCACCAACATGGTTTGCTGCAGTGACATTGAAACTCAATTTTCATCATAAGCTGATAATTGGAAAGTAGTTGCTGCTAAGAGTGTTTTTTCAAGCATAAAGGAACTAATTAGCAGGATGGAGATCTTGTAAACAGCGCTCCAATTAAATGGGAACAATAGAGATGTTTCAAACGTCCTCTTTCTTTTTTCCCTGCTCCTGGTTATACAATGTGTTTATCCTGTAGTTTGGGGTGTTTCTTTATTTCTATATCATTCACAAGCTTTAGCTCAGAACATGAACATGACAGCTGTCTTCATTTTCTGTGGTAGCAGTGTCTGTCTGTAAAGTGGAAATGCAATTATCAATCTACTTTCATTTCGAACGGCTAAAATGAGATTTGCGTGGTTATGTTATGGCTTACAATTTAAAATTAGCAGTGCATGGCATTCATATCGGCATAGAGAAATTAGTCTTTTATAGAAAGGCACACAAAAGTGTTGTCTTCTATCATTTGACTTTGCTTTAGTAATCTTTGGATAAGTAGGAAGTGGAATAAGTAAGAGCATTCCAGGGAAAGTCATTGAGAAAATGTAACGAGATTAAAGAAAACAGTATATATGTTCATATCTCACTAAGCTAGCCTTCCTATTGTGCAGATCATTGGAGCAAAAAACAATATGGAACAGGAACACTTAAAGGGGTAGTTCACCTTTGAGTTCACTTTTAGTATGATGTAGAGAGTGATATTCGGAGACAATTTGCAATTGGTTTTCATTTTTTATTATTTGTGTTTTTTGAGTTATTTAGCTTTTTATTCAGCAGCTCTCCAGTTTGCAGTGTCAGCAGTTTGGTTTCTAGGGTACAATTACCCTAACAACCCTGCATTGATTTGAATAAGAGACTGGAATATGAATAGGAGAGGGACTGAATAGAATGATAAGTAATAAAAAGTAACAATAACTATACATTTGTAGCCTTACAGAGCATTTGTTTTTAGATGGTGTCAGTGACCCCCATTTGAAAGCTGCAAAGAAATAGAAGATAATTGCAAATCATTAAAAAACTATGAAAAATAAATAATGAAGACCAATTGAAAAGTTTCTTAGAATTGGCCCTTCTACAACATACTAAAAGTTAATTTGAAGGTGAACCACCCCTTTAAGGTGGCCATATGCAGGCAGATTTAAGCTGCCTATTTGGGTCCTTTAGACCAATTCACCAACTTATCTGCCTGTGTATGGTGCCTTCCAATGGGCCTCCCTGACAAATATTGTCTTGATTGTTTGATTTTCCCCTCAATCATTTATTGATCGATCAGGCAGGTTTGATTTTCAGTGCATCAACTTGCTGATGCAGTCCTCGACCCACTCATTTGGAGACCTAGGGGCAGATTTACTAAATTCACGTGAATAGATCGGAGTTCGATCGAATTCGATCGAATTCCGATTGTACAATTTAATCGGATGTTCGAATATGCAAATTTTGGCCACTTCGATCATCGAATAACGAAAATTCGATAGATCGAATGATTGGATATTCGATAATTCGACCAAGGACTTTAACTTAAAAATTTTCTTTGACTGCCTACTTCACCAGATTGAATCAACCGAATAGCTTTTTTTTCTATCACCTGCTCGAATACCGTTCGTACGATCGAACGCCTCGATCGTTCGAATCGTACGAATTCTCCAAGCGATCGGAGGAATAGTACGATTTTTTCATGAAATCGAATGATCAGTATTCGACCGTACGATTTCATGAAGGAATCGAATATCGAGGAAAAAAGTAGCCTAAAACTCTTCGATAAGCATTCAATAGTCGAATGCTTATCGGATTTCGAATGAATTCGAGGATTTTTAAGTGAATAATAGTAAATCTGCCCCCTAGTGTTGAATTCCTTTGAAGTCTATACATGGTTTATATAGATTTTCTTACAGGTAATCCAATAAATATTAATATTTATAGAATTTGAAGCATGGATATGTTTTGATAGCATCAGAACCATTCACGTTGAAATGAATTTACTTCATCTAAACTGAAGTTTATATCATAATTGATTGATTTGATTATATCAGTTAGAATATCCCATATAAATGTTTATTGAATATACATAGTAACATACAGTAGGTTTGGCTGAAAAAAGACTCACGTCCATCAAGTTCAACCTTTTTAACTTTTTTTTTTATATTTGATATGTTGCTTATGTTTATTGTCATCTTAATAAATTCAAACTAAAAGCCAGATTAGCCCAGTTATAAGTTTAGCAGCTAAGCGCATACAGAGGGAAGACCAGATCAAGTCAGTCATCAGAATCAAGAAATTATCAGACAAAGTAACAGATAAGTAGAAATGAAAAGTTGATGCATATTATAAAAACTATCATGCATGCGTTATAGGCGTGTTCAACAACCCCAATAGGAGTGGAATATAGTAATACAGGTATGGGATCCATTATCCAGAAATCCACTATCCAGAAAACTCAACGTTACAAAGGCCATCTCACATAATCCAGATTTTTAAAATTGATTTTATTTTTTTCTCTGTAATAATAAAACAGTACGCTGTACTTGATCCAAACTAAGATAAATCCGTATTGCAAGCAAAATTAGCCCATTTGGTTTATTTATGTACATGATTTTCTAGTAGACTTATGATATGAAAAGTGATGAGTGAAAAATTTCAGTTTCATAAACTTTTCTCCATTTCGGTTTTTCTTGCTTTTGCAATTTTTTCCACGATCGGAAACCGCACAAGTTTGCTCATCACTAAATATGATGTATAAACATGTATAAAATTGTTTTGCATCCAATATACCTTTAATTTCAAGTAGATGTTAGTATGGTAGGATAGCCAAACCATAACATTGCCTAGATATACACTAACTAAACATTCCTACAGAACTGGGCAGAACATCCATAAAGAAGCAAAGAGAAATAAGAGGAACAGAAAAAGCAATGGCACAGGTTGCCTCAGTTTGTCTCAGATGGATATATTTCTTTCTGCAGCTAAAGTGACCCCTGCCATAAGACATGTGTCTGCCTCATACAATACCTTATACAAAAAAATCACACATTTTAAGTTAATTCATTTTTAAATAAAAATGTGCTTTTCACAGCTTCAACAATTACAAAATAGGCAATATGATTTTCTATTTTGTTTGCGGGGGGGGAGCCTTTTCTGTACATGAAGAAGAGGATTCTTAAAGGATTCTTAAAACACACAAAAACTCTAGCCAGATGTAAAAAAACAAAAAAAAGACAGCTCTGCATGGAATGAATACAGCTAATATTTAAAGTAGGCTTGTGATCCAAAGGGCACTAAGCTATTTGATGTCCAGAAACAAAGCAAGACTTTGAGCAGAAGAATATTGAGAAAGCTACAAATTATGGATTGGCCATCCTCCATAGACTCTATTTAGAGCAAATAATCATAATTTCCTTTTTCTCTGTAATAATAAAAAAGTAGCTTGTTCTTGATGGTAGCTAAGCGCATGAATTGGCAGTAAAGCAATCCTTTTGGGTTTGGACTGGACTGTGGTGTCACTGGGGGTTAAATCTTTGAATACATTTCCAGGCACCCAAAACAGAGACACTGTCACTCTCAAAGGCCCCTCTCAGTTCACATGACTTTTTTCCGGGTTCCCTCACACACAAGGAACAGTCAAGTGGTGTGGCTCCGCTTTTCACATTCAAAAGGAGCTTCTTCTGACATCCAAAGAAAAGCATACTGTATATGTGGAAACACACCGAAACGTCGTAGAGAAGGCACTCAAATGAGCAATCCTCCACCAGGCAAAAGTGTTTCAGTAAAAGATGTCTTTATTGTATCATAGATAGTACAGCCTTAAAGGACAAGTAAAGTGTAAAATAAAACAAGGGTAGAAATGGTGTATTTTTAGTGATGGGCGAATTTATTCGCCAGGGGCGAACGCGCGCCGAAAACGACGCAACGGAAACGACGCAACACGCGTCAAAAACATTGAATTTTTTCGCCAATTCGAGAATTTTGCTGGAAATTCGGCAAAGCGAAACGGGTGAGATTCGCCCATCACTATGTATTTTGTATACTAAACATAAACATGAACTTAATGCACCACAAGTCTAATCAAACAAATGATTTATGCTTTCAAAGTTGGCCACAGGGGGCTGTCATCTTGTAACTTTGTTATACATCTTTGTCTGACACTGGCACTGCACATGCTCAGTATGGTCTGTGCTGCTTAGGGATCGTCATAAATGATCAAAAAACAAAGCTGTTTGAGTTCTGCATGGCTGGTAAGTAAGGCAGGGGCTCCCCCCTGCTGTTCATAAGTATGATTGTTTCCCTGCAAGAAGTTAGGGACCGTCTGGCAATTCCTATCCACAGCTCTAAATGAAGGGAGAATTTCACTGCATACAGTCAGGTTTCTTATAAAAACGGTACACATTTTTAAATTAAAGTATATTGGAGATAGATTTCTTTTTCATTAAAGAAAGTAAAAATTGGATTTTATTTCTTTGCCTTTCCTTGCCCTTTAATAGTTTCATGTTCACAACACTTAATCACAGCCTATGATTAAGTGTTGTGAACACGAAACGCGTAAGGCTGTACGATCTATGATACAATAAAGACATCTTTTACTGAAACGCTTTTGCCTGGTGGAGGATTGCTCATTTGAGTGCCTGCTCTACAACATTTCGGTTTGAATTCGCTCCCTTTGCTGAGGGCTCAGGGAGGTGCACCTGGGCCTCTCCTTGTACTTAGTGAGTAATCACAAAGTTTTGAGGACTATTTGTATATGTGTGTGGAAACACACCAATTGTTTACATGCTGTAGCAGCTCTGCTCTCAGTCGCCACTTAATTACCTGACATGGAAAATTAATTTTTCTCCTATGCATCCCTTTGCAGCAATACTGCCACCTCTAGGTGGAAGAATAACCAGAACAAACATTAGGGGGCAGAAAAAGATATGAGCAGCCATGTCATCCAGTGGAGCAATGGGATACACTTCCTTACTTATATGTCCATAAGGCTTCAGCGTCTTTAGTTTTTAATTTTCCTTTTTGCTCATCCTGCAGTTCTGGATCCAGTTCTACCCATGATTTTTTTTATATTTTGATATTCCCACTCCCAAAACAATAAAGAAGAGAACCATCTTTCCAGCCTGCTCCTGACATTATTATTAACATGTATTTCTATAGCGCCAACATATTTCGAACCGCTTACATTGAACAACAGCCAACAAGAAATAGTTTTTTATGTAGAAGTCCCTACATCAGCAGAGGGGATATTATGGAGGCTGCACAATTCTCCCTCTGAGCAACGTACACCCATGCAGTAGACACTTTTTACCAGTCAATTCAATGACCAGTGGACCAGATGGCCTCTTCTGCTCAGATTCTATTTATCTATCTGTTTTTTTTTACTTACTATCATGATTCAACATAACTTTAGAGTGTTTCTATTTTTTTATATGATTTATTTTAAACATACTTCAGGCACCAGCATTGGATGGCAATTGTCAGATACTTTGAGCACCAGATCTGCCCTTTTACTTTGTAGCTATTTCTATTTGGCATTTATCTACTAGTAGTAGTGAAAAACATTTTAGCCTTGTGCTGACATATCACAGAACCAGCTGCTCTTCAACTGACCTTAATTCTCTAGATTTCCAACTTTCTCCACACTTTCTCTTGTTTTCTAAATATCCATTCAGGTTATTCTATTCAAGATGGCTACAGTCACAGGCACGCTTAATGAAGCAAGCTTTATGCATTTACATAAAACTTCAGTTTACAAATAAAGTTTTCATCTACTCAAGACATCTAGTAGTTTTGCCTCTGGCAAATTGTGCCTCTAAAATTATATGTGTTCTCAGTCTGAAAAAGAAACTAAGCCAGTAAAAGATATCATGCCTATTTTCCATGATTTAGCCCATAACTCTGAAAGAAAGCTGAAATAGTTTCTCATCAAGTGCTTGCTTCTGAGAAACCTCCTGGGAATAGCTGCTTATAACACCAAAGGCAGTTAAACACTGCTAATATTTTGGAGCCTGTTATACTGGCTAACCCTGTTTCTCATTCTTGCTAACAGCTGTTACCTGAAATATAACAGTTTAAGAAAATTGGATATAAATTTCAAATTACTTACGCCTTTTAAGATGTAATTTAAAAAAAATAAATCCCATAGCAAATACATTATCATACACTTAAACAGTAGGAAACAATCATATGTAATGGATTCTCCCTTTAACATGCTTTAAACAATTTGTTCTTACACTAAGCAAATTACATGATTTCGAACTGATAACAATAAGGGGTACAACGCAAACTGAAGAAAAGAAAGGGCCATGAGAGCCATCCCTTGTCATAGAGTTGCTACTGTATATAGGCCCAGAACCAAAACAGTCTGGTTGTAATTAAGAGACCAGTACTCAAAAAGTCATACTTCCATGGGTACCTGGTGGTCTAGTAGGGTTGCAGGGATGCCCATAGCTATAGTTTTCTCCTCATGTTTGACGTTTACATCAAAATGTGCTCATGAACATTTGTGCTTTATGTCATTGCCCATGACATGAAATTCAGATATTTAAAGGGGCCTCAACCAAGCACTCATTGCCCAAAGTAGGTCTATGTTTGATGGGTTTCTTGGGTGCGTTCTTATCTGTTCTTATGTTCGACCCATGCCTGTCTTTTTACCATTGGTATTTCACTGCTTATATTGCCCACTTATTTACCAGTCTTTTAGATCTTGCCTTAAGACCCTCCTCAACCTCAGAGGGCCCCATGCACTGTCCAATAAGAAGCCAACTTAATCTGTTGGCAACTTATATCCACCTGCGTATGGGGACCTTTCGCAGATTGGATAGCCAAAAATTTGGACAATGCATAGCCAGAAATCCTCAGTCCAATTTATCAAAGAAAGGTTACTCATATTCATATTTTGAAAATATTTATAACATCCAAACATGCTTTCATGCTATAAAGTCAACTAATATTACTGCTGAGATTGAAAATTCAAAATATATAAGGGCCATGAATTTTCATTTTCATTAAACGATTGGAAAATATGAAATTTTGTCAGTGTTTTATTTTGGGGAGTTTGGGGAGCAAAGAACAGAATGGCTTCCATTTTCTCCTCCTTTGGCACACTTTTACTAAGGTAGCGGAGTGTGAAAGCACAGTAATATCTATAATGAGAAGCAAATCCCATTTTCCCCTGGGTCTTCATTTGAGGATTCTACTTTTAAAATAAATCTGCACAGCTCAACAGAACTGGTGGATGGATAGGCTACGCAATTTCATAAAAGACATCTAAACTTTACTTAGCTTACTAAGCAATGATATTCTCAGAAAGATGAGCCTGTTTAAAATAAATGCACATTGTTAGCACAATACCTTCTCATTGTGATCTTAACAGGTACATAAATGACAGTTTGCTTTTTCTTCACTCTGCCTACAAAGATTATTATGAATCTCTATTATCTATTAGTGAGCTGGTATGAAGAGTGCCACGGGAAAAAATTTAGAGGTACTTCCTTAGAAATTCATTGTTGGATCTCCGAAAATTTAATTGGCAGACAAACTGAAGGCACACTTTGAATTCTCTTAAAGCCAGGTACAAGTTTGCACATAGGAAAATTACTTGGGACATCAAGTTTGATGCTATAAGAGGAATTATTTAGTCCAGATCCTTGGACTAATCTATTTAGCAATTTTCAGCACAGTGTCTAAATATTTAGCATATGAATTACATTAAATACCCAATGAGTAGACTGAAGACATCATAATTATTGGTGGCATTTGTCTTCCTTTAACAAGGGCACTGCTGTGGTGAAAACTATCATTCGGTGAATTCCTTTTCCAAGACACATAAGAATTAAAAAGGGGCACCAAGAACTTTGACTTGCTTTTAATTGAAGTGAGAGACATGCCATGAATAGTCTTCTAGGAATTTTGTAATATTCTGGAGAGCTAAAAGCAATTAGAGAAAAATCACTTATAGTACATACAGCATAAATCATTTTGTAGATACTGTATATGGACCACCAACAGCCAATCTCTTATGGGCACAAGTCTATTTAAACTAACATTGATACTGCACAACTGGCCTGATACAATGGCTGCTACAGTATTCATGCCTTGTTTTCTTTTTTTATTGTTGTATCACTTTTTTTATTCAACAACCCATATGACTGAAACAAGAGACCTTCTTCTGATTTTTTCGTTAAACTTTAAAATAGGTTACCTAGTTTTAACATCCATGACAATGTGCTTATCAGAGTATAAAAACTGTTATCATACTAAAGCTTCAAGGAGAACACTGTAAGATAATGGCAGAGAGAAATATTTCTTCCATTAACCCCCTTGACCCCTTTACTTAATGGCTTCTTGTTCTGAACGGATCAACAAACAGGACTCTATCTGAGTCCCAAACCAGACGTAACCTTAGGAGTAAGGTCTTTGCAATTACATGAAGAAAGTTCCTAGTACTAAAGCTCTGATATCTAATACATTTAATCTAACAGTCAGTCGCATCTACACAACGACTCCAATTCCACCAATTCTTTTGAGAGCAATGAATTGTGTGAAAGTCTGCTCATTTTAAAGAATTCTCAAACAAAAGTATCAGCAGGATTTGATGATCTACCACCCAAGTGTCTTGTGGAGAGAAGGAAATACATGGAAATTACATGGGTAAAGTGGATAGTATTGCATTTTTCTGAAGTCTTAAAAACAAAATACTGTATGTTTGCATCCTGTTAATGTTTTATGACACCAAATATAAATGATACTTTATTTCATTATTCTCTTATATTGTCTGCGTAGGAGGAAAAATATAGCTTTTTATATCATGTGACGATTATAGTTGTGTCTGACAATGTATTTTGTGTTTGTTTTCATTAAATATGATCCACCTGGAGAAAGGGGAAATTAATGCCCTTTTCTGTGGTTTATATAGCAACAAACATTAAGGACAATAATAAATTATTAGCCCCTAACCCTGAATTTATACTAATTTATTTATTCTAGTTTTTATTCTATTTATTATAAGCACTGACATTAGTGTGTGGCATGAGATGTTGAAATGCAGCATTTACATTTCTTTATTGAACAGTCGTTAAAACTATTTATCCTTGCATGTGATTTGTATCAGTTAGGGCACTTTTTATTTTATAGCATCAGGAGTGTGCACACCCCTGTAGCTCCATTGACAGGAGATACAGTAAATAGGAATGGATATCATTGAAAAAGCTCTGTGTACTGTAGCTCCACACAGGCCATCACTGGGCCTGTCAATGGAGCTACGGCGCGCTGGGGGGGGGTATGTGTACATAAAAGTACGTAGTACTGTTTTTCTCTACCTCTATAAAAACAGCCTTAGTGTGCCCTTGCCCTATGTGTTAGTACTCAGGGCTGGTGCTGAGCTGTGATGCTGAACTGTGATGCATATTTGGCTAATGTGTATTGACCCAATGAAAAAAGCCTTTGTTTACCTGAACAATATCTAGCCAATGCTACTGGACAACCACCACCCAATATTAGCTACCAAATTAATTTTTGAGCCATAGCTTATCACATAAAGAATTATGATGGGGTGGGCAGAGTGTAATAATAGTATTGTGGCATTATATTAAAATTGTGGTTAATATAAACAAACGTGGAGCAAGGGTTTGCAAGTATTTCCAACAAACTCCTACAGGCTTAATTTAAGAATGTTAAAGAAGTAGGCGAAGTGAATACACATGTGTAAGCCGCCATATTTTTTTTGCACTTTGCACCCTGCCTTTAGTTAGTTTGTATTGGCACAATTATTTAGCTCCAATGCTGTGGACTGCAAGTGATTCTCATAGCAGTTGTAACAAAGCACCATAAACTAAACCTCAGCTCATCCCTGTATGGGTATTTATGAGGTCAACTGTTAGTGGGTGGTAGCATTTTTGTCATAATATGTTAATGTACTGTGACTTCTTCCAAAGCTCTGCCAGGATATAACGATATATTATAATGTATTGGTATTATTTTTTATTTAGTGTCAACATTTCGAGCAGTGCTTTATGGACAGTTATACATTCCCACACACTATGGTCAATTGTATCAGAAGCCAGTTCACTTTCTTGTTTGTTTTTGGAGTGTGGGATGAAAAACCCTTAGAAGAATCCCCCAAACATGTGAATAACATATAAATTCCATGCAGATAGCAATCCTAACCATTGCCCATTGAGTTCTACCTAACTACTAAACAATTCACAAATACTTGAGTTCAGTACTTAGCATATTTACCAATGCATATATATATATATATATATATATATATATATATATATATATATATATATATATATATATATATATATATATTGGTCAAATGTGGGGATAATCTTTTTCAGAAATAGTGGGTGCAATATTTATTACATTCAATAGTTTTCCCCATATGAGTGCTGCCATTCTTTTTTTCTTCTAAAAATAACTTGCAATTGTGCAGAACCCATTCCACTTTTTAACATGAATGTGTTACATTTCAGAATGATGGTTCTCCATAAGTTATTACAGCTGAAACATTTTTTTAATAGGATTGCTCTTGTAGTAGCACTTCTCTGATGTTTTGGCCAACTGTTAATGTCCTTTTTTGTAACATGACTAGAACAAAAGATCAGTCCCACCGGCCAGTGCTGACAGATAACACATCAATGGTCACAATAGGATACGTTTAGCGCTGAAGGAGCTCTACACCAAACGAATAAAAAAGAAAATGATACAACCCCATTATGTTACAAGAATACGACTGCAAGAGCACAGATGAGTTTCTGGAAGCTTAAAATCTTTCAAGAAATTTGCTTTAAACAGTGTAAACCAGTGGCATTTTTATATTTAGACTAAAATGTTTTTGGTCTATTTAGTCATTTTCTTTTATATTTTGCCACATAATAATGTTATCTATTATGGAATGATATTTTATGGGATTTTGTTTGTTTACAAAAGAACTCCCAGAACTCTAATTACTAATTTGATGGCCTTCTGCACCTTTTGTTTTACGCAGCATTAACAGTAGACCATAAAACGTCATTAGAGAACTCTTCTAAATACTGAATACGATCATTTCTCCAGCTGCAGAATGCTATGTTAATGGTCAAGCAAAAGACAGTCATACCTTTAAATACCAAGCAAATAGAAAGCTGAATTATTCTTACATTTGCATATTTAAATCACTTAAGGGGTAATATATGATACGGAAGGCAATGTGCCTGCTGTTGTTCTATTAATCGTCAAAAAAAAATGTGCTAATCATAAATGGCGGCATTTCTGCTTCAATGAAAACTCTGTGGGGGTGGCAAAGATCAACCAACAAGAAAGGTTCCATGAATGTATTAGAAGATCATTGAAGTGGCATCCCTAGAAACCAATATGCTTAGGATAGAAGAAAAAGCAGCACCCAACTTGTAGTACTCTTTTGTTTTGCTAAAGGCTCTACTGAAGGGCCATCTCTGATATATCATCCTGGAGAATGACACTGATAGAAGAAACAACATTCTTGATTTTTCTTATCAAGCAGCAGAGCTTTCTATATTAATAAACTCTCCATCCACTGGGTTCAAAAGTTGAGGAGAGGAACCAGATTAGAGGAGCAAACAGATTTTTGCCTTATAGTGAGAGACATCCATATACCGTATATACTCGAGTATAAGCCGACCAGAATATAAGCCAAGGTACCTAATTTTACCTATAACAAACTGCGAAAACGTATTGATGAGTATAAGTCTAGGGTGAGAAATGCAGCAGCTACTGTTCAACTCTGTTTAAGTAAAACATGTATATTCCCCCCATGCAAAACAAACTAAAGCACTTCTAGTGCAGGACATTTTTACCTTTCAACTCCATGTCTTTCTGATAACTGTCAGTCATGGAGCTCTCGTACAGGTGGAGTTGCTGCAGCTTGTGGCTCTATAGATCACAGCTACTGCCGCCCCAGACGCACAGCAAGTGGCAGCTGGGGGTTGGGCACAGAGTCAGGGCGGAAAGGTACATCTTAGTACTGTGTATTGCTATAGTCATACACCAGGGAGTCCCAAGCTACCTCTTGACTTTTATCATCTATTTCCCAAAATGTTACAGACATGACCCTTACTAAAAAAGAAGCCTCCACAATTTGGCACTTGAATAACATTTCCCCATGATGTGGTTATCTTAGCAAGAAGCAAGGGACATTAACCCAATGTCCACCAATGGGTGAAACTTGGCAACTGCTCTGGTGCAAATGTGTGTCTCGGGGACGCAAAAAAAGTTATTTTCCCATCCTGTATACAAGTTTAACTTTGTGTCTGTGTGTTATTATGAGTAGTATGAAGCCCTTCTGGCCTGGCACATACATTACATACAGTAGCGGGTTCTGGTGCACTGTGTGACAGCCTGCCACCTCAGCAGGTACAGCTGGCTCAGTGGCTGCTTTTCGGCTCTGGCGGAGGACGGGGCAGCTTTAAGTGCAAGATAAGGAGAAACCTTCCTGAGTCGGCTGCCTGTTCCCCATGGTGCTGCGATCAGTACTTTCCCAGCATGCCTGAAAAGCAGTGGATGACACGTGGACAGTCCCCTCTTGCCCCATCTGTGGACGCTCATATACTGCATATTCAGTACCGTTGATCAGCTAGGTAATATTTATACTGACTCGGCTTATACTCGAATATATACGGTAATTGCCATTAATATATAATGGATAACACATACACAATGGTGTAACTAAATGTTACAGGGCTCCATAACAAATTCAATTTGGGGCCCCCAAAACATTGGTAATTTGACATATTGTCCCAGGATATATGAATGTTGCTCATTAGTTTTGACCTTTCTGGGCCCCTTACACTCCTGGACCCCCTGCAACCACAAGGTCTGCTTCCTATTTGAATTTTTTGCTGCTTCAGAGTAAAATAAACCTAAAAAAATTCAAGTTTGTTTATTCTTTTTTCCTCTTAAAAACTCAACCAGAAAAAGTCATGGTTTAGCACCCTAAATACAGAACCCAAGCTAAGCTCACTGGTCTCGGCCGCCTTTCACCTCGGGAGAAGCCCTTGGCTAATTTGATGCCGCCAGGTATTAATAAAGAGAGGACCAAAAGCTAAAAGGTTCTGGACAAGCAAAGGAGCGCGATCGTCTCACCAAGGATACTGGATTAAAGAATACCACCAGAAGCCACAGAGTGGAACAGGCGGGTTGGGCCAGCACAAGCAGAACAGAATCGTCAGACAGGCTAGAGTCAGGACTGGAGAGCGTAGAATAGTCAGTGGACAGGAAGAGGTCAGGATTGGAGACTTCAGAGTTAACAGGCAGGCCAAGGTCAGGATTGGAGAGAATCAGAATAGTCAGGCAAAGCAAGGGTCAATAAAAGAAGATCAGGCAGGAAATCACACAGATTAAGCACCCATGAACTTTCTAAATAGAACCTAACAATGGGCAACGATCTGTAGACTGAATTTCCCTTTTATACATTTGAGTTTCGCTCCATTGCTCGTGACGTCATCACGCCAGGGCATAAACCTGGAAGTGCTCCAGTGCACCTGCCGGAGGCATGGTGGGCGCTCCCGCATGCTAGGGGGTAAGCCACTAGACCACCAGGGAAACTGTTTGTCACAGTCTAAAGATAAATAAATTCTAAACAAATTCACTAGAATATGCTAGCTTTAAACATGGTATGGGATCTGTTATGCAGAAACATGTTATACAGAAAGCTCCAAATTAAAGAAAGACCACTTCCTACAGACTGCATCTTATCCAAATAATAAAAATGTTTTTTGTCTGTAATAATAAAACAGTAACTTGTACTTGATCCAAACTAAGATATAATGAATCCTTATTGGAAGCAAAACCAGCCAATTGGGTTTATTAAATGTTTGCATATGTTGCCCCAAATCTGAAGAGCTGCTTCTTGAGGAATAAAAGGATTCATAATGGGAAACAATTCTTTTGTATAAACTTTCCCATAAATATTAAGGGCAATCTAAATGTGCCAGCATGTAGAATAAACAAAATTACCTTGAATATATTCCAGCTTTATGAATGCTCATTTTAGTATGCAAAATTCAGTGTAGTATGTGAATAGATCATCTTCCTGTACTGCAATATTATTACACAAAGACTTATCAACAGTAAAAATCAAATATAATGCACGTACACTGAAATGATTTATCTGTAACTGGGTGTCACATTGAGACCTAAAGTAAATAGTGAGTTGGTTTTTAGTACCCTCATTATATTTCTATTTACCATAATTATTAGTCATTGTTGGCTTATGAATGCTTTAATATCTGCCATTAAATTGCATATCTTTTGTATTGTATAAGACTATTTAAGTAACATAGCAATGAAAAATTTCAATATGTGTATCTTCAGACAGAGGGATCAGAAAAAAAGTCACCATGATTCACTTGAGAGTACTGCAGTGGGTTCAATACATTATTATAACTCTTCAGAACAAGTTACAGTTATATGGGGTTGTATAAAACAAACAGAATGAGGCTATTGTGTGGTAGAGTCCTGAAACAAGTTGGATACCCCCAGAATACCAGCAAAGGTTTGGGATTTGGCTGGATTATATTACACCATTAGCCTACTGGTACACTTTAGCTGCAGTGGAGTAGGCTACAGGCAGCCATTCAAGCTTTACTATGTAAAAATCAATCTATGTGATGTCACTTCCAGTTTGTTTGACGGCACTTCCAGTTTGTGTTATGCCTGTGCAGTGCTCACTGCAGTAGGGGGTTGGCTAGAACTGCATGGGGATGAATGGGTATAAATTAGGCTTATGTGTAAAAAAATAAATACAGATCAGTGCAGGTCTCTACTGTGTGGCACTACTGTCTCAGAAGAAGACCTTAAATTAGTGTGATGATAAATATTCCAAAGTTTGCCCGGGTCTGGAAACCCATAGCAATCAGTTGTTCAGTAAATTCTACCTCCAGATTGGTTGGTCCAGGTTGTGTTTTACATTGGTCCTTGAGATAGAGGGGTGAGAAAGCAACCACAAACTTAGCACGACTAGGCTCAGAAGAAGAACTTAAAGTGTTTTTTTTTTACAATATTTTTGCCCTGGTCAGGAAACCCATAGCCATCAGTTGTTCAGTACATTCTACCTCCAGATTGGTTGGTATGGATCGGTATAGGTTACACAACCATTGGGTTTTTTCCATTGGCCTTTGAGAAACAGATGAGAGAAAACATAACCCAAATGTACCATTTTACTCAAAGTATATTTAGCAGGCAAAAGACAAAATGATCCCTTGATGGCAAGAAAATCCCTAGATGGCAAGAAGATCTATAAATGACTAGGAAAAGACTAGAATACTGGGTAATACAAAGAAAACACAATGGAGAGTAAATCACAGACACACAATAGGTACAGAACTAGGTAAACTTTAACACAAAGCTTCTGAAGAACAGCCTGGAGCAGAATTGCAAACAAGAGCAGAATGGTTCAGGACAGGCCCAAATGGAATCCAGGAACAAAGGACAAGACAGGATACATGAACTCATCAAGCAAGGTTCAAGAACAAGACTGGAATACTGGAACAACAGGAACTGGGAACCCAAGGGGCCATTGAGGAAAAATGTACACTTAGGCTGGAAGCACAGGCAAAAGTAGATTTAAAAAAGGCAGAAAGTTGTCGGAAACTGTCTAATGATGAGCAGCACCTGGAATAACACAGGTCAGCTGAGTGGTTAAATCAAAACATCTGAATCCTGTAGAGCAGCAAATAGGAATTATGTATGCAGAGAGCTGTAACCTGAATCCCTGGCAGAGTATAAAAACAACGTTGGATGAACACAGTTTTGACTTTGAGTCCAGGCAAGACTAGAAGAGGTAGGGGGGTGTTTATTTAGTGTGTGGAAGTGGGATGTGAATAGTCAAATCCTATGGTTTTTTGTGGGTTATCTGAAAACAGAAATGATAGTTCACCATATATCTCCATAATGTTTGATATAATATAATAATATATTATCCTATACAATCTTCAAAAACTCTAGATAGATTTGCCATGTAGTATTCCTTAGGGCTTTATAGTAGCCATAAATGTAATGCCAGTTTTGCCATACTGCTCTACTATAGTTTCAAGTATTACCCTAATCCTTCCATTGCTTCACCCAATCCAATTTTTCCCCAGCCCCCACTTAGCTCATGACACAGAGGACAAGAAATCCCATATAATAAATTCCTGCATACACATTTTGCTGGTGTTTCATACAATTTTACAGCATGTCATTTCTACTAATTGTTTCCAACACATGCCTGAAGGTACTACAATATTTCAGCAATTGTTCTTAAAAAAAACATACATTATGAAAAAAATAATCTTGGATACCTAATATATACTGCACATATACAGATAGAAATACGAAATATGCAAACGAAAAAAATAAAAAAATTATGGTGTACACTGTGCAAAACACATCTTTCATTCAAAACAGGTTGCCATGGCCTAGGCCTCTTCATTTAAATGAAAACAGAAGAAGAAACATCTACTTTTGTGCCAAGATAGTCATGTACAAATCATGTTTCACTAGACAAGAAAGGCACTTGCGAGGGGCCACAATTACAGTTTACAAGTACCTTCGAGGGCATTATAGACATATATATTTATATAGGTTTTTTTTTCTAATTACAAAAAAAAAGAGGCCACCTCTTTAGACTTGAGGAACTCAATTTTAATTTGAAGCAGCGTAGGTGGTTCTTCACAGTGAGGACAGTGAGGTTGTGGAATGCACTGCTGATATTGTGATGGCTGATTCTATTTATGCCTTTAAGAGGGGCTTGGATGATTTTCTTGAACAAGTATAATATCAAATATTGCGATCTTAAGATCTACAGGTAGTTTAGTATGTGTAGAAATGTGCACTGGGGCAGTGGCGTAACTACTCCCTGGTGGGCCCCGGTACAGGATGGGCACCTGGGCCCCTCTGTCAGGCCCTTACCTCTATGAATTGCATTTTTGTGGCTCTGATGGGCCCCAAGAGGTGGGGGCCCTGGTGCAATTGCACCCTCTGCACCCCTGGTAGTTACGCCACTGCACTGGGGTATAAATTGGGATGGTTGAACTTGATTGACAACTCTTTTTTCAACCCAAATTAGCTATGTAACAATAATGGGTAGTTCAATTTTACAAAACTATGGGGAAGGCTTGGCAAAACCACAGATGTCAATTGAAAAAACTATTCTCGTTCAGATGATTTTTTTGGTAATTTATTGGTAATATTTATTGGGGGGGGGGTTGCCAGGGTTTTCTTGCCAACTGAGATACTCAGTGGTGCCAAGTCCCATTTTACCCAATGGGTGCGGCAGTCATAACTCTTATGAAAAGTTCTATCAGTGGACTTTGTCAAGAATTCTTATGTTGAGAAAGTAAATCTATTTAAGACTATGGGATAATTATTAACATGTATTTCTATAGCGCCAACTTATTTCGTAGCGTAATCACACAAGACCAGAAAAAACAAATGAGCAAAAGCAGAAAAATGCATGAAACATATCAGTTTTCTCACTGGTGAGATAAAGCAAAAAAAAAAAAAAGAAATTTTAATGTTTATTGATCTTTGATAAATATGTTGCTATATACACAGGTATAGATCTGTTATCTGGAAATCAGTTATCTGGAAAGCTCTAAATTATAGGAAGGGCAACTCTGTGAAATAATTAAACTTTTTTAGAACATTTTTCCTCTCTCTAATAACAAAACAGTAATTTGTACTTGATCCAAACTAAGATATAAATAATCCTTATTGGAAGCAAAACAATCCTGTTGGGTTTATTTCAGGCTTAAGGTGGAGATTCAAATTATGGAACAAATGATTATCCAGAAAATTCTTGGTCCTGGGCATTCTGGATACCAGATGCCATACCTGTATTACATTGTAACAGCTTGGCAACAAGCCTTTCTGAGCTAGTACAGGTATGGGATCTATTATCCAAAATCCTCGGGACCTGGGGCTTTCCAGATAATGGGTCTTTCTGTAATTTGGAACTTCACTCCTTAAGACTACTAGAAAACCATGTAAACATTAAATAAACCCAATAGTTTTGCTTCCAATAAGGATTCATTATGGCTTGGTTTGGATCAAGTACAAGCTATATTTTTAAAAATTTTGATTATTTGATTATAATGGATAGTGATGGGCGAATTTGGAGAATTACCGCAATTCGCCGCTGCCAGTGAAAATTCGCCTGGCAAAAATTCACTGGCATTAAAATAATACGTGACAAGCACCGAAAATTTAGTATGACGGGTCAAAAACGATACGCGCACAGTTTCGCAAATTTTTCACCAGCGCCTGTTTTGCTTCATCGAAAAATTAGCAAATTTCCAGTGAAATTCGAGAATTTTTCGGTGAATCGAAACGGGATAGATTCGCCCATTACTAATAATGGAGTCTATGGGAGATGGCCTTTCCATAATTCAGAACTTTCTGGATAATGGGTTTCTGAATAACAGATCCCATACCTGTACTGAGAAATATAAGGGTGGGCTAGGACATATTTATTTTTTAATGTATTTTTTAACATTAAAATGTTGCCTAATGGAAAAGAGATCAATACATTTTATGAGTGTGAACTACCCCTTTCAATGATGGAATTTTTTTTATCACTATGGTTTTTTTTTAGAAGGTGAATCCAAGCTCTCCCTATTGGAGGCTTCCAGTTTCAAAATCAATAAGATATACTGGGGGCAGACCATTGATTGAGTTGTTCTCATTAGAGGATTCATTTATCAGCTCTGAATACAAAAAGAAAACAAAGGCTTAAATTAACGCTAAGTAAAGGATTTGTAACGTGATGATTGGAAACAATGTTAATACCACCTGGAGGATTTGAATACAACTGTTTAATATGTCAGCACAGGCAGCTAGCGAGCCCCAGAAAACCCAAATATTCTCCATGCACTCAGCAAAAAACAGAAACAATATCTAACTGGTGAAAAAATACGTTGAGTGTGACAGCATATGCATTTCATTCACATTAAGTCTACTGACAGGTTATCAAATTACTCTTCATTACCAGAAATAAAAACACCTTCAATATAAAAAAAAAGGCTTTCTATAGCACAGAATCACTTAATTAACATTGCAATGTGAATATCAAGATAAAATGTGAAAGCCTCAACTTAAAAAGGTTATTATATTTCTAATTTACTAAAAGCTGATGGCAAAACAAAGTCTTCAAAAAAAAGGAGACAAAATGAGGGTTCCAGAAACATAAGAATACAGGAGTACGATCTATTATGCAGAATGCTCAGAACCTGGGGTTTCCTGGGTAAAAGGAGTGTGACTAGTGATGAGCAAATCCAGCATTTTTTTTATGAAACTGTGGCAAAAATTCAAAAAAAAATTGTTGCCAAGACAGTGGTAAACTACAAAACAAATATATCAATAATAGGGGGAGTCTACTGTATATAGCTAGTCTGTAATGTGAAAATGAGTTATAGGGACTTTGCTTCCACATTCTTGATGCGGCTTGTGTCTGACGTCATCAAATATGGTGTGAAAATGCAAATATTTAAATATATAGGTCCATGTGAATAGTTCCTGGGTGTTTTCTGTGTATGTTGTTCCAGTTTTTGACCCTGCTTGACCACCTCTAGTCTGCTGCCCGTCCTGATTCTTGCCTCTACCTAGGCCATTCTCTCGGATCCTATCAATACCTGCTTATTGTGTACCAACCTGGCCTGTGACCCCCTACTACGCTCTTGCCTTTTTGACTCTGTACTACGCTTGGCTTGTACTAGGACCTGTCTTGTCCTTGATCACGCTCCTATTCTCCATTCCAGTTTGTATGTATGGTTCCCTTTCTCACCTAGAACTTACTCCTTGGTCCTCTCACATTAAGACCTGGCGGCATCCAAGTAGCGGAGGGCTCCACCCAAAGCAAAAGGCGGTTATTATAGGCAGAACAATTTCTGTTCTGGTTTTGGGATACCTAACGTGACAGAGACATGTTATTGCCTAGCCTTTTTAAGGGGAGACCTCTAAATGAAAAAAAGTCCACTAAACAGCAAAAAAATTTCAATGGCCATTTATCATCTGACATCTTTTTTTTGACATCCATTCGCTCGTCCCTAGAGATGGCCCATAATTTTCCTTTTTTACAAATAAAAACTCCCAAGCACTGGTTCTGGAAGTGACCAAGTTGAAGTGATAACGTTAAAAAACCTCAAGTTCTGCCATTTCTACCTCATTGGTAGTGTTCTTTGTAGGTAATTCAAAGAATTCATAAAGCTGAATAGCCTTGGGCACCTACCCACCAGGGGTGTAACTATAGAGGAAGCAGACCCTGTGGCTGCAGGGGCGGGGCAGAAGATATAGGGGGCCACCATTTCAACATATATTGGTAAAACAGGTGTGTAGGGGGCCCTCCAGGTCAAACATCTTACCCTTCAACCTACTGACTTTACATTTGAACAATGTGGCCACAAATAAGAATGTCCAAATTACAATGTTTATTAATGCAAACCAACGCTTTCATTGTCAGCCTATGACCCTAGACAAATACACACACTATGGCCATAGGTTGGCCAAGATTTGCTTTCTGGATAAATACTAATGATATCAATGCACCAGAAAATATTATGTTCTGCAGGGTAAATCATGCACATTGGTTGTAAATTGACTCAGAAGCATGCAAAATGAAGACATCTACAATTGTATTGAATTGAGGTCACATTTCTAGTCATTTCAATCTGGTTTGACAAACGTTTCTAAAAATAAAACAGGGTCTCCAACCCGTCTTGTGAGATAACACTGGAATACATTTTCCTGAGATGTGACAGATATATTTACATATTAATCAATATACATTTATTTTCTTTAAGAAAATGTTAAGTAGTAATATTTGTTAATGTGTCTTAATTAAGAAAAAAATAACAGGAAAGTTCTTGAACTGATGATTTTAACTAACATACATACATGCATAATCATAATTGAATTACCAATTACGTTAACTGAAGCTGCAAAGCATTTAATATTTACAAACCAGAAATGGAGAAAATATTTATAACATTACATTAATTCCCCCATAGACTTGTGCTGTTTAAAATGAAAAGAATACTGATGGGCAAATCTGTGGCGTTTCGCTTTGCCGAAAAAAAAATTTCAACGAAATTCGCAAAACGGCAAAAAAATTTTGCAAAACGAGTTGCGCTGATGTTGTGTCGCACGGCCAAGTTGACAAGCGCTTATATTGACGCGCATCAGAATAGCTTTGACGCACAGTGCAATGTAATAAAACTGCCATGTGAAATGCATACCCCCAACAGTCCCTTTTTTTGGAAGGACATTCCCTCTTTTGACAGTGCAACCTGCAGTCCCTCATTTCATTTGTATTGGAAAGTCCCTCTTTTCTCTCTTTTTTTCTGGAATAGCCAGAAAAAGAAACAAAGTTTCTAACTTAATTAGCTTTTGGCAGAGAGCCTAGAAGAACAGCTAACAGGTGCAAAAAAGATGCTTTTTAACAATTTTGATATAATAAAATAAGTGATTGATTGTATTTGTAACAGTTTAGATAAGGAGAAATATTTTCATAACCTGCCAAATTTGGTAAAACGAACATGTTAATTAATCGGTGTGGTCAAAATGTTGCAGCGCTACGTATGGAAAAAAAAATTCTGTCCCTCTTTTTATTTCCAAAATGTTGGGAGGTATGGAAATGTGAAAAAATGTTTTAAAAAATTGCATCTTTTGCTCTGTGTGTGAATGTGCTGAATAGCATTGGAGTCAATGAGAAGAGCAATTTACACGCGTGTTTCACTTAGTTATACACATGCCCTGCATTGTTACTGGACTCTTATCTTTTCAAAAGAAAAAAAGGCTCCCATTTTGCCAGCTTCTTAAAAATATCTGTGATTATTATTTAAAATAGTGAAACATTAAAAAGGCATATTTTAATATATATTAATTTTTTAAAAAAATATTTTTCATTGCACAGATTGTGCTGTTTTGAAGTGAAGCGGCGAACTCAACGCGCAGCAAACTCTACGCGCGAGGCGAAACGAAACACGCAGCAAATTTTTGTGAGCGTTTCGATGAAACTTTCGCCATCGCCGAATGTCGGAAATTCGCAGCGAATTCGTCTAGGGCGAATTTATTCGCCCATCACTAGAAAAGAAATTATGTTACTGAAAAAGCATTTTCACAGGTTCTCAGTAATGATGAGGGAAATTGTCCCTCTTCACCTTTGCTGAAAAGTATCAGCACATGCATTGGAGATATTGGGCGTTTTTTTTCACACGGAAATAGATTGCAGTCAATTGGCTTTTTTCTATTTTCTCACGCCATATGTAATGAACAGTGATGGGCGAATCTTTCCCGATTCGCTTCGCCAAAAAATTTGTGAATTTCCAGCAAAATTTATGAATTGATGAAAAATTCGTGAAACGCCGCACGTATCGTCGTGTCATTTTCGGCGCGCGTCTCGTTTTTTTTTTTTTTTTTTACACCAAGGAATTCTCACCAGGCGAATTTTCGATGATGTTTCACAGATTTATTCGCCGGCGGCGAATCACACGAATTCGCCCACCACTAGTAATGAAGTCAATGGGTATTTTTTTTCTTGTGGATTTTTCCCATATGAAAAAACAAGATTATTATTCCTGCAAAAATGCATAACCAAATTCTACATTCATGAAAATGATCAACACTGAGATCAAAAATGTACATTTTGCAGCTATTACAGGTACCAGAAATGTGATCATCTCCAGTAATAAATTGTGGTTAGAAAAATGTTTTATAGAAATGTTTTGCAATTTTCATATAGGGTAATGAATAACACTCATCACATAAAAGGTGGCATATGGATGTCCATGCATTTTATATGATGCATGTTTCATGCCCCTTACGTGTATGCTATTCCATTAGGGCTCAGCTACAGACCAGGCAGAGGGTCCCCATCCTTTTTTACCCATGAGCCACATTCAAATATAGATATATAGAGTTGGGGAGCAACGTAAGCATGAAAAAAGTCCCTGGGGAGTCAAATAAGAGCTGTGATTGGCTGTTGGGTAGGCCCTATGTGGACTGGTAGCCTACAAGAGGCTTTGTTTGACAGTATACCTGGTTTTTATACAATCAAAACTTTCCTCTAAAGTAGGAATTCAAATTTAGGTATCTAGTTTGAGGTCATTGGGAGCAACATCCAAGCGGTTGATGAGCAAAATTTTGCTTACAAACCACTAGTTGGAAATCACTGCATTAGGGGGTAGGGTGGGTGACACTACAGGGTGTGCCTATGGTGCTGGGGGTGGGGTTAGGATGTAGAGATTGCCTATTGGCTGATTTCCATGATATTCATTTTAAAGCTTTGTACCATTTTCTAATTTAGAAATCCAGACAGGCAGTTTTCAGCCTGACAACATTCCCAAAAAATTGATTGTCTGGGTAATATTGGACAGGTGCCAATCCTATTTTTCATAGGTCCCTAAGCATAATGTGCAATGGGAATTAATATCCATTCAGTACTGGGCATCTTTGCAGCTGAGCGTGCTACTCCTTAGGGTGAAGACACACAGAACAGCTAACAGGAGCAGTTACTTTTAGTGGCTACAAAATACCCTTCCGTAAACAACATTGAGAATTGTCTCTGCTAAAACACAAAAGTAGAGTCTTCGTAAAGCCAATAATCACTATTGTCTATTTTCCAGCCATGATAAGTAGCTGCTACTCTACTCTATGTGTCCTTACACCTCATGCACTAAGCGCTACAGACACAAGGGCACACATGGTTCATATCAGGGTCGGACTGGGGGTCCAGGGCCCACCAGGACTACTGTACAGGACACCCCTCCGGACCCACTATTGTGATGCTGCTAATGTGTGAAAGGAGCCGCGTGCATGTGTGAATGGCGTGGCACTGCAAATTGTGGTTTTTTGCAGGACCAGGAGATCTGGCCTGGCCAGTCCAACCCTGGTTCTTATCATGAAGGCACATGTAGATGCCATCATAGATGAAGAGTATTTTATAGGAGATAGTTTTGCACCCATTAATGGCAGTAGTGTCATTGATAAGGCATCTTTTATCAGCATGAGCATGCGTGTTCTATAAACACACTAACATCCCATTTACTCTGCAATTTTGATCATCAACTTAGCATGTAGAAACTGCAGGTTGTGCAGTTTTACACCCCATAAATGACAATGATTGTCCCTTATAAAGCAAATGGAGTGTGTTCCTTCTGTGAATTTCACGTCTACATTAGATTCCACTGTGGATTTGTAACTCCAGCATAAGTTTAATGAGAAGGAAAGGAAATTACAGGAACCATTTGCAAACAAGGTTTTGCCAGTGTAAATTGAATTTTGTAAGGCAGGGAAGAGATGTTTTTCTTGTTACTCAGACAGACAGACGTGGAAGCCATTTAACCTTTTCCTATTTTCTTTACTTTATTAGGTTAAAATTTGATCATTTCATTAACTAATGTAAAGCATGCCTTTCATTGGTTCTCAATTTACATGTCAAAGAGACTTTAGTTCCTTCTTTTAATAAGCAAGAGGGACCCTCTGATATAAGCTGGGGTCTGAGAGTTTATTTGACATCTCAGTTTCCCAGTTAACAGAGCCAGATTTTGCCAGTGGGCACAACAAAGCTGCAATCATTCATTGCCCAGTTGCCCACCAAGGTGCCCCCTCAGGATGGTGTTCAAGAAGGGAGACAGGATGCTCAGGCAGGTATCCACCACCTCCCCAGGATTACATGCAGGCTTGATCAGTTGAAGAGGCATCAGGAAGCTCAAAAACCCATGCTTCTAAACCCCAGAGTTCACCACATATGGCTGGGCAGTGCATTTTGCCCTAGCCCTGGGCTTTTTTAGCCTTGCCACTAATCTGGGTCTTCCATTTACATCACATATATCCTTTATAAAAGCCTTAGTTACATCTACTATTGTTACTTACTTCATTAATGATTGTATATCCAATTGGTAGTCCAAGTGATGTAGTTGGTCATCTTAAAGGGAAAC
The DNA here is from genome assembly GCA_024363595.1 of Xenopus borealis. NCBI lineage: Eukaryota > Metazoa > Chordata > Amphibia > Anura > Pipidae > Xenopus > Xenopus borealis. The sequence continues at coordinate 21,584,397 of CM044440.1, read as the reverse complement.
TGTCATGGGAAAACATGTTTTTTTTAAACCAGCTGCCCCTGGTCATGTGACTCGTGCCAGCACTTTAGGAGAGAACTTTTTTCTGGCAGGCTGTTGTTTTTCCTTCTCATTGTAACTGAATAGTACGCAGTGGGGCATGGGTTTTACTATTGAGTGTTGTTCTTAGATCTACCAGGCAGTTGTTATCTTGTGTTAGGGAGCTGTAATCTGGTTATCTTCCTATTGTTCTGTTGTTAGGCTGCTGGGGGGGGAAGGGAGGGGTGATATCACTCCAACTTGCAGTACAGCAGTAAAGAGTGATTGAACTTTATCAGAGCACAAGTCACATGACTCGGGGCAGCTGGGAAATTGACAAAATGTCTAGCCCCATGTCAGATTTCAAAATTAAATATAAAAAAATCTGTTTGCTCTTTTGAGAAATGGATTTCAGTGCAGAATTCTTCTGGAACAGCACAATTAACTGGTGCATTTTTTTTCCCATGACAGGATCCCTTTAAATATATTGCAATAATATGGACAAACAATCCCTGTTTTGTTTAAAGGAGAAGGAAAGGCTTGCAGCACCAACAAGTGATTGTATTGACTTACCTGAAACCCACTTCCGTCTTCTTCTTTCGGGGAAATTGCATGCGCAGTAGAACAAAATAGCCGACTTTTACGTTAAAGTTCAGCTTTCCGCTCTACTGCACATGTGCAACCGAGCTCCGTGGTGCTCACTGGTATAACCCCAGGCTGGTGCAGTTTTCTGCTAATAGGAGCACCGACCCGCGCGTAACATTTGGCACCCCCAAGTGCTTCAAGCCATTCCTTCTCCTTTAAAGGGTAAGGCATTTTTTGCTAGCTTAAGGCACAAAATATCTCAATGTCCATAATATATTGATAATAGGTTGAGTCCAAAGGAACTCTTGTATTTGTCTATAGGTATTTTGAGGTCACAGCCTCATTGCACCCCCGCTTAATGGTTTTTAAAATTAGTGGTGAGCACAACTTTCCCTTGTTTTTTATATCCAAGTGGGTGCAAGGATTGTAATGGCTAATGGAAACAGTAGTTTAGAAAGAGCTAAAAACAGTGGAATAAGTGAGAAGGCACCATAGTGGGCTTTATGTTTGTGCTGAAAGCTAAAATATTGTAGGCACAGTTTCCAAGCAGGTGTAAAGCTAATGTGATCATTTCTTCCAGCCTGTAGATGGGTGCGACTTTCCCTTAGGCCAGTCCCATATTTGTGGAAAGGCCACCAGGGCCCGGGACCTAGGGCGGCAGGATTTTGGGGAGTGGCATGCTGCTGGGACAGGGGTGCCCACAATATAAATCTGGTCCTGACTAAGGCTGACTTAGAACCATAGCTAGTCTATACAGTATACAATCTACACTTAAACAATGAGAACTTAACTGCTAAATTTCTACATGTCTCAAACAGGTATAGGATTTATTGTCCAGAGATGCGAAGCACTAGAGGGTTTTCCATTCAAAGGATATTTCTGTAATTCAGATTTCCAAACCTTAGGTTGAAAATCAAATAAACAGATAAGAATGATAAGAATGAATGTTTATGGTGTAATGTAGAGTGTGATGCTCTGACAAAATTTGCAATTGGCTTTCATTTATTTATTTGCGGTTTTTGAGTTGTTTAGCTTTATATTCAGCAGCTCTCCAGTTTCAGCAATCTAGTTGCTTGGGTCCAAATTACCCTAGAAACCATTCACTGATTTTGAATAAGAGACTGGAATATGAATAGGAGAAAATCTACAGTATATAGAAGGATGGAACCCCCCTTTTAAAAGCTTGCAAGAGTCATAAGAAGACTATTTAAAACTATAATAATATATCATATTAAGCTATAAAAATAAATAATGAATATCAATAGGAAAGTTGCTTATAATTGCCATTTATATAACAGTAGTATAAAAGTTAACTTAAAGCTGAACCACCCCTTCAAATAAACCCAGTAGAATTGTTTTGCCACCAGTATGGATTCAGGAAGTCTGGTTATCATCATGTACAAGGTACGGTTTTATTAATACAGAAAAAAAAAAGAAATATTCTTTTACAATTTTTAATTATTTGCTCAAAATTGACTGGTTAGGGGGCATGGCCTACCGTAATTCAGAGCTTTCTGGATAACAGGTTTTTAGATAATGGACCTGAAATAGCTATTTCACAATATAAAATCTTAATGAAGACTTCATAACATGCCCTACCAAAGTTGCCTTATAGGAAAACATCTGTAGTTAGAGGTTAGCTGCCTAGTTCAGCTAATAATAATAATGGTCTTACAGGGGTATTGGTCAGGACCAAGGAGGAAGCCATAGCACAGGCAGGCAGAAAAAGCCCAATATGAGGTATAGGAGGTTAAAGAAGTTCAAGGTCAAGATCCAGGCAAGGGTCAGTACAGACAGCTATCAGAGTGGTCAGCATAGACAGAATCAAAGCATTCCATAATGCAGGAACCAGAAATCAAGTCAGAAAAGTAATCAAGGCACATTCAGGAACTCATAAGGGGAAAATCACTAAAGTGTGAAGTGTCTAACGCTAGTGCTAATTCGCCAGTGTGACATCATTTCGCAACTTCGCCAATTTACTAACAGTGTCACTGGCGAAAATTCGCTAGAAGTAGATAGACTAGCGCAACTTCACACCTTTACGCCAGGCGAAGTTGCGCACTGACGAAGGGACGTAAATGCGCTAATTCACCAAGATGACCATTTTACTGAACGTTACCTCTTGCGCTAGACTTTACTTCGCCAGGTCAGACCTGGTGAAGTTCAATACAATAGATACTTGAAATTTTTAGTCCCAAAAAAAAGCTGGCGTCTTTAGGGCAATAGGACAACTTTATTTTATTTATTAAAGGTTTCCTGGACTTGTGTAGTGTAATGTAGTGCTGTAACATATACTTCTATTATACGTTTAACTTTGCGCCGTATGCAAATTAGGCATTGCCTGGTGAAGTAAGGGTAGTGCAATTTCATTACCGTTTGCCTCCCTGAGCACAACTTCGCATTTTAGTGAATTAGCGGCGGGCTGGTGAAAATTCACCTGGCAAAGTGCGGCGAATTGTGGCAAAGCCATCACTAGCGCATTTTCGCCGCTTAGTGAATTTGACCCATAGAGTAAGACCTATAGTATATTCAGCATTGATCCTGGGTCTTTCACATTCTTTCATTTATCATTTTTGTGTAGAATCATGGCCATGGGCAATGTCATCTTGGAATGGAAACCGAGTGCTCCGCAACAGACCGCTCCTGACAGTAGATTGCTTAAAAGCAGAAACACACCATGTGTAAAGATGTGCTTGAAATGGAAACTTATAGCAGCAATCCATGAATTGTAACTTGCTTCTAAAGAATTTTTAACTAGACTACAGCTTGCTGGGAAAGCTAGGGAATATAGCTAAAAATGATCCCAAATTGACATATTTTTACTCATAATTCAACATCTGCACCATCTATTGAACGGTGGAAAATGTTGGGCAGGATTCAGGCACCACGGTATCAGATGAAATTGCAGAATGCAACAACCTTAAGAAGGTATTTTTCAGCCATGAGAATAACGTTGTTTTACTTGGCAGGAAAACCCACACAAAACAATAACAGCCAATAATTAGAAAGTTGGATGAGCCTTTGAAGGGAAATAAACTGAATATCCATATAAGAAATAACCTATTCTATGAAGAATTTCTCTCCATTATAGTTCAATAGGCAGAATCTGAATACATTGCAGGATTGTAATAACCTAATACATTTACACTTTCAGCTTCACTAGTCTAAAAATATACAAGCCGATCTATTACAGATTCATGTGCATATCATAAATAAATAAGCACATCAGACACAGCAGGCAACATATCAGATTTCGCAGTGCGCTCCCGATTCAATGATACCTGTTAGGCCATTTAAAACTGTGTTAATCATAATAAACATGACGTTAATAGTAACACTGTTTTCTTGCACGGTAATAAATTCGACTGGAGTCAACATCATGTTATATCCAAAAGGTTACAGGCAAGGAGCCTACATGAGAATTCAAGGCAGATAAGAGTGAATGTTTATGGTGAGATTGAAATCAGGATATAGCGGAAGATTGTTTGACAGACCTGGGAAACTTCACCTTATCCTGACATATTCAACATAGTGTCCATGTTAACATCATGTTTTTTTAATGTCATGTTCTATATGACTAAATTATTATAGGAATCCTCACTAGATGAGAGAGAGAGAGAGAGATCATGATCTAATCTGTTTTTAAGACATGATGTTCACCAGAATGTTCTTGAACAGGGGTCTCCAAACTTTTTTTTTACCCGTGAGCCACATTCAAATGTAAATAAAGAGTTGGAGAGCAACACAAGCATGAAAATGCTTGGGGGATACTAAATTAAGATTGTGATTTGCTATATGATAGCCTAATGTGGAATGGCAACTTACAGAAGACTGTTTGCAATACTCCTCATTTTTATGCAACCAAAGCTTGCCTCCAAGTCTGGGATTCAAAAATAGGCACCTGCTCTGCGATCAACAAACAAGGGCAATATGTTACTCGCAAGCCACTGGTTGGGGATCATTGCTCTTAAGATAAGCTTTGCTTACATGAAAAACATCTACAGCTAAACAATGGAAACTTTTTTCTAAGGTGCAATTTTTAGGCCATAAGAGTCTGTACCATTACATTAACAAATGTTATACCCCACCAAATACAGTAAATAACATGAAAATGTTGGACATTGCACAGGCTGAGGCCAGGGGCAATATATTGTAGGGATGCATCTAATGTTTGTGTTTCCTAAGTAAGACCTGAATTTTAAAAAGAAGACCACATGCCAACATCTTCTTTTCTCACTTAATTGCGAGAAAAACAGGTCATATATCCATTACAGATAAATGCCACTTGGAAAGTGTTAGCTAGAGGTTTTTTTTATTTCAATTATTTTTCTTGTTTATTCAAGAAATTTATATTTGTCAGTTGATCTTCCAGTTACCTTGGATTAAGGAGTTTTCAGGGGTTTTTTTTAGAAAATGCTTACGTTTTTCTATCCCGTGTCAACTTTGGGTAAATTATAATCATTCCTGCACACAATATGGAACATGCAAAGAAGAAATATAAGCCGAAAACAACAATAAAGGAAGGAAGATGGAAATAAATTGAGGTCAGCTTAAATGCATTCAAGGTACATCTGACCGTGAAAGTAACGATTACATTAAAAAAAATCTATAGAAATGAACTCTAAAGCTAAATAAAACCAAGATTTCAAACAGCTTATACCTTTCACTGGGAAATGTAATTTAACTAGAGGTGACTACAATATGGGTCAGATCTTTTGATCTCATGTTCCTAAATATGAAAGGGAAAATAAAAGTAAAATACAAATAATAAAACTACTCTAGAAGAACTGGTTTCTACTATTGCAGGGCAACATTCCCTAAGCAGAAGTGGTGGGGGTACTACTCCACCTTAGATCAGCACCAGAGATAAGAGAATTTGACTTGTTTTACTTCACGAAAATTTGCCGCCAGTGAAAATTCACTGAGACACATTAAAGTCTATGGGTGTCAACATTTTTTTGCAGTGCATCATTTTTTTGCTCCCATTCAAGTCTATGGATTTCATTTCTGAGGCCAAACATCCCTCTGTACCTCTTCCAGTTGTATGCTTCTATTTCATCAATCCTCATCTTAGAAAATCATCCCTATCTGCATGACACCCTCATCTTGATCCTAAATCCTAAAACACCAGCTAGTAGACTTAAGGGCTAAAAATACATTATAAGCATTTCTTATAAAACCTTTGCCCAATCTGTTTGAAGCCTAAGGAAAATAAGGAACCTCCATTGCAAAGTCAGTGAAGAGAGTTTGCAAAGTAGATGGCTCACTGAAAGCTCTTGGTAAACGAGTTGAATATCTTGTCAACCTTTAGAATATCTAGTTCTCTAGTCAAAATAAGCAAACTGGATAGGGATGGGTGAATTTGACCCATTTAACCAAAAATTCGCCACTGGCAAAAATTCAAAGATGCCCATTAAAGTCTATAGGCATCATTTTTTTTTTTTTAATGCACAACACCATTCAAGTCTAAGGGTGTCATTTCTGCAGAGAAACAGCTGAAAAAATTTGCCAATCCCTAATAGTGGATTCTAAAATTAATAAGCAATGGTTGCCAAGAAGATATAGCTATTTAGGGCAGATTTCTAAATTAAAATTTTCAATTTTTCTTTTGGTCAGAACTCACCAATTCAAATTTAAAACCACCAACTCAAATTTTGAATTATGAATGTGCGGTATATCACACCTTGATCCCAGAAACAGTTCTATTTCGTCTATACTCCACATAAAAACAGCTTCATGCAGAAATCAATGGCAGAGTTCCCTTGAACTATTTCAAGATGTTAATAGTAGTGATAAGCCACAATTTTGCCAAGTCTGGCTATGAAGATGATACCCAATAGACTCCAATTGTTACACATCCCAAAAAATTTGACATGCAAAAGTGGAGTTTTTCTTCTGAGGAAAACTCAATTCACTTTGATTAGATTTAGGGTTGTGACTATTTGATCAAATTTAAGACATTCATATTTTTTCATAAATAACACACCATTTGAATTGTGAATATAATTGACTAGTTTCAACAAATTCACATTACAAAAGTTGACCTTTGATAAATAACCCCCTAATGTTCTTTGTTCTAATAAGGAGGACAAGTGGTGCATTTCAATGCCACTGTTTTTTATCACCGCAGCCAATTTGTCTTTATCTATGAATACAACAATACACTATAACATCAGTTGTCATATCTACGACTGATCATTGATCCACTTAAATCTCACAAGTTCCATTAATATCAAGAGAGTATTTCGTATCACTGGAAAAACAAAAACTAATTTATTGTGAAGATGCTAATAACCCAACGGCAAAGAAAAATCCCTTCAGTGACACAATGGGACCATTACTACCATCTAGTTCAGTAAAAAAAAAAGTACTGCTGACACTGGCACTGTGCATTGAGAGCTGAAGTTAAAAACACATGGGCATTTGTCTTATCATAATATAAAAGAAAATAAAAAATAAGACATGCCTCAAATGAACTAAAAGCCAAGCAGAAAAAAGAATCTTGAGTAAGGCTACATAATAAATGACTTAATAGAAAAGAATGACCTATCAAGCCAAAGAGTACAGGTATGGGACCTGGGATTTTCCAAATAACAGATCTTTCTGTAATTTGGATCTTCATAACTGAAGTCTACAAAAAAAATCATGTAAACATTAATGAAACCCAATCTTAGCTTCCAATAAGCATTAATTATATCTTAATTTCGATCAAGTACAACATACTATTTTACTATCACAGAGAAAAAGAAAATTTTAATATTTTGGATTCTTTTTTTATAATGGAGTCTATGGGAGATAAACTTTCCATAATTCAGAAATTTCTGGATAACAGGTTTCTAGATAACAGATCCCATACCTGTACTTTAATAGACACATTAATAAAAAAGGAAAGTTGTGTAGGTTTATGTTTTCACTCAAAGTATTCTTAATATTAGAAAATACAAGTCCATACTATTTAGAGTGTGTTTACCTATTTATACATTTTTCACTAAAGCCATGTTTCTAAATCTGCCACTAGGTGGAGAATTCAGTGAAAACAAATAGCATAACTGCTAAAATGCTTGGATAATTACATTGCTGCAAAGGCTCCAGAAACCTATCCTCTTGGCTTTCTTGGCATGCCCCATTTTACCACAGGGAACCCACAACATTTCAGAGAAAAGATAAAACTGGCAAAATATAGACAATAGCAATAGTGATGTGCGGGTCGAGAATTTCTTAACATGCACCCGCATGTATGAACGGCATGTATGAATGGTGCTGCACCAAATTTGTTTTTGTAGAATATCAGTAGAGGAGGCCTGGCCTGGTGGGGCCCATGAGGTTTTTTCCCGGTGTCCCACCAGGCCAGTCCAAAACTGCATAACTATGCAACTATGTAAATAGTAAACAAGGACTAGAAAAAAATCTGGACATGAGCAAACTACCAAGGTCAAATACAGGCTAGCGTAGTATACCAGTAGAATCAGAAAAACAGTGATTAGGAGCTTCAGAAGGATGTGATGACCAGACTCTAGCTTGGGCAAAGAATAATGACATGCACCCAGGTTTATAGGCCAAATGCCTGAAGGGGAGGGATTGTTTTGTACCAGCAGGTAACCTCACAACTTGCTTAGAGACACTACTCCAAAGTAATGACTTGATAGAACCATGATGGAGCTTCTGAGGGACTTCCATGGTCTCAATCTTCAGCTAGCAAGTAGAAATTAAAAATCAGTTTCACTAACTGGAATGCCCCAGAGGAAAAGAGCCACCCCATGAACAGGGTATAGCAAGAGCAGGGTAGTACTGAAATAGTCTATACCAGTGATCCCCACTTTTGTTGGCATAAAAACCATGTGCATTGCCAAACAGAGGCTCCTGTTAGCTGACAGTCCACATAGTGGCTACCAAAAGCTAATAACAGCCCTTGTTTGGCACCGCCCAGGAACATTTTTCATGCTTGTGTTGCTCCCCAACTCTTTTTACATCTGAATGTTGCTCACAGGTGAAAAAGGTTGGGGATCCCTGGTCTATACTATATTTAGTATGAACAGTGTGTGTTCCAACGAGGAGTGTTAGCAGGAAGAGATCTTCCATACAAAGCTTCCCCTGTGATGCTTTTAGTGCAGGGATATCACTGTGATAAGGATTAGGACTTAGCAGCAGCTATCCGGCCTTAACTGGTGTTCCAATCAGTCACATCACACAGCAGCAACAGGCACTTTGTAGTGGAATTGATGTACCCTACTCTGAGGAATAATCCCCACTGTGATGCGTTGTATGGAAATCTGCTAACATCTCTACTTCTCCTGTGTAACATCTGTGTCAGCGGGGCCTGCGGCACCCACGGGGGGTATAGTGAGGATCAAGGAGGAAGACTTTATCCAGCGAGTCTTGGTGAAGTACAATTCAGGGGAAATCCAAAGAGAAGTCAAAGTCCAGGCAAAGGTTGAATAAGGCAGGCAGCAAGGTTTCAGAGTCAAGGACAGGCAAGGATCAGCAACAGGAATCAATAACAAGAAGTCCGGCAAGGCAGGAGACCCAGGAACACAATAGCTTAGAAGAGCTATACTCGGGCATTGAACCTGGGTCTCCAGTGTCCTTTTAACTTTGAATTTGGCGCCATAGCACGTGACGTCATCGCGCCGGCACTCCGGCGCCAGCGTCCTTGCGCCCACGTGGAGTCCTGGGCGCCGCCATCTTGGATCCGCTGCGTCGGGAAGGTAGGGACCGCAGCGAGACCCCGCCGCGCCGGGCAGGTAGGTGTCACGGTCGGCACCCAAATACCACAACAAGTACCAAGCACCCTGGTCTAGGCTCGTGCTTCACCAGTAGTGTGGCCGCCTTTGGCTTCGGGAGGAGCCCTCAGCTACTCAGATGCCACCTGGACTTAAACGAGAGGTGCAAGGCAGGGGTTCTGGCCAGCAATGGGGCACGACTGTAAAAAGAGTCTTTAAGGCCGAAGGTCACGATACAGACAGGAGTTGGCAGATTCATAGTCAGACAGGCCGGATCGGGGCAGGTAGATAGCTAGGGTTGTCAGGCAGGCAAGGGTCAAACCGGGTGATCAATCAGGTAGGATTAGGCAGATTCGGTGGTCGTAAAACAGGCACAGGTCAGGATGTAGATAACAGAGTAGTCAAATAGCCAGGCAGGGTCAAAAACAGGTATCAGGAACAGACAGAAGCTTTACAGCACAAGACAAGGCACCAGGAACAAGATCCTATCACGGGCAATTTGCTAACACTAAATGCCCCTTTAAATATATTTGAATTTCGCGCCATTGCGCGCCGACGTCATCACGCCGGCGCGCATGCGCCTTTAAATAGGGAAGTACTCGGGCGCGCGCGCGCTAAGGAACCGGCAAGCTGGGGGAAACAGCGCAAGGAGGAGGTCGGCGCGGCGGGCGTCCCCGCCGAGGGGGCAGCAGGCGTCCCTGCTGTCCCCCCACTAGACCACCAGGTATTTTCCTTACAGTAGGGAGCGCAGCGTGACAATCTGCCACTCTCTATGAAAGCTCCTGCGTGAGTACAAACCTGGGGACATTGCATTTATGCTAATAAACATTCAACTTTTGTTTTAAAGAACCTCCTGGCGCCCATTCATCTTTTATTGTACAGTTTGCCTGGGTATTGTAGTTATACTACCTCCAAGAGTATATCTTCCACCTGGCGAAGGCACTGCCCTGGTGTGTAGGTTGCAGTGTAACCCATGCTTTCCCATCACTAGCTGGACACTATGGGGCAAATTTACAAAATTCATGTGAAGGATTCGAAGTCCAATTGAATTTGATCGAATACCAATCGTCCGATTTTTTCGGATATTCAAATATGCAAATTTGGCCTCTTCGATCATCGAACACCGAATTATCAAATGATATTTGATAACTCAATCATTCGATGATCGAAGGATTTAAAAATGTTAAATCCTTCAAATGCCTACTTCGCCAGATTGAACCTACCGAATACCAATAGAAGCCTATGGTACCCCCCCATAGGCTTCTTTTGCTAAGTCCTGCTCGAATACCATTCATACGATCTAACGCCTTCATCATTCGAATCATACAAATTTTTTGGAGACTCGAAGGAAAAAGTACGATTTTTTTGTGAAATCGAATGATCGGTATTCGATTGTAAGATTTCAAAGAGAAATTGAATATCGAGCAAAAAAATAGCCTAATACTATTCGATAAGCATTCGATAGTCGAATGCTTATCAAGTTTCGAATAGATTCATAGGATTTTTGGGTGAATTTGCCCCTTAATCCTTTGTGCTGTACATAGCCCAAAAAAGCGTTACAAATACATTGAAGTCCATGGGTATTTTTTTTGGGTGATTTTTTCGCTACAGCATTTTCTGCACAGAACACATTGGCATCTCTGGGCTTTTTTTTTACAGCAAACTTTTGTGGCAATTTCATAGCTGCAGAAACATTTCACTCATTGCTATTTGCAGCAAGATGACATATCTAGAATAATACAAACTTAACAGAATTGATTTTTATTACTGGAGAAAAATAATTTCTTTGAACTCAGCCCACTAAGTTAAAGGGTCATTGTGAAACAAAACATAATTATCTCTTTTATACGTAAAGAAACTTAAACAATGCTTCTCTGCCTCTGTGCTTTTGTTTCATACACCTCCAAGACACAGAGTTTATTTTGTATTGTAAAATATAACAATAACCGGTGTGACCCTTTGTACATCAACTCTTTGCAAACAATCCAGGCAATTCAAATAATTATCATTTTCATATTATTTATCTTAGGGCTATGGCAGGTAAAGCATTTGAACTGGTGCTACATATCAGTGAACAAAACACTGAGCATCACACTACAGGGTCAGTGTAGCAAAACAAAACACCCAGGGGCAAAAATGTTTTATTGACAATACCCACCAGCACTTTTTTAATAGTAAACTGCATTCAGAGGCCTATTTGCACCACTTTTAATTGCATCAATGGAAAGCAGTCTGTGGCAATCCTAGATTTCTGGAGCTACAGGATTGTGTGGATCAGTGTAAAACCAAAAACGTTGGCAAATAAAAGCAGATAGGGATTTGTGCTGATCCTAGTGGACCATTTTTGTTTGAGTGGTTCGGAATTTTTAAGATTTTTCTCTGGCTGGCAGAATATATATTTTATTGTCAAAAAACCAACATTTTTTGAGGTTTTCCTATTTTTTAGCACATCATTCAGCATTTCATTCATACTTTTTTATATTTGGATCTTTCATTTGTGGTTTTAGAGAAAACATGTTTATTTGTGGTTTCAATAACTTCTAAAACCACTAAAATGAGGCTGTTTATAAATGGGCCTCCCCATGTTGCACTAGTCATTTACTCTCAGGACATGTATCTTTGCCATATTTGCCTTATTGCTTTCTTTTGCAGATGGATAAACCATTTAGGAAAGGGCAGAAACCCCATGTTATGGATTCCTTGTGGAGCCACACTTATTGGTGTCTATGGAGAGCTTCTTCACTCAACACTATGATACACATACCTCAATGCACTATGAATTCAGTAACTTATGCTTTTATAGGTTTCTTTCTATTTAAGGAACAATGCAACAGAAAGCAAACAAAGATTATAAATAGTGTATTCTTTGCCTTTAAAAAAACATGTTGAACATTCATGCAGTAAGGATATGCTCTCAAGGTTCAATTCATTTCATTCACGGTTACAAGCTCCTTTCCTCTACTCAATCTGTTTCAGTAATAAACACTATTTCCCATGTACTGTATCTGCTAGTTTATAGGCATTGTTTTTTAAGGGCCAATAACATAAAAGAAGGAAATGTACATCTAGATATCATCAATGTTGATAGCACACTGGGCAATTCTGCCACTTACCATTGTCTTATATGAAGAAAGGGAATTTGCCACCCATTTAGTCATGCAAATAGGAACATAAGGGATGCTCTGCCCGCTTTATAAGATACATCTTTAAACATAATGCCTATTTATGGAAAAGGATATCAAAGATACATTATGCTTATAAGCTGAGCATGTCTTCCTATCATCCTGAAGTGATTGCCTTTGCATGCAATGATATGTCAGATACAGTTTTGTTTTCATCTTTCAACGCCTTGATTTATCTATTGGCTCACGAGGAAATAACCCCTGGATGTATGGTATAAATTATATTGCCATTATGCTAGTTATTTATTCTGCCCCAGCTATTAATCACAAGTTGTATGGACACAGCACTATTTAGCCTTTGTCATGTTAGGTGACTATACAATAAAATAACTGTATGCAGAAGATGACTTTATATCAAATGGGATACAGGGTGTGCATTAGGTCTACTGAATGATATATTGCATTCCTTGTAGAACAGTGTAGTCCCTTTTTTGTATACATTTTAACTAAGCCTTGGTATCTAAAATTTTAACTTATCAGCCTCTCATTATAAATACTGTATAGATGCAAATCTCATTTTAACCATCTTACCAGACACTTACCTTATAATGCTAATTAGACTAAGTCGTTCTCCTGAACTACTACATATCTTTCCAGTAAAGGAGAAGGAAAGGTAAAAACTAAGTAAACTTTATAAGAAAGGTTTATATAAATACAGTAGTAAACCCTCAAAGTATTTCTGTTCTGATTCCTCTGTCAAAACAAAGCATGTTTTACCTTCTATTGTGTACACATGGGCTTCTGTATCAAACTTCCTGTTTTCAGCTTAAACCTCTGGGGCTAGGGCTTGAGCATGCTCAGTTTGCTCCTCACTCCCTCTCCTCCTCTCTTCTCCCTCCACTCCTCCCTGCTGTAATCTGAGCCTAGAGCTATGAGTGAGCAGGGAGAGACTAAGGCAGGAAGTGATGTCACACCAAGCTCATATGGCAGCTGCTATCCTGCACAAACAGAGGGAGATTCTAGAGCTGGTTAATCAGATATGGTAAAGCATTCTGCAGAATAAATATAGTCTTATAGCTTGCACTATTGTGGCATCTATCTATTGGCAATAACTGCTTCGTTAGCTTTCCTTCTCCTTTAAGAGTGTGATTGATTTGCGATACCTAAAGTCACTAACAATTATAATGGATTGTCTGTCTATAACAGTGATGTCCAACTCAAGACTTGTGAGCAACATGTTTCTCTCAGTAGCCTCAAAGCAGGTGCTTATTTTTTAATTCTAAGCTTGGAAGCAAGCTTTGGCTGCATAAAAACCAGGCTCCTCAGCCTCCCTCAGGCTTCCAGTCCACATAGGGGCTACCAAATATCCAATCACAGCCCTTATCTGGCACCCCAGGGATATTTTTCATGTGTGTTGCTCCCCAACTCTCTTTCATGCTTGTTGCTCCCAAACTCTTTTTTACATTTGATTGTGGCTCATGGGTAAAAACAGTGGGGGATCCCTGATCCCTCCACTTTGTTCCCTTTAAGCTGGCCATACATGTACCAATAAAATTCTGGGCACATGGATGGTGACCTGCCAGTCCGAAATGGATATCCAACTACTACGGCAATTTTTGAAAACAAAATCTGTCAATGAGCAATGCCTGGTTTGGACAATTGGTGAAACCAGATGTTTGTAAATAAATATTGACCTTGCACATACATACATAGCAGAGTGTATTATTTATTATCCTTGCTATCTGTTTGTATGGGGCTTCTATAAAACCTACTTTTCCTATGTAGAATCCATGCCAATCAAAGAGATGAAAAGAGTTGGACCCCGTTCTTACAGTATGTGAGAGGTTATGACATAAAGCACACCAGCTGTTGTCAATCTTCATCTCACAGCCTCCCTCTAGCAGCCAGAAGGCATTCCTAATTTATATACTAAAAATATGTAACAATCGTTCCACATTATATTATGTCCTTTGTGGTATTGGAAGGATTTTGAGTAAATGTGTTTTCTGCCCGACTCTAACACAGGTCATGGAGCACAAACAAATACAGATATGCACTGAACAGATGTTCTCTTCCTGAAATATGCTGTGTTCCCATTTAAGAAGTGCAAGGTAAACCCTACTTATGGGATATTATTTCTTTTAATATCTCCCTGATCACATAACAACCAGGTCTCAAGCTTAACAGAAATACACTTACCTTTATAATAATACATTTTATTAGCCACTAAATAAATCTCCAACTGGACCAATGCACAAACATTTTTATTTTTAATCATAGGTGTAATGTAATACAATGTTATATGTTGCTCTTTATATTGCTGTTGCTCTCATTCAAATTGCAACCAGCCTAGTAAAATGAGCCAAAACCCCTTTTCCAAAAGTAAAAAAAGACTTTTACTTGCTTTAAAGAGTAATAAATCACTGTTTCCCAATCCTTAGAAGACATTGCATTTTTCCCTTGTTTTTTTATTTTTAAAGTAGGGATACTTTAAAAAAATTCATTGGTATAGCTCTCATGGCAAGGCTATAAGTGTGTCATTTAATGAAAAATTCCATCTGTGGGCTATTAAACCCAACTAATGGCTTACATCTTTGAAACAGCACTGCCCCATGACTATTCACAGCCACACTGAACACAATTGAGTTGGCAAATTACCATATTCAATCACAGTTCTTAGCATTTGCAAATGTGGACAAGTATGGATTTCTTGTTTTGAAGACTATGAACAAATGGCCAAGGGGAACAAAGTTAATTTCTAAAATTGTTTGTATCTGATATACTAGCTGGTCTTCTGCATTTTTAAAAATGTTACTTATGATCATACTGTAAGGTTCTATGAGTCTGGGAGAGATACAGCCAGATGACCTGTTATCCAGAATGACTGAGACCTGGGGTTTTCCAGGTAATTGCTCTATCAGTAATGCTAATCTTCATGCCTTAAGTCTACTATAAAATCATGTAAACATTAAATAAACCCAATAGGCTGGCTTCCAATAAGGATTAAATAAATATTAGTTTGGATGAAGTACAAATTACTGTTTTATAATTACAGAGTAAAAGGGAATAATTTAGAAAAAAAAATATTATTTGGATAATATACAGTATATGGGAGATGGCCTTCCCTTGATTTGGTTCTTTCTGATAACAGGTTTCCTTAAATGGATCTCATACCTGTAGTACAAAATAACAATAAATAATTTGCTATGCATAGATAAAATTAGCTTGCTATTGTCAGCCCTGCACAACTCAGATCCAATCATATCATGTCAATAATCTAACAATGAACACATTATCTCAGATTAGACACATTTGGAGATTACCTATGGCAGTGGTCCCCAACCAGTGTCTCACAAGCAGTGGTATTCATCCAAGTCCTTGGCTGTGGCTCCTAGTGGCTTCAAAACAGTTGCTTATTTTTTATTCTTGGCTTGGAGGCAAGTTTTGGATGCATAAAAACCAGGTGTACTGCCAAACCGAGCCCCAATTAGACTGCAAAACTACAAAAGCGCTAACAAATAGCCAATCACAGCCTCAAGAACTTTTTTCATGCTTGTGTTCCCCCCCCCCCAACTATTTTTACAACTGTATGTGGCTCACGGGTAAAAAAAAAAAAAAAAAAAAAAAAAGAGGTTGGGGATCCCTGATCTATACAGTTATGGGACCTGTTAGCCAGAATGCTTGGGAGTTTTCCAGATAACTGATCTTTTTGTAATTTGGATCTTCACACCTTAAGTCTACTAAAAAATCATGTGAACATTAAATTAACCCAATAGGTTGGTTTTGCTTCCAATAAGTATTAATTACATCTTAGTTTGACTCAAGTACAAGCTACTGTTTTATTATTACAGAGGAAAAAGAAAACAATTTTTAAACATTTGAATTATTTGATTATAATAGAGTCTATGGGAGGCAAACTTTACATAATTCAGAGCTTTCTGGATAACAGGTTTGAGGATAACAGATCCAATACCTGTAGCAAAGCGGATAACGGATCCAATACCTGTAGTGAAGTAGTCAGAAATAGACTTTGTGCACAATTACATTTAGAGGTTTTAAATGTCCTATCTTTAAAATTGATAAAATTGGCATTTTTTTAAGATGTATGGCATATTACACGGCCATACTCATTTCTCTGTTCCATACAACATGCATCATATTTGCTAATGATCAATTTAGTGCAAGGCATGAGAAAATAGAACATAGTTTTAATGAAGTGAGGTGGATACTACACTTTAATATTTAATAATATATCACACATAAGGAATTGTATTATGTAAAAACACACACAGCATTGTTTAATAGGTTTAAATAAATGTATCTAAATACGTTATACTTGGTCACAGGGAGAATATAATATAATCAACTGGCTTTAGGATTCCGTCATGGCCCTGGTGTCCTTGTATACTGAATTACAGTATTCTGCCTCTACTTAGACAAATCCTTTGGAGATTATGGGAGATCTCTTTGTAGTGCTTCACCCTGCTATTTCTCAGATCTGTTAACTACTGTGCGCCATTTTCTCTGGGTTGTAGCCTTTATACACGATATTATATAAACATATTAAAGTTGTATAAACATTCCAAACAGGCTGTGTCTGCAAACACAGTAAATTCGTTTTATTAAAATGGAAAAGTTTTGCATATCAAACAATATTTCAAGATTGTGTGTGTGCCATAGCCATAAATCCAAATATTTTTCAGCATAGGGCTAAGTATGCAAGAATCCTTTGTAATAGGCACAACCTAAAGTGCATATTTTCCAATTCAAAGCAATATGACAGCGTAAACATTTTACCATGAGGCCCGAATTAGAAGGGGCAAACTCCCAAACCCCACCACACACACAACATTCTGCAGAGGGCATTCCCCATCTTCCAAGCCACCTGCCAGAAGAGCATATAGCAGAACTCAAGGTCTGGGACATCTGACCTTAGCTCACCCGTGGCCATGGGGTCTTCTGTATGGTATTCACATCACAAGAACCTTCTGTGGCTGTTTTGTGTGGAAAAATACACTTTTGTCAGAGTGTCTTTTGTAACTTTTAATTGTTCTAAGAAGTTCAATTAGATACATCAAGTTATAAGTGAGAAATCTCAGTTTCACAGAATAGGAACCATGTCAACCACTGAATATAATTATTTTGGAGTCAAATAAAGGACTGTCAAAACAATGCTCCAATGAGACCACATTTGAAATGAGCCCTGACAATCTTTTACCATGTGCCCTCTAATATCTATGTACCCTGGCAGGGATCGGTGAAAATTCTCCGAAATGCAATAAAGTCTATGGGGGGAATTCAAAGTGTCGTAGCAACAGCCGACAAATTCACAGAGCATTTCCCCGCCAATTTTCCGTCTTTTTCGACACTTTTAAAATAGTGTCTTGAAAAGTGGG